>CM059447.1:48840420-49125420 GCA_030390025.1 Squalus acanthias | reverse complement strand
TCTCCTGAGACTGTGACCCCTGGTTCTAGATTCTCCAGCCAGGGGGAAACGACCTCTCGGCATCTACCCTGTCAATCCTGCTTAAGAATTTTATACGTTTCAATGAGATCATCTCTCGTTTCGCTAAACTCCAGCGACTCGAGGAAGCTGGCTGACGACGCACGCGCGTCGACTGCACGAGATTCGATCCCCGCGTACTTTCATACGGCGGATCACCGACCCAGCCCACTCGGGGGGAGGAAAATCCTGCGGAGAATCCCGGACCATTGATGGGAGAGTTCACCACTCGGCATTGTACGATGAGCCTGGAATCTAATCGAGGGGTTCGGGGGGTTTATATATAGAATAATGGATACCCGGGAGTGAGTTACAGGCTGGAATCTAATCGAGGGGTTCGGGAGGGTTTATATATAGAATAACGGATACCCGGGAGTGAGTTACAGGCTGGGATCTAATCACGAGTTCTTGGGACAGTTTGGGGAGTAGAGTTGGTCGGAGCAGAGGATTTTCTCCACCGTGCAGGCTGAAGGTTTGTGAGACTCCATACCGAGGCGCTACAGTGCCCCCACTGGCGGGAGGTTGTAATTACAGCGTGACGTTCACATAGCCATTTTCCATTATAAAGGCGGACACGGGAATTTAGAATGGGGGAAAAAGTTGTCACGATTTGTAGACGGGGAGTGCGGACAGATGTAGGATTTTTTTTAAACGTCGAAAAGCAAGGATAATCTTGTCTTTGCCAGCGGATTTGACTGACGAGACGTTTCTGCCGCAGGTATATCCGGTGTCAGCGGGACACTGGCAGGACAGTGGAGAGGCACAAGCTGAAGAGGCAGGACCTAGACGCGTGGTAAGTCACACTGGGCTTAAGCCAGCACTGAAATCAAGACTCGCGGAGTGAGTAACGTCTCCCCAGCACCCCCCCTGACCCCCGCCACTTTCTAACTGGGGCCGGGGAATTCGCCGGGACTTTCATCTCCCCGCGCTCCCGTTCCACCCGCCGCCTCCCCGCCTAAAGCAGAGATAGTCCGAATCAAACCAATTGTTTTTTTTCTCTCGCCAACGAGCACTTCACCACAATTAAAAGTTGCGCACTTTTAAACGCGAACCCCTTGTGTGGAGCGTTACCCCTTTAACTGTGGGAGAGCCGCTGAGTGACCTCATGGATTCAGCAGCGATGTAACTTGGGGGCGGGGCATCAGAAGTTAATGTCGTTGTGTCTGTGATGAAAGAAAGGGCTTGCATTTATACAGCGCCTATCACTACCTCAGGACATCCCAAAGCGCTTGGCACTGAAGTACTTTTGAAGTGTGGTCACTGTTGTAAGGTAGGAAACGCAGCAGCCAATTTGCGCACAGCAAGCTCCCACAACCAATGTGATGATGACCAGATCATCCGGTTTTAGTGATGTTGGTTGAGGGATAAATATTGGCCCCAGACACCGGGGATAACTCCCCCCTGTTCTTCTTCCAATAGTGGCCGTGGGATATTTTACGTCAACCTGAGAGAGGAGACGGGTGCCTTGGTTTAATGTCTCATCCGAAAGACGGCACCTCCGACGGTGCGGCGCTCCCTCAGCACCGCCCCTCGACGGTGCGACGCTCCCTCAGTACCGCCCCTCCGACAGTGCGGCGCTCCCTCAGCACCGCCCCTCCGACGGTGCGACGCTCCCTCAGTACTGCCCCTCCGACGGTGCGACGCTCCCTCAGTACCGCCCCTCCGACAGTGCGGCGCTCCCTCAGTACCGCCCCTCCGACATTGCGGCGCTCCCTCAGTACTGCCCCTCCGACAGTGTGGTCCTCCCTCAGTACTGCCCCTCCGACAGTGCGGTCCTCCCTCAGTACTGCCCCTCCGACAGTGCGGCGCTCCCTCAGTACCGCCCCTCCGACATTGCGGCGCTCCCTCAGTACTGCCCCTCCGACAGTGCGGCGCTCCCTCAGTACTGCCCCTCTGACAGTGCGGCGCTCCCTCAGTACCGCCCCTCCGACAGTGCGGCGCTCCCTCAGTACAAAGTGTGCAAATAGCTGACGAGCTTCCTACATTACAGCAGTGACTACACTTCAAAAATCATTGGCTGGAAAGCGCTTTGTGACGTCCTGTGGTGGTGAAAGGCGCGGGAGAAACGCGAGCCTTTCTTTCCCGTACTTTATTCTCCTAACGTGCATTCTGATTGCAGGCACTTGTACAAAATCCTGGACAGCTGCAAGCAACTGACGGTTTCTCAGGGCAGTGGGGAGGAGGAAGTGGCGGGGATGGTCACTATCCTGACTGAATTCTCACCAGATGATCCCGGATCTCTCTCTGGACATGTGCAGGTCACTTGCTCTCCAATGACACTAACCTTATGATCCAGTTTCTCTCCCTCTCTCTTGCAAAAAAAAAAGAGCTGCCGAGGTTGGGGTGGCGGGGCGGTCAGTTGGGAAAACGTCAAAACCGGGATTGATAGATTTTTTTTTTTGTTGGGCAAGGGTACAAAGGGATACCGAACCAAGGCGGGTGGATGGAGTTAAGATACAGATCGGCCACGATCTGATTGAAATGCAGAACAGGCTTGAGGGGCTGAATGGCCTCTCCTGCTCCCACGTTGGGCACAGAGAGCGGGTCTGGGCACGGAGCAAGTGAGTGCGGGGACACACACAGTTATGGTGATATACGGAAGCGGTATTCAATATAATGTGATCCTACTGTCGATCTCCTATGGCGTTGCCCACAACAGCAACTTGTATTTATACAGCGCCTTTAATGTAGTGAAACGTCCCAAGGCGCTTCACAGGAGTATTAAAAGACACAAATTTGACACCGAGCCACATAAGGAGAAATTAGGGCAGGTGACCAAAAGCTTGGTCAAAGGGTTAGGTTTTCAGGAGCGTCTTAAAGGAGGAAAGAGAGGTAGCGAGGCGGAGAGGTTTAGGCAGGGAATTCCAGAGCTTGGGGCCCAGGCAGCTGAAGGCACGGCCGCCAATGGTGGAGCGATTTATAATCAGGAATGCTCAAGAGGGCAGAATTAGAGGAGCGCAGATATCTCGGGGGGCGGGGGGGGGGGGGGCGGGGTGGTTGTGGGGCTGAAGGAGTTTACAGAGATGGGGAGGGGGGCGAGGCCATTTGAAAACACGGATGAGAATTTTGAAATCGAGGCGTTGCTTAAGGGAGTTGAGACCGTGTAGTGGATAGAGGGCGGGGGATAATTGGACTACTCGTAATTCATGTTCAACTTTTAAAGTCGTGCATCCTGTCCTTTTATTTTTATGTTTCAAATACAAACTCGCATTTTCTTTTATTCGCTCTCGGGATTTGAGCGCCACTGGCAAGGCCAGCATTCGTTGCCCAGCCCTAATTGCCCTCTAGAAGGTGGCCGCCTTGGACCGCTGCAGTCCGTGAGGTGACGGTCTTATAGTTTCTCGTAGCAGTTTGAGTGGCTTGCTCAGACATTTCAGAGGGGCAGTTAAGAGTCAACCACATTGCTGTGGGCTTGCAGTCAGATATAGGCCAGACCGGCTAAGGGCAGCAGATTTCCTTCTGTAAAGGACGTGACTTTTTACGACAATCCGGTAGTTTCACGGTCACCATTACTGGCGCTAGCTTTTTATTCCAAATTTATTTAATTAACAGAATTTAAATTCCCCAGCTGCCGTGGTGGGATTTGAACTCTCGTCTCCGGATCATCAGTCCAGGCCTCGGGATTACTAGTCCAGTAACACAACCACTATGTTAACATAACCGTACCCCCTAATCAGAATGAGCACTACTTATTTAAATGTGTCACGGTGCAGTTACGCCCTTCTGCCAGTGTGCGATGCTGCAGCGCCGCCACTGGTGGGAAGGTGCAATTGCAGCGTGACCTGTTTACATAGAAATTTCTACTATAAATACAGACGAGGAAATTATAAGAGAAAAAGTTGACAGAAATTTGACAGCAGGAAGTCTGATTTTTGTAGAAGTGTGTGTTCAGATGTAAGACCATTTAAGAAATAGACCATTTAAGAAGTAGACCAAAACCATGGTGGAAATTGGAGCGTATTGACGTTCATGTATTAAATGGAGACTCTTAACGTAGAGCAGAGGTCGGAGCATATTTCTAGATATAGCAGGATATTCATAATCAGTATCAACAACAACTTGCGTTTATACAGCTCTCTTAACGTAGTACATCGTCCCAAGGCGCTTCACAGGAGCGTTATCGAACAAAATTTGACACCGAGCCATATCTGGAGATATTGGGGCAGGTGACCAAAAGCTTGGTCAAAGAGGTAGGTTTTAAGGAGCGTCTTAAAGGAGGAGAGGGCGGCGGAGAGGATTAGGGAGGGAATTCCAGAGCTTGGGGCCCAGGCGCGGTCGCCATTGGTGGAGAGATGGAATTTGGGGGATGCGCAAGAGGCCAGAATCGGAGGAGCGCAGAGATCTCGGTTGGTTGTGGGGCTGGAGGAGGTTACAGAGATGGGGAGGGGGGGCGAGGCCATGGAGGGAAGGACGAGAATTGTAAACTTGAGGGTGAGAGAATAAGCGAGGAGGTTAATTTATTTTCCCCCCCCTCCTTTCCTTCCAGGCTGCACTGCAGGCAGCTCACAACACTGGAGTGGACGTCAAAAACATCCTGGATTTCTACAGACAGTGGAAGGAGATGGGTTGAAGGCAGAGGAGGGGAACAAGGGGGTCACGACCTCGGAAGAAGCCTCTCCAAACAAGAAAAACACAGCGAAGGTGTCTGATCGAAGCTCGTTGGGCCGCTGCGCTGTTCGCGATGACCCGAAGCGCAAATCTACGCCACACGAAACGCGGGTCAAAACCCGACACCCGAGAGGGGATAAAAAACATTTTTTTTAAATAGGGGGGAAGGGGAAAAGCAGGATCCTTTTGCCCCTCATTTTAAACACACAAGCGCGCGTGCAAAGAAACGGGGGCGGTGGGGGGGGGTGTGGAAAAAAAAGCCCCTTGGTTGCAGTGGCTCATCTCCTGGACCTACCATCTCCCGCGCCCGGGCATAGAAGCGGGCAGCGGCGGATTATGCCCCCTCCCCCACCCCCACCCCCCCTCTCCACTCTTGGTTGCTCCTCCCGCCGTTCCTTGGCTCCTGTTCTGGCCGGCGGGCTCCTGGATAGAGAGAGAACTCCTTTCTCTCTCTCGCTCTCTCCTTTCGTCCCCATCCCTCCTTTTTCCGGGCGCCACCTCAGTGGTTGGTGGGCTTGGCTGGCACCATGACCCGGAGCAGTGCCCGCCGCTGGCGAAGCCTGCCCGAGCTTAACCCGCCCGCCACGTGGCCCGGGGGGAATACTTCCCGAACCCCTTTCCCTTTCCCTTCCCTGCTCCCTCCTTCGCTTCCCCCCCCCCCCCCCGGAGCGGCCTTTCTTTTTGTTTCTCTTCCTGTCGTGCTGCTCGGGTGTGTTCTCTTTCCCCCCCGCATCGCGCTTGTGTGAATTAGCCGGCGCGGTGATGTCAGCCGCTCGGGACGGGCTGTGCTGGTTGTTGGCTATGCTACTGGGTTGGGGAGGGAGATAGGTGAGCTGGGGGGGGGATGGGGGGGAGAGGGAATGGAGGGGGAGGGGGAGGGAGGGGGCAGATTAGCAGGGAGCTTTAGTTTGGGTTCCCCATCCCTCTCCCCTTGCTGGAAGAATTCCCCGCTCCGTTTAGTGCAGTGAATTGTTTCTCTATCGCAGGCGTCCAATACTTAATCAGGTGTTACTAAAACGCGCAACCCAAAAGAATTCCAGTTGGATTCCCGCGCCCAGTGTACAAAGAAAAACTCCGTCCCTGTTAAATTCCTTTTCTCTTCCCCTCTTCCCCCCCCTTCCCTACTCTCGCAAATCCCTTCGCCCAGGCTTCTGCCTGCGACTAGACTCCCTGGCGGAAAGTGCGGGCTGACTGGTCTGATGGATCACCGACTCCCCGAGTGAAAGAGACCCGCGCGCACACACTCCAGCGATCTCTCTCTTCCCACCCCTCAGTTCCTGGGTCCCCCCCCAGTCGTTTTATAATGGGGTGCCCGATCAGCGGGCTCCTAAACCGGCGTTCGTCGTCGCGGACTCGAGTCTCTCCACGCTCAGATTGCCGCTCTCGATATTCGAGCTTTGAGCTCGTCCTCCGGGGCCTGGTGAATTGGATCGAAAGCCGGTCAGGAACGGTCGGGGGCTTTTTGGTCACTGTGGTGCTGTCGTTTTTAAATAAAGCGAGCTCCCCTTCCGCCCAAGCGCGCCCCCCCTCACATGGAGCAGGAGAGTCGCTCTGCACGTGTTTGATGCCCCGTCTGGTTTTTGGACCAGACCGGCTCCCCCCGACTCTCCCCGGAAATGGTAGTGGCTGTCCAGTCATGGCATCCAAGGCCCTCATTCCGTCCATTCGTGTTCGGGCGAGGAGACGGTGGAGCCAGCAGCAGCAGCCTGCTCACTGAGCTCTCCGCTGCTTGTGTGGGGAGGATGGGTGCAGGTGAGCAGGGAGAGGGGGAAATGAGGGAGGGAGGGGTAGTGGCGGGGAAGAGAGGGTGAGGGGGGGGAGAGAGCGCGCCCGGGGGGGGGGGGGGGGGAGTGAGGTACAGGGGGGTGAGGGGAGAGAGAGAGCTGGGTGGGGTACGGGGAGAGCGAGCGGGGGGTTGGGGTGAGCGTGAGGGGGGAGGAGTTGGGGTGGGGGGGTGCGGGATGAGAAGAGACCGGGGTGGGTGGGTAGAGGGAGTGGGGGGGGAGAGCGGGGATATTTGGGTGAGTGTGAGGGGGGAGGAGTTGGGGGGGTGGGGGAGAAGAGCCCGGGGGGTAGAGAGTGGGAGTTGGGGGAGAGAGCGGGCGGTGGGTGGGGGGGAGAGAGCGGGGATGTTTGGGTGAGTGTGAGGGGGGAGGAGCTGGCGGGGGGCTGCGGGGTGGGGAGAAGAGCCCGGGGGGTAGAGAGAGAGCGGGAGTTGGGGGTGAGAGCGGGCGGTGCATTGCTGCGACGTGCTTTGTGTTTCTTTGTGCGCACTCCTGCATGGGTTTTTTCTGCCGTTGTGATGTTTTGTAACCGGAGTGTGACCGGTGTTTAAGAGCTTGCGGCGAGGGCTGACCGATCTCCCTGCTTCGGGTCTCTGACGGGTGAAGCGGCGCTGGGGTTAACCCGGGTGCCAGGCTGCGATGCCAAGGCAGCTCCTGCACGATCGTTGCTCAGCAGATGGGTTTTATCGGATGGTGTGCTCGCCTACCAGACTGCGCTGTGTTCAATGTGTTCTCACTGAAATATCATTTCATTTTTCCTCTTCTGGAGAAGATGATTCGAAACATGTTTCTCGAAAACGTAATTTAAAAAAAAAGAGAAATACAAGAATCCCTTCGATTCCCTCTTGGGATGAAAGGGCAATAAAATCTTGGAATTATTGTGGGAAAGAAACGCTTGCTTCTTTTGTGTCTTTACGTCCGTAGGTAGCGCGCGCTCGCTCTCTCTCTCACCACGGAGTCAGCGGGTCGTGGGTTCAAGCGCTACTCCATACTCGAGGCCGACACTCCCAGGGGCAGTACTGAGGGAGCGCCGCACTGTCGGAGGGGCAGTACTGAGGGAGCGCCGCACTGTCGGAGGGGCGGTACTGAGGGAGCGCCGCACTGTCGGAGGGGCAGTACTGAGGGAGCGCCGCACTGTCGGAGGGGGAGTACTGAGGGAGCGTCGCAGGGGCGGTACTGAGGGAGCGCCGCACTGTCGGAGGGGCAGTACTGAGGGAGAGCCGCACTGAGGGAGCGCCGCACTGTCGGAGGGGCGGTATTGAGGGAGTGTCGGAGGGGCGGTACTGAGGGAGCGCCGCACTGTCGGAGGGGCAGTACTGAGGGAGCGCCGCACTGTCAGAGGGGCGGTATTGAGGGAGCGCCGCACTGTCTGAGGGGCAGTACTGAGGGAGCGCCGCACTGTCGGAGGGACAGTACTGAGGGATCACTGCACAGTTGGAGGTGCTGTCTTTCGGATGAGACGTTAAACCCGAGGCCCTGTCTGCCCCCTCAGGTGGACGCAAAAGGTCCCATGGCTGCTATTGGAAGAGGAGCAGGGGGGCGTTCTCCCCGGTGTCCTGGGGCCCAATATTTATCCTTCAGCCAACATCACTAAAACATGATCTGATCATCACTTTGCTGTTGCTCTGTGCTGCGTTTCCTGCATTAACGCAGTTGCCATGAAAGCTGATCAAAGGTAAAATTAACAAGGCAAATAGTTAAAATAAATTTTATTTGATGTCTTGTGATTAGAAAGAAGCCATGCGTCATTAACCACACTGCTCGCGGAAAGCGATTGGATCTTTGAAAGGTCACCTGGCAGGTTTTATCTCTGACCTTCACCCTTTGACCTTCAGCCTTCGACCAGCCCGCTCCTTTGGCAGTCCCCCTGATGGTTGTCTGCAGCAAGGCTGAGTGCCTCAACTCCTGATCGCTGCGTAGGTAGCACCAGGGCGTTACAGGTGGGGTGGGGTGGGTTCGGAGAATCAGTCTGGATTCCTAGGCAGTTTTCTATAATATAAAATGGACCCTCAAGAAACTCACTATATTGAAGTCGCTTCCCTTCCCCCATCAGCAAGATTCATGGAATGATACAGTGCAGAAGGAGGCCATTCGGCCCATCGTGCCTTTGAACGAGCTCTCCAATTAGTCCCGCTCCCCCCTGCTCTTTCTCCACAGCCCTGCAAATTTTTCCTTTTCTAGTGTTTATCCAATTCTCTTTTGAAAGTTATTATTGAATCTGCTTCCACCGCCCTTTCAGGCAGCGCGTTCCAGATCACAACAACTCGCTGCGTAAAAAGAACACTTCTCCTCATCTTCCCCCTCTGGTTCTTTTGCCAATTATCTTAAATCTCTGTCCTCTGGTTACTGACCCTCCTGCCAGTGGAAACAGTTTCTCCTTATTTACTCTGTCAAATCCCTCCAGAATTATGAACGCCTCGATTAAATCTCCCCTTAGCCTTCTCTGCTCGAAGGAGAACCATCCCAACTTCTCCAGTCTCTCTCTAAATAACTGAAGTCCTTCATCCCTTGTACCAGTCTAATAAATCTCTGCACCCTCGCCAAAGGCCTTGACATCCTTCCTAAAGTGTGGTGCCCAGAATTGGACCCAATACTCCAGCTGGGGCCTAACCAGTGATTTATATACAGGTTCACCATAACTTCCTGCTGTGAAGGGCTGGGGGGGGAGGTGATGCCGGGCAGTGAAGGTTTTCAAATAAGTTTCGCGATCAAAGACCCATCAGCTGTGATGCCACCTTGAGAACCGAATTTGGCTGCACTGTGATGCTCCCGTGGCCGAATAGCTGTGCTGACGCTCTGGTGAAGGCAGGACTGGAGGTCGAGCAATGCCTGTGGAACCATCCCCAGCCTGGGAGAGTCTTGACTGCGGGCGAGGAGGAAGTAGAAGGCGAGAGAGAATTGTTCTTCTCCATCCGATGTTACGCCCACCACACCAGCTAGACCCATAGAATCATACAGCACAGAAGGAGGCCATTCAGCCCGTCGAGTCTGCGCCAGCTCTTTCAAAGAGCAATCCAGTTAGTCCCACTCCTCTCTTCTTTCCCCATATCCCTGCAATTTTTTCTCGAAGTATCCAATTCCCTTTTGAAGGCTACTATTGAATCTGTATCCACCACCCTATCAGGCAGTGCATTCCAAATCCTAACCACTAAAATTCCCTTCCTTTGTCTCTGTCTTCACTCCCCTCCCAACATCAAGTCCCTGGAATTTAGAAGTTTAAGTGGTGATTTGATGGAAGTTTACAAGATATTAAGGGGAACAGATAGGGTAGATCGAGAGAAAATATTATTCCCCTGGTTGGGGATTCTAGGACTAGGGGGCATAGTCTAAAAATCAGAGCCAGGCCTTTCAGGAGTGAAATTAGGAAACACTTCTACACACAAAGGGTGGTAGAAGTTTGGAACTCTCTTCCGCAAACGGCAATTGAGGCTGGGTCAATTGTTAATTTTAAATCGGAGATTGATAGCTTTTTATTAACCAAAGGTATTAAGGGATACGGGCCAAAGGCGGGTATATGGAGTTAGGTCGCAAGTCAGCCATGATCTCATTGAATGGCGCAACAGGCTCGAGGGGCTGAATGGCCTCCTCCTGTTCCTATGTTTCCAAGTCCTGGGGTAAAAACAATCCCAAATTCCTTCAAGTGAAGTTCGCTCTGTGCCCAGTCCCTCTGGTAAGATTACTTTTTTTGGGGGGGGAGGTTGGGGAAGAGAGGGAGTCCTGCGAGGATGTGAAGCCCGTGTTTTCCATTCTGGTATCTGGCTGGCTCCATTTTTATATCCATTCCTTCCGATGGCGCAGGCACGATGGGCCGAATGGCCTCCTTCTGTGCTGTATCATTCTATGAATGACCAGAAGAGGGCAGCAAAGCCTCAAAAGTTTCCAATGTCAATGGGACTTCCCCCTAAGGGGAGGATAGAATGAGGCAGCGGAGAAGGAGGCCATTCGCCCCGTCGTGCCTATGCTGCCTCTAAGAAAGAGCTGTCCAATTAGTCCCTGCTCTTTCCCCCTAACCCTGCAAATTCTTCTCAAGGATATATGGCTAATATGCTGCCGGCATATTATTGAGGTGTATAGGTCTGGCGAGTCCCAGGTTCAAATTGGACTTGGATGTCTATACAACTCATGGCTGTTGCCTCCCACTTCGGAAGGTGGACAATCAACCAAAGTGCCCGCTCTTCGCAACCATCTATTGCCCACCTCCCTTTGCATGGACGCTGGGAAAGAACAGGATTGTGATGCTACCCGCAGTCAACCTGCCACCACGCATTGTCGCGGCTGAATAACAAATGGGGGTTGCAACTGGACAATTGAGCTTTTCAATAATAACTTTCAAAAGAGAATTGGATGAATACTTGAAGAGGAAAAATTAACAGGGCTGTGGGGAAAGGGTGGGGTGAGTGGGACCAATTGGATAGCTCTTCTCAAAGAGCTGGCATAGGCCGAATGGCCTCCGGCGCTGTATCCTTCTCTGATTCTTCAGGAAGGGAGAGGGGAGGGTGGGGATAGTTGAAGAAGCATTCCTAGCTCAGCTTGGATAAGGAGGGAAGCTCCCTCCACATTGTGCCGCCAAGGTGAAGAGGGCCTCCTTTTGCAGCAGTGTGTGTTGACGCCTCACCCCGGCCATCCTACGGCCTCTCTTGGGTCACATCCCGAGAATGATGGTTTTTAAATCGAGTACGGTAGTGTAGTGGTTATGTTACTGGAGCAGTAACCCAGAGGCCTGGGACGAATAAGCCCAGAGAATGTGTGTTCAAATCCCACCAGGGCAAGTTTGACAAATTGAATTTAGTTTATAAAAAAATCTGGAAATATGATGGTATCAGTAAAAGGGACCGTGAATCTATCGGATTGTCACAAAAACTCTTAACTGGTACACTAATGTCCCTTTAGGGAAGGAAGCCTGCCGTCCTTGCCCGGTCTGGGCCTACAGGTGACTCCAGTCCCACACCCACGTGGTTGACTCTTAATATCCCCTCTGCAGTGGGCCCAGCGAGCTCCCTCTGTTGGTTCAAGATGGTGGCTCACCACCAGCTTCTCGAGGGGGCAACTAGGGATGGGCGATAAAGGCCGGGCCTCGCCAGCGACGCCCACATCCCGAGAATAAATAATAAGAAATCGCTTTGCACGGGAGTGTACCAGACAGAAGGGATTTTCGCCCATTCAGTCTGGCCTCGAGTGGAATGCAGGCTCCACTGAACGTCAAGGATTCCCGTTCAGTATTGGGGATCTCCCCATGGTGTTCAGTGTATTTTTCTGCTGCTATGGTGCATAAGCCTGGCCTGTCTCTTCAAGTTGATCAAGTCTGAATTGCAAATCCCAACATTGATTAGAGGCCAATACAAAAGCAAAATACTGCGGATGCTGGAAATCTGAAACAAAAACTGCTTTGCGGAACGCCTCCGTTCAGTCCGTAAGGGTGGACCCCGAGCTTCCGGCCGCCTGTCAATTTAATTCTCCGCTCCACTCCCACTCAGACCTCACCATCCTCGGCCTCCGACACTGTTCCAATGAAGCTCAGCGTAAGCTCGAGGAACAGCACCTCATCTTTCAATTAGGCACTTTACAGCCTTCTGGACTCAACATAGAGTTCAACAATTTCAGACCTCTGCCCCTATCTTTTTTTTCCATTTTTTCCCCTCTCTCCCACGTGGCAGCTGTCTTTCATTCTGCTATTGCCATTTACACTTCATCTCGAGCCATCTTTTGTTTCTTAACTTGTCCCATTACCATCTCCTCTTGCCTTGCACCATCTCTTAATCTCTCCTGCCTTCCATCCTATCACAGACCTTCCCTTTTGTTCTTTCCACCCCTCCCCCTCTTTCCCTGCCCCCTACACTTGCTTAAAAACCTGTTCCATCTCCAACTTTTTCCAGTTCTGACGAAGGGTCATCGACCTGAAACGTTAACTCTGTTTCTCCCTCCACAGATGCTGCCTGACCTGCTGAGTATTTCCAGCATTTTCTGTTTTTATTTCAGATTTCCAGCATCCGCAGTATTTTGCTTTTGCATTGATTAGAGGCCGGTTGCTTGGAGAGAGTGCGATAACTGCGTCGTTTGCCCGCCCACCGCAAGGTTGGATAGCAAACCGACACATTGACTGGACCATGAAGAAGGGGCAATCGGCTGTGATAGCGGAGGGCGCCCTGCGCCTGCGGAAGCTGGGGGCAGGCGGGGAGAGGAAACCGGGGGTCGTTGGCCTGGTTAGACGGGCAAAGGCGGCAGCGCTGGACGGACGGGATCTCCTTCGGCGAGTGAAGTTTTGGAAGGCAAGTGTGAGCAGGAGGCCGATGGGCTGAGAATGGAACTGACCCTCCTCCCCTTGCCTACCCCCAGCCCCACGGCCAGCCAGCCCCAGTCGCTGTAATCAGGCCTTGTCGTCGGAAACCTGTTCCCAGAGGCCCCGTGCTCCACCTCTCCGTGGTCACTCCATTGAGCTTGACGTCCAAATATTCCTCTCCGCCCGCTGTGAAGGCGGGACGGGGCTTCCCGTGGGAAAATAAGGATCCAACTCGGAGGCAACCGACACCCTCCGTTCAACTGATTCCAACCCAGGGAACTTGCTCTGGACACAGGCTTGTAGGGGCACAGACTGAGACTTATCCCAGTTATTCTTCAGCAAGCACGTTCCCCTTGCCTTCTCCGAGCTCTCGGGGTTTCAGGCCGCATGGCAGCTCCACGACGCGCTCCTTCCTCCAGCAAAGCAGCCCTTGCTGCATCTCCCAGATTCCCATTAGGACCAGGTACACCTCCTCATCCATCACTCCCTGGAACAAGGGAACAGAGGGATTCATTCCCAACTCTGCGCGTCCCAAGCGCCTGCCCGATTAGCTCAGTAAGCAGCAACTCGTTTACAGTACCTTTAACATATTAAAAACGTCTCGCGGCGTTTCACAGGAGCGATTATCGAACAGATTTTGACACCGAGCCACACAAGGAGACATTAGGACAGATGACAAGTTTTACTCTGTATCTAACCCCGTGCTGTACCTGCCCTGGGAGTGTTTGATGGGACAGTGTAGAGGGAGCTTTACTCTGTATCTAACCCGTGCTGTACCTGCCCTGGGAGTGTTTGATAGGGACAGTGTAGAGGGAGCTTTACTCTGTATCTAACCCGTGCTGTACCTGCCCTGAGAGTGTTTGATGGGGACAGTGTAGAGGGAGCTTTACTCTGTATCTAACCCGTGCTGTACCTGCCCTGGGAGTGTTTGATGGGACAGTGTAGAGGGAGCTTTACTCTGTATCTAACCCGTGCTGTACCTGCCCTGGGAGTGTTTGATGGGACAGTGTAGAGGGAGCTTTACTCTGTATCTAACCTGTGCTGTACCTGCCCTGGGAGTGTTTGATGGGGACAGTGTAGAGGGAGCTTTACTCTGTATCTAACTTGTGCTGTACTTGCCCTGGGACTGTTTGATGGGGACAGTGTAGAGGGAGCTTTACTCTGTATCTAACTTGTGCTGTACTTGCCCTGGGACTGTTTGATGGGACAGTGTAGAGGGAGCTTTACTCTGTATCTAACCTGTGCTGTACCTGCCCTGGGAGTGTTTGATGGGGACAGTGTAGAGGGAGCTTTACTCTGTATCTAACTTGTGCTGTACTTGCCCTGGGACTGTTTGATGGGGACAGTGTAGAGGGAGCTTTACTCTGTATCTAACTTGTGCTGTACTTGCCCTGGGACTGTTTGATGGGACAGTGTAGAGGGAGCTTTACTCTGTATCTAACCCGTGCTGTACCTGCCCTGGGAGTGTTTGATGGGACAGTGTAGAGGGAGCTTTACTCTGTATCTAACCTGTGCTGTACCTGCCCTGGGAGTGTTTGATGGGACAGTGTAGAGGGAGCTTTACTCTGTATCTAACCTGTGCTGTACCTGCCCTGGGAGTGTTTGATGGGGACAGTGTAGAGGGAGCTTTACTCTGTATCTAACTTGTGCTGTACTTGCCCTGGGAGTGTTTGATGGGACAGTGTAGAGGGAGCTTTACTCTGTATCTAACCCGTGCTGTACTTGCCCTGGGAGTGTTTGATGGGGACTGTGTAGAGGGAGCTTTACTCTGTATCTAACCCCGTGCTGTACCTGCCCTGGGACTGTTTGATGGGGACAGTGTAGAGGGAGCTTTACTCTGTATCTAACCCGGTGCTGTACCTGCCCTGGGAGTGTTTGATGGGACAGTGTAGAGGGAGCTTTACTCTGTATCTAACTTGTGCTGTACCTGCCCTGGGAGTGTTTGATGGGGACAGTGTAGAGGGAGCTTTACTCTGTATCTAACCCGTGCTGTACCTGCCCTGGGAGTGTTTGATGGGGACAGTGTAGAGGGAGCTTTACTCTGTATCTAACCCGTGCTGTACCTGCCCTGGGAGTGTTTGATGGGGACAGTGTAGAGGGAGCTTCACTCTGTACCTAACCCGTGCTGTACCTGCCCTGGGAGTGTTTGATGGGGACAGTGTAGAGGGAGCTTTACTCTGTATCTAACTTGTGCTGTACTTGCCCTGGGACTGTTTGATGGTGAGCTGGTCTCGTCATCTCCAGGACTTCGGATGGGACAATGAGCCAGCGAGTCCGCTCCTTATCACAGTCCAGCGCCCCCTGTTGGAAACTGCACCTGTGTCAATGTTAGGTCGGCCTTGGCTGTGGCAGTCGGCCCCCCCCATGGTTGAATTGCCTGCCGACACCCTCATATAGGACAGGCCACTGGGAATCATAGCTGGGTAAGAGTCGGGAGGGGAACGGGAGAAGATTGCTTTATGGAAGGACAGAAATCTCTCTGGGTTGATCTGATCGAACCGATTCCACCTCGCAACCTCCTTACCTGGGCAGCACTGAGTAGGTGGGCTCGATAGATGGAAATCACTTGCTCGTGGTGTCGCTCTGACTCCTGGAATGAGAGGTTAAAAAACAATTGAAAACAGAATCGCCCCTAATTGGTTACCATAGCAACAGCGATGTTCAGAAAAAGCCCCTTTCACCACCTCAGGACGTATCAAAGCGCTTTACAACCAATGATGTACTTTTTTTGAAGTATGGTCACTGTAGGAAATGCGGCAGCCAATTTGCGCACAGCAAGATTCCACAAACAGCAATGTAATAACGACCGGATCATAGAAAAAATAGGAGCAGGAGTCGGCCATTCGGCCCTTCGAGCCTGCTCCGCCATTCAATATGATCATGGCTGATCCTCTATCTCAATACCATATTCCTGCTCTCTCCCCGTACCCCTTGATGCCTTTTGTGTCTAGAAATCTATCTCTCTCCTTCTTAAATATATTCAGTGACTTGGCCTCCACAGCCTTCTGTGGTAGAGAATTCCACAGGTTCACCACCCTCTGAGTGAAGAAATTTCTCCTCATCTCAGTCCTAAATGTCCTACCCCGTATCCTGAGACTGTGACCCCTCGTTCTACACCCCCCCACCCCAGCCAGGGGAAACATCCTCCCTGCATCCAGTCTGTCTAGCCCTGTCAGAATTTTATACGTTTCAATGAGATCTCCTCTCATTCTTCTAAACTCTAGTGAATACAGGCCTAGTCGACCCAATCTCTCCTCATACGACAGTCCTGCCATCCCAGGAATCAGTGTGGTGAACCTTCGCTGCACTCCCTCTATGGCAAGTATATCATCTGTTTAGCGATGTTGGTTGAGGGATTAATATTGGCCCCAGGACACCGGGGAGAACTCCACCCCCCTGCTCTTCTTCCAATATTCATGTAGCATTCCACCTGAATGGGCCTCGGCTTAACGTCTCATCGACAGACGGCACCGCCGACGTTTTAGTTGGTTCATTCTCGGGATGTGGGCATTGCTCGCTGGCAAGGCCAGCGTTTATCGCCCGCCCCTCGTTGCCCTGGAGAAGGTGGTGGTGAGCCGCCTTCTCGAACTGCAGCGGCTTCGATACAACCGAGGGGCTCGCTCAGTCATTCAGAGGGCAGTTTAAGAGTCAACCATATTGCTGTGGGACTGGTGTCACATATGCCCGGCCAGACCGGGTAAGGACAGCAGATTTCCTTCCTAAAGAGACATTAGTGAACTAGTTGGGTTTTTATGACAATCTGACAGCTTCAAGGTCACCATTACTGGTACCAGTTTTTAAAAAACTGAATTTAATTTCTCACTGGGATTATGAACCAGTGTTTCTCTGCATTATTTGTCCAGATTGGGATTACTCGTCCAGTAACATAACCACAACACTACTGCACCCCCAGTGCAGCGCTCCCTCAGTACTGCACAGGGAGTGTCAGCCTGAATCACGTATTGCTTGTCCTTTAGGCTGGAAGAGTTCTGCAATGTCCCGGCTATTATATTATTATTAATAGTTACTGTGGGATCTTTCACATCCACCTGAGAGGGCAGACGGGGCCTTGGTTTAAAGTCTCATCCAAAAGATGGCACCTCTGACAGTGCGGCGCTCCCTCAGTACTGCCTCTCTGACGGTGCGGCGCTCCCTCAGTATCGCCCCTCCGACAGTGCGGCGCTCCCTCAGTGCTGCCCCTCCGACAGTGCGGCGCTCCCTCAGTGCCGCCCCTCCGACAGTGCGGCGCTCCCTCAGTGCCGCCCCTCCGACAGTGGGGCGCTCCCTCAGTACCGCCCCTCCGACAGTGCGGCGCTCCCTCAGTACCGCCCCTCCGACAGTGCGGCGCTCCCTCAGTACCGCCCCTCCGACAGTGCGGCGCTCCCTCAGTACCGCCCCTCCGACAGTGCGGTGCTCCCTCAGTACTGCACTGGGAGTGTCGGCCTGGATTATGGGCTCAAGTCTCTGGAGTGGGGACTCGGAGCCAGGACCTTCTGACTCAGAGGTGAGCGTGCTCCCCAGTGAGCCACGGCCGACTTAATAAGTTGGCGAAATGTGGGTCTGGACTGATGATACACTAAGCAGGGTTATTGAATAACGTTTTATTAGAAGCAACAAGCCTAAGTTCATCTCTTAGGAAAGCCGCAATACCTCAGGGAGACAGGGAAGTCATGGAGGTGTGCAAGATAATAGGCTGATACCTGGCAACAAATGGTTGAGTTACGAGAAATGATTGGAGGAGCTGGGACTCTTTATAGTAGGCGACTGAAAGGTCACACGGAGAGTGTGTTCTTCTCTACAGCTCCTTTCCTGACCTCAGGAAGTCCCAACGAGCTTTACAGCCAATGGAATACTTCTGAAGTGCAGTCACTGTTGTAATATAGGCAAATGTGACTGGCATATATTGTGCACAGCAAGCTCCCACAAACAGCTACAACAGCTTGTATTTATATAGCGCCATTAACGTAGTAAAATGTCCCAAGGCGCTTCACAGGAGCGAAATCAAACAACATTTAACACCGGGCCACATCAGGAGATATTTGGACAGACGGTCAAAGAGGTCGGTTTTAAGGAGCGTCTTAAAGGAGGAGAGAGAGGCGGAGAGGTTTAGGGAGGGAATTCCAGAGCTCAGGGCCCAGGCGGCTGAAGGTGCGTCCGCCAATGGTGGAGCGATGGAAATCGGAGGGGGATGCGCAAGAGGCTAGAATTGGAGGAGCGCAGAGATCTCGGAGGGTTGTGGGGCTGGAGGAAGTTACAGAGATAAGGGGGGCGGGGGGAGGCGAGGCCACGGAGGCAAATGAATGAAGGACCAGTTAATCTGTTTCTGGTGACGTTGGCAATACATATACTATTATATACAGACAGTTATTTGAAATACTAGCAGAGCGCCGATGACGCTGCCCGCGGTATACAAGGGCAAGAGTGTTACACGATGTAACACACGATGTAATATTCTGCTGCTAAGGTGCGAAGTTCAATTGCAGCACCGGAGGTCATTTAGAGGGCAATTGCTTCTCTAAGTTAGCAGGAAATGCCTGGCTTTCTTTCTAAGGTTATTTTTGTATCTGTAACAAAGTGTGAAACTTTGAAGTGTGACACTTCGAAGCATAACGGGCCGAATTCTTTTTTCCCATTTATACCGGTGGAGTTCCCGTGGCACTGCTCATGGTGTGTCAGAAAATATCAGTGTTACAAGGTGGAGTGGAGCGACAGCGGTGCCTAGTGGCCACATCCTGCAACTACAGCACCGCAGTGACCTGTTTACATAAGAAATTCCCATTATAGCTGATTACTTCGGCATTTTCGCTGTTAAACGTTGGCATAGTGGTTATGTTACCGAACTAGTAATCCTGAGGCGTGGACTAAAGATCCGGAGACGCGTAGTTCAAATCCCACCACGGCAGCTGGGGAATTTAAATTCAGTTAATTTAATAAATCTGGAATAAAAAGCTAGTATCAGTAATGGTGACCATGAAACTACCAGATTGTCGTTAAAAACCCATCTGGTTCACTAATGTTCTTTAGGGAAGGAAATCTGTCGTCCTTACCCGGTCTGGCCGATGTGTGACTCCAGACCCACAGCAATGTAGTTCACTCTTAACTGCCCTCTGAAATGGCCTAGTGAGCCACTCCGTTGTAACAAACCGCTACAAAGAGGTATCATGGACTGCCGCGGTTCAAGAAGGCGGCTCACCACCACCTTCTCGAGGGCAATTAGGGATGGGCAATAAATGCTGGCCTTGCCAGCGACGCCCACATCCCGTGAACGATTAAAAAAAAAATACAAAACGTGAACAGAAATGAGTTGTGGCCTCATGGGGGTCAAGACCAGTGTGGTCTTCAAGCAAAGTGGGATTAGAGGAGAGGGGAAAATTTGATCCTGGCTATGCAGACGCAATTCATAAAGTCATACATTCAGTCATTAATATTATATTGCCATTATAAATTCCCATGTTAACAGTCCATGTACAAGCTGTCATTACACCCTCCCACCTCTAGTGGGGCTGTAGCACCTCTACTGGCAGGAAGGTGTAATTACAGCGTGACAGTTTCCATGATAAATGTTGACATAGGGATTTATAATGGAAGCAATTGACAGGAAGTGCTTGCAGATCGAAGATATTTAATATATTCCATGATCCGTATTTCTTAGACCAACCTTGAGTCTTTGCTCCACGCACTCAGCCTGACGTTGAAATTTCTCCCTTTCGTGATCGAGCCTCTCGATGTCGCTCATCATCTCCCTAACCTGAAGGAAGAGCAGGACAAAGGGACAGCATTATTCCACCCCTCCGATTTTATCCACTCCACTCGGTTTTGACCCTGAGCTGAGCTTCCGACCCCATCTCCTCTCCATCACCAAGACGGCCTACTTCTACCTCCGTAACATCGCCCGTCTTTGTGCCTTTGTTGTCTCCAGATCCTGACTATTCCAAACGCACTTCAGTAAACCTGAGGTCATCCAAAGCTCCTGCTGCCCCGTGTCCTAACTCGGACCAGGTCCCGTTCACCCATCGCCCCCTGAGCTCGCTGACCGACGTTGGCTCCCGGTTTGGCAACACCTCGATTTTGAAATTCTCATCCCCGTGTTCCAATCTCTCCATGGCCTCCTCAGCCTTGACTGAACCCCAAACTCACAAGGTATCCTTTGACAGTTCTTGACCTCTCCAATAGCGGGCGCCGTACACAAAGGGCAGGGAATCGACTTCTAAAGAAGCTTGCGAATCACTCCTCGTTTTCAGCCTGTGGCTGACAGGTTTGGATTTGCGGCGTTGCCCGTTCGAAGTTCTGATTCCTCAGCTTCCTTCCCTTCGCTCCGGTCATTTGCCTTCTAATCCGTGCCTTTGTTCCCTCCGACTATTCCAATGCTCCCCTGGCCGGCCTCCCACCTACCACCCTCCATAAACTTGAGCTCATCCGAAACACTGCCTCCCCCGTGTCCTAACTCGCACCAAGTCCCGTTCAACCCATCACCCCCTGTTGCTCGCTCACCTACACTGGCTCCCGGTCCGGCAACGCCTCGATTTAAAATTCTCATCCTTGTTTTCAAATCCCTTCCATGGCCTCCTCGCCCCCCCCTCCCTATCTCTGTAACCTCCTCCAGCGCTACAACCCCCCCCGAGATCTCTGCGCTCCTCCAATTCTGGCCTCTCGCGCATGCCCCCGATTTCCATCGCTCCACCATTGGCGGCCGTGCCTTCAGCTGCCTGGGCCCTAAGCTCTGGAATTCCCTCCCTAAACCTCTCCGCCTCTCTCTCCTCCTTTAAGACGCTCCTTAAAACCGACCTCTTTGACCAAGCCTTTGGTCACCTGTCCTAATATCTCATGTGGCTCGGATTTTGTCTGATAATCGCTCCTGTGAAGCATCTTGGGACGTTTTACTACATTAAAGGCGCTGTAGAAATTCAAGTTGTTGTTAAAACTGAGCTGCGAGCAATTGCATTTTCCAACTGTGTTGTTAATTAGGTTAAAAAAGGAAAAAAAACAGAAATGATACAATGCCAAGAACTGGGAACGTAGTCTCGGAGCCACAGAGAGGAGAGGAAGTGAGACATCGTCTCTGTGCTGTAACGTGCTGCGGATTGACTGTGAGTGAAAACATGCTCCTTTAATGTTGATTTACACAAGGGAAGGATTCCCATGAGCTCTGCCGTTCGAACGAATCTATTTTCAGCCACAAAATCAAATAGAAATTTAAAAAAACTTAAAATTTGGAAGGGGTAAACAGCAGCTGTTTATTAAACGGCAGTCCGAAAGTTCGCGAGGAATGAAATGTTCTTGTCTTTTATTTTTCCAAGTTACTGTCGTTTGTTTTACTTTTTAAGTGAATTTACTTGTTTACTTTTGCGCTCAACGGCCAGAGGGGGTCCTTGGGAATGGAACGTTTGGCCACTGCTGTTTTGTGCTCGGTGTCGACTTTGAGCGCTTTCTGGGGTGCCAGTAAACCGCTCTCGACTCTGCCCCAGTCCCGATTTCAGAATCGTAGAACTTTACAGCCATTCGGCCCATCGCGTCTGCGCCCCCTCCTCTCTCCGCACAGCAAGATCCCACGAACAACAATGTGTTAATCACCAGATTGTCTAGTTTTTTTTTGGTGATGTTGGTTGGAGGCTAAATATTGGCCCCAGGGAGAACTCCCCCTGCTCTTTTTTTTTTGAAATAGTGCCATGGGATCTTTTACATCCATTAATTTGTTGAAGGGATGTGGGAGTCGCAGGCAAGGCCAGCAATTATTGCCCACCCCTAACTGCCCTTGAGTCATAGAGTCATAACGGCACAGAAGGAGGCCATTCGGCCCATCGAGTCTGTGCCGGCTCTCTGTAGAGCGATCCAGTCAGTCCCATTCCCCCGCTCTATCCCCGTAGCCCTGCAAGTTTATTTCCCTCAAGTGCCTATCCAGTCTCCCCTTGAAAACATTGAGTGTCTCCGCTTCCACCACTTCCGTCGGCAGCGAGTTCCAGGTCCTCACCACTCGCTGCGTAAAAAAGTTTTTCCCTCACATCCCCCCTGAATCTCTTGCCCAAAACCTTAAATCTGTGTCCCCTAGTCCTTGTACCATCAACTAGTGGGAACAGCCTTTCCCCGTCTAGCCTATCCAAACCCATCATAATCTTGTACACCTCGATCAAATCACCCCTCAACCTCCTTTGCTCTAATGAAAACAAATCCAGCTTCTCCAACCTGTCCTTGTAGCTAAGATCCCCCAACCATTCTGGTAAATCTCCTCTGCACCCTCTCAAGGGCCTTCACATCCTTCCTATAGTGTGGTGACCAGAACTGGACGCAATACTCCAGTTGTGGCCTAACCAGCACTTTATAAAGGTTCAGCATAACTTCTCTACTCAATATCTCTATTTATGAAGCCCAAGATCCCATATGCTTTCCTAACCACTCTCTCAATATGTCCTGCCACCTTCAGGGACCTATGCACATTAACTCCCAGGTCCCTCTGTCCCTGCACCCTCTTTAAAACTGTGCCATTAAGTGTATAGAGAAGGTGGTGGTGAGCCGCTGCCTTGAACCGCAGCAGTCCATGAGGTGAAGGTACTCCCACAGTGCTGGCTGGGAGGGAGGGAGTTATTCTTAGTGGTGGTTTAGTACAACTACTTGCTAGGCCATTTCAGAGGGCAGTTAAGAGTCAACCACATTGCTGTGGGTCTGGAGTCACATATAGGCCAGACCGGGTAAGGACGGCAGATTTCCTTCCCTAAAGGACATTACTGAACCAGATGGGTTTTTGCGACAATCCAATAGTTTCATGGTCACCATTACTGATACTAGCTTTTTATTCCAGATTTATTTAATTAACTGAATTTAAATTCCCCAGCTGCTGTGGTGGGATTTGAACTCGCGTCTCCGGATCATTAGTCCAGGTCTTCTGGATTACTAGTCCAATAACATAATCTCTATGCTGCTGTGGCCTCCATTTAACATCTCATTTGAAAGACGGCACCTCCGACAGTAAGGCGCTCCCTCAGTACCGCCCCTCCAACAGTGCGGCGCTCCCTCAGTACGCCCCACCGACAGTGCGGTGCTCCCTCAGTACCACCCCTCCGATGATCCCTCAGTACCGCCCCTCCGACAGTGCGGCGCTCCCTCAGTACTGCCCCTCCGACAGTGCGGCGCTCCCTCAGTACCACCCCTCCGATGATCCCTCAGTACCGCCCCTCCGACAGTGCGGCGCTCCCTCAGTACCGCCCCTCCGACAGTGCGGCGCTCCTTCAGCACTGCCCCTCCGTCAATGCGGCGCTCCCTCAGCACTGCCCCTCCGTCAGTGCGGCGCTCCCTCAGTACCACCCCTCCGATGATCCCTCAGTACCGCCCCTCCAACAGTGCGGCGCTCCCTCAGTACTGCCCCTCCAACAGTGCGGTGCTCCCTCAGTACTGCCCCTCCAACAGTGCGGTGCTCCCTCAGTACCGCCCCTCCAACAGTGCGGTGCTCCCTCAGTACTGCCCCTCCGACAGTGTGGCGCTCCCTCAGCACTGCCCCTCCGACAGTGCGGCGCTCCCTCAGTACTGCACTGGGAGTGTCGGCCTAGATTTTGTGCTCAAGTCTCTGGAGTGGGGACTCGAACCCACGACCTTCTCACTCCGAGGCGAGAGTGCTGCCCACTGAGCCATGGCTGCCACCTACCACAATGCTTGTTAATTGTTTTACCTGTTCCTCTTTTTCAAAGCAGGACTCTGAGTATCTGGTCACTTCCTCCTGAAGATCACCGAGTGTCTGTTCTAACTTGTCGTAGTTCAGTTGGAGGGTCTCCAGTTGCTTGGCAGCAACGGCCAGGTTCTCCTCGCTCATCTGCCTTTCCGCCGCATGTCTCTCTTTCAAGTCTAAAACCGCCTGGTGCGAATCTTCGCAGGCGGTCGACATTCTCTTTAAGTCTTCGCCCAGGCCCCAGGCGAGGGCTTCCAAAGAAGCCTTGGTCTCCTCTTGCTCCTTCAGGACATGGATTTCTCTGTCTTGAAGCGCAGCCACTTCAGAAGCCTTGCAACCAAGCTCTCTCTGCAACCTGGAAACCTCCAGCTTATGTTCCTCCGCCTCTTCCTCCTGGCTCTCGATCTGTTCCCTCAGCCGTTGACGTTCCATCTCTAGCCCTTCCATGCGCTCTAAGTTTGATTCCTGCTTCGCCAAGTCTTCCCGGAGTCCCTCCATCTCCTCCTGCGCCTCTAAGAGTGCATCTTGGAGCGCTAGCTTCTCCATTGTCTCCCTCCTCATTGAGCCCTTCAGATCCTCGTGTTCTTGAGTAGGGATGTATTGTTTCTGCATGGTCGTAAAATCCAGGCGCTGTTGGGCATTCTCCTTCTCCAAGCTTTCGTTGTCTTTTTGAACGGCGTCGCATTTTTCTGTCAGGTTTTTCACTTGCCGATGGAGACCTGAGATGATGTCAACGACCGAGGTCTCTGGTGGTGCCTTGTCTTCCTCTAGTGGGCTGGCCCTCAGTAGGCTTTGCCTGAAGGACCGTATCTCAGTCCACTCGGCCTCCAACTTGCGTCTGAGTGCGTTCGCTTCTTGCTTTGCTTCGTGGAGTCCGGCGGTCAGGTCTGAGATATGCCTCTTCAATTCTTCGACCGAACCCTCCAGCTCTTTGTACCTCGATTCTGGGACAAACTCGACCCGGAGCTGATGCTGAAGAGCGTCGAGATCATTCTTCAGATTCTTGTTTTCTTCCTCCAGCCTCGCTGCATCTTTCTCGGCCGTGTCCTTCTGCACCCTCTCTTCCCAAACCTCTCTCTCCAGCTCTTCAACTGTGTTGCTCGGAGATGCCTGAACATTGTCGAGCTCCAGGATGCAGTCTCGGTTCTGGTTAGCCCGAGCTCTCGGGTCCGTCTCTCGATCCGGCTCCAGTTCCTGCTGTTTTTCTCCAAGCTCACTCTGGGGATCTGAGATGGTGCTTTTCAAGGAGATGATCGCTCCTTCCTGGATCCTGAAGGAACTGATCTCGGAGCGAGCCTCGTCCAGGTTTTCCTTCATCTTGACGTTCCCTGCCTCCAGCCATCCCTCGCTATTTCCATTCAGTTTCCTCTTCGCTTCACTCAGTTCCTTCTGGAGACCCGTCACAGCCTCCTGAAGCCTGGTCTTCTCCTCCTCGTGCTTCGCCAGAGGAACGTGTCCCAGCTCCACCTGGTGGCTCCGTTCCCTCAGCCTCCGGTTCTCCCCTTGCAGTTGCTCCACCTCCATCTGCAGATCCACGAACTTGTGCTCCGTCTCCTGGATTGTCTCCTTGAGGTACAGGATGACCTTTTTCCAGGACACTGTCGTCTCATCATGGATCTCCAAGGGCACAAAATCGGTCTGGATTCTGCCCCTCAGGATTCTCAGCTCCTTTTCCAAACCCTCCTTGTGCTCTGCGAGGTCCTCCTTTTCCTTCCGAAGCACGCTACACTGGTCCGCGAGCTCCACCAACTGCCCTGGGATGGTTTCGACCTTCCCATGGGCAGCATCCAAGCCTTTGAGGGGAGCAACATCGAGGTCCTTGTCCTTTCTGTTCTTGAGTTCCTCCTGTAGATTCTTCACTAGGGTTGTGAGTTCCACGTTATGACTCGCTAGATCTGATGCCTGTACCTCTAGTTCGTCGATCTGCTTGCTTTGGGAGCACTTCCTAGTCTGGTATTGAGACATTACAGCTCTCATGTTGTCCAGGTGACCTTCGAGTTCAGTGAACCTTCTCTCGGCCAGGCTCTTCTCCTCGGCCAGGTTGTCCAGTTCTTCTCGTAGCCTCTCGATGTCTCCATCGGTCTTTGCCCTTGACCCTTCCATTTCCGTTCTTGCTGCCCCCCTCTCCCAGCTTTTCCTCTTGACTTGTTCCTGGAGAATTCGGTTTTCTGTCTTTGTCCTTTCCAGATCTTCCCTCAGGGCTTGAAGTTGCTGCCCCAATATTTCCACCAGAAGGTCTAACTCCACTAAGTCCATTCCCCGATGGTCATCATCTTGGCTGCTCTTTGGCTCCTTCATTGGTTGTATGAAGATTCTCAGTCTTCTGTTCACCTGTCGCTTCATCCCCTCGTACTCCTCTGCCAAGGTGTTGCACTCTGATATTTTCCTGGCCAGGTCTTGGTGAAGCTTGCTGACCTCCTCCTTTTCTTCATCGGACTTGCTACTGATCGCGCTCAGCTCCTGTTCCATAGCTGGCTTGCCCTGAAGACTCGCCAGGCTGACTGCAGGCGAAGACAGCGGGGTGGACATTCCGGGTAGCTCTGTAGGGTCCTGAAGAAGTAAACAAGTCATGAGGAACATTAACCACATTCGGAAACAGTACCGGGGAGAGCTAGAAGCTATCTGGGTCATCCGAGGACTTGCACTGTGGGTAGGAACCCTCATGTCCCTGGGGTGGGACTTAGAACCCATGACCTTCTGACCCAGAGGTGAGAGGGCTACCCACTCGGCCACGGCTGACACCTTTCCACACCCACCCGCCTTCCTGGAGGTGCGTGGCTCTGAGTCAGGAAGAGCGGAGAAAGGGGAGACGAAAGGCTGGCCGACTCTTGAGAAACAGCAAACGATTTCTTCACAGAGTGAACTCTGCTGCCCCCGTGTCCTAACTCGCACCGAGTCCCGTTCGCCCATCACCCCTGTGCTCGCTGACCTACATTGGCTCCCGGTTAAGCAGCGCCTCGATTTCAAAATTCTCATCCTTGTTTTCAAATCCCCTCCATGGCCTCGCCCCTCCCTATCTCTGTAATCTCCTCCAGCCCCACAACCCCTCTGAGAGCTCTGCGCTCCTCTAATTCTGCCCTCTTGAGGATCCCTGATTATAATCACTCAACCATTGGCGGCCATGCCTTCTGTTGCCTGGGCCCTAAGCTCTGGAATTCCCTGCCTAAACCTCTCCGCCTCGCTACCTCTCTTTCCTCCTTTAAGACGCTCCTTAAAACCTACCTCTTTGACCAAGCTTTTGGTCACCTGCCCTAATTTATCCTATGTGGATTGGTGTCAAATTTTTTTGTCTTATAATACTCCTGTGCAGCGCCTTGGGACGTTTTACTACGTTAAAGGCGCTGTATAAATACAAGTTGTTGTTGTTGTTGTTGTGCTCGCTGACTCCCGATCCGGCAACTTCACGATTGTAAAATTCTCCATCCTTGTTTTCAAATCCCTTCCATGGCCTCGCCCCCCTCTCCCTATCTCTGTAACCTCCTCCAGCCCCACAACTCTCCGAGATCTCTACGCTCCTCCAATTCTGGCCTCTCACGCATCCCCCCCCCGATTTCCATCGCTCCACCATTGGCGGCCGTGCCTTCAGCTGCCCGGGCCCCGAGCTCTGGAATACCCTCCTATAACCTCTCCGCCCCTCTCTCCCTCTCTCTCCTTAAAGCCTACCTCTTTGACCAAGCTTTTGGTCAACTGCCCTAATATCTCCTTGAGCGGCTCGGTGTCAAATTTTTTGTCTGATTACGCTCCTGTAAAGCACCTTGGGACGTCCTAGAGGCACTATATAAATGCAAGTAAATATAAATCCTGGAACTCCCTCCCTAACAGCGCTGTGGGAGCACCTTCACCACACGGACTGCAGCGGTTCAAGAAGGCGGCTCACCACCACCTCAAGGGCGACTAGGGATGGGCAATAAATGCCGGCCTTGCCAGCGACGCCCACATCCCATGAACGAATATTTAAAAAAAAGTTGTTGTGTTCACCTACCTGCCAATGGTTCCTGCCAGTATGCCCAGGTTCTGAAAAGCAACATAAACCACATTAGGAAACAATATTGGGTAGAGGTCGAAGCTGTTTAGTTCAACCGAGGACTTCCATTGCAGGTAGAGAGCTCTCACGATCTCAGATGGTTCTCCCATGCTAACGGTCCTATCACCAGCTTGGTTGGGTGTCCTGCTTACTCCTTGACTTTGAACAGAGCTACTTTGAGATTGGCATCAGCCGTGGCTCAGTGGGCAGCACTCTCGCCTCTGAGTCAGAAGGTCGTGGGTTGAAGTCCCACTCCAGAGACTTGAGCACAAAATCCAGGCCGACACTTCCAGTGCCAGTACTGAGGGAGCGCCGCACTGTCGGTGGGGCAGTACTGAGGGAGTGCTGCACTGTCGGAGGGGCAGTACTGAGGGAGTGCTGCACTGTCGGAGGGGCAGTACTGAGGGAGCGCCGCACTGTCGGGGGGGCGGTACTGAGGGAGCGCCGCACTGTCAGAGGGGCGGTACTGAGGGAGCGCCGCACTGTCGGAGGGGCGGTACTGAGGGAGCGCCGCACTGTCAGAGGGGCGGTACTGAGGGAGCGCCGCACTGTCGGAGGGGCGGTACTGAGGGAGCGCCGCACTGTCGGAGGGGCGGTTCTGAGGGAGCGCCGCACTGTTGGAGCGGCAGTACTGAGGGAGCGCCGCACTGTCGGAGGGGCGGTACTGAGGGAGCGCCGCACTGTCGGGGGGGGGCGGTACTGAGGGAGCGCCGCACTGTCGGAGGGGCGGTACTGAGGGAGCGCCGCACTGTCGGAGGGGCGGTCTTTCCAATGAGACGTTAAACCGAGGCCCCATCTGCCCCCTCGGGTGGATGTAAAAGATCCCATGGCACACAAGGATGAGAATTTTACAATTTTTCAATTTTTACAATTGGAAAAACAACAGGGGAGTTCTCCCCGGTGTCCTGGCCAACCAACACTAAGAGCAACAGATGAACTTGTCATTTATCGCATTGCTGCTTGTGGGAGCTTGCAGTGCGCAAATTGGCCACTGAGTTTTCTCCATGACTACACTTCAAAAAGTAATTTATTGGCTGTAAATTGGTAATTTATAAATTACTTCATTGGTCCTAAGCTCTGGAATTCCCTCCCTAAACCTCTCCGCCTCTTTATCTCCTCCTTTAAGACGCTCCTTAAAACCGACCTCTTTGACCAAGCATTGGTTGGAAGGGAACGGAGGAGCCAGTCAAGGCCAGTCCACAGAGATGGGATTGCCCTCGATCTGCTGCTATTGGATGTCCAGACGGTTAAGCAACGCCTCGATTGTAAAATTCTCATCCTTGTGTTCAAATCCCACCATGGCCTCGCCCCCCCCCCCCTCCCCTCCCCTCCCTATCTCTGTAACCTCCTCCAGCCCCACAACCCAACGAGATCTCTGCGTTCCTCCAATTCTGGCCTCTTGCGCATCCCCCGATTTTAATCGCTCCACCATTGGCGGCCGCGCCTTCAGCTGCCTGGGCCCTAAGCTCTGGAATTCCCCCCCCTAAACCTCTCCGCCTCTCAATCTCCTCCTTTTAAGACGCTCCTTAAAACCGACCTCTTTGACCAAGCTTTTGGTCACCTACCCTAATATCTCCTGATGTGGCTCGGTGTTGAATTTTGTCTGATAATCGCTCCTGTGAAGCGCCTTGGGACGTTTTACTACGTTAAAGGCGGCGGATAAATGTACGTGTTTGTTGTTGTAAAGCGCTTTGGGGCATCCTGAGGTCATGATGGGCGTGAGAGAAATGCGAGCGAAATTGTTCCGAATGCCCGCTTGAGCCTGAAGAGTAGCGTTGGGTTAACGTCAGATCTGAAGGTGACTGGAGGGGCCCCGGTCCTGGAGTGGGCCTTGACTCCAGGACCGGCCCAGAGGCATAAGTGCCGCCAAGTGGTCAACCACTGGCTGTTGGAGGCTGAAAGCACATCGAGGGTTAACCTGGCTTTTGGTCACAGAAAATGCTTTTCTTTGGAAACAGGCAGCCAAACTTGCCATTTTATTACGATGATCAAATTGAAATAAATTAATCTGTCTAGGCCCCAAATGCTTATCAGGCCTTAATTTAGCAGGGTTGTCATGGCAACGTTGTCTGGTAATGAAGATATGAAGGGGGCCAGACAGGCAATAATGTAATAAAGTGAATTACTGTCTCTAGGGCCTGTTAACAGGCAACTAGGAGGAGCAGGCCATCTGGCCAGAAGGCTGCCTTTCATCCCTCTAAAGATACCAAACACTTCAAGCAATAAAGCACGGAGAAAATAACCGACATCTCACATAAAAAGAAAGACTCGCATTTCTCCAGCGCCTTTCACCACCTCAGGACGTCCCAAAGCGCTTTATAACCAATGAAGTACTTCTTTCAAGTGCGGTCGCTGTTGTAATGTGGGAAACGCAGCAGCCAATTTGCGCACAGCAAGCTCCCACAAACAGCAATGTGATAAGGAGCAGATCATCTGTTTTTAGTGATGTTGGTTGAGGGATAAATATAGGCCCCAGGTCACCGGGGAGAACTCCCCCCCCCTGCTCTTCTTCCAATAGTGGCCGTGGGATCTTTTACGTCCACCTGAGAGGGCAGACGGGGCCTCGGTTTAATGTCTCATCCAAAAGACGACAACAACAACTTGTATTTATACAGCGCCTTTAACGTAGTAAAACGTCCCAAGGCGCTTCACAGGAGCGTAAATCAAACAAAACACATAAGGAGATATTAGGACAGGCGACCAAAAGCTTGGTCAAAGGGGTAGATTTTAAGGAGCCTCTTATAGGAGGAGAGAGAGAGGCGGAGAGGTTTAGGGAGGGAATTCCAGAGCTCGGGGCCCAGGCAGCTGAAGGCACGGCCCGCCAATGGTGGAGCGATGGAAATCGGGGGATGCTCAAGAGGCCAGAATTGGAGGAGCGCAGAGTTCTCGAAGGCATCAAAGGTCAAGGTCAGTGTGTGGTTGAGCAGATTGGTAGCTTCACTAATGTCATGGTCAATGGAGGGCCAAAAGGCAAGACAGTTGGGATTTTGAAAGTGCAGTTTTCAGTGAATTGGGAAGTTTTTTTCCAGGGGCGGACACAGAAGGAAACAGGGTTGGGAGAGGAAAGGGAGCGTTGTGGATGGAGAGCGATACAAGGAAATGATCAGAGATGGCCTTATCTCTGATCCGACAGTGCAGCGCTCCCTCAGTACTGATCCACCGACAGTGCGGCGCTCCCTCAGTACCGCCCCTCTGACAGTGCGGCGCTCCCTCAGTACTGCCCCTCCGACAGTGCGGCCCTCCCTCAGTACTGCCCCTCCGACAGTGCGGCGCTCCCTCAGTACTGCCCCTCCGACAGTGCGGCGCTCCCTCAGTACCGCCCCTCCGACAGTGCGGCGCTCCCTCAGTACTGCCCCTCCGACAGTGCGGCGCTCCCTCAGTACCGCCCCTCCGACAGTGCCGCGCTCCCTCAGTACTGCCCCTCCGACAGTGCGGCGCTCCCTCAGTACCGCCCCTCCGACAGTGCGGCGCTCCTTCAGTACCGCCCCTCCGACAGTGCGGTGCTCCCTCAGTACCGCCCCTCCGACAGTGCGGCGCTCCCTCAGTACTGGCACTGGGAGTGTCGGCCTGAGATTTTGTGCTCAAGTCTCTGGAGTGGGACTCGAACCCACGACCTATCTGATTCAGAAGCGAGAGTGCTACCAGTCGAGCCACGGCTGACAATAAATAGGCTTTAGCAGGAGCCCAAGTGCTTGTGTCGAGTGGGTTGTATAACTGTATGGCTCTGAATGAACCCTGGGCAGCTGAATGTATCCTTGGCCTCTGCGGCTATTTGTGAGAGTGAGGGTCCTTTCTTTAACTTCCCTTTGCTGGGGAGAGACCAATGGCAGACGTTACAGGGAAGGGAGGATGAGGAGAGCGGGTATGTTTTAGTTTTTATTGGTCTGTTATCTCGTATTTTCTAACAAATATTACGAGGGCCATTTTACCCCATGAACCATGATTTCTGATGTAAGAAAACTACTAGGCACTTGGTCTAAGCATTAAACAAAGCTTTAATCAACTGTTTTTCAACATGGAGATCTAGTTGTGTCCTTCACTAGTTCCTGTTAAGGAATGTCCTGAGCAAGCTGGGCCCATGCCCGAGTATTTATACTCTCCCTGGACAGCGCCACGAGCAGGCCGCCCAGTATTATTTCATAAGTCATTTCCACATGAATGACAAGATTCATGTCAATTTCCTTTCAGCTTTTATCCGCTCTTTCCTACCTAAGGTGAGCTGTTTCAGTTTGTTTCCACCCCTTCTGCAGAAGGTGTGGAATTTGTGTGGACTAAAGTCCTGCGGGCACTGGTATCTTCTGATGCCCCAACTGATCCATCTAGTCTGGCTGGATAGAATCATAGAACGGTTACGGCACAGAAGGAGGCCATTCCGGCCCGTCGAGCCCGTGCCGGCTCTCTGCAAGAGCATCCCAGCTAGTCTCACTCCCCCCCGCCCTTTCCCCGTAATCCTGCACATCTTTTTTCCTACAGGTACTTATCCAATTCCCTTTTGAAAGCTGTGATTGAATCTGCCTCCACCACCCTTTCAGGCAGTGCATTCCAGATCCTAACCACTCGCTGCGTAAAAAAGTTTTTCCTCATGTCGCCTTTGGTTCTTCTGCCAATCACCTTGAATCTGTGTCCTCTGGTTCTCCACCCTTCCGCCAATGGGAACAGTTTCTCTCTATCTATTCTGACCAGACTCCTCATGATTTTGAACACCTCGATCAAATCTCCTCTCAATCTTCTCTGCTCCAAGGAGAACAACCCCAGCTTCTCCAGTCTATCCACGTAACTGAAGTCCCTCATCCCTGGAATCATTCTTGTAAATCTTTTCTGCACCCTCTCTAAGGCCTTCACATCCTTCCTAAAGTGCGGTGCTCAGAATTGAGCACGGTACTCCAGTTGAGGCCGAACCAGTGTTTTATAAAGACTCATCATAATTTCCACACTTTTGTACTCTATACCTCTATTCATGAAGCCCAGGATCCCGTAAGCTTTTTTAACTGCTTTCTCAACCTGCCCTGCCACCTTCAACGATTTGTGCACATATACCCCCAGGTCTCTCTGTTCATGCACCCCCTGAAGACTACCCCTACCACCCCCGTCTCCAGCCGTGTATAAGTGAGGCAGCCCATCCACCCTCCCTCCCAAAAGCCTCTGGGTTAGGGAGCGGAGAAAAGGAAAATCAACCGGGATTCCTGCTGTGGTCGGGTGACCGTTGTGGAGTGAGGTGATAAGATGTGACGCCGTCCACAGTCCAATAGCTTTGACACTCACACTGTAGGTTCACAACTGGCGGAAGATGCCTGGCAAACGTGGAACTTGACTCCGCGCCACCCCCCTACCACCACGCTCCGTGGAGGAGAGGGGAGAGCCCGGGGTAAAACCCAAAACCATCAATTTGGAAATGACCTGAAGCGATCGACACGCCGTCCGCTTGGAGGAGGCTGCGCAGCCGTTCGCTCTTGGACTGCTGCCCGTAGTGATGAGCATCGCAGCCGGAGATGTCCGTCACGCTCACGTCCACTCCCGCTGACAGCAGAACCTCGGCGACCTCCGGGCAGTCACTCTTGCAAGCCAGTATCAGGGCGGTCCTGGAGAGGGTGAGACAGAGTTTAATATCTCCTGCTTTCTGATCTCAACAAACAACAACTTGCATTTATACAGCACCTTTAACGTAGTAAAACGTCCCAGGGCGCTTCACAGGAGCGATTATCAAACAAAATTTGACACCGAGCCACATAAAGAGATATTAGGACAGGTGACCAAAAGCTTGGTCAAAGAGGTCGGTTTTAAGGAGCGTCTTAAAGGAGGAGAGAGAGGCGGAGAGGTTTAGGGAGGGAATTCCAGAGCTTAGAGCCCAGGCAACTGAAGGCACGGCCGCCAATGGTGGAGCGATTATATTCAGGGATGATCAAGAGGCCAGAATTAGAGGAGCGCAGAGATCTCGGAGGGTTGTAGGGCCGGAGGAGGTTAGAGAGATAGGGAGGGGGCGAGGGCCATGGAGGGATTTGAAAACAAGGATGGAGAATTTAAAAGTCGAAGCGTTGCCGGACCGGGAAGAATTCGATCGCAAACTTTTTCGACCCTCCCTCTGAGTGTTTGCAGAGTCCCGGCAATAATTCCAGCCCCCCACGCCCCAACCCTTTCAGTGATGCCTTGGGGCGTCCCGTGCTGGCAATCTGTCCGAAGTTTGTGCTTATTGAGATGAGTAATTTCAGTGGCACCCAGTGAAATCATCAAACACTCCCAGGGCAGGTACAGCACGGGGTTAGATACAGAGTACAGCTCCCTCTACACTGTCCCATCAAACACTCCCAAGGCAGGTACAGCACAGGTTAGATACAGAGTAAAGCTCCCTCTACACTGTCCCCATCAAACACTCCCAGGGCAGGTACAGCACGGGGTTAGATACAGAGTAAAGCTCCCTCTACACTGTCCCCATCAAACACTCCCAGGGCAGGTACAGCACGGGTTAGATACAGAGTAAAGCTCCCTCTACACTGTCCCATCAAACACTCCCAGGGCAGGTACAGCACGGGGTTAGATACAGAGTAAAGCTCCCTCTACACTGTCCCCATCAAACACTCCCAGGGCAGGTACAGCACGGGTTAGATACAGAGTAAAGCTCCCTCTACACTGTCCCATCAAATACTCCCAGGGCAGGTACAGCACGGGTTAGATACAAAGTAAAGCTCCCTCTACACTGTCCCATCAAACACTCCCAGGGCAGGTACAGCACAGGGTTAGATACAGAGTAAAGCTCCCTCTACACTGTCCCCATCAAACACTCCCAGGGCAGGTACAGCACGGGTTAGATACAGAGTAAATCTCCCTCTACACTGTCCCACCAAACACTTCCAGGGCAGGTACAGCACAGGTTAGATACACAGTAAAGCTTCCTCTACACTGTCTCATCGAACACTCCCAGGGCAGGTACAGCACGGGTTAGATACAGAGTAAAGCTCCCTCTACACTGTCCCATTCAAACACTCCCGGGGCAGGTACAGCATGGGTTAGATACAGAGTAAAGCTCCCTCTACACTGTCCCATCAAACACTCCCGGGGCAGGTACAGCACGGGTTAGATACAGAGTAAAGCTCCCTCTACACTGTCCCATCAAACACTCCCAGGGCAGGTACAGCACGGGTCAGATACAGAGTAAAGCTCCCTCTACACTGCCCCATCAAACACTCCCAGGGCAGGTACAGCACGGGTTAGATACAGAGTAAAGCTCCCTCTACACTGTCCCCATCAAACACTCCCAGGGCAGGTACAGCACGGGTCACTGGATAATCATCAGGAGCAGGAATCCCTGGCTGATTTCCCCCTCTGCCCATCCTTCTCCCTAATCCCAGGGGTACTGAGAGCCACTGTCAGTGCCCTGACCCCAATCACAACAGTGACTACATTTCAAAAGCACTTCATTGGTTGTAAAGCGCTTTGGGACGTCCTGAGGTGGTGAAAGGCGCTGGAGAAATGCGAGTCTTTTCCTCCTTCCTTCGTTCCCTCTTCCCCCAGTGTTAGCGGACCTGTGTTTGGAGTCGGTGGCGTTAATGGCGGCTCCGCGTTCGATGAGCAGTCGGCAGATTTCGGGACGACCCAGCCAGGCGGCGATCATCAGGGGCGACTGACTCTCCTGTAAAAACACAGAGCGGATCAGACGCTGTGGCGGAGTGGAGTGGGTTATTGTGGGCACGAGGTCTTCTCAACCCCAGGGAGCTGGGGAGGCGGAGTCAAGGAATATATTCAAGGCGGAGATAGACAGATTTTTGAGCTGCAGGGGAGTCAAGGGTTATGGGGAACAGGCAGCAAAGTTGAGGCCAAGATCAGATCAGCCATGATCTTACTGAATGGCGGAGCAGGCTCGAGGGGCCAAATGACCGACTCCTGCTCCTATTTCTTATGTTCTAGAGATGTTCACACCTGGAGCCTGTGTGTGTGTGTGAAAGAGACGGGGAATGTGTGTGTGTGAGAGAGAGACAGACAGAGTGTGTGTGGGAGAGAGAGACGGTGTGTGCGAGATGGAGAGAGAGAGAGACAGTGTGTGTGTGTGAGAGAGAGAGACAGGGAATGTGCGTGTGAGAGAGATGGGGAGTGTGTGGGGTGTGTGTGTGAGAGAGAGATACGGTATGAGAGAGAGAGAGAGAGAGAGAGACAGTGTGTGTGTGAGAGAGAGACAGACAGAGTGTGTGTGGGAGAGAGAGACAGGGAATGTGCGTGTGAGAGAGTGAGAGACAGAATGTGTGTGAGAGAGAGATGGGGAGTGTGTGGGGTGTGTGTGTGTGAGAGAGACACGGTATGAGAGAGAGAGAGAGAGAGAGAGAGACAGTGTGTGTGTGAGAGAGAGAGAGAGAGAGGCGGGGAGTGTGTGTGTGTGAGAGAGAGAGAGACGGGGAGTGTGTGAAAGAGAGAGACAGACAGACAGACAGAGTGTGTGAGAGAGAGAGACGGTGTGTGCGGGATAGAGAGAGAGACAGTGTGTGTGAGAAAGAGAGAGAGACTGGGAGTGTGTGTGTGTAAGGATTGTTCCCACCTCCAATAATTTTACATCTAATAAAGAAAGTGTTCAAAGAAAACGAAGAAAACGCACTATTTCTTTAGCACCCCCTGTGATTTTACTCCCGGTTATTCTCTCACAGAAGTGTCCGGTAGAGTAACCGCGACTCTCTAAGACCACCTCTCGGGCACCTCCTTTCCAGGTTGAACAGCCCAGGTCTCCCCACTAAACCCAGACCCCTGGGGAATGGGGCTGGGTGCCCTCCCACCGCGCCGCCTCTAGCAGTCGAATATCTCCCTTTGTGTCGCGGCGCCCGGATCTCGGTCGGAACTCGAGGCCCAGGCCTCGGCGTGGCGGGCAGGCCCCAACCACCGTGGGTTTAAACCCCGCTGAATCCCCCCCCACCCCACCCCACCTCACGCCGACTTTCACCCTCCACGACTTCATGAAGGCCCCCTTGGTTGAAATGCCGGACTGGTTGTGGCGACTGGAGGGAATCTGATGCCCCAGTGGGAGTCGGCGCCTTTCGGAGAGGAGTGGGTGGGTGGGGGAAGAAAATCGGGAAAAGGAGTATTTGGCCAGGAAAGAGTGGAATGAAATATTATGCTGTTAAAACAAAATTAGGTCATTTTTCGTAATAATGTTTTATTTGGAAAAAAAATGAGCACATCTTGCGGTTGCTGCCTTAATCTCTCAGCATTCAGGCAGATTTATGCCGCTGACTGTCCATTGACCCATTAGCTGTTCGGAAAGAAATTGGGAACTTTGCAAGGGGGTCGTGAGACACGCTTGGGTTTTGTGTTGCCGTGGGCCGCACTATCGAGGGGTCAGTCAGTCACACAGTGACAGGGCCGCACTATCGAGGGGTCAGTCAGTCGCACAGTGACAGGGCCGCACTATCGAGGGGTCAGTCAGTCGCACAGTGACAGGGCCGCACTATCGAGGGGTCAGTCGCACAGTGACAGGGTCGCACTATCGAGGGGTCAGTCAGTCGCACAGTGACAGGGTCGCACTATCGAGGGGTCAGTCACACAGTGACAGGGCCGCACTATCGAGGGGTCAGTCAGTCGCACAGTGACAGGGCCGCACTATCGAGGGGTCAGTCACACAGTGACGGGGCCGCACTATCGAGGGGTCAGTCAGTCACACAGTGACAGGGCCGCACTATCGAGGGGTCAGTCACACAGTGACAGGGCCGCACTATCGAGGGGTCAGTCAGTCGCACAGTGACAGGGCCGCACTATCGAGGGGTCAGTCACACAGTGACGGGGCCGCACTATCGAGGGGTCAGTCAGTCACACAGTGACAGGGCCGCACTATCGAGGGGTCAGTCACACAGTGACAGGGCCGCACTATCGAGGGGTCAGTCACACAGTGACAGGGCCGCACTATCGAGGGGTCAGTCACACAGTGACAGGGCGGCACTATCGAGGGGTCAGTCAGTCACACAGTGACAGGGCCGCACTATCGAGGGGTCAGTCACACAGTGACAGGGCCGCACTATCGAGGGGTCAGTCACACAGTGACAGGGCCGCACTATCGAGGGGTCAGTCGCACAGTGACAGGGCCGCACTATCGAGGGGTCAGTCACACAGTGACAGGGCCGCACTATCGAGGGGTCAGTCACACAGTGACAGGGCCGCACTATCGAGGGGTCAGTCACACAGTGACAGGGCCGCACTATCGAGGGGTCAGTCAGTCACACAGTGACAGGGCCGCACTATCGAGGGGTCAGTCACACAGTGACGGGGCCGCACTATCGAGGGGTCAGTCAGTCGCACAGTGATAGGGCCGCACTATCGAGGGGTCAGTCACACAGTGACAGGGCCGCACTATCGAGGGGTCAGTCACACAGTGACAGGGCCGCACTATCGAGGGGTCAGTCACACAGTGACAGGGCCGCACTATCGAGGGGTCAGTCAGTCACACAGTGACAGGGCCGCACTATCGAGGGGTCAGTCACACAGTGACGGGGCCGCACTATCGAGGGGTCAGTCAGTCGCACAGTGACAGGGCCGCACTATCGAGGGGTCAGTCAGTCGCACAGTGACAGGGCCGCACTATCGAGGGGTCAGTCACACAGTGACGGGGCCGCACTATCGAGGGGTCAGTCGCACAGTGACAGGGCCGCACTATTGAGGGGTCAGTCGCACAGTGACAGGGTCGCACTATCGAGGGGTCAGTCAGTCACACAGTGACAGGGCCGCACTATCGAGGGGTCAGTCAGTCGCACAGTGACAGGGCCGCACTATCGAGGGGTCAGTCAGTCACACAGTGACAGGGCCGCACTATCGAGGGGTCAGTCGCACAGTGACAGGGCCGCACTATCGAGGGGTCAGTCGCACAGTGACAGGGTCGCACTATCGAGGGGTCAGTCAGTCACACAGTGACAGGGCCGCACTATCGAGGGGTCAGTCAGTCGCACAGTGACAGGGCCGCACTATCGAGGGGTCAGTCGCACAGTGACAGGGCCGCACTATCGAGGGGTCAGTCGCACAGTGACAGGGTCGCACTATCGAGGGGTCAGTCAGTCACACAGTGACAGGGCCGCACTATCGAGGGGTCAGTCACACAGTGACAGGGCCGCACTATCGAGGGGTCAGTCACACAGTGACAGGGCCGCACTATCGAGGGGTCAGTCACACAGTGACAGGGCCGCACTATCGAGGGGTCAGTCACACAGTGACAGGGCCGCACTATCGAGGGGTCAGTCACACAGTGACAGGGCCGCACTATTGAGGGGTCAGTCACACAGTGACAGGGCCGCACTATCGAGGGGTCAGTCACACAGTGACAGGGCCGCACTATCGAGGGGTCAGTCAGTCGCACAGTGACAGGGTCGCACTATCGAGGGGTCAGTCAGTCGCACAGTGACAGGGCCGCACTATCGAGGGGTCAGTCAGTCACACAGTGACAGGGCCGCACTATCGAGGGGTCAGTCAGTCGCACAGTGACAGGGTCGCACTATCGAGGGGTCAGTCACACAGTGACAGGGCCGCACTATCGAGGGGTCAGTCACACAGTGACAGGGCCGCACTATCGAGGGGTCAGTCAGTCACACAGTGACAGGGCCGCACTATCGAGGGGTCAGTCAGTCGCACAGTGACAGGGCCGCACTATCGAGGGGTCAGTCGCACAGTGACAGGGTCGCACTATCGAGGGGTCAGTCAGTCACACAGTGACAGGGCCGCACTATCGAGGGGTCAGTCACACAGTGACAGGGCCGCACTATCGAGGGGTCAGTCACACAGTGACAGGGCCGCACTATCGAGGGGTCAGTCACACAGTGACAGGGCCGCACTATCGAGGGGTCAGTCACACAGTGACAGGGCCGCACTATCGAGGGGTCAGTCACACAGTGACAGGGCCGCACTATTGAGGGGTCAGTCACACAGTGACAGGGCCGCACTATCGAGGGGTCAGTCACACAGTGACAGGGCCGCACTATCGAGGGGTCAGTCAGTCGCACAGTGACAGGGTCGCACTATCGAGGGGTCAGTCAGTCGCACAGTGACAGGGCCGCACTATCGAGGGGTCAGTCAGTCACACAGTGACAGGGCCGCACTATCGAGGGGTCAGTCAGTCGCACAGTGACAGGGTCGCACTATCGAGGGGTCAGTCACACAGTGACAGGGCCGCACTATCGAGGGGTCAGTCACACAGTGACAGGGCCGCACTATCGAGGGGTCAGTCAGTCACACAGTGACAGGGCCGCACTATCGAGGGGTCAGTCAGTCGCACAGTGACAGGGCCGCACTATCGAGGGGTCAGTCACACAGTGACAGGGCCGCACTATCGAGGGGTCAGTCAGTCGCACAGTGACAGGGCCGCACTATCGAGGGGTCAGTCAGTCACACAGTGACAGGGCCGCACTATCGCGGGGTCAGTCAGTCGCACAGTGACAGGGCCGCACTATCGAGGGGTCAGTCAGTCACACAGTGACAGGGCCGCACTATCGAGGGGTCAGTCACACAGTGACAGGGCCGCACTATCGAGGGGTCAGTCAGTCACACAGTGACAGGGCCGCACTATCGAGGGGTCAGTCAGTCACACAGTGACAGGGCCGCACTATCGAGGGGTCAGTCGCACAGTGACAGGGCCGCACTATCGATGGGTCAGTCAGTCAAACAGTGACAGGGCCGCACTATCGAGGGGTCAGTCGCACAGTGACAGGGCCGCACTATCGAGGGGTCAGTCAGTCACACAGTGACAGGGCCGCACTATCGAGGAGTCAGTCACACAGTGACAGGGCCGCACTATCGAGGGGTCAGTCAGTCACACAGTGACAGGGCTGCACTATCGAGGAGTCAGTCACACAGTGACAGGGCCGCACTATCGAGGGGTCAGTCACACAGTGACTGGGCCGCACTATCGAGGGGTCAGACAGTCACACAGTGACAGGGCCGCACTATCGAGGGGTCAGTCACACAGTGACAGGGCCGCACTATCGAGGGGTCAGTCAGTCACGCAGTGACAGGGCCGCACTATCGAGGGGTCAGTCACACAGTGACAGGGCCGCACTATCGAGGGGTCAGTCAGTCACACAGTGACAGGGCTGCACTATCGAGGAGTCAGTCACACAGTGACAGGGCCGCACTAACGAGGGGTCAGTCACACAGTAACTGGGCCGCACTATCGAGGGGTCAGACAGTCACTCATTGACAGGGCGGCACTATCGAGGGGTCAGTCACACAGTAACAGGGCCGCACTATCGAGGGGTCAGTCAGTCACGCAGTGACAGGGCCGCACTATCGAGGGGTCAATCACACAGTGACAGGGCCGCACTATCGAGGGGTCAGTCACACAGTGACAGGGCCGCACTATCGAGGGGTCAGTCACACAGTGACAGGGCCGCACTATCGAGGGGTCAGTCAGTCACACAGTGACAGGGCCGCACTATCGAGGGGTCAGTCAGTCACACAGTGACAGGGCCGCACTATCGAGGGGTCAGTCACACTGTGACAGGGCCGCACTATCGAGGGGTCAGTCAGTCACACAGTGACAGGGCCGCACTATCGAGGGGTCAGTCAGTCACACAGTGACAGGGCCGCACTATCGAGGGGTCAGTCACACAGTGACAGGGCCGCACTATCCTGGGGTCAGTCACACAGTGACAGGGCCGCACTATCGAGGGGTCAGTCACACAGTGACAGGGCCGCACTATCGAGGGGTCAGTCAGTCACACGGTGACAGGGCTGAACTATCGAGGAGTCAGTCACACAGTGACAGGGCCGCACTATCCAGGGGTCAGTCACACAGGGAAATTAATGGTGGGAAATATGGAGATGGCAAAAACACTGAATGAATATTTTGTATCAGTCTTTACAGTAGAGGACACTAAGAATATCCCAACACTGGACAAACAGGGGGCTATAGGGGGAGAGGAGCTAAACACGATCAAAATCACTAAGGAAGTGGTACTCGGTAAAATAATGGGACTCAAGGCGGATAAATCACCTGGACCTGATGGCTTACATCCTAGAGTCTTGAAGGAAGTGGCGGTAGGGATTGTAGATGCATTGGTAATAATTTTTCAAAACTCCCTGGATTCCGCTAAGGTCCCGGCAGACTGGAAAACTGCTAATGTAACACCCTTATTTAAAAAGGGCAGTAGACAGAAGGCTGGTAACTATAGACCGGTTAGCCTAACATCTGTGGTAGGTAAAATTTTGGAGTCCATTATTAAGGAAACAGTAACAGGACATTTGGATAATCATAATTTAATAGGACAAAGTCAGCATGGTTTTACGAAGGGGAAGTCATGTTTGACAAATTTGCTGGAGTTCTTTGAGGAAGTAACATATAGAGTGGATAAAGGGGAACCAGTGGACGTAGTGTATTTAGACTTCCAAAAGGCATTTGACAAGGTGCCACACAAAAGATTATTGCTTAAGGTAAAAAATCACGGGATTGGGGGTAATATTCTGGCATGGATAGAGGATTGGCTATCTAACAGAAAGCAAAGAGTTGGGATAAATGGTTCATTCTCAGACTGGCAATCAGTAACTAGTGGTGTTCCACAGGGGTCAGTGCTGGGTCCCCAACTCTTCACAATCTATATTAACGATTTGGAGGAAGGGACCAAGTGTAACATATCAAAATTTGCAGATGATACAAAGATGGGAGGGAAAGTAGTGAGTGAGGAGGACATAAAAAACCTGCAAGGGGACATAGACAGGCTAAGTAAGTGGGCAGAGATTTGGCAGATGGAATACAACACTGGAAAGTGTGAGGTGATGCACTTTGGCAGGAAAAATCCTAGAGCAATTTATTATCTTAATGGCAAGAAACTGGAGAGTACTGAAGTGCAAAGGGATCTGGGGGTCCTGGTGCACGAAACTCAAAAGGTTAGTATGCAGGTGCAGCAAGTGATTAAGAAGGCAAATGGAATGTTGGCTTTCATTGCTAGGGGGATAGAATATAAAAATAGGGAGGTATTGCTTCAGTTGTACAAGGTATTGGTGAGACCGCACCTGGAATACTGCATACAGTTTTGGTGTCCTTACTTAAGGAAAGACATCCTTGCTCTCGAGGCAGTGCAAAAAAGGTTCACTCGGTTAATCCCGGGGATGAGGGGGTGGTCATATGAGGAGAGGTTGGGTAGATTGGGACTCTACTCATTGGAGTTCAGAAGAATGAGAGGCGATCTTATTGAAACATATAAGATTGTGAGGGGGTTGGATCGGGTGGATGCGGGGAGGATGTTCCCGATGACGGGTGAGATGAGAACTAGGGGACATAGTCTTAGAATAAGGGGCTGCTCTTTCAAAACTGAGATGAGGAGGAACTACTTCACTCAGAGGGTGGTAGGTCCATGGAATATGCTGCCACAAAAAGCTGTAGAAGCTACAACATTAATTGAATTTAAAACAGAAATAGACAGTTTCCTAGAAGTAAAGGGCATTAAGGGTTACGGGGAGCGGGCAGGAATTTGGACATGAGTCTAGGTTCGGATCGGTCATGGCCCTGTGGGTAGTGGAGCGGGCCCAGGGACTGTGTAGCCTGATTCTGCTCCTATTTCGTGTGTGCAATTCTGTTAGATGCAGGAGATGGTTCTGTGATAGATAGTAGATTGGCGGTTAGGATCAGATCAGCCATGATCTTATTGAATGGCGGAGCAGGCTCGAGGGGCCGATTGGCCTACTCCTGCTCCTATTTCTTATGTTCTTATGTTCTTATGTGACAGGGCCGCACTATCGAGGGGTCAGACAGTCACACAGTGACAGGGCTGCACTATCGAGGGGTCAGTCACACAGTGACAGGGCCGCACTATCGAGGGGTCAGTCAGTCACACAGTGACAGGGCCGCACTATCGAGGGGTCAGTCAGTCACACAGTGACAGGGCCGCACTATCGAGGGGTCAGTCACACAGTGACAGGGCCGCACTATCGAGGGGTCAGTCGCACAGTGACAGGGCCGCACTATCGAGGGGTCAGTCGCACAGTGACAGGGCCGCACTATCGAGGGGTCAGTCACACAGTGACAGGGCCGCACTATCGAGGGGTCAGTCGCACAGTGACAGGGCCGCACTATCGATGGGTCAGTCACACAGTGACAGGGCCGCACTATCGATGGGTCAGTCACACAGTGACAGGGCCGCACTATCGAGGGGTCAGTCAGTCACACAGTGACAGGGCCGCACTATCGATGGGTCAGTCACACAGTGACAGGGCCGCACTATCGATGGGTCAGTCACACAGTGACAGGGCCGCACTATCGAGGGGTCAGTCAGTCACACAGTGACAGGGCCGCACTATCGAGGGGTCAGTCAGTCACACAGTGACAGGGCCGCACTATCAAGGGGTCAGTCAGTCCCAGCAATGTGATAATGACCAGGTAATTTTTTTTTTAGTGACGCTGGTTGTGGGATAAATATTGGCCCCAGGGCCCCGGGGAGGACTCCCCTGCTGTTCTTCCAATAGTGGCCGTGGGATCTTTTATGTCGTCCTGAGAGGGCAGACGGAGGCCTTGGTTTAATGTCTCATCCGAAAGACGGCCCCTCTGACAGTGCGGCGCTCCCTCAGTACTGCCGCTCTGACAGTGCGGCGCTCCCTCAGTACCGCCCCTCCGACAGTGCGGCGCTCCCTCAGTACTGCCCCTCCGACAGTGTGGCACTCCCTCAGTACTGGCACTGGGAGTGTCAGCCTGGATTATGGGCTCGAGCCTCTGGAGTGGGACTCGAACCCACAACCTTCTGACTATGAGGCGAGAGAGAGAGCTACTCTCTGACGGTATTTGTGAGAGACTAGGGCTGTTTCGACGCCAGCCTTGGGCCTGAGAGGGCCTGTTCTGTATGGCGAAGGGCTGTTGCCTGGCGAGTGTTTGCGATTCGATGGTTATCTGGGATTCCTCCACACGCGATGCGGGTGGATGGAAAATTCCAGATCTGGAATCAGATCCCTGGGTTTTTTGGCAGCAAATTGAGAATCAGAGAGAGAGAATTTGAGACTCGGTGCAGTTGGATTGTATTGTGGGGCCGGGGCTTTGATGGTGGGTTTGGGGCTCTTTGTGGTGCGGCTGGTGGTATTAGCAGTGGGCGTGCGGGTGTAAATGACCCCATTACTCCTCCTCTCCCCTCCCCCCTCCTTCCTTCCTGTCCTCTGTCCTTCCCTCTCCTCTCCTCTCCCTCTTCTCCTCTCCCCTCCACGCCTCTCTCCCCTCTCCTCCCCCTCTCCCCTTTTCTCCCCTCCCCTCTTCTCCTCCTCTCCATCTCTCACCTCTCCCTCTCTTCATCACTCCATCTCTCCCCTCTTCCCTCCATCTCTTCATCTCACTCTAATCCAACTCAATGTCTCTCTCTCCATCTCAACCCTTTCCCTCTCTCCATCTCTCCATCTTATCCCATCTCTTCCCTCTTCCCTCCATCTCACTCCTCTCCATCTCAATCTCTCCCCTCTCCATCTCTCCCCTCTTCCCTCCATCTCACCCCTCTCCATCTCAATCTCTCTCCCCTCCATCTCCCCCCTCTCCATCTCTCCCCTTTCCATCTCTCCCTCTCTCCCCTCTCCATTTCCACCCTCTCCATCTCTTCCTCTCCCCTCCCCTCGGATAGGCAGTTTCCATTCTAAATATGGGCACAGGATTAGAGACCGGGAAGTGGAGACAGCGCAGCTACCGATGGTGATGTTAATGTTAGAGATAAAGGCAGGAAGGGCAAGGCAGGAATGTAACGTCTGTTCAGACTGGCTTATCACAGATCTAGTTATGCCACAGCTGTCCGCACACCAAACAAGACACTATCTTCCACATTGCTATGGGATCAACAACAAATTATTGCCATGGGCAGCTCCCAGATTTATGGGATGTGCATTGAGAATCTGTACTCACCCTATCCAAGGGGTCAATCAAGGCACCGTGGTCACAGAGCAGTTCCGCACTGGAGACACAGCCAGATATTGCTAGTGAGAGAGAGAGAGAGAGATCTCAGTATCTCAGTCAACAGGTCTATAGACCAGCGATCACTGGTCGCTCACCCACAGAGTCAGCTGTGGCTCACTGGGTCGTGGGTTCGAGTCCCCACACCAGAGACTTGAGCCCAGAATCCAGGCCGACACACCCAGTGCCAGTACTGAGGGAGCGCCGTACTATCGGAGGGGCAGTGCTGAGGGAGCGCCGCACTGTCAGAGGGGCAGTACTGAGGGAGCGCCGCACTGTCGGAGGGGCAGTACTGAGGGAGCGCCGCACTGTCGGGGGGGGCAGTACTGAGGGAGCGCCACACTGTCGGAGGGGCGGTACTGAGGGAGCGCCGCACTGTCGGAGGGGCGGTACTGAGGGAGCGCCGCACTGTCGGAGGGGCGGTACTGAGGGAGCGCCGCACTGTCGGAGGGGCGGTACTGAGGGAGCGCCGCACTGTCGGAGGGGCGGTACTGAGGGAGCGCCGCACTGTCGGAGGGGCAGTACTGAGGGAGCGCCGCACTGTCGGAGGGGCAGTACTGAGGGAGCGCTGCGCTGTTGGAGGAGCAGTACTGAGGGAGCGCTACGCTGTCGGAGGGGCCGTCTTTCGGATGAGACGTTAAACTGAGGGCTCGTCTGCCCTCTCAAGTGGACGTAAAAGATCCCAAGGCACAATTTCGAAGAAGAGCAGGGGGAGTTCTCCCCGGTGTCCTGGGGCCAATATTTATCCCTCAACCAACATCACTAAAAAACAGATGATCTGGTATTTATCACATTGCTGTTTGTGGGAGCTTGCTGTGCGCAAATTGGCTGCCACGTTTCCTACATTACAACAGTGACTACATTTCAAAAGTACTTCATTGGCTGTAAAGCGTTTTGGGACCAATGCATCCTTTTTGTTTATTCATTCTTGGGATGTGGGCCTCACTGACAAGGTCGTGTGGTGAAGGTACTCCCACACTGCTGTTAGGGAGGGAGTTCCAGGATTTTGACCCAGCGACGATGAAGGAACGGCCCGATATATTTCCAAGTCAGGATGGTGTGTGACTTGGAGGGGAACTTGGAGGTGGTGGTGTTCCCATGCGCCTGCTGCCCTTGTCCTTCCAAGTGGAAGAGGTCGCGGGTTTGGGAGGTGCTGCCGAAGAAGCCTTGGCGAGTTGCTGCAGTGCATCTTGTAGACGGTACACACTGCAGCCACGGTGCGCCGGTGGTGGAGGGAGTGGGTGTTTAAGGTGGTGGATGGGGTGCCGATCAAGCGGGCTGCTTTGCCCTGGATGGTGTCGAGCTTCTTGAGTGTTGTTGGAGCTGCACTCATCCAGGCAAGTGGAGAGTATTCCATCACTCTCCTGACTTGTGCCTTGTAGATGGTGGCAAGCCTGAAGAAGCTGAATGGACACCTGAGTGAGAAAGGAATAGAAGGATATGCTGATAGGGTGAGATGAAGAGGGGTGGGAGGAGGCTCGTGTGGAGCAGAAACACCGGCACAGACCAATGGGGCTGAATGATCTGTTTCTGTGCTTTACATTCTAAGACCTTTCTCCATTAGACTCCAAGAGCTCCAAGGTTGCATGGAGTGTTCCAGTTATTGATCACTAACCTGCGAAGTGCAGGGCTGTTCGACCATGAAAGTCTGTCTCCTTCACGGGGACATTGTACTGCGGAACAAAGAAAGAAAGGTATTGTTAGCCATCACTTTTTCTCCTGGACTTTGGTTCCAGCAAAATAGCCCTAAAAAATAAAGTGTCCATTCTTCACTAGCGAATTTTGGGGTCGACCATAACCCACCCCTGGCAACCGTGAGGAGGTGGGAGTGGAGAGGGGTTAAGATAGCGGAAGATACGAAACACGTTCCCAATACAGGTTACGCAGACTAGGCTTGTAATCCTTTGAGTATTAAGGGGTGATCTAATTGAGGTGTTCAAGATGATTAAAGGAGTTGATCGGGTAGATAGAGAGAAACTATTTCCTCTGGTGGGGGGAGTCCAGAACAAGGGGGGGCGTCACCTTAAAATTAGAGCCAGGCCGTTCAGGGGTGATGTCAGGAAGCACTTCTTCACACAAAGGGTGGTGGAAATCTGGAAACTCTCTCCCACAAAAAGCTGTCGAGGCTGGGGGTCAATTGCAAATTTCAAAACTGAGATTGATAGATTTTTGTTGGGTAAGGGTATTAAGGGTTACGGAACCAAGGCGGGTAAATGGATTTAGGAAACAGGTCAGCCATGATCTCATTGAATGGCGGAGCAGGCTCGAGGGGCTGAATGGCCTCCTCCTGTTCCTTCCTATATGGTCGCCCTCCCCGCGATTGGTGGTAACCTCTGAACTCCCCCCATAATGCACCTCTTGTGGGCATAAGAACATAAGAAATAGGCCATTCGGCCCCTCGAGCCTGCTCCGCCATTCAATAAGATCATGGCTTATCTTCTACCTCATCTCCACTTTCTCACACTATCCCCAATCCCTTGATTCCCTTAATATTCAAAAATCTATCGATCTCTGTCTTGAATATACTCAACAACTGAGCCTCCACAGCCCTCTGGGGTAGAGAATTCCAAAGATTCACCACCCTCTGAGTGAAGAAATTTCTCCCCATCTCAGTCCTAAATGGCCGACCCCTTATTCTGAGACTGTGACCCTTGGTTCTAGACTCCCCAGCCAGGGGAAACATTCTCCCTGCATCTACCCTGTCAAGCCCTGTAAGAATTTTGTATGTTTCAATGAGATCACCTCTCATTCTTCTAAACTCTAGAGAACATAGGCCTAGTCTACTCAATCTCTCCTCATAGGACAATCCCCCCATCCCAGGAATCAGTCTGGTGAACCTTCGATGCACTCCCTCTGTGGCAAGTATATCCTTCCTTAGGTAAGGAGACCAAAACTGTACACAATACTCCAGGTGTGGTCTCACCAGGGCCCTACATAATTGCAGTAAGACATCTTTACTCTTATACTCAAATCCTCTTGTAATAAAGGCCAACATACCATTTGCTTTCCTAATTGCTTGCTGTAACTGCATGTTAACTTTCAGTGATTCGTGTACAAGGACACCCAGGTCCCTCTGAACACCAACATTTCCCAATCTCTCGCCATTTAAAAAACACTCTGCTTTTCTGTTTTTCCTACCAATGTGGATAACTTCACATTTCTCCACATTATATTCCATTTGCCATGCGCGATGTTTGAGTGCGTGGGTATAAGAGGTGAACGGTCGTGCTTTATAGGGTCAGGTCAGCGGCCCCCCCATGCCCCCAAACCGCTGAACCCCCTCCCTGCGACAGAATGGACAAGGGCTGGAATGGCTGATGTCCGTGCAAAAAAACGGACGATCGTTAACTATAGTTTCTCAATCGATAAAAACTGTCCCGAATCTGGGAGAGACCAGAATCAATCCTGGCTGTGAACATTGACGTAAGAAAACTACTAGGCACTTGGTCTAAGCTTTAAACAAAGCTTTAATCAACTGTTTTTCAACATGGAGATCTAGTTGTGGCCTTCATAGTTCCTGTTGAGGAATGTCCCAAGCAAGCTGGGCCCATGCCCGAGTATTTATACTCTCCCTGGACAGCGCCACCAGCAGGCCGCCCAGTATTACTTCATACATGAATGACAAGATTCATGTCAAACATCATCTCGGGTTAAGGGGTGGGACTGGAGTCATGAATAGGCCCAGATTAGGTAAGGCGTGGGACTGGGAGTCACGTAGAGGCCCAGATTGGGTAAGGGGTGGGAATGGAGTCACGAAGAGGCCCAGATTGGGTAAGGTGTGGGAATGGAGTTACGTGTAGGCTTAGACCGGGGTAAGGGGTGGGACTGGAGTCATGAATAGGCCCAGATTGGGTAAGGTGTGGGACTGGAGTCACACGTAGGCCCAGATTGGGTAAAGTGTGGGACTGGAGTCACGTAGAGGCCCAGATTGGGTGAGGTGTGGGACTGGAGTCACCTAGAGGCCCAGATTGGGTAAGGTGTGGGACTGGAGTCACGTAGAGGCCCAGTTTGGGTGAGGTGTGGGACTGGAGTCACGTAGAGGCCCAGATTGGGTGAGGTGTGGGACTGGAGTCACCTAGAGGCCCAGATTGGGTAAGGTGTGGGACTGGAGTCACGTAGAGGCCCAGTTTGGGTGAGGTGTGGGACTGGAGTCACGTAGAGGCCCAGATTGGGTGAGGTGTGGGACTGGAGTCACCTAGAGGCCCAGATTGGGTAAGGTGTGGGACTGGAGTCACGTAGAGGCCCAGTTTGGGTGAGGTGTGGGACTGGAGTCACGTAGAGGCCCAGATTGGGTAAAGTGTGGGACTGGAGTCACCTAGAGGCCCAGATTGGGTAAGGTGTGGGACTGGAGTCACGTAGAGGCCCAGATTGGGTAAGGTGTGGGACTGGAGTCATGTAGAGGCCCAGATTGGGTAAGGTGTGAGACTGGAGTCACGTAGAGGCCCAGATTGGGTGAGGTGTGGGACTGGAGTCATGTAGAGGCCCAGATTGGGTAAGGTGTGGGACTGGAGTCACGTAGAGGCCAGATTGGGTAAAGTGTGGGACTGGAGCCATGTAGAGGCCCAGATTGGGTGAGGTGTGGGACTGGAGTCACGTAGAGGCCCAGATTGGGTGAGGTGTGGGACTGGAGTCACCTAGAGGCCCAGATTGGGTAAGGTGTGGGATTGGAGTCACGTAGAGGCCCAGATTGGGTGAGGTGTGGGACTGGAGTCATGAATAGGCCCAGATTGGGTAAGGTGTGGGACTGGAGTCACACGTAGGCCCAGATTGGGTAAGGTGTGGGACTGGAGTCACGTAGAGGCCCAGATTGGGTAAGGTGTGGGACTGGAGTCACGTAGAGGCCCAGATTGGGTGAGGTGTGGGACTGGAGTCACGTAGAGGCCCAGATTGGGTAACGTGTGGGACTGGAGTCACCTAGAGGCCCAGATTGGGTAAGGTGTGGGACTGGAGTCATGTAGAGGCCCAGATTGGGTAAGGTGTGGGACTGGAGTCATGTAGAGGCCCAGATTGGGTAAGGTGTGAGACTGGAGTCACGTAGAGGCCCAGATTGGGTGAGGTGTGGGACTGGAGTCACGTAGAGGCCCAGATTGGGTAAGGTGTGGGACTGGAGTCTCGTAGAGGCCCAGATTGGGTAAGGTGTGGGACTGGAGTCACACGTAGGCCCAGATTGGGTAAGGTGTGGGACTGGAGTCACGTAGAGGCCCAGATTGGGTGAGGTGTGGGACTGGAGTCACCTAGAGGCCCAGATTGGGTAAGGTGTGGGACTGGAGTCACGTAGAGGCCCAGTTTGGGTGAGGTGTGGGACTGGAGTCACGTAGAGGCCCAGATTGGGTAAAGTGTGGGACTGGAGTCACCTAGAGGCCCAGATTGGGTAAGGTGTGGGACTGGAGTCACGTAGAGGCCCAGATTGGGTAAGGTGTGGGACTGGAGTCATGTAGAGGCCCAGATTGGGTAAGGTGTGAGACTGGAGTCACGTAGAGGCCCAGATTGGGTGAGGTGTGGGACTGGAGTCATGTAGAGGCCCAGATTGGGTAAGGTGTGGGACTGGAGTCACGTAGAGGCCAGATTGGGTAAAGTGTGGGACTGGAGCCATGTAGAGGCCCAGATTGGGTGAGGTGTGGGACTGGAGTCACGTAGAGGCCCAGATTGGGTGAGGTGTGGGACTGGAGTCACCTAGAGGCCCAGATTGGGTAAGGTGTGGGATTGGAGTCACGTAGAGGCCCAGATTGGGTGAGGTGTGGGACTGGAGTCACGTAGAGGCCCAGATTGGGTGAGGTGTGGGACTGGAGTCAAGTAGAGGCCCAGATTGGGTGAGGTGTGGGACTGGAGTCTCGTAGAGGCCCAGATTGGGTAAGGTGTGGGACTGGAGTCACACGTAGGCCCAGATTGGGTAAGGTGTGGGACTGGAGTCACGTAGAGGCCCAGATTGGGTAAGGTGTGGGACTGGAGTCACGTAGAGGCCCAGATTGGGTGAGGTGTGGGACTGGAGTCACGTAGAGGCCCAGATTGGGTAACGTGTGGGACTGGAGTCACCTAGAGGCCCAGATTGGGTAAGGTGTGGGACTGGAGTCATGTAGAGGCCCAGATTGGGTAAGGTGTGGGACTGGAGTCATGTAGAGGCCCAGATTGGGTAAGGTGTGAGACTGGAGTCACGTAGAGGCCCAGATTGGGTGAGGTGTGGGACTGGAGTCACGTAGAGGCCCAGATTGGGTAAGGTGTGGGACTGGAGTCTCGTAGAGGCCCAGATTGGGTAAGGTGTGGGACTGGAGTCACACGTAGGCCCAGATTGGGTAAGGTGTGGGACTGGAGTCACGTAGAGGCCCAGATTGGGTAAGGTGTGGGAATGGATTCACGTAGAGGCCCAGATTGGGTAAGGTGTGGGACTGGAGTCACGTAGAGGCCCAGATTGGGTAAGGGGTGGGACTGGAGTCACGTAGAGGCCCAGTTTGGGTAAGGACGGCAGGTTGCCTTCCCTAAAGGACATTCCTGAGATTTGTTTTATTTAACGGCAGTCCAACAGCTTCACGGCCCCTTTTCCCCGACACCAACTTTGCCCTTTGTTTTTCAAAACTGAATTCAGACCCTCAAACTGCCTCGGTGGGATTTGAACTCAGGGGATTACTGGCCCAGTAACAGAGACACTGCACCACCACCATCCACTAATGGAACGAGGGGGGGCGGGGCGGAGAGAGAGGCTTCCAATTACAAGGGAACGCAATGGCTGTAAATTACCTTTAAAAGGCTCCTGACGCAGTCTAGCTGGGAGTTCTTCACAGCCATGTGAAGGGCAGTGGCACCTGAGAATGAAAGATCCTGTCAAAAAAGGCCGTTAACGAGTTGGAAACAGAGTGCTGCCCCAGTTCCTTGCACATCACCGTGACGTAGGCCGAGTGGGAGACGTTTTGGCAAACATTCTTGGCCGTTAGCCCGCCCGCACGAAACCCTTCCACCAATCTCCAGAAATGGTAATGGGCTGAGAAAGAGTCGGCTCCACTTGTTAACTCTTCCCTCGCTGGGGCGATGAGAGGGCCTCGTTGGGCTCCTTGGCGTGTCGTAGAACGGTACAGCACAGGAGGAGGCCATTCGGCCCATCGTGCCTGTGCCGGCTCTTTGAAAGAGCTCTCCAATTAGTCCCACTCTCCCCTGCTCTCTCCCCACAATGCTGCAGATTTTTCCTTTTCAAGTATTTATCCGATTCTCTTTTGAAAATCACTATTGAATCTGCTCCCACCGCCCTTTCAGGCAGCGCGTTCCAGATCACAACAACTCGCTGCGTAAAAAAATTCTCCTCCTCTGGTTCTTTTGCCAATTATCTTAAATCTGTGTCCTCTGGTTACCGACCCTCCTGCCACTGGAAACAGTTTCTCCTTATTTACTCCATCAAAACCCTTCATGATTTTGAACGCCTCGATTAAATCTCCCCTTAACCTTCTCTGCTCCAAGGAGAACAACTCCAGCTTCTCCAGTCTCTCCACATAACTGAAGTCCCTCCCCCCCGGTATCATTCTGGTAAATCTCCTCCGCACCCTCTCCAAGGCCTCGACATCCTTCCTAAAGTGTGGTGCCCAGAATTGAACACAATACTCCAGCTTGGGACCTAACCAGTGATTTATAGTTTAACATAACATCCTTGCTTGTGTACTCTATTATGCCTCTATTAATAAAGCCAAGGATCCCATATGTTTTTTTTTAACCGCCTGTTCAACTTGTCCTGCTACCTTCAAAGACTTGTGTACGTGAACACACAGGTCTCTCTCTCCCTGCACCCTCTTTAAAATTATACCATTTAGTTTATATTGCCTCTCCTCATTCTTCCTACCAAAATGAATCACTTCACACTTCTCTGCGATAAATTTCATCTGCCACGTGGCTGCCCGTTTCACCAGTCTGTCTGTGTCCGCCTGTTGTACCAGCGACAACAACATGCATTTATACAGCTGCCTTTAACGTAGTAAAACGTCCCAAGGCGCTTCACAGGAGCGTAAATCAGACAAAATTTGACACCGAGCCACATAAGGAGACATTAGGACAGGTGACCGAAAGCTTGGTCGAAGAGGTCGGTTTTAAGGAGCGTCTTAAAAGGAGGAAGAGAGAGGCGGAGAGGTTTAGGGAGGGAATTCCAGAGCTCGGGGCCCAGGCAGCTGAAGGCACGGCCGCCAATGGTGGAGCGATGGAAATCGGGGATGCACGAGAGGCCAGAATTGGAGGAACGCAGAGATCTCGGAGGGTTGTAGGGCTGGAGGAGGTTATAGATATAGGGAGGGGGTGAGGCCATGGAGGGATTTGAACAGAAAAAAGCAAATTATTATTTAAATGGAGTGGGACTACAAAATCTTGCGGTACAAAGGGATCTGGGGGTCCTAGTACATGAAACACAAAAAGTTAGCATGCAGGTAGAGCAAGTAATTAGGAAGGTTAATGGAATGTTGGCCTTTATTGCAAGGGGCATGGAGTATAAAAGTAGGAAAGTCTTGCTACAACTGTACAGGGCGTTGGCGAGACCACACCTTGAGTACTGCGTACAGTTTTGGTCTCCATATTTAAGGAAGGCTATACTTGCATTGGAGGCAGTGCAGAGAAGGTTCACTAGGTTGATTCCTGGGATGAAGGGGTTGACGTATGACAAAAGGTTGAGCAGGCTGGGTCTATACTCATTGGAGTTTAGAAGAATGAGAGGTGATCTTATTGAAACATATAAGATTCTGAGGGGGATTGACAGGGTAGATGCTGAGAGGATGAATGAGGGGTCGCCCATTTAAGACGGAGATGAGGAGGAATTTCTTCTCTCAGAGGGTCATGAATCTTTGGAATTCTCTACCCCAGAGAGCTGTGGAGGCGGAGTCATTGAATATATTCAAGGCGGAGATTGACAGACATTTGAACGACAGGGGAGTCGAGGGGTTTGGGGAGAGAGCGGGCAAGTGGAGTTGAGGCCAAGATTGGATCAGCCATGATCTTATTGAATGGCGGAGCAGGCTCGAGGGGCCGATTGGCCTCCTCCTGCTCCTATTGCTCACGTTCTTATGAACACGAGGATGAGAATTTTAAAATCAAGGCGTTGCTTATCCGGGAGCCAATGTAGGTCAGCGAGCACAGGGGGCGATGGGTGAACGGGACTTGGTGCGAGTTCGGACACGGGGAGGCAGAGGTTGGGATGAGCTCAAGTTTACGGAGGGTGGGAGATGGGAGGCCGGCCAGGAGAGCGTTGGAATAGTCGGAGTCTGGAGGTAACAAAGGCAGGGATGAGGGTTTCAACCGCAGATGGGCTGAGACAAGGATTTCTCCCGTTACCTTCGAAATTGCGTGCGTTTATATCCACTCCATGCATCAGCATGAGGTCCAAGCAGTCAGTTGCGCCCCTGGAAGCGGCTAGGTGGAACCTGTGGAGAAATGGCGGAGATTAATCACCAGTTAAGAAAAAAAGAGTTTGCACGAGGGAATGGGGGGAAAACTGGGGCATTGGTTGGAAGGGAATGGAGGAGCCGGTCAAGGCCAGTGGGCTAGTCCACAGAGATGAGATTGCCCTCGATCTGCTGGTATTGGGTGTCCAGACGGTGAAGCAACGCCTCGATTGTAAAAATCTCATCCTTGTGTTCAAATCCCTCCATGGCCTCGCCCCCCTCCCTATCTCTGACCTCCTCCAGCCCCACAACCCAACGAGATCTCTGCGCTCCTCCAATTCTGGCCTCTTGAGCATCCCCCCCGATTTTAATCGCTCCACCATTGGCGGCCGTGCCTTCAGCCGCCTGGGGCCCTAAGCTCTGGAATTCCCTCCCTAAACCTCTCCGCCTCTCTCTCCTCCTTTAAGAGGCTCCTTAAAACCGACCTCTTTGACCAAGTATCTCCTTATGTGGCTCGGTGTCAAATTTTCTCTGATAACGCTCCTGTGAAGCGCCTTGGGAGGTTTAAGTACCTTAAAGACGCTGCATAAATGCAAATTGCTGTTGCTGTCCCGTGCGGAATGAGTTGGCACGGTCTAAACCCAGCTCCCAGTGACCTTGGGCTCACGCCATGGCACTGCACTTAAATTGGCACCAGCTTTCGGGGAGAACCTTGTCTGGAGAGACCCTCCCCCCAATCCCACCACCCCTCGACTCCGCAGACCCTTCGGTGAAACCGTTCCCGACGGCTAGGTGGCGGCTCAGCACTTACGAAGATGTCCCCTCGGTGTCCAGCTTGGTCGGGTTGACCGCGCCTTTGAGGAGGGCGGAGCGGAGCTTGTCCACGTCCCCTTGGTCCACAGCGCTCCAGACCTTCTTCTCGGACTTGTTCCATTTCACCGCCTGTCGGAAGAAGAAGCGAAGAAATAGGGTGAAGGGTCAGCTGGGACCCTTTATTGCAAGGGGGCTGGAGTATAAAAGCAGGGAAGTCCTGCTACAACTGTACAGGGTATTGGTGAGACCACACCTGGAGTACTGCGTACAGATTTGGTCTCCTTATTTAAGGAGGGATATACTTGCATTGGAGGCAGTTCAGAGAAGGGTCACTCGGTTGATTCCTGAGATGAGGGGGTTGTCTTATGAGGAAAGGTTGAGCAGGTTGGGCCTATACTCATTGGAATTTAGAAGAATGAGAGGTGATCTTATTGAAACATATAAGATACTGAGGGGGCTCGACAAGGTAGATGCTGAGAGGATGTTTCCCCTCGTGGGGGAATCTAGAACTCGGGGGCATAGTTTTAGAATAAGGGGTCGCCCATTTAACACTGAGATGAGGAGGAATTTCTTCTCTCAGAGGGTCGTAAATCTGTGGAATTCTCTGCCCCAGGGAGCTGTGGAGGCTGGGTCATTAAATATATTTAAGGTGGAGATAGACAGATTTTTGAACAATAAGGGAGTGAAGGGTTATGGGGAGCGGGCAGGGAAATGGAGCCGAGCCCAAGATCAGATCAGCCATGATCTTATTGAATGGCGGAGCAGGCTCGAGGGGCCGAATGACCGACTCCTGCTCCTATTTCTTATGTTCTTATGACCCTTGGTGTCAACTCCATCCCCTTGAAGACGCTGGCTCACACCAGGGAACATTAGGAACATTCAATCAGATCATGGCTGAGCCGTACCTCAACCCCATTAAACTGAGGTGTGAGTATGGTGTCGATGAATGTTCCTAGCTCAGGCATCCCAGATGTTCCTGAGACGGTCACGTTTACCTTGGAATCACGCTAAATTTGAAAATTGACTTCAAACGTTCGCTTGGCTCCACGGGTGGAGTGTGTACTGGGAACAGACTGACTAGACTCTTAGGGCATGTTTCAAACCGTGGCTCAGTGGGTAGCACTCTCGCCTCTGAGTCAGAAGGTTGTGGGTTCAAGTCCCACTCCAGAGACTTAAGCACAAAAATCCAGGCCGACGCTCCCAGTGCAGTACTGAGGGAGTGCCGCACTGTCGGAGGGGCAATACTGAGGGAGTGCCGCACTGTCGGAGGGGCAGTACTGAGGGAGAGCCGCACTGTCGGAGGGGCAGCAGTGAGGGAGCGCCGCACTGTCGGAGGTGCAGTACTGAGGGAGCGCCGCACTGTCGGAGGGGCAATACTGAGGGAGTGCCGCACTGTCGGAGGGGCAGTACTGAGGGAGCGCCGCACTGTCGGAGGGGCAGTACTGAGGGAGCGCCGCACTGTCGGAGGGGCAGTACTGAGGGAGCGCCGCACTGTCGGAGGGGCAGTACTGAGGGAGCGCCGCACTGTCGGAGGTGCTGTCTTTCGGATGAGACATTCATCCGAGGCCCCGTCTGCCCTCTCGGGTGGATGTAAAAGATCCCACGGTCACTATTTCGAAGAAGAGCAGGGGGGAGTTCTCCCCAGTCTCCTGGGCCAATATTTATCCCTCAACCAACATTATGAAGAAAAAAACAGATGATCTGGTCGTTATCACATCGCTGTTTGTGGGAGCTTGCTGTGCGCAAATTGGCTGCCGCGTTTCCTACATTACAACAGTGACCACACTTCAAAAAGTACTTCATTGGTTGTAAAGCGCTTTGGGGCGTCCTGAGGTCGTGAAAGGCGCTATAGAAATGCAAGTCTTTTTTTTTCAGTTTTCTTCGGTGTCCTGGGACCAATATTTATCGCTCAACTAACATCACTGAAAAAAAACCAGATGATCTGGTTATGATTTCCATCGCTCCCACTATTGGCGGCCGTGCCTTCAGCTGCCTGGGCCCCGAGCTCTGGAATTCCCTCCCTAAACCTCTCCGCCTCTCTCTCCTCCTTTAAGACGCTCCTTAAAACCGACCTCACTGACCAAGCTTTTGGTCGCCTGTCCCAATATCTCCTCATGTGGCTCGGTGTCAAATTTTGTTTGATTGTGCCTTGGGACGTTTTACTACGTTAAAGGCATCTGTATAAATACAGGTTGCTGTTATCACACTGCTGTTTGCGGGAGCTTGCTGTGCGCTAATTGAGCTGCCACCTTTCCCTACATTACAACAGCGACTGCACGTCAGAGGAGTTACCTCATGAACCGCAAAGCGCTTTTGGGATGTCCTGGGGTCGCGAGAAGGCGCCGTAGAAATTGCGAGGCCTTTCGCGCTCTCTGCCTCTGATGGATTGCTGGTCACGGACTCCCGAATGGGACGGAGGTGGATTAAAAAAATCAATAAAAACGGCATACGTACGGGAATCTTTGGAGCCGGGGAGCAGGAGAAGATTCGCTTCATGTTGTCTCTTGGAGCAGATGTTCTTTCAGAACGAACTGAGGGGAAATCGGAATCGACCTTTCTTCCACCGACTGGCTCAGAGGATCCCAAGCACCTGCGTTGGAATGTTCAAGGCCTGTTGTGAGGGAACAGGAGGGGTGGGAAGGGGCGGGGGGGTCCCAGCTGTGAGGGAGGGGAGGGGAGGGGTCAGCGGTGGGTTAGTTCCACACAAAGTAGTTTTCTCTCGTTCAGCACAGAATGTTCTTGGGGAACAGCTCTCCTCCCGCAGTGCGTGAACTGTGTCGAGCCCGATCCTTGCTGTGGCTTTGCTTTATGTGTAATCTTTGCCCGAGGCGGTCTGTGAGCTGTCTTTTCACACACACACACACACACATCACAACACAACACCAATGCACGTCTTTATATACCTGGGCCAGGTACTGACACGCCAAGGAGGTTTCATTGACTCACCTTTTCCAAAGAGACGAATGGTAGACAGAATCTAAAAAAAAAAGCCAATACTCCCAGGTTCCTCGCGGATCTCTCGCCTCCGAGTCAGAAGATTTGTGGGTTCGAGTCCACACTCCAGAGACTTGAGCCCATAAGCCAGGCCGACACTCCCAGTGCCAGTACTGAGGGAGCGCCGCACTGTCGGAGGGGCAGTACTGAGGGAGCGCCGCACTGTCGGAGGGGCAGTACTGAGGGAGCGCCGCACTGTTGGAGGGGCGGTACTGAGGTAGCGCCGCACTGTCGGAAGGGCAGCACTGAGGGAGCGCCGCACTGTCGGAGGGGCGGTACTGAGGGAGCGCCGCACTGTCGGAGGGGCAGCACTGAGGGAGCGCCGCACTGTCGGAGGGGCGGTACTGAGAGAGCGCCGCACTGTCGGAGGGGCAGTACTGAGGGAGCGCCGCACTGTCGGAGGGGCGGTACTGAGGGAGCGCCGCACTGTCGGAGGGGCAGTACTGAGGGAGCGCCGCACTGTCGGAGGGGCAGTACTGAGGGAGCGCCGCACTGTCGGAGGGGCGGTACTGAGGGAGCGCCGCACTGTCGGAGGGGCAGTACTGAGGGAGCGCCACACTGTCGGAGGGGCAGTACTGAGGGAGTGCTGCACTGTCGGAGGGGCAGTACTGAGGGAGCGCCGCACTGTCGGAGGGGCAGTACCGAGGTAGCGCCGCACTGTCGGAGCTGCCGTCTTTCGGATGAGACGTTAAACCCGAGGCCCCGTCTGCCCTCTCGGGTGGACATAAAAGATCCCACGGCCGCTATTGGATGAAGAGCGAGGGGGGAGTTCTCCCCGGTGTCCTGGGGCCAATATTTATCCCTCAACCAACATCACCAAAAAAACGAAGATCTTATTGCTGTTTGTGGGAGCTTGCTGTGCACAAATTGGCGGCCGCGTTTTCCTACATTACAACAGTGACCACACTTCAAAAAAAGTACTTCATTGTCTGTAAAGCGCTTTGGGACGTCCTGAGGTGGTGAAAGGCGCTGGAAAAAGGCAAGATCTTTCCTTCATTCCTTCACACTTAAAAAAAAAACTTCTCCCCTCCTGGTTCTGTCATGTCGATCTTTGCTTCATCTCCGCTCCGCTGTGTGAGCCTGCAGGGATATTCGCTCCTGAAGGACTGAAGTTAGCAATAGGTTGGTTAATCGTGCCTGGTTTTTTTTTTGTTAGTTCCCTCACTTTCCCTCCGGCCCCCCTCGTGAATGAGCTGGTGAACAGGCCTCTTGTGTGGGTTGAAACTCAAGGCTGCCGGGCGACATCTAGGCCTTTGTCGGTGCTGCTCTTTGGCAGGTTGCTAGGTGACGCCGCCATGGTTACCGCTCTCCCTTTGATTCTTCTCCTCCCTGCAGCCCCCAGTGTCTTGGGCCTTGGCAGCGAGTTTTTGAGTGTGAGAGTGTGAGCACGTGCACACAAACTGCAATGTGACAATCACCAGATCATCTGTTTTAGTGATGTTGATTGAGGGATAAATATCGGGCCCAGGACACCGGGGAGAACTCCCCCTGCTCTTCTTCCAATGGTGGCCATGGGATCCTTTACATCCACCTGAGAGGGCAGACGGGGCCTCGGTTTAACGTCTCATCCGAAAGACGGTACCTCCGACAGTGCAGCACTCCCTCAGTACTGCCCCTCCGACAGTGCGGCACTCCCTCAGTACCGCCCCTCCGACAGTGCGGCACTCCCTCAGTACTGCCCCTCCGACAGTGCGGCACTCCCTCAGTACCGCCCCTCCGACACTGCGGCGCTCCCTCAGTACTGCCCCTCCGACAGTGCGATGCTCCCTCAGTACTGCCCCTCCGACAGTGCGGCACTCCCTCAGTACTGCCCCTCCGACAGTGCGACGTTCCCTCAGTACTGCCCCTCCGACAGTGCGACGCTCCCTCAGTATTGACCCTCCGACAGTGCGGTGCTCCCTCAGTACCGCCCCTCCGACAGTGCGGTGCTCCCTCAGTACTGCCCCTCCGACAGTGCGGTCCTCCCTCAGTACTGCCCTTCCGACAGTGCGGCGCTCCCTCAGTACTGCCCCTCCGACAGTGCGGCGCTCCCTCAGTACTGCCCCTCCGACAGTGCAGCGCTCCCTCGGTACTGCCCCTCCGACAGTGCGACCTTCCCTCAGTACTGGCACTGGGAGTGTTAGCCTGGATTATGGGCTCAAGTCCCTGGAGTGGGACTTGAACCCACGAGCTTCTGACTCACAGGTGAGAGTGCTAACCACTGAGCCGTGGCCGACAGCTAAGGCACACTTGCCCGATTGTTACCCAGTGACTGCTGCCGGCGAGCAGGGATCGTGCTCGGCTGTGATGCACACCCGGTCGAATGGCCGGCAGTCTCTCGCGTGCAAAATTGGTGACTTGAGGTACTGACGTTAAGTGCCCGCTGGCCGATGCAAGACCTGGTGGATGGAGAAGGAGGGGAACATTTTCAGCAATAAGAAGGTCAGAGAGCAAGAAAATAAGAAACTGAAGGAGTTAATCCAAATTGTTTGGGGGCAAGCTGCCAGAAAATGCAACTACAAACCCTCAAGAACAAGGCCTGGATCGGGCCCAGCATTTCAGGCTTGGACAGGTAATCCTGGAGTTGGTTCAGGCTCAAACAAGGGGTTGCCAATTCTGCTGGGACTTAGTCCTGGAGGTGTCATCACATGTCCTCCTGCCCCCGCCCACTCTCTCCCGCCATTGGCCGCAAGACCTGTCCATCTTCGCCATGCCCCGCCTGCCCACAGCTGATTGGATTACGGCCAGACTCTTTGTCACCTGATTGGATGATTCATGCCTGTCAGTCAACCAGCCATTTCCCCCTCTCCAATAGTGTGAAAACTAACAGACATAAGCGCGCAAAGAAAAATAAAAAAACTTGTTTATTTTAAAAAACATGCCCCTGTGATTTTTCCCCTCTGTTTTTGCTCACAGCAGTGGCCTGGAGATCAATCTTCAATTCCTGGAGACGCCGGGGCAATTCTGGAGGGGTTGGCATGGCAACCGCTAGGCCCGAAGCCTCTGGCCCTACAGGGTCCGACTGAGGGAAGCCGCTCGCCGCCGTGGTGGGGGGACGGGGTTGGGGGGGGTGGTTTCCTTGGCTACGCCGCACCCCTCGCCTACCCCTCCTCCGTCGACCTGCCGCCTTTAACCCATCCCTAGTCGCCCCTCGGGAAGGTGGTGGTGAGCCGCCTTCTTGAACCGCTGCAGTCCCGTGTGGTGAAGGTGCTCCCACAGTGCTGTTAGGGAGGGAGTTCCAGGATTTTGACCCAGCGACAATGAAGGGACGGGCCGATGTATTTCCAAGTCGGGACGGTGTGTGTGACTTGGAGGACCGGAAAGTGCGGGTGCGTGGAATGGGCTGTGCCGCGAGGCCTCCCATAGCCGAACAGCTCCCCATTCGGCCTGCACCGTACCCCTCACCCCCGACACTCGCCCCTCTCCCACTGTGTTTCAGGGAAGGACAGTAGGAGAAAAGAAAAGTTATTGGCATATCCTTCCAAGTAAAGAAGATTAAGGGGTGATCTAAGGGGCGATTGTTGCGAGATCAATTGTTAATTTTAAATCTGAGATTGAGAGATTTCTGTTCACCCAAGGTGTTAAGGGATCTGGGGCCGAAGGCGGGTGGATGGAGTTAGGTCGCAGATCAGCCATGACCTCATTGAATGGCGGAACAGGCTCGAGGGGCTGAATGGCCTCCTGCTGTTCCCATGTCACTCAAATGTGAGAGGCTTCAGGGTGTGGCAGCAGCGAGTCTGGGCAGGCCCTGGTGTTTGTAACACGCCCGGTTGGTGTATAATTAATCCAGTTGGTTGGAACATTGAGTCAGAGAGAGCGAGACGCAGAGACACGCCCGAGAAGGTGTAATGCAGTCCTGCCCGTTAACCGCTGCACTGCCACTCCAACTCACTCAAGTGTACAAACCCTCATCAATGTAAAGATTGGATCGGCTGGGGTTGTTTTCTTTGGAACAGAGGAGGGTGAAGGGAGATTTGATTGAGGTGCAAAAAATTATGAGGGGCCTCGATAGAGTGGACAGGAAGGACATAGAAACTAGGAGCAGGAGTAGGCCATTCGGCCCGTCGAGCCTGCTCCATCATTCAATACGATCATGGCTGATCATCCAAATCCAGTACCCTGTCCCTGCTTTCTCAAACAGAATCCACATCGAGCCTTCACCGACACATATCCCACCCTATCGCCGTAACCCCACGTATTTAATTCCCCCTAACATATCCCATCCTATCCCTATAACCCCACATATTTAATCCCCCCCTAACACTAAGGGTCAATTTATCATAGCCAAATCAACCTAACCCGCACATTTTTGGACTGTGGGAGGAAACCGGAGCACCCGGAGGAAACCCACGCAGACACGGGGAGAATGTGCAAACTCCACACAGACAGTCACCCGAGGCCAGATTCGAACCCGGGTCCCTGGCGTTGTGAGGCACCAGTGCTAACCACTGTGCCACCGTGTTGACCTATTTCCCTTAGCGGAGAGGTCAATAACCAGGGGAGCAGAGATTTAAAGTAATTGGGAGAAGGATTAGAGGGGAGTTGAGGAGAACTTTTTTCACCCAGAGGGTGGTGGGGGTCTGGAACTCACTGCCTGAAAGGGCGGTAGAGGCAGAAACCCTCATCGCATTTAAAAAGTACTTGAAATGTCGTAACCTACAGGACTATGGACCAAGCGCTGGAAAGTGGGATTAGGCTGGATGGCTCTTTATCAGCCGGCATGGACACGATGGGCCGAATGGCCTCCTTCTGTGCTGTAATGATTTTATTAATTTGTTTCCCTTGGTATTTGATTCTAGTGGAACACTATTTCACTTCTCTCACCCCATCTGACCTTTAATGGGTTAGATACAGAGTAAAGCTCCCTCTACACTGTCCCCATCAAACACTCCCAGGGCAAGTACAGCACGGGTTAGATACAGAGTAAAGCTCCCTCTACACTGTCCCATCAAACACTCCCAGGGCAGGTACAGCACGTGGTTAGATACAGAGTAAAGCTCCCTCTGCACTATCCCATCAAACACTCCCAGGGCAGGTACAGCACGTGGTTAGATACAGAGTAAAGCTCCCTCTACACTATCCCATCAAACACTCCCAGGGCAGGTACAGCACGGGTTAGATACAGAGTAAAGCTCCCTCTACACTGTCCCCATCAAACACTCCCAGGGCAGGTACAGCACGGGTTAGATACAGAGTAAAGCTCCCTCTACACTATCCCATCAAACACTCCCAGGGCAGGTACAGCACGTGGTTAGATACAGAGTAAAGCTCCCTCTGCACTATCCCATCAAACACTCCCAGGGCAGGTACAGCACGGGTTAGATACAGAGTAAAGCTCCCTCTACATGGTCCCCACCAAACACTCCCGGGGCAGGTACAGCACGGGTTAGATACAGAGTAAAGCTCCCTCTACACTGTCCCCATCAAACACTCCCAGGGCAGGTACAGCACGGGTTAGACACAGAGTAAAGGTCATTTTGGTGAGGGATGTGGAGGTTTCAGTGAGGGGTGCGGGGTATATCAGAGTGTTACAGTGAGGGGTGTGGAGTATATCAGAGTGTTACAGTGAGGGGTGTGGGGTATATCAGAGTGTTACAGTGACAGATGTGGGATATATCAGAGTGTTACAGTGAGGGGTGTGGGGCATATCAGAGTGTTACAGTGAGGGGTGTGGGGTATATCAGTGTGTTACAGTGAGGGGTGTAGGGTATATCATAGTGTTACAGTGAGGTTGTGGGGTATATCAGAATGTTACACTGAGGGATGTGGGCTATATCAGAGTGTTAGAGTGAGGGGTGTGGGGTATATCAGAGTGTTACAGTGAGGGATGTGGGATATATCAGAGAGTTTCAGTCAGGGGTGTGGGGTATATCAGATTGTTACAGTAAGGGGTGTGGGGCATATCAGAGTGTTACAGTGAGGGCTGTATGCTATATCAGTGTGTTACAGTGAGGGGTGTGGGATATATCAGTGTGTTACAGTGAGGGGTGTGGGGTATATCAGAGTGTTACAGTGAGGGGTGTGGGGTATATCAGAGTGTTACAGTGAGGGGTGTGGGGTATATCAGAGTGTTACAGTGAGGGGTGTGGGGTATATCAGAGTGTTACAGTGAGTGGTGTAGGGGTATATCAGATTGTTACAGTGAGGGGTGTGGGGTATATCAGAATGTTACAGTGAGGGGTGTGGGGCATATCAGCGTGTTACAGTGTGGGTGTGGGGTATATCAGAGTGTTACAGTGAGAGGTGTGGGGTATATCAGATTGTTACAGTGAGGGGTGTGGGGTATATCAGAGTGTTACAGTGAGGGGTGTGGGGTATATCAGATTGTTACAGTGAGGGGTGTGGGGTATATCAGATTGTTACAGTGAGGTGTGTGGGGTATATCAGAGTGTTAAGTGAGGAGTGTGGCGTATATCAGTGTGTTACAGTGAGGGGTATGGGATATATCAGAGTGCTACAGTGAGGGGTGTGGGATATATCAGAATGTTACAGTGAGCGGTGTGGGGTATATCAGATTGTTACAGTGAGGGGTGTGGGGTATATCAGTGTGTTACAGTGAGGGGTGTGGGGTATATCAGAGTGTTACAGTGAGGGGTGCGGGGTATATCAGAGTGTTACAGTGAGAGGTGTTGGGTATATCAGTGTGTTACAGTGAGGGGTGTGGGATATATCAGTGTTACAGTGAGGAGTGTGGGGTATATCAGAGTGTTACAGTGAGGGGTGTGGGGTATATCAGAGTGTTACAGTGAGGGGTGTGGGGTATATCAGAGTGTTACAGTGAGGGGTGTGGGGTTTATCAGAGTGTTACAGTGAGGAGTGTGGGGTATATCAGAGTGTTACAGTGAGGAGTGTGGGGAGACTGATGTTAGAAAGATTTTTTTTTAAAAAATCAATACTCCCAGGTTCCTCTCAGATCTCTCACCTCTGTTTCAAAGGTGGTGGGTTGAAGTCCCACTCCAGAAACTTGAGCACAAAATCCTGGCTGACACTCCCAGTGGAGTACTGAGGGAGCGCCGCACTGTCGGAGGGGTGGTACTGAGGGAGCGCTGCACTGTCGGAGGGGCGGTACTGAGGGAGCGCCGCACTGTCGGACGGGCAATACTGAGGAAGCGCCGCACTGTCGGAGGGGCAGTACTGGGGGGGCGCTGCACTGTCGAAGGGGCGGTAATGAGGGAGCGCCGCACTGTCGGGGGGCAGTACTGAGGGAGCGCCGCACTGTCGGAGGGGCAGTACTGAGGGAGAGCTGCACTGTCGGAGGGGAAGTACTGAGGGAGCGCCGCACTGTCGGAGGGGCGGTACTGAGGGAGCTCCGCACTGTCGGAGGGGCAGTACTGAGGGTGCGCCACACTGTCGGAGGGGCAGTACTGAGGGAGCGCCGCACTGTCGGAGGGGCGGTACTGAGGGAGCTCCGCACTGTCGGAGGGGCTGTACTGAGGGAGCGCCGCACTGTCGGAGTGGCGGTACTGAGGGAGCTCCGCACTGTCGGAGGGGCAGTACTGAGGGAGCGCCGCACTGTCGGAGGGGCTGTACTGAGGGAGTGCCGCACTGTCGGAGGGGCTGTACTGAGGGAGCGCCGCACTGTCGGAGGGGCTGTACTGAGGGAGCGCCGCACTGTCGGAGGGGCGGTACTGAGGGAGCGCCGCACTGTCGGAGGTGCCGTCTTTCGGATGAGACGTTAAACTGAGGCCCCATCTGCTCCTCTCGGGTGGATGTAAAAGATCCCACGGCCACTATTGGAAGAAGAGCAGGGGGGAGTTCTCCCCGGTGTCCTGGGGCCAATATTTATCCCTCAACAAACATCACTAAACCAGATTATCTGGTCATTATCACATTGCTGTTTGTTGGAGCTTGCTGTGCGCAAATTGGTTGCCTCCTTTCCTACATTCCAACAGTGACTACACTTGAAAAAAAGTACTTCATTGGCTGTAAACCGGTTTGGGACGTTCTGAGGTCGTGAAAGGCGCTGGAGAAATCCAAGTCTTTCTTTTTATTTTCTAAGCTTGTTGGAACCTGTTAACACCTCCCCAGCGAGAGTCTTTGTTTGGGTAGTAATTCTAAACAGAATTCTTTGGTAAATTGAAAGCTATCCCCCACAATCTGAAAGGAAAATACACAATGGTGAACATCCTCTCTCTCCTGTGGCTTGACTCCTACTGTGAGCTAATTTTATTTAAAGGGATTGTGGCATTGCGGAGAAAACGGTTCCATTTATTTTTAAATGATGAAAAGCAGATGGAAACCAATGATGGCCACAAACTCTCTTCCTCGCCCTCGACTCCATCCCTCTCCCCGGCCACTGTCTCAGGCTGAACCATACAGTTTGCAACCTTGGTGTCCTATTTGACCCCGAGATGAGCTTTCGACCCCATCTCCTCTCCGTCACCGAGACCGCTTACTTCCACCTCCGTAACATCGCCCGTCTCCGCCCCTGCCTCTGCCCACCTGCACCTGAAACCCCCATCCATGCCTTTGTTACCTCCAGACTCGACTATTCCAAAGCTCTCTTGGCCGGCTTCCCATCTTCCATCCTCCGTAAACTAGAGCTCATCCAAAACTCTGCTGTTCCTCTCCCAACTCGCACCGAGTCCCGTTCACCCATCACCCCCTGTGGTGGGGAGCCGCCTTCTTGAACCGCTGCAGTCCCGTGTGGTGAAGGTGCTCCCACAGTGCTGTTAGGGAGGGAGTTCCAGGATTTTGACCCAGCGACGATGAAGGAACGGCCGGTATATGTCCAAGTCGGGATGGTGTGTGTGACTTGGAGGGGAACTTGGAGGTGGTGGTGTTCCCATGCGCCTGCTGCCCTTGTCCTTCTAGGTGGAAGAGGTCGCGGGTTTTGGAGGTGCTGCCGAAAAAGCCTTGGCGAGTTGTTGCAGCGTATCTTGTAGATGGTACACACTGCAGCCATGGTGTGCCGGTGGAGGGAGTGAATGTTTAAGGTGGTGGATGGGGTGCCAATTAAGCGGCTGCTTTGTCCTGAATGGTGTCGAGCTTCTTGAGTGTTGTTGGAGCTGCACTCATCCAGGCAAGTGGAGAGTATTCCACCACACTCCTGACTTGTGCCTTGTAGATGGTGAAAAGGCTTTGGGGAGTCAGGAGGTGAGTCACTCGCCGCAGAATACCCAGCCTCTGACCTGCTCTTGTTGCCACAGTATTTATATGGCTGGACCAGTTAAGCTTCTGGTCAATGGTGACCCCCAGGATGTTGATGGTGGGGGATTCGGTGATGGTAATGCCGTTGAATGTCACGGGGCGGTGGTTAGACTCTCGCTTGTTGGAGATAGTCATTCCATGGCACTTGTGTGGCGCGAATGTTACCTGCCACTTATCAGCCCAAGCCTGATGTCGTCCAGGTCTTGCTGCATGCGGGCATGGACTTCTTCATTATCTGAGGAGTTGCGAATGGAACTGAACACTGTGCAGTCGTCAGCGAACACCCTCACTTCTGATCTTCTGGTGGAGGGGAGGTCAGCGATGAAGCTTATGCACATCGGAAAACTGTGGCCGCGATTCTCCCGTCCAAAAGACAGGACATGACGGGTCCCGAGTACATGGGGAGAATTGCTCAGTTTCACGCACATACAGTTACACAGCTCCACAATACTATCAACCGGGGAGCTGTGCACTTGAATGAGTTTACGACTTGAGGGGACTGGAATACAAAGGGATGTTTCAGTTGTACGGAGCTCTGGTTGGAACCTGTTAGAGCACTGGGTTCAGTTCTGAGCACCGCAACTCAGGAAGGAGATATTGGCCTCGGAGGGGGAGCAGCGCAGATTGACCAGGACGATACCGGGGCTAAAAGGGTAAAATTATGAGGACAGGTTGCACAGACTAGGCTTGTATTCTCTTGAATATAGAAGATTAAGGGGTGATGTAATTGAGGTGTTTAACATGGAAACATAGAAACATAGAAGATAGGAGCAGGAGCAGGCCATTCAGCCCCTCGAGCCTGCTCCGCCTTTCAATGAGATCATGGCTGATCATCCAAATTCAGTACCCTGTCCCTGCCTTCTCCCCATATCCCTTGATCCCTTTAGCTTTAAGAAATATATCTAACTCCTTCTTGAATATATTTAATGAATTGGCCTCTACTGCCTTCTGTGGTAGAGAATTCCACAGGTTCACCACTCTCTGGGTGAAGAAATTCCTCCTCATCTCAGTCCTAAATGGCTTACCCCTTATCCTTAGACTGTGACCCCTGGTTCTGGACTCCCCTGCCATCGGGAACATCCTTCCTGCATCTAGTCTGTCTAGTCCTGTTAGAATTTTATAAGTTTCAATGAGATCCCCTCTCATTCTTCTAAACTCCAGCGAGTATAAGCCCAATCGACCCAATCTCTCCTCATACGTCACTCCTGCCATCCCAGGTATCAGCCTGGTGAATCTTCGCTGCACTCCCTCCATGGCAAGAACATCCTTCCTCAGATAAGGCGACCAAAACTGCACACAATACTCAAGATGTGGTCTCACCAAGGCCCTGTACAACTGCAGCAAGACATCCTTGTTCCTGTACTCGAACCCTTTCGCTACGAAGGCCAACATACCATTTGCCTTCTTCACCGCCTGCTGCACCTGCATGCTTACCTTCAGCGACTGGTGCACAAGGACACCCAGGTCTCGTTGCACTTCCCCTTCTCCCAATCTATTGCCATTCAGATAATAATCTGCCTTCCTGTTTTTGACGATTAAAGATGATTAAGATGATTAAAGGATTCGATGGGGTAGATAGAGAGAAACTATTTCCTCTGGTGGGGGGAGTCCAGAACAAGGGGGGCGTCACCTTAAAATTAGAGCCAGGCCGTTCAGGGGTGATGTCGGGAAGCACTTCTTCACACAAAGGGTGGTGGAAATCGGGAACTCTCTCCCACATAAAGCGGTTGAGGCTGGGGGTCAATTGGAAATGTCAAAACTGAGATTGATAGATTTTTGTTGGGTAAGGGTATTGAAGGTTACGGAACCAAGGCGGATCAATGGAGTTAAGCTACAGATCAGCCGTGATCTGATTGAATGGCGGGACTTGCTCGAGGGGCTGAACGGCCTCCTCCTGTTGCTGTGAAGCCTTGAATTCTGGTCCCACTCCCAAACATACCATGAGTTGAATCCTCGGCCTTGACTGAACCCCAAACTCACAAGGTATCCTTTGACTTTTCTTGACCTCGCCAATAGAGGGCAGCATACACAAAGGGCAGGAAGTCAGCTTCTGAAGAAGCTTGTGAATCAACACCTGCCCTTTGACCTCCTCCCGTCCCAATGTCCAGGGCCCCAAACACCCCTTCCAGGTGAAACAGCGATTTACTTGTACTTTTTGCAATTTAGTATACTGTATTCGCTGCCCACGATGCGGTCTCGTCTACATTGGGGAGACCAAACGCAGATTGGGTGACCGCTTTGCGGAACGCCTCCGTTCAGTCCGTAAGGGTGACCCCGAGCTTCCGGTCGCCTGTCACTTTAATTCTCCGCTCCACTCCCACTCTGACCTCACCGTCCTCGGCCTCTTACACTGTTCCAATGAAGCTCAACGTAAGCTCGAGGAACAGCACCTCATATTTCGATTAGGCACTTTACAGCCTTCTGGACTCAACATCGAGTTCAACAATTTTGCACCATAACCTCTGCCCCTATCTTTTTTCCTCTTTTTTTTCTCTCTCTCACATGGCAGCTGTCGACCATTCTGCCATCGCCATTTACACTTCATCTTGAGTCATCTTTTGTTTCTTAACTTGTCCCATTACCATCTCCTCTTGCCTTGCACCATCATCCCTTTTGTCATTTAATCTCTCCTGCCTTCCATCCTATCACAGACCTTCCCTTTTGTTCTTTCCTCCTTTCCCTGCCCCAACACTTGCTTAAAAACCTGTTCCATCTCCAACTTTTTCCAGTTCTGACGAAGGGTCATCGACCTGAAACGTTAACCCTGATTCTCTCACCACAGATGCTGCCTGACCTGCTGAGTATTTCCAGCATTATCTGATTTTATTTGCGAATCACTCCTTGTTTTCAGCCTGTGGCTGAGAGCTTTGGATTTTCGGCATTGCCTGTTCGAAGTTCTGATTCCTCAGCTTCCTTCCCCTCACTCCAGTCATTTGCCTTCCAGTCCGTGCCTTTGTTACCTCCGCCCTCCGACTATTCCAATGTTCCCCTAGCTGGCCTGCCACCTACCACCCTCTGTAAACTTGAGCTCATCCGAACCTCTGCCTCCCCCGTGTCCTAACTCGCACCGAGTCCCGTTCACCCATCACCCCCTGTGCTCGCTGACCTACATTGGCTCCCGGTCCGGCAACGCCTCGATTTTAAAATTCTCATCCTTGTTTTCAAATCCCCTCCGTGGCTCTCGCCCCCCTCCCTATCTCTCTAACCTCCTCCAGCCCTACAACCCTCCGAGATCTCTGCGCTCCTCCAATTCCGGCCTCTTGAGCATCCCCCAATTTCCATCGCTCCACCATTGGCGGCCGTGCCTTCAGCTAACTGGGCCCCGAGCACTGGAATTCCCTCCCTAAACCTCTCCGCCTCTCTCTCCTCCTTTAAGACGCTCCTTAAAACCTACCTCTTTGACCAAGCTTTTGGTCACCTGTCCTAATATCTCCTTATGTGGCTCGGTGTCAAATTTTGGTTGATTAACGCTCCTGTGAAGCACCTTAGGACGTTTTACTACGTTAAAGGCGCCATATAAATACAAGTTATTGTTGTTGCATTTATCTTACAAAGGTTCCCTAGACTGATTCCTGGGATGAGAGGGTTGTCCTATGATGAGAGATTGAGTAGAATGGGCCGATACTCTCTGGAGTTTAGAAGAATGAGAGGTGATCTCATTGAAACATACAAGATTCTGAAGGGGATTGACAGGGTAGATGCCGAGAGGTTGTTTCCCCTGGCTGGAGTGTCTAGAACTAGGGGGCATAGTCTCAGGATAAGGGGTCGGCCATTTAAGACTGAGATGAGGAGGAATTTCTTCACTTAGAGGGTGGTGAATCTTTGGAATTCTCTGCCCCAGAGGGCTGTGGATGCTCAGTCGTTGAGTATATTCAAGGCTGAGATAGAGAGATTTTTGGACTCTAAGGGAATCAAGGGATATGGGGATCGGGCGGGAAAGTGGAGTTGAGGTCGAAGATCAGCCATGATCTCATTGAATGGCGGAGCAGGCTCGAGGGGCCAAATGGCCGACTCCTGCTCCTAATTCTTATGTTCTTATATTGTGTCTCTTGTCCTGAGATTTGGCACCCTCCTATGCCTCTGAAAGCTTACTCTCCATTCAATTGGTCCAATCCATAATTTTGATTCTGTGCCCAGGCATGTCCACTAAATCTGCTCTAAAATGATTACAAAAAATTTCAGGTCATCAATCATTGTAATTCGATTAGGAGTAAAAACCCAATTAAAAAATCTAGTTGACATGAAAGTAAATCGGGAAAGTCAAGAATCATGATTTAAAGTGGTTTTGAAAGCAGGCTTGTTCCTCCGACATTGCTACATTTTATCACTAAGTGCCCTCACTATATATTTTAAATGTCAGCAGACTTTATTGAGTTACAGAAGGTTACAGCATTAGCAAGCACGCAGGGCTGACAACGTGAACACAAATCAGGATGATTCCTGTGGATCATCTGTGGCATTTCCTGTTTATTTATCAAATCCCTCAATGGCCTCGCAACCCCCCGGTCCCTATCTCTGCAACCCACTCCAGCCCTACAATCCTACTACCCTCCCTATCTCTGTAAACCCCTCCAGCCCCTACACCCCACCCCATCTCTGTAACCCCCTCCAGCCCTACACTCCTCCCTATCTCTGCAACCTCCTCCAGCCCTACACCCCTCCCGATCTCTGTAAACTCCTCCAGCTCTACACCCCTCCCCATCTCTGTAAACTCCTCCAGTCCTACACCCCTCCCCATCTCTGTAACCTCCTCCAGCCCTACACCCCTCACCATCTCTGTAACCTCCTCCAGCCCCTACACCCCTCCCTATCTCTGTAACCTCCTCCAGCCCCTACACCCCTCCCCATCTCGGTAATCCCCTCCAGCCCCTATACCCCTCCCCATCTATGTAACCCCCTCCAGCCCTACAATCCTACACCCCTCTCCATCTCTGTAACCCCCTCCAGCCCTACAATCCTACACCCATCCCTATCTCTGTAATACCCTCCAGCCCCTACACCCCTCCCCATCTCTGTAACCCCCTCCAGCCCTACAATCCTACACCCCTCCCCATCTCTGCAACCGCCTCCAGCCCTCGCCATCTCTGTAACCCCCTCCAGCCCTCCAGCCCTCGCCATCTCTGTAACCCCCTCCAGCCCTACATCCCTCCCTATCTCTGTAACCTCCTCCAGCCCTACACCACTCCCCATCTCTGTAATCTGCTCCAGCCCTACACTCCTCCCTATCTCTGTAACCTCCTCCAGCCCTACACCACTCCCCATCTCTGTAACCTCCTCCAGTCCTACACCACTCCCCATCTCTGTAACCTCCTCCAGCCCTACACCCCTCCCCATCTCTGTAACCTCCTCCAGCGCGACACCCCTCCCTATCTCTGTAACCCCCTCCAGCCCTACACCCCTCCCTATCTCTGTAACCCCCTCCAGCCCTACCCCCCTCCCCATCTCTGTAACCTCCTTCAGCCCTACACCCCTCCCTATCTCTGTAACCCCCTCCAGCCATACACCTCTCCCCATCTCTGTAACATCCTCCAGCCCTACACCCCTCCCTATCTCTGTAACATCCTCCAGCCCTACATCCCTCCCTATCTCTGTAACCCCCTCCAGCCCTACACCCCACCCCATCTCTGTAACCTCCTCCAGCCCTACATCCCTCCCTATCTCTGTAACCTCCTCCAGCCCCTACACCCCTCCCCATCTCTGTAACCTCCTCCAGCCCCAACACCCCCTCCCTGTCTCTGTAACCCCCTCCAGCCCTACATCCCTCCCCATCTCTGTAACCTCCTCCAGCAGTACACAACTCCCCATCTCTGTAACCTCCTCCAGCCCTACACCCCTCCCCATCTCTGTAACCTCCTCCAGCAGTACACCACTCCCCATCTCTGTAACCTCCTCCAGCCCTACACCCCTCCCCATCTCTGTAAACTCCTCCAGCCCTACACCCCTCCCCATCTCTGTAACCTCCTCCAGCCCTACACCCCTCCCCATCTCCGTAACCTCCTCGAGCCCTACACCCCTCCCTATCTCTGTAACCCCCTCCAGCCGTACACCCCTCCCTATCTCTGTAACCTCCTCCAGCGCTACACCCCTCCCTATCTCTGTAACCTCATCCAGCCCTACACCCCTCCCCATCTCTGTAACCCCCTCCAGCCCCTACAACCCTCCCTATCTCTGTTACCCCCTCCAGCCCTACACCCCTCCCTTTCTCTGTAACCCCCTCCAGCCCTAAAATCCTACAACCCTCCTCATCTCTGTAACCCCCTCCAGCCCTACACCCTCCCCATCTGTGTAACCTCCTCCAGACCTACAACCCTCCCCATCTCTTTAAATCCCTCCAGCGCTTCACCCCTCCCTATCTCTATAACCTCCTCCAGCACTCCACCCCTCCCTATCTCTGTAAACCCCTCCAGCCCCTACACCACTCCCCATCTCTGTAACCTCCTCCAGCCCTACACTCCTCCCTATCTCTGCAACCTCCTCCAGCCCTACACACCTCCCTATCTATGTAACCTCCACCAGCCCGACACCCCTCCCCATCTCTGTAACCTCCTCCAGCCCTACACCCCTCCCCATCTCTGTAACCTCCTCCAGCCCGACACCCCTCCCCATCTCTGTAACCTCCTCCAGCCCTAAACCCCTCCCCATCTCTGTAACCTCCTCCAGCCCTAAACCCCTCCCCATCTCTGTAACCTCCTCCAGCCTTACACCACTCCCCATCTCTGTAAACTCCTCCAGCCCCTCACCCCTCACTATCTCTGTAACCTCCTCCAGCCCTACACCCCTCCCTATCTCTGTAACCTCCTCCAGCCCCTACACCCCTCCCCATCTCTGTAACCTCCTCCAGCCCCTACACCCCCTCCCTGTCTCTGTAACCCCCTCCAGCCCAACATCCCCCCCATCTCTGTAACCTCCTCCAGCAGTACACCACTCCCTATCTCTGTAACCTCCTCCAGCCCTACACCCCTCCCCATCTCTGTAACCTTCTCCAGCAGTACACCACTCCCCATCTCTGTAACCTCCTCCAGCCCTACACCCCTCCCCATCTCTGTAACCTCCTCCAGCCCTACACTCCTCCCTATCTCTGCAACCTCCTCCAGCCCTACACCCCTCCCTATCTCTGTAACCTCCTCCAGCCCTACACCCCTCCCCATCTCTGTAACCTCCCCCAGCCCTACACCCCTCCCCATCTCTGTAACCTCCTCCAGCCCTACACCCCTCCCCATCTCTGTAACCTCCTCCAGCCCTACACCCCTCCCCATCTCTGTAACCTCCTCCAGCCCTACACCCCTCCCCATCTCTGTAACCTCCTCCAGCCCTACACCACTCCCCATCTCTGTAACCTCCTCCAGCCTTACACCCCTCCCTATCTCTGTAACCTCCTCCAGCCCCTCAACCCTCCCTATCTCTGTAACCTCCTCCAGCCCCTCACCCCTCCCTATCTCTGTAACCCCCTCCAGCCCTACACCCCTCCCCATCTCTGTAACCTCCTCCAGCTCTACACCCCTCCCCATCTCTGTAACCTCCTCCAGCCCCTACACCCCTCCCTTTCTCTGTAACCCCCTCCAGCCCTAAAATCCTACAACCCTCCCCATCTCTGTAACCTGCTCAAGCCCTACAAACCTCCCTATCTCTGTAACCCCCTCCAGCCCTACACCCTCCCGATCTGTGTAACCTCCTCCAGACCTACAACCCTCCCCATCTCTTTAAATCCCTCCAGCGCTTCACCCCTCCATATCTCTATAACCTCCTCCAGCAATCCACCCCTCCCTATCTCTGTAAACCCCTCCAGCCCCTACACCCCTCCCTATCTCTGTAACCTCCTCCAGCCCTACACACCTCCCCATCTTTGACACCTCCTCAAGCCCTACACCCCTCCCCATCTTTGTAACCCCCTCCAGCACGACACCCCTCCCTATCTCTGTAACCTCCTCCAGCCCTACACTCCTCCCTATCTCTGTAACCTCCTCCAGCCCCTACACCCCTCCCCATCTCTGTAACCTCCTCCAGCACTACACCCCTCCTTATCTCTGTTACCTCCTCCAGCCCTACACTCCTCCCTATCTCTGTAACCTCCTCCAGCCCCTACACCCCTCCCCATCTCTGTAACCTTCTCCAGCCCTACACCCACTCCCTATCTCTGTAACCTCCTCCAGCCCCTACACCCCTCCCCATCTCTGTAACCTCCTCTAGCCCTACACCCCTCCCCATCTCTGTAACCTCCTCCAGCCCTACACTCCTCCCTATCTCTGCAACCTCCTCCAGCCCTACACACCTCCCTATCTCTGTAACCTCCACCAACCCGACACCCGTCCCCATCTCTGTAACCTCCTCCAGCCCTACACCCCTCCCCATCTCTGTAACCTCCTCCAGCCCAACACCCCTCCCCATCTCTGTAACCTCCTCCAGCCCTACACCCCTCCCCATCTCTGTAACCTCCTCCAGCCCTACACCCCTCCCCATCTCTGTAACCTCCTCCAGCCCTACACCCCTCCCCATCTCTGTAACCTCCTCCAACCTTACACCCCGCCCTATCTCTGTAACCTCCTCCAGCCCCTCACCCCTCACTATCTCTGTAACCTCCTCCAGCCCTACACCCCTCCCTATCTCTGTAACCTCCTCCAGCCCCTACACCCCTCCCCATCTCTGTAACCTCCTCCAGCAGTACACCACTCCCCATCTCTGTAACCTCCTCCAGCCCTACACCCCTCCCCATCTCTGTAACCTTCTCCAGCAGTACACCACTCCCCATCTCTGTAACCTCCTCCAGCCCTACACCCCTCCCCATCTCTGTAACCTCCTCCAGCCCTACACTCCTCCCTATCTCTGCAACCTCCTCCAGCCCTACACCCCTCCCTATCTCTGTAAGCTCCTCCAGCCCTACACCCCTCATCATCTCTGTAACCTCCTCCAGCCCTACACCCCTCCCCATCTCTGTAACCTCCTCCAGCCCTACACCCCTCCCTATCTCTGTAACCTCCTCCAGCCCCTACACCCCTCCCTATCTCTGTAACCTCCTCCAGCCCCTACACCCCTCCCTATCTCTGTAACCCCCTCCAGCCCTACACCCCTCCCCATCTCTGTAACCTCCTCGAGTCCTACACCCCTCCCCATCTCTGTAACCCCCTCCAGCCCCTACACCCCTCCCTTTCACTGTAACCCCCTCCAGCCCTAAAATCCTACAACCCTCCCCATCTCTGTAACCCCCTCCAGCCCCACACCCCTCCCTATCTCTGTAACCTCCTCCAGCCCTACATCCCTCCCCATTTTTGTAACCTCCTCAAGCCCTACACCCCTCCCCATCTTTGTAACCTCCTCCAGCACTACACCCCTCCCTATCTCTGTAACCTCCTCCAGCCCTACACTCCTCCCTATCTCTGTAACCTCCTCCAGCCCCTACACCCCTCCCCATCTCTGTAACCTTCTCCAGCCCTACACCCACTCCCTATCTCGGTAACCTCCTCCAGCCCCTACACCCCTCCCCATCTCTGTAATCTCCTCTAGCCCTACACCCCTCCCCATCTCTGTAACCTCCTCCAGCCCTACACTCCTCCCTATCTCTGCAACCTCCTCCAGGCCTACACCCCTCCCTATCTCTGTAACCTCCACCAGCCCGACACCCCTCCCCATCTCTGTAACCTCCTCCAGCCCTACACCCCTCCTCATCTCTGTAACCTCCTCCAGCCCGACACCCCTCCCCATCTCTGTAACCTCCTCCAGCCCTACACCCCTCCCCATCTCTGTAACCCCCTCCAGCCCATCACCTCTCCCCATCTCTGTAACCCCCTCCAGCCCTACACCCCTCCCTATCTCTGTAACCTCCTCCAGCCCTACACCCCTCCCCATCTTTGACACCTCCTCAAGCCCTACACCCCTCCCCATCTTTGTAACCTCCTCCAGCACTACACTCCTCCCTATCTCTGTAACCTCCTCCAGCCCTACACTCCTCCCTATCTCTGTAACCTCCTCTAGCCCCTACACCCCTCCCCATCTCTGTAACCTTCTCCAGCCCTACACCCACTCCCTATCTCTGTAACCTCCTCCAGCCCCTACACCCCTCCCCATCTCTGTAACCTCCTCTAGCCCTACACCCCTCCCCATCTCTGTAACCTCCTCCAGCCCTACACTCCTCAGTATCTCTGCAACCTCCTCCAGCCCTACACCCCTCCCCATCTCTGTAACCTTCTCCAGCCCTACACCCCTCCCCATCTCTGTAACCTCCTCCAGCCTTACACCCCTCCCTATCTCTGTAACCTCCTCCAGCCCCTCACCCCTCACTGTCTCTGTAACCCCATCCAGCCCTACACCCCTCCCCATCTCTGTAACCTCCTCCAGCCCTACACCCCTCCCCATCTCTGTAACCTCCTCCAGCCCTACACCCCTCCCTATCTCTGTAACCTCCTCCAGCCCCTACACCCCTCCCTATCTCTGTAACCCCCTCCAGCCCTACACCCCTCCCCATCTCTGTAACCTCCTCCAGCCCTACACTCCTCCCTATCTCTGCAACCTCCTCCAGCCCTACACCCCTCCCTATCTCTGTAACCTCCTCCAGCCCTACACCCCTCCCCATCTCTGTAACCTCCTCCAGCCCTACACCCCTCCCCATCTCTGTAACCTCCTCCAGCCCTACACCCCTCCCTATCTCTGTAACCCCCTCCAGCCCTACACCCCTCCCTATCTCTGTAATCTCATCCAGCCCTACACCCCTCCCAATCTCTGTAACCCCCTCCAGCCCTACACCCCTCCCTTTCTCTGTAACCCCCTCCAGCCCTAAAATCCTACAACCCTCCCCATCTCTGTAACCTGCTCAAGCCCTACAAACCTCCCTATCTCTGTAACCCCCTCCAGCCCTACACCCTCCCCATCTGTGTAACCTCCTCCAGACCTGCAACCCTCCTCATCTCTTTAAATCCCTCCAGCGCTTCACCCCTCCCTATCTCTATAACCTCCTCCAGCACACCACCCCTCCCTATCTCTGTAAACCCCTCCAGCCCCTACACCCCTCCCCATCTCTGTAACCTCCTCCAGCCCTATACCCCTCCCTATCTCTGTAACCTCCTCCAGCCCTACACCCCTCCCCATCTTTGACACCTCCTCAAGCCCTACACCCCTCCCCATCTTTGTAACCTCCTCCAGCACTACACTCCTCCCTTTCTCTGTAACCTCCTCCAGCCCTACACTCCTCCCTATCTCTGTAACCTCCTCCAGCCCCTACACCCCTCCCCATCTCTGTAACCTTCTCCAGCCCTACACCCACTCCCTATCTCTGTAACCTCCTCCAGCCCCTACACCCCTCCCCATCTGTGTAACCTCCTCCAGACCTACAACCCTCCCCATCTCTTTAAATCCCTCCAGCGCTTCACCCCTCCCTATCTCTATAACCTCCTCCAGCACACCACCCCTCCCTATCTCTGTAAACCCCTCCAGCCCCTACACCCCTCCCCATCTCTGTAACCTCCTCCAGCCCTACACCCCTCCCTATCTCTGTAACCTCCTCCAGCCCTACACCCCTCCCCATCTTTGACACCTCCTCAAGCCCTACACCCCTCCCCATCTTTGTAACCTCCTCCAGCACTACACTCCTCCCTATCTCTGTAACCTCCTCCAGCCCTACACTCCTCCCTATCTCTGTAACCTCCTCCAGCCCCTACACCCCTCCCCATCTCTGTAACCTTCTCCAGCCCTACACCCACTCCCTATCTCTGTAACCTCCTCCAGCCCCTACACCCCTCCCCATCTCTGTAACCTCCTCTAGCCCTACACCCCTCCCCATCTCTGTAACCTCCTCCAGCCTTACACCCCTCCCTATCTCTGTAACCTCCTCCAGCCCCTCAACCCTCCCTATCTCTGTAACCCCCTCCAGCCGTACACCCCTCCCCATCTCTGTAACCTCCTCCAGCCCTACACTCCTCCCCATCTCTGCAACCTCCTCCAGCCCTACACCCCTCCCTATCTCTGTAACCCCCTCCAGCCGTACACCCCACCCTATCTCTGTAACCCCCTCCAGCCCCTACACCCCTCCCCATCTCTGTAACCCCCTCCAGCCCCTACACCCCTTCCCATCTCTGTAACCCCCTCCAGCCCTACACCCCTCCCTATCTCTGTAACCTCCTCCAGCCCTACACCCCTCCCCATCTCTGTAACCTCCTCCAGCCCTACACCCCTCCCTATCTCTGTAACCCCCTCCAGCCGTACACCCCACCCTATCTCTGTAACCCCCTCCAGCCCCTACACCCCTCCCCATCTCTGTAACCCCCTCCAGCCCTACACCCCTCCCTATCTCTTTAACCTCATCCAGCCCTACACCCCTCCCTATCTCTGTAACCTCCTCCAGCCCTACACCCCTACCCATCTCTGTAACCTCCTCCAGCCCTACACCCCTCCCCATCTCTGTAACCTCCTCCAGCCCTACACCCCTCCCCATCTCTGTAACCCCCTCCAGCCCATCACCTCTCCCCATCTCTGTAACCCCCTCCAGCCCTACACCCCTCCCTATCTCTGTAACCTCCTCCAGCCCTACACCCCTCCCCATCTTTGACACCTCCTCAAGCCCTACACCCCTCCCCATCTTTGTAACCTCCTCCAGCACTACACTCCTCCCTATCTCTGTAACCTCCTCCAGCCCTACACTCCTCCCTATCTCTGTAACCTCCTCCAGCCCCTACACCCCTCCCCATCTCTGTAACCTTCTCCAGCCCTACACCCACTCCCTATCTCTGTAACCTCCTCCAGCCCCTACACCCCTCCCCATCTCTGTAACCTCCTCTAGCCCTACACCCCTCCCCATCTCTGTAACCTCCTCCAGCCTTACACCCCTCCCTATCTCTGTAACCTCCTCCAGCCCCTCAACCCTCCCTATCTCTGTAACCCCCTCCAGCCGTACACCCCTCCCCATCTCTGTAACCTCCTCCAGCCCTACACTCCTCCCCATCTCTGCAACCTCCTCCAGCCCTACACCCCTCCCTATCTCTGTAACCCCCTCCAGCCGTACACCCCACCCTATCTCTGTAACCCCCTCCAGCCCCTACACCCCTCCCCATCTCTGTAACCCCCTCCAGCCCCTACACCCCTTCCCATCTCTGTAACCCCCTCCAGCCCTACACCCCTCCCTATCTCTGTAACCTCCTCCAGCCCTACACCCCTCCCCATCTCTGTAACCTCCTCCAGCCCTACACCCCTCCCTATCTCTGTAACCCCCTCCAGCCGTACACCCCACCCTATCTCTGTAACCCCCTCCAGCCCCTACACCCCTCCCCATCTCTGTAACCCCCTCCAGCCCTACACCCCTCCCTATCTCTTTAACCTCATCCAGCCCTACACCCCTCCCTATCTCTGTAACCTCCTCCAGCCCTACACCCCTCCCCATCTCTGTAACCTCCTCCAGCCCTACACCCCTCCCCATCTCTGTAACCTCCTCCAGCCCTACACCCCTCCCCATCTCTGTAACCCCCTCCAGCCCTACACCTCTCCCCATCTCTGTAACCCCCTCCAGCCCTACACCCCTCCCCATCTCTGTAACCTCCTCCAGCCCTACACCCCTCCCCATCTCTGTAACCTCCTCCAGCCCTACACCCCTCCCCATCTCTGTAACCCCCTCCAGCCCATCACCTCTCCCCATCTCTGTAACCTCCTCCAGCCCTACACCCCTCCCCATCTCTGTAACCTCCTCCAGCCCTACACCCCTCCCCATCTCTGTAACCCCCTCCAGCCCATCACCTCTCCCCATCTCTGTAACCCCCTCCAGCCCTACACCCCTCCCCATCTCTGTAACCCCCTCCAGCCCATCACCTCTCCCCATCTCTGTAACCCCCTCCAGCCCTACACCCCTCCGAGATCTCCGCGCTCCTCCAATTCTGGCCTGCGTTAAAGGCGCTGGATAAATACAAGTTGTTGTTGTTTAATTTCAGTTAGCAGTCACAATCTGGTCAGTAGATGGAGTTGAAATTCTCAGAAAGCAGGCTATTTATTTCCTCATGCCTAGTCGAACTCCTTGCCGTAACTTTGCCGTAACTGCGTTGAAGTTACGATGGCGGGGCGGGACGTAGCTACAAGAATATTTTTTAAATGGTGAGAAACTTTCCAGTGTTGGTGTTCAGAGAGATTTGGCTGTCCTCGTGCAAGAAACACAGAACGCTGGCATGCAGGTACAGCAAGCAATAAGGAAGGCAAATGGCATGTTGGCCTTTATTGCAAGGGGGTTGGAGTATAAGAGTAAGGAAGTCTTGCTACAATTGTACAGGGCCTTGGTGAGACCACACCTGGAGTACTGTGCACAGTTTTGGTCTCCTTATCTAAGGAAGGATATACTTGCCTTGGAGGCGGTGCAACGAAGGTTCACTAGATTGATTCCTGGGATGAGAGGGCTGTCCTATGATGAGAGATTGTGTAGAATGGGCCTATACTCTCTGGAGTTTAGAAGAATGAGAGGTGATCTCATTGAAACATACAAGATTCTGAAGGGGATTGACAGGGTAGATGCCGAGAGGTTGTTTCCCCTGGCTGGAGTGTCTAGAACTAGGGGGCATAGTCTCAGGATAAGGGGTCGGCCATTTAAGACCGAGATGAGGAGGAATTTCTTCACTTAGAGGGTTGTGAAAATTTGGAATTCTCTGCCTCAGAGGGCTGTGAATGCTGAGTCGTTGAGTATATTCAAGGCTGAAATAGATAGATTTTTGGACTCTAGGGGGAATCAAGGGATATGGGGATCGGGCAGGAAGGTGGAGTTGAGGTCGAAGATCAGCCTTGATCTTATTGAATGGTGGAGCAGGCTCGAGGAGCCGTATGGCCTATTCCTGCTCTTACTTCTTATGTTCTTATGTTCCAGGCCGCTTTGTGAAATGGGAGGCAGGGAGAGGCTGAGACAGGAGATGGACAGGCCCCTCGAGCGCCGGGTAGGATGGGTTGGGTGAGGATCCGGAGTACGGAGTACCGAGGGGGCTGAGGCGCGAAGTTCCACGTGCTGCGGTACGCAAAGTACCTTTCTCCCGGGTGGCCAAGACCCCGATCCACATTCCCGGGAGACTCCCGGACAATCCGGGAGGAGTTGGCCACCCTACCTGGATTTCAAAGGCAGGAATGTTGAGGGTGCGGAATTGTGACCACTCAGAACTCCGTTGCCACATCAACAAACTCACTTCCTGTTGGTCCCTGAGAAAGGAAGATTCAACAACACCTTGCAGATTTACAACGCCTTTAACGTGGTAAAACGTCCTAAGGTGCTTCACAGGAGCGTTAATCAAACAAAATTTGACTCCGAGCCATGTAAGGAGATATTAGGACAGGTGACCAAAAGCTTGGTCAAAGGGGTCGGTTTTAAGGCACGTCTTAAAGGAGGAGGGAGAGGCAGAGAGGTTTAGGGAGGGATTTCAAGAGCTCCCATCCCTATCAGTCTGGGATGGATTTAGACCTAGCTCTTGGAGGTGGAAGGTCCATGTTTTAAGGCACTGACGAATGCTGGGGTCGAGGTCCATGGCCGAATAGCCTGCTGACACTCAGCGCCTGAGGTTAAGCATAAGGAACAGCTGCCTGTGCATGGCTCTTGATGGCTGATACAGACCACGGAACTGTGCTCCAGCAAGGAGTCTCCAAAACGGCATCTCGGAACCTGAACCCCTGGAACATGCTCGACAGAGGAAGAGGAGATTCCGAGGGACACCCTCCCCACATTGCGTGTGATTGCAAAGCAACAGCGACTCTGAGGTGATCAGATAGGTTCGGACGCCAGTGATAAATCAACGTTAGTTTTATTAATCGTGACAGAAAGCACAAACAGGTTATACGTCTATATACTTACTCGGAGGATCTCCCACGGGACTGCCTTTAATTCTAACCTAGGCCAGTTCTCACCATGGGATACCAAAGAATTACTGAAAGTAATGTCACATGGCTTGCCCTGAATTTATCAATTGTGAGATTATTGTCATGTGATCTTTATGTGTCATATGCTACTACACCAGTAGATGGCAATAGCGCACTGCAAAAACTTCATTTTCACTAGAATGTTTAGTCTATGTTGGAGATAAGACAATTTTGCACAGTTATAAACATCACACCATAACAGAATGAAAGCAACGGAAAAGTAGACATGTTGGCTCCAAACTGGCTATAATTCTTACACAAACCCTTTAATGCTTCTTAAATTGCATTAACCTGCAAAATCCCAATGACCTAATTTAATCCAGGTGAAACATCGATTTCTTGTACTTTTTGCAATTTAGTATACTGTATTCGCTGCTCACGATGTGGTCTCCTCTACACTGGGGAGACCAAACGCAGATTGGGTGACTGCTTTGCGGAACACCTCCGTTCAGTCCGTAAGCTTGACCCTGAGCTTCCGGTCGCCTGTCACTCTAATTCTCCGCTCCACTCCCACTCAGACCTCACCGTCCTCGGCCTCTTACACTGTTCCAATAAAGCTCAACGTAAGCTCGAGGAACAGCACTTCATCTTTCGATTAGGCACTTTACAGCCTTCTGGACTCAACATCGAGTTCAACAATTTCAGACCCCGGCCCCTATTTTTTTTTTCTTTTTTTTTCTCTCTCTCACATGGCAGCTGTCTTTCATTCTGCCATCGCCATTTACACTTCATCTAGAGTCATCTTTTGTTTCTTAACTTGTCCCATTGCCATCTCCTTTTGCCTTGCACCATCGTCCCTTTTGTCTCTTAATCTCTCCTGCCTTCCATCCTATCACAGACCTTCCCTTTTGTTCTTTCCTCCCCTCCCCCCTTTCCCTGCCCCTACACTTGCTTAAAAACCTGTTCCATCCCCAGCTTTTTCCAGTTCTGACGAAAGGTCATCGACCTGAAACGTTAACTCTGTTTCTCTCTCCACAGATGCTGCCTGGCCTGCTGAGTATTTCCAGCATTTTCTGTTTTTATTTCAGATATCCAGCATCCGCAGTATTTTGCTTTTGGAAAAGTAGACATGTTGGGCTGGATTTTCATTGACCCGTGGAGGCGGGTTTGGAGGCGTGTGGGGGGTTAAAATTGCGAAAACTGGCGGGCGGGCACAAGTCCGCCTCCATCCCGCCTCCACGCAATTTTCATTAAATTGTGTCTGCTGGTCCCGACTCCATCCCGCCTCTAAGAGACGGGATAGGCTGTTAAGGCCCTTAACAAGAACTAAATTGGCTCTATAATGCCATTTTGAAAGGCCTTTGTGATTTTAACCCTTGTTCTACGTGAAGCACGCCTGTTCTGAAACACGATTGTGAAACCTGGTGGGAGCACATTTGGCTGGCTGGAGCTCTCGCTCTCTCTCTCTCTCTCTCTCTCTCTCGGTGTAAAAATATCTGGGAGCAGACTTAGGGCTGCTGCTGCTCATTTTGCATCCAGGTCCTCTCACAGCAAAGGCCAGGCAGTCTTTGCAGACCTTCAATGCAGCAGCAATGATGACATCATCAGAGGCGACTTTCAGACTGAAAACACTAATTGGTTCGTGGGTTCCCACATGCTGGAACTCAATTGCCCAATTAGGTGAAAATCGCATCAATCTCCCACATCCAATTGCAGTCGGGTGGATAACACGACCCCAACCCGCCCCAGTATCAAAATCCAGCCCGTTGACTCCAAACTGGCTATAATTCTTACACCAACCCTTTAATGCTTCTTAAATTGCATTAACCTGCAAAATCACAATGACCTAATTTAATCCGTGTGTTTGCCTCTATCACATAGAATACATTCTGATGATTCAAAGGTAGTAACATTGACTACTATATTGTTAAGCTATTGTTTCCGATTATATTATACACAATGCTGCAACTCCTTCCGTCCCAATGAAAGTGGTCAAGGGACACCAGGCAGCACCCGAAGGATGGAAGATCCTGCAAATGAGAGGAGCATGGTCAGTTGCTTACACCGTGTAATCTAGAGGTACGTAATTCCGATTATTTACGTAATTCCGAGTACTGTGTACAATTTTGGTCTCCTTACCTAAGGAAGGATATACTTGCCATAGAGGGAGTGCAACGAAGGTTCACGAGATTGATTCCTGGGATGGCAGGACTGTCATATGAGAAGAGATTGAGTAAACTAGGCCTGTATTCTCTTGAATTCAGAAGAATGAGAGGGGATCTCATTGGAGCATACAAAATTATTACAGGGCTTGGTAGGGTGGACACTGGGAGAATGTTTCCCTTGGCTGGAGAGTCTAGAACCAGGGGCCACAGCCTCAAGATAAAGGGTAGGCCATTCAGGACTGAGATGAGAAGAAATTTCTTCACACAGAGGGTGGTGAATCTTTGGAATTCTCTACCCCAGAGGGCTGTGGAGGCTCAGGTAGTTAACAGGCAGTTAAGAGGATTATCCCCATTTTACCCACACAAGTGTGGGCTTTCCGAAGGCTGCGAACCTCGCCAGGGTCACCGAGGCGAGCAATGGGTCTGCGGGGGTCAGAGGGGTGCAAAAGTGCGCTGTGGAGGTAAGTGATGGGTGCAAGTGTGGAGAGGTGAGTATGTGAGGTGAGTGGAAAGTGATAGAAAATGTTTACTTACCTTTGTTTCTTCCTGCAGGCTTCAATCGTTGGGGATGCGGAGAGTCTCGCATCTCCGCGGCAGAGATGACAGATGGCTGCTGCATTCTCCAATGCAACAACCATCTAATTTCTGCTAAAGAAATAGGTTTGATGAGGTCTTGAATACAAGAACTCATCAAACAACAGAGAATGTCAGTGTTTGACAGCTTCACAGAGCTGTCAAACGATGACAATTCATCAGTCAAAAATTTTTGACAGATGAAACGTCATACGCTGACGTTCTCTGTCACCGGCTTCCCCTTAATTGGCCTGCTATGCCCGCTGGGTGGGCTTAACAAGGTCAATCAAGGGAAAATAGCGTGGGTTGGCCATAAGTCGATGGAGGCGGGACTAAAACCCGACAAGTGAGAGTCCCGCCTCCAAAAGCTCCCTATTGGCAAAATCCAGCCCAATGTTTCCACTTGAGGGGGAGACCAGAACTAGGGGCCATCAATATAAGACAGTCACCAATAAATCCAATCGTGAATTCAAGAGAAACTTCTTCACCCAGAGAGTGGGGAGAATGTGGAACTCGCTACCACAGGGAGTGGTTGAGGCGAATAGCACAGATGCATTTAAGGGGAAGCTGGATAAACACATGAGGGAGAAAGGGAATAGAAGGATATGGTGATAGGGTGAGATGAAGAGGGGTGGGAGGAGGCTGGTGAGGAGCATAAACACCAGCACGGACCAGTTGGGCCGAATGGCCTGTTTCTGTGCTGTAGTCTCGATGTAATCTCTGCTGTGCAAGTCTTTGATCAGGGCTGGCTATGCCATTGTGCTTGTAATAGGGCTGACTGTTCCAGTGCTGAGACAGTCAGTCATATCATAGCCACAATTGGAACTGGGACAGTCAGTTGTGGAAGAGCCAGGCGTCATTTAATAGACAGTCAGTCCTGGGATAGTGAAGTCATTAGCAGAATGAGGCTGTGATTTATGCTTATTATACAACAATAATGTGATGTGTTGGGACCTCTGCGAATAAAATGATACTGATGAAAATATTCATTGAACTGGAGAGAGTAAAGAACTTGCATTTCTCCAGCGCCTTTCAGAGCCTCAGGACGCCCCAAAGCTCTTCATAGTCAATGAAGTACTTTGTGAGGTGCAGTCGCTGTTGTAATGTGGGAAACGCGGCAGCCAGTTTGCGCACAGCAAGCTCCCGCAAACAGCAATGTGATGACCAGATCATCTGTTTTGGTGATGTTGGTTGAGGGAATAATATTGACTGGAACACCTTATGTGGCTCGGTGTAAAATCTTTTGTTTGACAACACTCCTGCTTTAACCACATTATAGGCGCTCTCCTTACCTAAGAAAGGATACACTTGCCATAGAGGGAGTGCAGCGAAGGTTCACCAGACTGATTCCTGGGATGGCAGGACTGTCGTATGAGGAGAGATTGGGTCGACTAGGCCTGTATTCACTAGAATTTAGAAGAATGAGAGGGGATCTCGTGGAAACGTATAAAATTCTGACAGGGCTAGACAGACTGGATGCAGGGAGGATGTTTCCCCTGGCTGGGGGGGGTCTAGAACGAGGGGTCACAGTCTCAGGATACGGGGTAGGACATTTAGGACTGAGATGAGGAGAAATGTCTTCACTCAGAGGATGGTGAACCTGTGGAATTCTCTACCACAGAAGGCTGTGGAGGCCAAGTCACTGAATATATTTAAGAAGGAGATAGATAGATTTCTAGACACAAAAGGCATCAAGGGGTATGGGGAGAGAGCGGGAATATGGTATTGAGATAGAGGATCAGCCATGATCATATTGAATGGCGGAACAGGCTCGAAGGGCCGAATGGCCTACTCCTGCTCCTATTTTTCTATGTTCTTTTCTATGTTCTATACAAATTCAAGTTGTTGTTGGAGGATTGGTTGTGAAGATTTGCCCGAACGATTCCACATGCTTGACCTTATGGCCATTAAAACTGTCTTAAGCTGACAAATGAGGAGTGGACATTTGGGAACGATAGCAGTAACCTAGCAGTGACCTATACCCAGCAAGAGTTAACACCTTAAGAAACTGGAAATAGTTGCGAGAGAGAGAGAAAGGACATAGAATAGAAACATATAGCACAGCAGGATTCCATTCGGCCCATCATGCCTGTGCCGGCTCTTTGAAAGAGCTCTCCAATGAATCCCTGCCTCCCCTGCTCTTTCCCCCATAGCCACGCAATATTTTTCCTTATTAAGTAGTGACTTTCAAAAGTGAAGTGTGGGTATATATTGAATCTGCTTCCACCGCCCTTTCAGGCAGCGCATTCCAGATCACAACAACTCGCTGCGTTAAAAGAATTCTCCTCCTCTCCCCCTCTGGTTCTTTTGCCAATTATCTTAAATCTGTGTCCTCTGGTTACCGACCCACCCACCATCATATTCCACAAAGTAGTCCTGTGAGTAGGAGTTAGATCTGGGCTGCAACTCAAACTCAAATCCCTTGGCTACATACTCAGTTGCCTTTCTCGTCATGGTTTACGATTAACTCTCACTTGCGATTAATCCTGCATTCACCAGCTGTTATCATTATGAGTAATAACTCATGAGTAAGGTCTTATGATAATGATTCAGGCTCACAATCCCCCCTCCTGTTACACATCAGTGGCAGTTCCTGCGGACTTGACCACATCTTGGAGTAACTGCGTTCGGTTCTGGGCACTGCACCTCGGGAAGGATATATTGGCCTCGGAGGGGGTGGAGCGCAGATACACCAGAATGATACCGGGGCTAAAAGGGTTAAATCCTGAGGACAGGTTGCACAGACCCGGTACTAGGGACCTGTATTCCCTTGAATATAGAAGATTAAGGGGTGATCTAATCGAGGTGTTTCAGATGATTGAAGGATTCGATAGAGGAGATAGAGAGAAACTATTTCCTCTGGTGGGGGGAGTCCAGAACAAGGGGGCATCACCTTAAAATTAGAGCCAGGCCGTTCAGGGGTGATGTCAGGAAGGACTTCTTCACACAAAGGCTAGTGGAAATCTGGAACTCTCTCCCCCAAAAAGCTGTTGAGGTTGGGGGGTCAATTGAAAATATCAAAATTGAGATTGATAGATTTTTGTTAGTTAAGGGTTACGGAACCAAGGTGGGTAAATGGAGTTAAGATTTCAGATTCCAATGAGACCTGGTACTCGGCACTGTGCGAGTATAACTCCAGTGATGACCTGGGGCTTCTTAAACTCACTGCAGGATCTTCCTCATATGCTATGAGAATGTGCTGCTCCACTCCGCATTCTGAAAAGCTCGAGAATATTCCGGCCGCGTGGCGCGACCTTTAAACAAGTGTGCAAGCTCACAAGCACAGAACCCTCTCCTGGTGGGCACGGTGCAATTCACGGCGGGAGTATAACTGCGATCCAGCCAGCTAGGCTTCACGCTCTGAGACTGGTAATACTATAAAAAAGAAAGACTTGCATTTCTACAGCGCCTTTCACGACCACCGGACGTCTCAAAGCGCTTTACAGCCAATGAAGTACTTTTGGAGTGTAGTCACTGTTGTAATGTGGGAAACGCGGCAGCCAATTTGCGCACAGCAAGCTCCCACAAACAGCAATGTGATAATGACCAGATAATCTGTTTTTGTTATGTTGGTTGAGGGATAAATATTGGCCAGAACACCAGGGATAACTCCCCCTGCTCTTCTTTGAAATAGTGGCCCTGGGATCTTTTACGTCCACCTGAGAGGGCAGACGGGGCCTTGGTTTAACATCTCATCCGAAAGACGGCACCTCCGACAGTGCGGCGCTCCCTCAGTACTGCCCCTCCGACAGTGCAGCGCTCCCTCAGTACTGCCCCCTCTGGCAGTGCGGCGCTCCCTCAGCACTGCCCCTCCAACAGTGCAGCGCTCCCTCAATACTGCCCCTCCGACACTGCGGCGCTCCCTCAGTACCGCCCCTCCGACAGTGCGGCGCTCCCTCAGCACTGCCCCTCCAACAGTGCGGCGCTCCCTCAATACTGCCCCTCCGACAGTGCGGCGCTCCCTCAGTACCGCCCCTCCGACAGTGCGGCGCTCCCTCAGTACCGCCCCTCCGACAGTGCGGCGCTCCCTCAGTACTGACCCTCCGACAGTGCGGCGCTCCCTCAGTACTGCCCCTCCGACAGTGCGGCGCTCCCTCAGTACCGCCCCTCCGACAGTGTGGCACTCCCTCAGTACTGCTCCTCCGACAGTGCGGCGCTCACTCAGTACTGCCCCTCCGACAGTGCGGCGCTCCCTCAGCACTGCACTGGGAGTGTCAGCCTAGTTTTATGTGCTCAAGTCCCTGGAGTGGGACTCGAACCCATAATCTTCTGACTCAGAGGCGAGTGTGCTACCAACTGAACCACAGCTGACACATAACAGTACAGTTAACAGAGTGGGTTTTAGGCTTTATTTAGAATAAGGGGTGAGCCGTCTCCTATACTTCTTGCTCTCCCTTTAGAATTCGAGGGTAGTTACCAAATAATATGACAACCTGTTGGGGCATGAGATTCAAGTCTCCCTCCCTTTCTGGGGTGGGGTGGGGTATGTAAAGAACTTTGAAATCCCTCCTTAAGGCAATAAATTAATAACAGGTAATTCGGTTACTGTACAGACTGCTCTTAATAATTAATAACACACGGTTATTAACTATTCCAACGCCCTCCTGCTCGGACTCGCATCTTGCAAACTCCATAAACTTGAATTCATGCAAATCTCTGCTGCCCCGTATGCTAACTCGCACCAAGTCCCGTTCACCCATCTCACCCACTGTGCTCGGTGACCTACATTGGCTCCCGGTCCGGCAACGCCTCAATTTTAAAATTCTCATCCCTCCACGGCCTCGCCACCCTCCCTATCTCTGTGACCTCCTGCAGCCCTACGACCCTCCGCGATCTCTCCGCTCCTCTAATTCTGCCCTCTTGCGCATCCCCGATTTTCATCGCTCCACCACTTTTGCTGTGCCTTCCGCTACCGAGGCCCTAAACTCTGGAATTCCCTCCCTAAACCTCTCCGCCTCTCTCTCCTCCTTTAGGACCCTTCTCAAACCTACCTCTCTGACGATGCATTTGGTCACCTGTCCTAATATCTCCCACATTCTACCCTACGTAAACTTGAGCTCATCCAAAGCCCTGCTGCCCCGTGTCCTAACTCACACCGAGTTCCGTTCACCCATCACCCCCTGTGCTCGCTGACCTACACTGGCTTCCGGTTAAGCAACGCCTCGATTTCAAAATTCTCATCCTTGTTTTCAAATCCCTCCATGGCCTTGCCCGACCCTATCTCTGTAATCTCCTCCAGCCCCACAACCCCACTGAGATATCTGCGCTCCTCTAATTCTGCCCTCTGGAGCATCCCTGATTATAATCGCTCCACCATTGGCGGCTGTGCCTTCTGTTGTCTAGGCCCTAAGCTCTGGAATTCCCTGCCTAAACCTCTCCGCCTCGCTACCTCTCTTTCCTCCTTTAAGACGCTCCTTAAAACCTACCTCTTTGACCAAGCTTTTGGTCACCTGCCCTAATTTCTCCTTATGTGGCTCGGTGTCATATTTTTTTTCTTTTAATACTACTGTAAAGCGCCTTGGGACGTTTTACTACGTTAAAGGTGCTATATAAAAACAAGTTATTCTTGGTTCATAGAACACATTAACAATACATCAGTCACTATAAGTCACAGGCTGAAACAGAGTTGCTTAAAATGCCACTTTATCCACATTAAATCAATCAAAGGTCATTGCCAACGTTATGAAGGAATCATTTCTGGAGCAGTTACACGGATTACATTGATTGAATAAAGGATATTTGCGATAAGGAAAGAAGTCCTGATAAATGGTTGGTGCTGTTGCCTCGGAGCAACTGGACGTGAAGTCTACTAGGTAGAACTCAGCACCAGTCAACAAAAAACGAATTCAGTCATTTCAACTAGTGTTACTACTGTAACTAGTATTACTAATGTGCTCAGTTATTGCTTGTCTGCTCGGGTTTTAAGCCCATTTATTTGGAGAGGGTCTCCTTGCCACTGACCGCCTGTCCATCTAAAGGGTTTGGTGGACTGATCCCACGGGGTGGAGGTTGATGGTAAACCCGCAACGAAAAATCCGACCGGGGGCTCCATTCGTTCATGTCAAGCAGGCAAAACACAGGAGGTTTCCACTTGGGATTCCAGGTGGGTCTCCACGTCCAACTCTCACCAGGTCACCTGGCCTTCGAGCCCCATAGAGAACCATCAATTACCTCCCCCCTCAACACTGAAAACTGGTGGGTCGAATGAAACTGACGGTCGGTGAGCGTCTTCGCTTCTGCACGCTTGGTGCCTTCGAGAATTTCCAACAATCTTTCTTGGGAGAAACCGAGTGCGCCACATACTAGCCCAATGCCTTAGAGTCATAACGGCACAGAAGGAGGTCATTTGGCCCATCGAGTCCATGCCGGCTCTCTCTGGAGCAATCCAGCCAGTCCCATTCCCCCGCTCTATCCCCGTAGCCCTGCAAGTTTATTTCCCTCAAGTGCCTATCCAGTCTCCCCTTGAAAACAAAAGCAAAATACTGCGGATGCTGGAAATCTGAAATAAAAACAGAAAATGCTGGAAACACTCAGCAGGTCAGGCAGCATCTGTGGAGGGAGAAACAGAGTTAACGTTTCAGGTCGGTGACCCTTCGTCAGAACTGGAAAAAGTTGGAGATGGAACAGGTTTTTAAGCAAGTGTAGGGGCAGGGAAAGAGGGGAGGGGAGGAAAGAACAAAAGGGAAGGTCTGTGATAGGATGGAAGGCAGGAGAGATTAAGAGGCAAAAGGGATGATGGTGCAAGGCAAAAGGAGATGGTAATGGGACAAGTTAAGAAACAAAATATGACTCGAGATGAAGTGTAAATGGCGATGACAGAATGAAAGACAGCTGCCATGTGAGAGAGAGAGAAAAAACAGGAAAAAAAGAGGGGCAGAGGTTATGGTCTGAAATTGTTGAACTCTATGTTGAGTCCAGAAGGCTGTAAAGTGCCTAATCGAAAGATGAGGTGCTGTAAACATTGAGTGTCTCCGCTTCCACCACTTCCGTCGGCAGCGAGTTCCAGGTCCTCGCCACTTGCTGCGTAGAAAAGTTTTTCCTCACATCCCCCCCTGTATCTCTTGCCCAAAACCTTAAATCTGTGTCCCATAGTCCTTGTACCATGTTACGACATAAACCACCCATAACTACATTAAAGCTGTCTTATATATATTGCTGTGGTTTGAATACAACTGCAAAATGAAACAAAAAAGAGTTATCTTGCGACAGTTTGCTCGTGATTTTTTGGCCGTATCTTAGGCCCTGTGCTTAGAAACATAGAAAAAAAAATAGGAGCAGGGGTAGGCCATTCGGCCCTTCGAGCCTGCTCCACCATTCAGTATGATCATGGCTGATCCTCTATCTCAATACCATATTCCCGCTCTCTCCCCAAACCCCTTGATGCCTTTTGTGTCTAGATCGATCTCCTTCTTAAATATATTCAGTGACTTGGCCTCCACAGCCTTCTGTGGTAGAGAATTCCACAGGTTCACCACCCTCTGAGTGAAGAAATCCTCCTCATCTCAGTCCTAAATGTCCTACCCCATATCCTGAGACTGTGACCCCTCGTTCTCGACCCCCCAGCCAGGGGAAACATCCTCCCTGCATCCAGTCTGTCTAACCCTGTCAGAATTTTATACGTGCTTCGATATCGCTACAGAAGATCTATGACGCAAGCACCATAATCTCCTTCATACCTCTTCCAAAATATGTTCAGATCGCTGGCAAGCCTAAAAATCGGGGCAGTTTGACACAAAAACAAGAATTTATCAGTAACTGCATTAACAAACAATTCCTAGCTGTGTCTCAGTTCCAAGGGTCTAATTTAACGAAGAGATTCTGCTGACATCACATACCACAAGAGGTTAAGATAATACTCTTGAATTAACTCCCTCAACTTACATATCTCATGATTTTTTTAAAAAGATTCTGATCAACCAATTGTGCATTTCTAGCAGCTTCCCTTTATGCTTCACCTTTCCAGGATTCAGTACTTCTTTCTTAAAAAGACTGAAAACTCGTGTTTCTTGCAGTTGTTGGCGGATTTCCATTGGTGGGCACCGAGCCGGTCCAATTCTGGCCTGACCGAGTCTGATAGGGAACAGGGAGGGTCCATTTGCCAAGGAATTGCCCCTCGATCGGGCAATTGACTTTAGGATTGGTTCTTTGATTTCCCCCGGGCTAATTCGATTAACAAGCATGGGAGAGAAAGAAGAAAGCAAAGTGTGTGAGGAGCATAGCTGGGAATGGTGAAGGTCCACCAAGACCTTAACTGGCGCGATTCAAGACGATGGGGCTATCTAACTGTTTGACAGGGATACTAGTCCTCTATAGTCCATGGGGCCAGGCCAGGCCAACCCGTTAGGTTTTTTGCACTGCATTCGAGGTGTGGGAAGGCGGAGTGTCGCCCCCGGTACTGTCGACAGGTTGATTGTCCATTTGGTTGAGGTTGATCGCATCTTGGCCGGTCTCCCTCCGGCCCGGGGAGCAGGGAGCAGGCAAGCACATCCAGGGGGAAGCGACGGAGCAGATCCTCCGGAGCAGGCTGTTCACCGACTTCCTGAACTCCTTCCTCATCAGGCAGTAGATGATGGGGTTGAGGCAGCTGTTGGTGTTGGCCAGGCAGACGGTCAACGGGTGGACGTAGGTCTGGGCCACATAGTAGGCTCGGCCCCAGTAGACCAGCTCCAAGTTAACCAGGATGCCCCAGAAAGCGATGATGTGGTTGGGCAGCCAGCAGAGGAAGAAGGACAGAACAATGATTATGACCAACCTGGTCACATTGGATGGCGCGACTGGGTTGTGGCCGTTCAGGTTGTGGGCCCTGAGCAGGAGCAGGAGCGAAATATAGCTCACAGATATGACCAGCAAGGGGACAAAGAAAGCCACCACGAACCTCTGGATTTGATAGACTTCTAGCCAGTATCCTGCATCTGGGAATTGTTGGATGCACAGTTCCTCGCCCTGAATATTGATGGTCTTGGAGTAGATGGTTGGGGGCAGACTGGCCGCGCCGGCGAGCAGCCAGATCACCAGACTGACCCACTTGGCCGCGCAGGGTCTGAAGGGGGTCCTGCCCGGTCTGAGGGTCTGCGCCACCGAGCAGTAGCGGCTGAGGCTCATGGCGGTCAGGAAGAAGACGCTGGCGTACATGTTGAGCACGGTGACGAAGAGGACCAACTTGCACATGGTGTTCCCGAAGGGCCAGCTGTGGTCCAGGGCGATCTCGGCCGCCCAGAAGGGGAGGACCAGCACGAAGTGGAAATCGGCCAGCGCCAGGTTGAAGACGAAGAGGCTGAGGGCGGACTTGTCGCGCCCGTTGACCCCTCGGTTGAGGCACAGCACCAGGAGGTTTCCAACGAGGCCCACCGCACACACCAGGGAGTACATGAGCGCCGCCACGATGCGCAAAGCGTGCGAAACCTCCGGGAGGGCATCCACATCCAGGAGATCATGGCCCGGCCACTCCGGGAACGCGGTGGTGGTCACTCCAAGAGAGGGGACCCTGGAAGAGTTGACCAAGTCCAGGGAACTGAGCGACGGCTCTGCATCCATTTGCATCCCTCCAATTTCGGAAGAAACACGAGGAATTGCAAGATCTTCTTAGGTGATCTGTTTTTTGTTGTTGTTCTGGTCTCTTGAAGTTCTCGAGTCGCTATTCAACCATGGACTGCAGCTCACCAGGTGCAGTGGTCGGTCTTCCTCAAGGGGTTGTATCCACTGACTGTGCTCCCTTGAGGTGCCTCTCGTTCTCAGCCTGCATCCTCGCTCTGTACATTAAGACCAATTCTTTGTCTGCTGAAACTCGGTCAAGACTCTCTCTTTCTGACACACACACACACCCGGGTTCTCTTTCAGCTGGACCTGCGCAGCCAACTTATAAGCAGCAGTTGGAAAACAGCCCGGCTCCCTGGAATGTCTCGACATCCGCTTCTCAAAGAAGGGTCAAATTGCCCTGGCTCTCCCCCTTAAGGAGGCGGAGGATTCCCTGGAGGATCTCAAGGCTGTGATACTTGATTTGGGAAGGGAGGAGGACAGAAGGGGAGTGAGGAGACAAGGAGAGGAGACACTCCTCTGCTCCTCTGCAGCTCCCAGTCTCCCACTATTAAGGAACTATTCCCAAATAGGCTGACACTCCTAGTGCAGTGCTGAGGGAGCGCCGCACTGTCGGAGAGTCAGTACTGAAGGAGCGCAGCACTGTCGGAGGGGCAGTACTGAGGGAGTGCCACACCATCGGAGGGGCAGTACTGAGGGAGCGCCGCACTGTCGGAGGGGCGGTACTAAGGGAGTGCCGCACTGTCGGAGGGGCGGTATTGAAGGAGTGCCGCACTGTCGGAGGGGCAGTACTGAGGGAGCGCAGCACTGTCGGAGGGGCGGTACTGAGGGAGCGCTGCACTGTCGGAGGGGCGGTACTGAGGGAGCGCCGCACTGTCGGAGGGGCAGTACTGAGGAAACGCTGCACCGTCGGAGGGGCAGTACTGAGGGAGCGCCGCACTGTCAGAGGGGCAGTACTGAGGGAGCGCAGCACTGTTGATGGGGCAGTACTGAGGGAGTGCCACACTGTCAGAGGGGCAGTACTGAGGGAGCGCCGCACCGTCGGAGGGGCAGTACTGAGGGAGCGCCGCACCGTCGGACGGGCAGTACTGAGGGAGCGCCGCACTGTCAGAGGGGCAGTACTGAGGGAGCGCCGCACTGTCGGAGGGTCAGTACTGAAGGAGCGCAGCACTGTCGGAGGGGCAGTACTGAGGGAGCGCCACACCATTGGAGGGGCAGTACTGAGGGAGCACCGCACTGTCGGAGGGGCGGTACTGAGGGAGTGCCGCACTGTCGGAGGGGCAGTACTGAGGGAGCGCAGCACTGTCGGAGGGGCGGTACTGAGGGAGCACCGCACTGTCGGAGGGGCAGCACTGAGGGAGTGCTGCACTGTCGGAGGGGCGCTACTGAGGGAGCGCCGCACTGTCGGAGGGGCAGTACTGAGGGAACGCTGCACCGTCGGAGGGGCAGTACTGAGGGAGCGCCGCACTGTCAGAGGGGCAGTACTGAGGGAGCGCAGCACTGTTGATGGGGCAGTACTGAGGGAGTGCCACACTGTCAGAGGGGCAGTATTGAGGGAGCGCCGCACCGTCGGAGGGGCAGTACTGAGGGAGCGCAGCACCGTCGGACGGGCAGTACTGAGGGAGCGCCGCACTGTCAGAGGGGCAGTACTGAGGGAGCGCCGCACTGTCGGAGGGCCAGTACTGAGGGAGCGTCGCACTGTCAGAGGTGCTATCTTTACCTTTAATACGAGGCCCCGTCTGCTCTCTCAGGTGGACGTAAAAGATCCCACGGCACTATTTTGAAGAAGAGCAGGGGCAGATCTCAAAGTGCTAATCTGCACGAACATTTTTGTGGCCAACTGTGTATGTGCGTGATATACCGGAGCCGCTCATGCGCAGTACCCCACGCTGTCCTTAAGCTCCATGGGAGAAGGCCAGTCACTGGATCCGTGCTGGCCGGGGGGAGAAGAGAAGCTCGGAGGGAGAGAGAGAGAGGGAATCAGAGGGGAAAGGAAGTCAGGAACTGGGGGCGGGGAGGAGGTCAGGAACTCGGGGGGCAGGGCACAAGAAGGTCAGGAACGGGGGGGAGAGAAGGTCAGGAACTGAGGGGAGAGAAGGTCGGGAACTGGAGGGAGAGAAAGAAAGGAACTGGAGGGAGAGAAGGTCAGGAACTGGGGAGAGAGAAGGTCAGGAACTGGGGGGAGAGAAGGTCAGGAACTGGGGGGAGAGAAGGTCAGGAACTGGGGGGAGAGAAGGTCAGGAACTGGGGGGAGAGAAGGTCAGGAACTGCCGGGGGAGAGAAGGTCAGGAACTGGGGGGAGAGAAGGTCAGGAACTGGGGGGAGAGAAGGTCAGGAACTGGGGGGAGAGAAGGTCAAGAACTGGGGGGAGAGAAGGTCAGGAACTGGGGGGAGAGAAGGTCAGGAACTGGGGGGAGAGAAGGTCAGGAACTGGGGGGAGAGAAGGTCAGGAACTGAGGGGAGAGAAGGTCGGGAACTGGAGGGAGAGAAAGAAAGGAACTGGAGGGAGAGAAGGTCAGGAACTGGGGAGAGAGAAGGTCAGGAACTGGGGAGAGAGAAGGTCGGGAACTGGTGGGGGGGAGAGAAGGTCAGGAACTCGGTGGTGAGAGAAGGTCGGGAACTGGGGGAGAGAAGGTCAGGAACTGGGGGAGAGAAGGTCAGGAACTGGTGTAAGGGGTTCGGGTGGCTCTGTGCTTAGCCTGGGTGCTAGTGCGGGGTTAGGCCTTGTTGCCTGTTCTGGTCTCCAGCCAGCCTGGTAGCACTAGACACCTGTGAGTGGTTCGACCCACTCGCCCTTACAGTTCTAACACTGGACTTAGGTGCGAGAGCAGTAATGCAGAGAAAACTCAAATAGACCCGGTTGAATAGTACAAAATGGAAATCTTTATTGCATAACGTCCAAAATCATGAAGTACATGTCATAGGCACAAATTAATGACAGTACAAGTATACATACATTCATAAAACTTGGTCTAGGGTAATGAGGATCGCACGGCACATTGTAAAAAGGGGAACACATTATATTTATCCTTAATAAAAAACCACCTTCCCCTATCAATACCTACACTAATCTAGATTTGTAGGATCGGGAAAACATGCTCACCACTCGTGATACTTCGGAGAATTTTAAACTGAGGCACTCGGCTCATTTCGCTGCAGCGCCTGACTGTCACGTGTTTGAAGGGGTCTCTGTACCCCACTTGTTTATCTTCGCTGCTCCGGCAAGCAGGCTGGGCTCCCCGTTGTCATGAAGAACTCGACAGTGCTCGGACACGGTTGTAGAAGTCCAGAGAGACAATCAAAAGCTCACCAGTCAAGCGAGTCCATGAAGCGGCAAGCGAATAAGAGTTCAGCAGTCATCAGCCAGATAAGAGAATAATAAGCAAGAGTTCAGCCCGAGTCAAGAGTCGAATCAAGAGACTGATGGACATTTGTTCACTATAGTTATAGTGCTGTGTTCCCTTATCTCCCGCTCAAATCTTGATGTTTGTCCTTTGTGTAATACTGGTGCACAAAACTCCCAGCATGGGGCGATTCTTTCCTTTAATGGGTTTCGGTAGCACCTTAAACTGGCCAACTATCCGTTAATATTTTCCCCATTGTCGAACTGGCTAGGAGTCTCCCTGACTGGTTTTGGGGCCTCCTCGAATACTGATATGTGTATTGCTGTATCTGGATGGGCCTTCGATTGCCCATTACAATGGTCCTTACTTGTGCATGGAAAATGATTCCAGCACTTATCTCTTGCTATTGTGTCGAATGCAGACAGGCTGCATCCTGTCTTTATCAGTGTTTGCTGCGTATTAACCCATTAACACTGGGGGGAGAGAAGGTCAGGAACTCTGGAGAGAGAAGGTCGGGAACTGGGGGGAGAGAAGGTCAGGAACTCTGGAGAGAGAAGGTCGGGAACTGGGAGGGGAGAGAAGGTCAGGAACTCGGTGGTGAGAAAAGGTCAGGAACTTGGGGGGGGAGGGAGTGAGGAGGTCAGGAACTTGGGGGGGAGAGAGTCTGGAACTCGGGGAGGTCAGGATCTCGGGGGGGGGGCGGTAAGGAGCACAGTGGGGATGGAGGAAGAACGTGATCCAGGTCTAAAGGGGGGGGGGGGTGGAATTGGAATGAGAGCGAGAACGTGATCCCGATGGTAAGATGGTAAGATGGATCATGTTCCTCCAACCCTACCCCATTTACACCCACACCACGTTCTCCCTCTCCTCCCCCTAGATCTGGTTGATTTCTCGGTGCGTGTGCGGCAAGATTGGACTGGACGAAATCCAGAAGTCATGACACTGTCACCATTCACTTCATACCCAATAAAGCTGTTAACAAACCGTGACCCACACACAATGCCCCATCTATGGGGTGGGGGGGGGGGCGGGTGTGTGGGCGGAGGGAAGGACAGGAACTTGTGGGGGGGGGGAAGGTCAGGAACCCGGGGGTGGGGGGAGGGTTGTCAGAAACTTTGCGGGGGGAGGAGGTCAGGAACTTGGGTGGGGGGTGGGAGAAGGTCTTAACCCACGAGGGTAAGCCCTGGTCTAAGTGAGCTGTGTTTTGTCTGGAGCCTGGCAGTCAGAATGGCTCGAATTTCACTTTGCAAAGTACTTGATTACTTAGGCAGGCAGATCTAATTACACATTCCAGTGAAACTGCTGGGTGTGTCTTGTCCCCCAAGGGGACCAATCAGAAATCAGGACTTGTCATCCAAGGTGACCAATCAGATCTTTGGTGTTGCGAATAGACACGTCCGGGAGTTCTTCCCGGTGTCCTGGGCCAGTATTTATTCCTCAATCAACATAACAAAAACAGATTATCTGATCATTATCACATTGCTGTTTGTGGGATCTTGCTGTGTGCAAATTGGCTGCCGTGTTTCCTACATTACAACAGTGACTACTCTTCAAAAAGTACTTAATTGGTTGTAAAGCGCTTTGGGACGTCCTGAGGTCGTAAAAGGCGCTATAGAAATGCAACGTCTTTCTTTTTCTGTTCTTTATCTTTCTCCGATTCAAACTGGATGACCTCGCACTCACTCATCAACTTTGGCTCCAAGAAAGACAAATCGGTCACAGGGTCACCGACCTGAAACGTGAACTCTGTTTCTCTCTCCACAGCTGTTGCCTGACCTGCTGAGAGCTTCCAGCATTTTCTGTTTTTTAAGACAAATCAGAATATTTTCTTATGTGATGCAGCACTCAAATTATTCTACAGAGTGTGGTGATTACAAAGTGAGGAGAAATAGGACTAAACAGCCATTCAAAGAGAGGGCTGGATTTTCATTGACCCGTGGAGGCGGGTTTGGAGGCGTGTGGGGGGTTAAAATTGCGAAAACTGGCAGGCGGGCACAAGTCCGCCTCCATCCCGCCTCCACGCAATTTTCATTAAATCGTGTCTGCTGGTCCCGACTCCGTAAGGCGGGATAGGCTGTTAAGGCCCTTAACAAGCACTAAATTGGCTCTATAATGCCATTTTGAAAGGCCTTTGTGATTTTAACCCTTGTTCTACGTGAAGCACGCCTGTTCTGAACCACGAATGTGAAACCTGGCGGTAACACATTTTGAAAGCTGACTATCAGCTGCAGGTCCACTATTACAATGGAGAAGTAGTAGCACACCTAGGGCTGCTGCTGCTCATTTTGCCTTCAGGTCCTCTCACAGCAAAGGCCAGTCTCTCTCTCTCTCAAAAATATCTGGGAGCAGACCTTTGCATCCAGGTCCTCTCACAGCAAAGGCCAGGCAGTGTTTGAAGACCTTCAATGCAGCAGCAATGATGACATCATCAGAGGCGACTTTCAGACTGAAAACACTAATTGGTTCATGGGTTCCCACATGCTGGAACTCAATTGCCCAATTAGGTGAAAATTGCATCAATCTCCCACATCCAATTGCAGTCGGGTGGATAACATGAAAAGTGGATAACACGACTCCAACCCGCTCCAGTATCAAAATCCAGCCCTCAGTGTGAGACACTTCTCTACTACACAGCACTGTTGTGTCCATTGTTTAAACTGTGTAAGAGGAGGAATAGACTGGATGTTGGCCGGTTCTTCATTTCCCAGAGAGTAGCGAGTCTCTGGAAGGTGTTGCCGACTGGTGCAGAGGGTGCTGAGTCTCTGTACACCTATGAGAGGGAACTGGACTGTTTCCTGACTGGGGCAGAGATCACATCATATAGAAGCTAAGTGTCTTTATAGAGAACACTGGGTCCGTGTGTTCTCCTGGACTGGTTTCCATCACCTGAGAGAGTCGGAGAGACATCTTCCTGAGATTTCCCCCCCTTATTACCCTGGGTTTTTACTCTGGTCTTTGTTTGTCTTTCTGAGGCGATTACATGACTGCCGGGGTAGTGGGAAAGGGAGCGAGGGAGTGAAGGGTCTAGGCACGATGCTCCGGCCAACATGAGTGTTGGCTTGACGGTCCAGCTGGTCTTTTCTTGTCCACCAATTTCATATGTTGGTATTACCTTCATAGGAAGGTGCAAAACCGTGATTCCATCAACCATAGCAGGCAAGATCTTCAATGGGCTGGCATGTGGGGTCTTCAGTGGGTTGGCATGGAGTGTCTTCAATGGGTTGGTATGGAGGGTCTTCAATGGGTTGGCATAAAGGGTCTTCAATGGGTTGGCATGGAGTATCTTCAATGGGTTTGAATGGAGGGTCTTCAATGGGTTGGCATGGAGGGTCTTCAATGGGTTGGCATGAAGGGTCTTCAATGGGTTGGCATGGAGGGTCTTCAATGGGTTGGCATGGAGGGTCTTCAATGGGTTGGCATGGAGGGTCTTCAATGGGTTGGCATGGTCTTCAGTGGGTTGGCATGGAGGGTCTTCAATGGGTTGGCATGAAGGGTCTTCAATGGGTTGGTATGAAGGGTCTTCAATGGGTTGGTATGGAGGGTCTTCAATGGGTTGGCATGAAGGGTCTTCAATGGGTTGGCATGGAGGGTCTTGAATGGGTTGGCATGGAGGGTCTTCAATGGGTTGGCATGGAGGGTCTTCAATGGGTTGGCATGGAGGGTCTTCAATGGGTTGGCATGGAGGATCTTCAATGGGTTGGCATGGAGGATCTTCAAAGGGTTGGCATGGAGGGTCTTCAGTGGGTTGGCATGGAGGGTCTTCAATGGGTTGGCATGGAGGGTCTTCAATGGGTTGGCACGGAGGATCTTCAATGGGTTGGCATGAAGAGTCTTCAATGGGTTGGCATGGATGGTCTTCAGTGGGTTGGCATGGAGGGTCTTCAATGGGTTGGCATGGAGGGTCTTCAATGGGTTGGCATGGAGGGTCTTCAATGGGTTGGCATGGAGGGTCTTCAGTGGGTTGGCATGGAGGGTCTTCAATGGGTTGGTATGGAAGGTCTTCAATGGGTTGGCATGGAGGGTCTTCAGTGGGTTGGTATGGAGGGTCTTCAATGGGTTGGCATGGAGGGTCTTCAATGGGTTGGTATGGAGGGTCTTCAATGGGTTGGCATGGAGGGTCTTCAATGGGTTGGTATGGAGTGCTCCAGGCACATGAAGCTCCTTCCTGTGGTTTGGTACCGGCTCCTCCTTAGTGGATACAGGGGATTAATTCTTTCCCCCTTGCTGTTAAATCTTTTTCTGCCACAAATTATGGGAGAGACAGACACGCAGCTATATATATATATCCATAATATATTAAATGTTTGCACTTAACAGCACTTCATGTAAGCATAAGATTTCCATCGCTCCACCATTGACGGCTGAGCCTTCAGCTGCCCGTGCCCTAAGCATTGGAATTCCCTCCCTAAACCTCTCCGTCTCTCTCTCCTCATTTAAGATGCTGCTTAAAACCTACCTCTTTGATCATGCCCTGTCCCAATATCTCCTTTTGTGGCTCGGTATCAAATTACATATTACATAGGACTACATAGGATATAAGCACAGAAACAGGCCATTCAGCCCAACCAGTCTATGTCGGCGTTTATGCTCCACTCGAACCTCCTCCTATCTTTCCTCATCTAAATCCATCAGCATAACCCTCTATTCCCTTCTCCCTAATATACTTGTCCAGCCTCCCCTTAAATGCATCTATACCATTCGCTTCAACCACTCCCTGTGGTAGCGAGTTCCACATTCTCACCACTCTCTGGGTAAAGAAATTTCTCCTGAATTCCCTATTTGATTTTTTGGTGACTATCTTATATTGATGGCCTCTAGTTTTGCTCTTCCCCACAAGTGGAAACATTCTCTCTGTATCCACTCTATCAAAAGCTTTCATGATTTTAAAGACTTCTATTAGGTCAACCCTCAGCCTTCTCTTTTCAAGAGAAAAGAGACCCAGCCTGTTCATCCTTTCCTGATAGGTATACCCTCGCATTTCTGGTATCATCCTTGTAAATCTTTTTTGCACCCTCTCCAGTGCCTCTATATCCTTTTTATAATATGGCGACCGGAACTGATAGCAGTACTCCAAGTGCGGTCTAACCAAGGTTCGATACAAGTTTAGCATAACTTCCCTACTTTTCAATTCTATCCCTCTAGAAATAAACCCTAGTGCTTGGTTTGCTTTATTTTATGGCCTTGTTAACCTGTGCCGATACTTTTAGTGATTTGTGCATTTGTACTCCCAGATCCCTTTGTTCCTCTACCCCATTTAGATTCTTATTTTCCAAGTGATATGTGACCTCCCTATTCTTCTTACCAAAATGTAATACCTCACATTTATCTGTGTTGAATTTAATTTGCCAGTTATATGCCCATTCTGTAAATTTGTCTTTGATCACACTCCTGCAAAGCGCCTTGGGATGTGTTGCTGCATTAAAGGCGCTATATAAATGCAGGTTGTTGTTGTCAGTGTAGAATGGCTGCCTAAGAAGAGAAGAGAAGAGAATTGTTATTGCAGAATTCAAACCATTAATGGGGTCCTTGCTAATGGAAACACTCATCTTAAAAGGGTCTGACATGAATCTGTCATTCATGAAAGAAAGACTTATGAAATAACACTGGGTGGTCTGCGGGTGGCGCTGTCCAGGGAGAGTATAACTACTCAGGCACGGGCCCAGCTTGCGCAGGACATTCTTAACAGGAACTAATAAAGGACACAACTAGTCCTCCATGTTGTAAAACAGTTGATTAAAGCTTTGTTTAACGCTTAGAACAAGTGCCTAGTAGTTTTATTACGTCAGAGGCTCTAATACCAAATGCATATTGACCACTCGGATTTGTTAACAGAACACAGATGTTCGCTGATGACTGCACAGTGTTCAGCACCATTCACAACTCCTCAGATAATAAAGCAGACCATGCCCGCATGCAACAAGACCTGGACGACGTTCAGGCTTGGGCTGTTAAGTGGCAGGTAATATTCGCGCCACAGAAGTGCCAGGCAATGACTATCTCCAACAAGCGAGAGTCTAACCACCTCCCCATGACATTCAATGGCATTACCATCGCTGAATCCCCCACTATCAACATCCTGGGGGGTCACCATTGACCAGAAACTTAACTGGACCAGCCACATAAATACTGTGGCAACAAGAGCAGGTCAGAGGCTAGGTATTCTGCGGCGAGTGTCTCACCTCCTGACTCCCCAAAGCCTTTCCACCATCTACAAGGCACAAGTAAGGAGTGTGATGGAATACTCTCCACTTGCCTGGATGAGTGCAGCTCCAACAACACTCAAGGAGCTTGATCGGCACCCCATCCACCACCTAAAACATTCACTCCCTCCACCACCGGCGTACCGTGGCTGCTGTGTGTACCATCTACAAGATGCACTGCAGCAACTCGCCAAGGCTTCTTCGGCAGCACCTCCCAAACCCGCGATCTCTTCCACCTAGAAGGACAAGGGCAGCAGACGCAAGGGAACACCACCACCTCCAAGTTCCCCTCCAAGTCACACATCATCCTGACTTGGAAATATATCGCCGGTCCTTCATCGTCGCTGGGTCAAAATCCTGGAACTCCTTCCCTAACAGCACTGTGGGAGCACCTTCACCACACGGACTGCAGCGGTTCAAGAAGGCGGCTCACCACCACCTTCTCAAGGGCAATTAGGGATGGGCAATAAATGCTGGCCTAGCCAGCGGCGCCCACATCCCATAAACGAATAAAACATTAAAAAAAATTAGATCTGCTGTAAAGCTTGTGATCCCAAACTTTTCTACTTACCCATAAAGTGTTGGGATGGGGGGCATTTTCTTTGGAACACACAGGGTCAGCATCAGCTGCTCCCAGGTCAGGTATAACTCCCCCAACTCCACTCCAACAACCAGCCTGTAGTGGAACATCTGATCAGCAAATCGTCTGACATTCCTCGCCCACACCTGTGCCAGCTGTGGCTCAGTTAGGACCACCCTTGCCTCTGAGTCAGAAGGTTGTGGGTTCATAGTCCCACTCCAGGGACTTGAGCACAAGAATCTAGGCTGACGCTCCCAGTGCCAGTACTGAGGGAGCGCTGCACTGTCAGAGGGGCAGTACTGAGGGAGCGCTGCACTGTTGGAGGGTCAGTACTGAGGGAGTGCTGCACAGTCGGAGGGGCGGTACTGAGGGAGCGCTGCACTGTCGGAGGGGCGGTACTGAGGGAGCGCCGCACTGTCGGAGGGGCAGTACTGAGGGAGTGCTGCACTGTCGGAGGGGCGGTACTTCTCCGCTGCACTGTCGGAGGTGCCGACTTTTGGATGAGACGTTAAACTGTGACCCCATCTGGTCTCTCGGGTGGACGTAAAAGATCCCATGGCACTATTTCAAAGAAGAGCAGGGGATTTCTCCCCGGTGTCCTGGGGCCAATATTTATCTCTCAACCAACATCACTAAAACAGATTATCCGGTCATTATCACATTGCTGTTTGTGGGAGCTTGCTGTGTGCAAATTGGTTGCTGCGTTTCCTACTTTACAATAGCGACTACACCTCAAAAAGTACTTCATTGGCTGTAAAGCACTTAGGGACGTCTGGTGGTCGTGAAAGGCGCTTTATAAATGCAAGTCTTTCTTTTTATTTCTGAATGAAATTGCCAATCAGTGCCGAATCGAAGCCCTTAAACCTTTCCCAATATAAAGTGGGAACGAGATTGGCTGCACACATTTCATCCAGGAGTTTCCAAGCCAACAGGGAGACAGAGAATCATTCTGGGATGGGCGTGACTCCAAGTTCTGGAGTGCTAACCCATTGGGACACCCAGCTACCCCTAATAACAGAGGCTTGTCAGACTGCTTGTCCGACATACAGTTCTGGATGAGCAGAAATTTTCTCCAATTAAATATTGGGAAGACTGAAGCCATTGTTTTCGGTCCCCGCCACAAACTCCGTTCCCTAGTCACTGACTCCATCGCTCTCCCTAATGTCTGTCTGAGGCTGAACCACACTGTTCGCAACCTTGGTGTCATATTTGACCCTGAACTGAGCTTCCGACCACATATCCGCAGCACACCTAAGACTGCCTATTTCCACCTCTGTAACATCGCCCGTCTCCGCCCTTGCCTCAGCTCATCCGCTGCTGAAACCCTCATCCATGCCTTTGTTATCTCGAGACTTGACTATTCCAATGCACTCATGGCTGGCCTCCCACATTCCACCTGACGTAAACTTGAGGTCATCCAAAACTCGGCTGCCCATGTCCTAACCCGCACCAAGTCCCGTTCACCCATCACCCCTGACCTACATTGGCTCCCGGTTAAGCAACGCCTCATTTTCAAAATTCTCATCCTTGTTTTCAAATCCCTCCATGGCCCTCGCCCCTCCCTATCTCTGTACTCTCCTTCAGCCCCACAACCCCCCGAGATCTCTGCGCTCCTCTAATTCTGCCCTCTTGAGCATCCCTGATTATAATCGCTGAACCATTGGTGGCCGTGCCTTCTGTTGCCCAGGCCCCAAGCTCTGGAATTCCTTGCCTAAACCTCTCCGCTTCTCTCTCCTCCTTTAAGATGCTCCTTAAAACCTCCCTCTTTTACCAAGCTTTTGGTCACCTGCCTTAATTTCTCCTTATGTGGCTCGGTGTCAAATTTTTTTGTCTTATAATACTCCTGTGAATCGCTTTGGGATGTTTTAGTACGTTAAAGGCGCTATATAAATACAATTCATTGTTGTTTATTAGTTTACCAAATTACAAGCCAAATAGCCAATCGACACCAGTAAAGGGATGAAATTCAAACCCCCAATCTAAATTGTATTTTTGTTATTGGCGGTGGGGTAGTGGTGCTTATAGGGAGCATTGAAACACCAATGAATTCAACAAGTAGACTATCATTAGTAACAATGAGGCTGTATTAATGATACAATCAGTTCCATACAATAGCAATCGAACAGTACATCAGTTAGTCATTATATGCTTTAGCGATAAGAGGGCTGTTTAAAAGGTTATGTTTGATTACCAAAATCACTGATATTTTACTGCAGACTATATTAGTGTTTCTTTCCTAAATAAGTTTATAGAAGCATTACATGACTTACAGCACTTGAAGAACGGATATTTCCAAAAGGGAAACAGGTCTGACGGGTGATCGGTGCTGGCGGTGACCTGAAGCTGTTATTAAATTACCGGGGTGTCTAATAATCACAGCACTGGGCAGCTTAACCATTTAACTAGTGACTAAACCTAATAATTGCAACTAGATATCTAATTTAAGAATCGGTTCAATGAGTTATCCCTGGTTTCCGCTATTTTCTATTTATTTATCATCACAAATTATTCCCTCTTTCGATCTTACACTCTTGCCATCTATTAAGTTGTTGCATCCTTCTCTGCACTGTGACATTGACTGGAATGGGTTTCTTTTCCCAGACTGTGGGAGTCCGGAAGCCATTGTAATGCAGAGAGTTGGACGAGGCGGCGTCAAGACTACCTCTCTTTCTTTCTTCCTTTGCAGCTGTACTCTGGGGAATCAGAATTACTGGCCACATAACCTCGTGAATCTGCGATGAAGCCTCAGACCGCACCCTCCCCAGTCATAGATTCTTGCAACACAGAAAGAGGTCGGTCGGCCCATCGTTCCTGTGCTGGCTCTTTGAAAGAGCTCTCCAATTAGTTCCACTTCTCGCCCTTGCTCTCTCCCCCACAGCCCTGCAATTCTTTTCCCCTTCAAGAATGTATCCCATTCCCTTCTGAAAGTTACTATTGAATCTGCTCCCACCGCCCTTTCAGGCAGCGCATTCCAGATCACAACAACTCGCTGCGTAAAAAAAAAAAAATTCTCCTCATCTCCCCCTCTGGTTCTTTTGCCAATTATCTTAAATCTGTGTCCTCTGCTTACCAACCCTTCTGCCACTGGAAACAGTTTCTCCTTATTTACTCTATGAAAACCCTTCTTACTTTTGAACGCCTACATAAAATGTGGAACTCGCTACCACGTGGAGTGGTTGAGGCGAATAGCATAGTTGCATTTAAGGGGGACTAGATAAATACATGAGGGAGAAAGGAATAGAAGGATAAGGTGAGATGAAGGTCGGATGGGAAGAGACCTGTGTGGAGCATAAACTCCGGCACGGATATGTTGGGCTGAATGGCCTGTGTCTGTGCTGTATATGCTATGTCATTCTCTGTCCCAACAATATACACTGTGCAACTGTCCAACTGAGCAACAGATGTAGTCCATACATTGGGCATCCCCTAGATGGCCAGGTTGTGAAGGGAGGTGTTGTTCAGTTTCCTTGCACTACACTGGTGGTTGTGGCGGGCAGTGTGTCGCATTTTTTGCCGTGGACCTTGGATTCCGGTTGAGTGTGCATTTGTTTCAAGGGAATGACAACTTGGCTGTCTTCAGCCTGATCCCTGTAGCAGGCTGCAGATAGGTACATCCAAGGGTAACTGATGGAGGAAACCCTCCAGAAGAGGTTCTTCAGGGACTTCCTGAACTCCTTCCTCATCAGGCAGTAGATGATGGGGTTGAGGCAGCTGTTGGTGTTGGCCAGGCAGATGGTCAACGGGTGGATGTAGGTGTGGGTGATATAGTAGGCTGTGTTCCAGTGGACCAGCTCCAGCTTAACCAGGACGCCCCAGAAAGTGATGAAGTGGTTGGGTAGCCAACAAAGAAAGAAGGACAGCATTAGTATTACGATGGATTTGGTTACTTTGGATTGCCTCTTTGCATTGTTGGTATTTAAATTATGGCGCCGTAGAAAGTTTAGGAGCAATAAATAGCATACAGATATGACTATCAGGGGTACTATGAAACCCACCATGATCTTCTGAATGTGATAGAGTGCCAGAAAATTTTGTCCCTCTGGGAATTTCTGGATGCACAGTTCCTCGCCCTGAATACTGATGGTCTTGGAGTAGATGGTCGGGGGCAGACTGGCCGCGCCGGCGAGCAGCCAGATCACCAGACTGACCCACTTCACCGCGCAGGGTCTGAAGGGGGTCCTGCCCGGTCTGAGGGTCTGCGCCACCGAGCAGTAGCGGCTGACGCTCATGGCGGTCAGGAAGAAGGCGCTGGCGTACATGTTGAGCACGGTGACGAAGAGGACCAACTTGCACATGGTGTTCCCGAAGGGCCAGCTGTGGTCCAGGACGATCTCGGCTGCCCAGAAGGGGAGGACCAGCACGAAGTGGAAATCGGTCAGCGCCAGGTTGAAGACGAAGAAGTTGATGGTGGACTTGTCGCGCCCGTTGACCCCTCGGATGAGGTACAGGACCAGGAGGTTTCCAAAGAGGCCCACCGCACACACGACGGAGTACACGAGCGCCGTGACGATTCGTAAGACGGTGTAGAATGCCCCGAGAGAACCAAAATCGCCCGGTTCGAATTGTAACGTGCTGTTGATGTCCTCTAAATAGCTGTTGTTGGCATCGTCAAGATTCCAATCACTCATCTTGTAACAAACTAAAGCAACATACTAGCCTTTAATTAAGAACACGCAATCACAGAAATAATGACATCTACAATGGCCCGAGATACCAGAATCCTTATTGGGATGAGACGTTAAACCGAGGCCTCGTCTGCTCTCTCTGGTGGATGTAAAAGATCCCACGGCCACTATTGGAAGAAGAGCAGGGGGGGAGTTCACCCCGGTGTCCTGGGTCCAATATTTATCCCTCAACCAACATCACTAAAAAAAACAGATAATCTGGTCATTTATCACATTGCTGTTTGTGGGAGCTTGCTGTGCGCAAATTGGTCGCCGCGTTTCCTACATTACAACACTTCAAAAAAAGTACTTCATTGGCTGTCAAGCGCGTTGGGACGTCCTGAGGGCGCTGGAGAAATGCGAGTCTTTTTTTTCCCTTACTCGTTATGGGAGTGTAGATCACGGAGTCAAATATGTGGTCCTTAATTTCTTAGCAGATTGAGCTCCACAGTTTTCTCGGAGTGGTGTGTCCCTTCTCCATCTTTGCATTAACTTGACTGACGATCGATTCCACCCCGATCGCTCTGGGCTATTTTTTTTAACTTATAGTTGCAGAATTTCAAGCTTTGCCAGGACGTATTCATGCGCCTCCAAAGCGCTCCCCTTGCAAGAAATTGGTTAACAGACGCGTCTCCGCCTCGACAGTGTCCGGTCGCTTGTCCAAGTGCGGCCGAGCTCTCGTCATCCCGAAGGAGGGCTGGCGTCTCGGAGCGCCCGATATCTCAGGAGCGAGTGTCTCTTAGACTGATTGGCTCCCCTTCAAGGGTGGGGGAGTTTCTGGAGCGGGTGGATTCCCGGGGTTTAGCCTCAAAGCGCCGTTCGGGCGGGTGGAGAGTGTGTCACTGAGCCTCCCCCTTTAGCCTTGGGGCGCTGTGCACAAAGTGAAGGTTCTTGAGGAAGCCCCCAATATCTCACCTGCGGGGAGGTCGTCGTCCAGGGTGCTGGAACCACCGGAGGTGCCGAGGTACTGAGGTCCTCCTCGGCTGTTGAACGGTTCCCCCCACTCTGCGCTGTCCAGGGTGCTGAAACTACAGGGGTACCAAGGTATTCAGGTCCACCTTGGCATTTAAGCGCTGTCCAGGGTGCTGAAACCACAGGGGTACCAAGGTATTCAGGTCCACCTTGGCATTTAAGCGCTGTCCAGGGTGTTGAACTCTGCTCGCTTTCCTTCCCCCCCCTCCCTTCAACGTACCTGGCACAACCTTGTGCCCTGTGGCGCTTGCTTGGAGAGCGCACCGTCTTCAAAGTGCTGCTGTTGCCTCGGTCACCGCCTCTTTCTCGGAGTGCTATCTGGGCAGCGGGGGGTTGGGGCTTGGGGCGGGGCGGGGCGGACGAGACCCTTGGACAATGCCCACTTTACGCTCAGCTCCCAAACCAGGCTATCCAAGAGAGCGCGAATTACTGAAGCGGCCCCCAGAATTTACACCGAGCATGCTTTTAAATCCTGATCATTGCTTCTGTGCAAGAAGATAGTGGTTATTCGAAAGCGTGTCACTACTTTGTTTTTTAAAAAAAATCTCTGTAGTTTAGAAAGCGTCATGAACTGGCGGCGGAGAGTGAAGGATTTGTAACTTTTATCTGCGATTACAGCCACTCCACTTTTACATAGGCGCAGCGGAGAACAATGTTATCCTTTCCTGCAAGGAGATAACCACGTTATAACGGGACGTTCGGTAAATATCAGTCCTCAGCAAATTAATGTGAAGGGGCAGAAAATTCTGGGAGTATCAGATCATTGCCACTGGAGACAGAGGAGTTTTTATTTTAGAATTGTGAAGGGCTTTGTTGGAGTAAAGAGGAAAAGGTTATTTCCGCTGGGCTGGGGAGTCAGTGACAAGAGGCGAGCGATTTAACATTGTCAGCAGGAGAGTGAGGTTGGGAGGCATTTCTTGACAGAGGGTTGAAGGAACATGGAATGCTTTTCCACGGGGAGTGGTTGGGGCGGAGATCCTCGCCTCCGTTATGAGAAAACTGAATTATTTAACGAGAGGAATATAGGGGGGAAGAGAGGAGAGCGAGTGGCAATGGGCTGGCACAGGAACAGTGATTGAAATCACTGCAGCGTAAGATAAGGCTGTTTTTTAAATAATAGATTAATGAATACTCACTGATTAAGGCTATGATCTAGTCAAGGAGCCCAGATTAAAATCTAACAGGGAGAGAGGATCCAAAATATTAACCGGTCTTTTCTCTTGCTATTTCCAGTATTTCTCGCTCTTTTTATTTCTGTAACTCAATCTAACCATTGCTTTTCGACTGAACCTCCGGTTTCCTTCTGTGCTTTTTCGAGTTTGGCGGTGTGTTGCAATTGGGGCGTTGGCCCGGCCCTCTGCACTCTCACAATTTTGACAGAAAACATTGCGCTATGCCACTTGGCACCACAGAGGGGCGCACGGTGTCTCATTCTCATTGCTGCAGAACGCCACAGAAACACTTCAAGAAAATATTTCTCTTGGGCAGAATAAGTGCAATTTAAACCGATAATAAGTTAAATACTGAGAGATTCGGAGATATACAGGATCGGATACCTATTTGGGGTCGGAATCAGTCCATTCCAGCAGCTATTAGAGACACAACGAAGCATCCAATATTCCTTTAGTAATCGCGACAGTTTATTCCGATGACCATTTCAAATAGAAATTATACCCCACACCCCTCACTGTAACTCTCTGATATACCCCACATCCCTCACTGTAACAGTCTGATATACTCCACACCCCTCACTGTCACACTCTGATATACCGTGCACCACTCACTGTAACACTCTGATATACCCCACACCCTTCACTGTAACACTCTGATATACCCCACACCCCTCACTGTAACATTCTGATATACCGTGCACCCCTCACTGTAACACTCTGATATACCCCACACCATTCACTGTAACACACTGATAGAGCACACACCATCACTGTAACACTCTGATATACTCCACACCCCTCACTGTAACACTCTGATATACCCCACACCCCTCACTGTAACACTCTGATATACCCCACACCCCTCACTGTAACACTCTGATATACCCCACACCCTCACTGTAACACTCTGATATACTCCACACCTCTCACTGTAACAGTCTGATATACTCCACACCCCTCACTGTAACACTCTGATACACCGTGCACCACTCACTGTAACACTCTGATATATCCCAGCACCCCTCACTGTAACACTGATATACCCCACACCCCTCACTGTAACACTCTGATATACCCCACACCCTTCACTGTAACACTCTGATATACCCCACACCCCTCACTGTAACATTCTAATATACCATGCACCCCTCACTGTAACACTCTGATATACCCCACACCCTTCAATGTAACACTCTGATATATCCCACACCCCTCACTGTAACACTCTGATATACCCCACACCCTCACTGTAACACTCTGATATACCCCACACCCCTCACTGCAACACTCTGATATACCACACACCCCTCACTATAACACTCTGATATACCCCACACCCTCACTGTAACTCTCTGATATACTCCACACCCCTCACTGTAACACTCTGATATACCCCACACCCTCACTGTAACTCTCTGATATACTCCACACCCCTCACTGTAACACTCTGATATACCCGACACCCTCACTGTAACTCTCTGATATATTCCACACCCCTCACTGTAACACTCTGATATACCCCACACCCCTCACTGCAACACTCTGATATACCCCACACCCCTCACTATAACACTCTGATATACCCTGCACCCCTCACTGTAACACTCGGATATACCCCACACCCCTCACTGTAACACTCTGATATACCCCACACCCTTCAATGTAACACACTGAAATAGCACACACCATCACTGCAACACTCTGATATACCGCACACCCCTCACTGTAACTCTCTGATATACCCCACACCCCTCACTGTAACACTGATATATCCCACACCCCTCACTGTAACACTCTGATATACCCCACACCCTCACTGTAACACTCTGATATACCCCACACCCCTCACTGCAACACTCTGATATACCCCACACCCCTCACTATAACACTCTGATATACCCCACACCCTCACTGTAACTCTCTGATATACTCCACACCCCTCACTGTAACACTCTGATATACCCCACACCCTCACTGTAACTCTCTGATATACTCCACACCCCTCACTGTAACACTCTGATATACCCGACACCCTCACTGTAACTCTCTGATATATTCCACACCCCTCACTGTAACACTCTGATATACCCCACACCCCTCACTGCAACACTCTGATATACCCCACACCCCTCACTATAACACTCTGATATACCCTGCACCCCTCACTGTAACACTCGGATATACCCCACACCCCTCACTGTAACACTCTGATATACCCCACACCCTTCAATGTAACACACTGAAACAGCACACACCATCACTGCAACACTCTGATATACTCCACACCCCTCACTGTAACACTCTGATATACCCTACACCCCTCACTGTAACACTCTGATATATCCCACACCCCTCACTGTAACACTCTGATATACCCCACACCCTCACTGTAACACTCTGATATACCGCACACCCCTCACTGCAACACTCTGATATACCCCACACCCCTCACTATAACACTCTGATATACCCCACACCCTCACTGTAACTCTCTGATATACTCCACACCCCTCACTGTAACACTCTGATATACCCCACACCCTCACTGTAACTCTCTGATATACTCCACACCCCTCACTGTAACGCTCTGATATACCCTGCACCCCTCACTGCAACACTCTGATATACCCCACACCCCTCACTATAACACTCTGATATACCCTGCACCCCTCACTGTAACACTCGGATATACCCCACACCCCTCACTGTAACACTCTGATATACCCTACACCCCTCACTGTAACACTCTGATATACCCCACACCCTCACTGTAACTCTCTGATATACTCCACACCCCTCACTGTAACACTCTGATATACCCCACACCCCTCACTGCAACACTCTGATATACCCTACACCCCTCACTATAACACTCTGATATACCCTGCACCCCTCACTGTAACACTCGGATATACCCCACACCCCTCACTGTAACACTCTGACATACCCCACACCCCTCACTGGAACACACTGATATACCCCACACCCTCACTGTAACTCTCTGATATACCCCACACCCCTCACAGTAACACTCTGATATACCCCACACCCCTCACTATAACACTCTGATATACCCCACACCCTCACTGTAACTCTCTGATATACTCCACACCCCTCACTGTAACACTCTGACATACCCCACACCCTCACTGTAACTCTCTGATATACTCCACACCCCTCACTGTAACACTCTGATATACCCCACACCCCTCACTGCAACACTCTGATATACCCCACATCCCTCACTATAACACTCTGATATACCCTGCACCCCTCACTGTAACACTCGGATATACCCCACACCCCTCACTGTAACACTCTGACATACCCCACACCCCTCACTGTAACACTCGGATATACCCCACACCCCTCACTATAACACTCTGATATACCCCACACCCCTCACTCTGACACTCTGAGATACCCCACACCGCTCACTGTAAGACGCTGATATACCTCACACTCTTCACTGTAACACACTGATATACCCCACACCCCTCACTCTGATGCTCTGAGATACCCCACACCCCTCACTGCAACACTCTGATATACCCCACATCCCTCACTATAACACGCTGATATACCCCACACCCCTCACTGTAACACTCTGATACACCACACACCCCTCACTGTAACACTCTGATATACCGTTCACCCCTCACTGTAACACTCTGATATAAGCACACCCTTCACTATAACACTCTGATATACCCCACACCTCTCACTGTAACACTCTGATATACCCCACATCCCTCACTGTAACACACTGATGTACCCCACACTCCTCAGTGTAACACTCTGATATATCCCACACCTCTCACTGTGTCACGCTGATATATCCCACACCCCTCACTGTAACACACTAATATACCCCACACCCCTCACTGAAACACTCTGCTATACCCCACACCCCTCACTGTAACACTCTGATATAGACCACACCCCTCACTGTAACACTCTGATATACCGTGCACCCCTCACTGTAACACTCTGATATAATCACACCCTTCATAATAACACTCTGATATACCCCACACCCCTCACTGTAACACTCTGATATACCCCACATCCCTCACTGTAACACCCTGATATACCCCACACCCGTCACTGTAATACTCTGATATACCCCATACCCTTCACTGTAACACTCTGATATATCCCACACCCCTCACTGTAATACTCTGATCTACCCCACACCCCTCACTGTAACACACTGATATACCCCACACCCCTCACTGTAATACTCTGATATACCCCACACCCCTCACTGTAACACACTGATATACCCCACACCCCTCACTGTAACACACTGATATACCCCACACCCTTCACTGTAACACTCTTACATACCCCACACCCCTCACTGTAACAGTCTGATATACTCCACACCCCTCACTGTAACACTCTGATATACCTTGCACCACTCACTATAACACTCTGATATACCCCACACCCCTCACTGTAAGACACTGATATACCACACACTCCACAATGTATCACTGATGTACCCCACACCCCTCACCGTAATACTCTGATCTACCGCACACCCCTCACTCTGACACACTGATATACCCCACACTCCTCACTGTAGCACACTGATATAACCCACACCCCTCACTGGAACACTGATATACCCCACACCCCTCACTGTAACACTCTGATATACCCTACACCCTTCACTATAACACTCTGATATACCCCACACCCCTCACTGTAAGACACTGATATACCACACACGCCACAATGTAACACTGATGTACCCCAAACCCCTCACTGTAACACACTGATATACCCCACACCCCTCACTGTAATACTCTGATCTACCCAACACCCCTCACTCTGACACTCTGAGATACCCCATACCTCTCACTTTAACAATCTGATATACCCCACATCCCTCACTGTAACACTCTAAATATAACCCACACCCCTCACTGTAACACACTGATATAACCCACACCCCTCACTGTAACACACTAAATATACCCCACACCCCTCACTGTAACACTCTGCTATACCCAACACCCCTCACTGTAACACTCTGATATACCCCGCACCCCTCACTGTAACACTCTGATATACCCCACACCCTTCACTATAACACTCTGATATACCCCACACCCCTCACTCTGACACTCTGAGATACCCCACACCGCTCACTGTAAGACGCTGATATACCTCACACTCTTCACTGTAACACACTGATATACCCCACACCCCTCACTCTGATGCTCTGAGATACCCCACACCCCTCACTGCAACACTCTGATATACCCCACATTCCTCACTATAACACGCTGATATACCCCACACCCCTCACTGTAACACTCTGATATACCACACACCCTTCACTGTAACACTCTGATATACTCCACACCTCTCACTGTAACAGTCTGATATACTCCACACCCCTCACTGTAACACTCTGATACACCGTGCACCACTCACTGTAACACTCTGATATATCCCACACCCCTCACTGTAACACTGATATACCCCACACCCCTCACTGTAACACTCTGATATACCCCACACCCTTCACTGTAACACTCTGATATACCCCACACCCCTCACTGTAACATTCTAATATACCATGCACCCCTCACTGTAACACTCTGATATACCCCACACCCTTCAATGTAACACTCTGATATATCCCACACCCCTCACTGTAACACTCTGATATACCCCACACCCTCACTGTAACACTCTGATATACCCCACACCCCTCACTGTAACACACTGATATACCCCACACCCCTCACTGTAATACTCTGATATACCCCACACCCCTCACTGTAACACACTGATATACCCCACACCCCTCACTGTAACACACTGATATACCCCACACCCTTCACTGTAACACTCTTACATACCCCACACCCCTCACTGTAACAGTCTGATATACTCCACACCCCTCACTGTAACACTCTGATATACCTTGCACCACTCACTATAACACTCTGATATACCCCACACCCCTCACTGTAAGACACTGATATACCACACACTCCACAATGTATCACTGATGTACCCCACACCCCTCACCGTAATACTCTGATCTACCGCACACCCCTCACTCTGACACACTGATATACCCCACACTCCTCACTGTAGCACACTGATATAACCCACACCCCTCACTGGAACACTGATATACCCCACACCCCTCACTGTAACACTCTGATATACCCTACACCCTTCACTATAACACTCTGATATACCCCACACCCCTCACTGTAAGACACTGATATACCACACACGCCACAATGTAACACTGATGTACCCCAAACCCCTCACTGTAACACACTGATATACCCCACACCCCTCACTGTAATACTCTGATCTACCCAACACCCCTCACTCTGACACTCTGAGATACCCCATACCTCTCACTTTAACAATCTGATATACCCCACATCCCTCACTGTAACACTCTAAATATAACCCACACCCCTCACTGTAACACACTGATATAACCCACACCCCTCACTGTAACACACTAAATATACCCCACACCCCTCACTGTAACACTCTGCTATACCCAACACCCCTCACTGTAACACTCTGATATACCCCGCACCCCTCACTGTAACACTCTGATATACCCCACACCCTTCACTATAACACTCTGATATACCCCACACCCCTCACTCTGACACTCTGAGATACCCCACACCGCTCACTGTAAGACGCTGATATACCTCACACTCTTCACTGTAACACACTGATATACCCCACACCCCTCACTCTGATGCTCTGAGATACCCCACACCCCTCACTGCAACACTCTGATATACCCCACATTCCTCACTATAACACGCTGATATACCCCACACCCCTCACTGTAACACTCTGATATACCACACACCCTTCACTGTAACACTCTGATATACTCCACACCTCTCACTGTAACAGTCTGATATACTCCACACCCCTCACTGTAACACTCTGATACACCGTGCACCACTCACTGTAACACTCTGATATATCCCACACCCCTCACTGTAACACTGATATACCCCACACCCCTCACTGTAACACTCTGATATACCCCACACCCTTCACTGTAACACTCTGATATACCCCACACCCCTCACTGTAACATTCTAATATACCATGCACCCCTCACTGTAACACTCTGATATACCCCACACCCTCACTGTAACACTCTGATATACCCCACACCCCTCACTGCAACACTCTGATATACCACACACCCCTCACTATAACACTCTGATATACCCCACACCCTCACTGTAACTCTCTGATATACTCCACACCCCTCACTGTAACACTCTGATATACCCCACACCCTCACTGTAACTCTCTGATATACTCCACACCCCTCACTGTAACACTCTGATATACCCGACACCCTCACTGTAACTCTCTGATATATTCCACACCCCTCACTGTAACACTCTGATATACCCCACACCCCTCACTGCAACACTCTGATATACCCCACACCCCTCACTATAACACTCTGATATACCCTGCACCCCTCACTGTAACACTCGGATATACCCCACACCCCTCACTGTAACACTCTGATATACCCCACACCCTTCAATGTAACACACTGAAACAGCACACACCATCACTGCAACACTCTGATATACTCCACACCCCTCACTGTAACACTCTGATATACCCTACACCCCTCACTGTAACACTCTGATATATCCCACACCCCTCACTGTAACACTCTGATGTACCCCACACCCTCACTGTAACACTCTGATATACCGCACACCCCTCACTGCAACACTCTGATATACCCCACACCCCTCACTATAACACTCTGATATACCCCACACCCTCACTGTAACTCTCTGATATACTCCACACCCCTCACTGTAACACTCTGATATACCCCACACCCTCACTGTAACTCTCTGATATACTCCACACCCCTCACTGTAACGCTCTGATATACCCTGCACCCCTCACTGCAACACTCTGATATACCCCACACCCCTCACTATAACACTCTGATATACCCTGCACCCCTCACTGTAACACTCGGATATACCCCACACCCCTCACTGTAACACTCTGATATACCCTACACCCCTCACTGTAACACTCTGATATACCCCACACCCTCACTGTAACTCTCTGATATACTCCACACCCCTCACTGTAACACTCTGATATACCCCACACCCCTCACTGCAACACTCTGATATACCCCACACCCCTCACTATAACACTCTGATATACCCTGCACCCCTCACTGTAACACTCGGATATACCCCACACCCCTCACTGTAACACTCTGACATACCCCACACCCCTCACTGGAACACACTGATATACCCCACACCCTCACTGTAACTCTCTGATATACCCCACACCCCTCACAGTAACACTCTGATATACCCCACACCCCTCACTATAACACTCTGATATACCCCACACCCTCACTGTAACTCTCTGATATACTCCACACCCCTCACTGTAACACTCTGACATACCCCACACCCTCACTGTAACTCTCTGATATACTCCACACCCCTCACTGTAACACTCTGATATACCCCACACCCCTCACTGCAACACTCTGATATACCCCACATCCCTCACTATAACACTCTGATATACCCTGCACCCCTCACTGTAACACTCGGATATACCCCACACCCCTCACTGTAACACTCTGACATACCCCACACCCCTCACTGTAACACTCGGATATACCCCACACCCCTCACTATAACACTCTGATATACCCCACACCCCTCACTCTGACACTCTGAGATACCCCACACCGCTCACTGTAAGACGCTGATATACCTCACACTCTTCACTGTAACACACTGATATACCCCACACCCCTCACTCTGATGCTCTGAGATACCCCACACCCCTCACTGCAACACTCTGATATACCCCACATCCCTCACTATAACACGCTGATATACCCCACACCCCTCACTGTAACACTCTGATACACCACACACCCCTCACTGTAACACTCTGATATACCGTTCACCCCTCACTGTAACACTCTGATATAAGCACACCCTTCACTATAACACTCTGATATACCCCACACCTCTCACTGTAACACTCTGATATACCCCACATCCCTCACTGTAACACACTGATGTACCCCACACTCCTCAGTGTAACACTCTGATATATCCCACACCTCTCACTGTGTCACGCTGATATATCCCACACCCCTCACTGTAACACACTAATATACCCCACACCCCTCACTGAAACACTCTGCTATACCCCACACCCCTCACTGTAACACTCTGATATAGACCACACCCCTCACTGTAACACTCTGATATACCGTGCACCCCTCACTGTAACACTCTGATATAATCACACCCTTCATAATAACACTCTGATATACCCCACACCCCTCACTGTAACACTCTGATATACCCCACATCCCTCACTGTAACACCCTGATATACCCCACACCCGTCACTGTAATACTCTGATATACCCCATACCCTTCACTGTAACACTCTGATATATCCCACACCCCTCACTGTAATACTCTGATCTACCCCACACCCCTCACTGTAACACACTGATATACCCCACACCCCTCACTGTAATACTCTGATATACCCCACACCCCTCACTGTAACACACTGATATACCCCACACCCCTCACTGTAACACACTGATATACCCCACACCCTTCACTGTAACACTCTTACATACCCCACACCCCTCACTGTAACAGTCTGATATACTCCACACCCCTCACTGTAACACTCTGATATACCTTGCACCACTCACTATAACACTCTGATATACCCCACACCCCTCACTGTAAGACACTGATATACCACACACTCCACAATGTATCACTGATGTACCCCACACCCCTCACCGTAATACTCTGATCTACCGCACACCCCTCACTCTGACACACTGATATACCCCACACTCCTCACTGTAGCACACTGATATAACCCACACCCCTCACTGGAACACTGATATACCCCACACCCCTCACTGTAACACTCTGATATACCCTACACCCTTCACTATAACACTCTGATATACCCCACACCCCTCACTGTAAGACACTGATATACCACACACGCCACAATGTAACACTGATGTACCCCAAACCCCTCACTGTAACACACTGATATACCCCACACCCCTCACTGTAATACTCTGATCTACCCAACACCCCTCACTCTGACACTCTGAGATACCCCATACCTCTCACTTTAACAATCTGATATACCCCACATCCCTCACTGTAACACTCTAAATATAACCCACACCCCTCACTGTAACACACTAAATATACCCCACACCCCTCACTGTAACACTCTGCTATACCCAACACCCCTCACTGTAACACTCTGATATACCCCGCACCCCTCACTGTAACACTCTGATATACCCCACACCCTTCACTATAACACTCTGATATACCCCACACCCCTCACTCTGACACTCTGAGATACCCCACACCGCTCACTGTAAGACGCTGATATACCTCACACTCTTCACTGTAACACACTGATATACCCCACACCCCTCACTCTGATGCTCTGAGATACCCCACACCCCTCACTGCAACACTCTGATATACCCCACATCCCTCACTATAACACGCTGATATACCCCACACCCCTCACTGTAACACTCTGATACACCACACACCCCTCACTGTAACACTCTGATATACCGTTCACCCCTCACTGTAACACTCTGATATAAGCACACCCTTCACTATAACACTCTGATATACCCCACACCTCTCACTGTAACACTCTGATATACCCCACATCCCTCACTGTAACACACTGATGTACCCCACACTCCTCAGTGTAACACTCTGATATATCCCACACCTCTCACTGTGTCACGCTGATATATCCCACACCCCTCACTGTAACACACTAATATACCCCACACCCCTCACTGAAACACTCTGCTATACCCCACACCCCTCACTGTAACACTCTGATATAGACCACACCCCTCACTGTAACACTCTGATATACCGTGCACCCCTCACTGTAACACTCTGATATAATCACACCCTTCATAATAACACTCTGATATACCCCACACCCCTCACTGTAACACTCTGATATACCCCACATCCCTCACTGTAACACCCTGATATACCCCACACCCGTCACTGTAATACTCTGATATACCCCATACCCTTCACTGTAACACTCTGATATATCCCACACCCCTCACTGTAATACTCTGATCTACCCCACACCCCTCACTGTAACACACTGATATACCCCACACCCCTCACTGTAATACTCTGATATACCCCACACCCCTCACTGTAACACACTGATATACCCCACACCCCTCACTGTAACACACTGATATACCCCACACCCTTCACTGTAACACTCTTACATACCCCACACCCCTCACTGTAACAGTCTGATATACTCCACACCCCTCACTGTAACACTCTGATATACCTTGCACCACTCACTATAACACTCTGATATACCCCACACCCCTCACTGTAAGACACTGATATACCACACACTCCACAATGTATCACTGATGTACCCCACACCCCTCACCGTAATACTCTGATCTACCGCACACCCCTCACTCTGACACACTGATATACCCCACACTCCTCACTGTAGCACACTGATATAACCCACACCCCTCACTGGAACACTGATATACCCCACACCCCTCACTGTAACACTCTGATATACCCTACACCCTTCACTATAACACTCTGATATACCCCACACCCCTCACTGTAAGACACTGATATACCACACACGCCACAATGTAACACTGATGTACCCCAAACCCCTCACTGTAACACACTGATATACCCCACACCCCTCACTGTAATACTCTGATCTACCCAACACCCCTCACTCTGACACTCTGAGATACCCCATACCTCTCACTTTAACAATCTGATATACCCCACATCCCTCACTGTAACACTCTAAATATAACCCACACCCCTCACTGTAACACACTGATATAACCCACACCCCTCACTGTAACACACTAAATATACCCCACACCCCTCACTGTAACACTCTGCTATACCCAACACCCCTCACTGTAACACTCTGATATACCCCGCACCCCTCACTGTAACACTCTGATATACCCCACACCCTTCACTATAACACTCTGATATACCCCACACCCCTCACTCTGACACTCTGAGATACCCCACACCGCTCACTGTAAGACGCTGATATACCTCACACTCTTCACTGTAACACACTGATATACCCCACACCCCTCACTCTGATGCTCTGAGATACCCCACACCCCTCACTGCAACACTCTGATATACCCCACATTCCTCACTATAACACGCTGATATACCCCACACCCCTCACTGTAACACTCTGATATACCACACACCCTTCACTGTAACACTCTGATATACTCCACACCTCTCACTGTAACAGTCTGATATACTCCACACCCCTCACTGTAACACTCTGATACACCGTGCACCACTCACTGTAACACTCTGATATATCCCACACCCCTCACTGTAACACTGATATACCCCACACCCCTCACTGTAACACTCTGATATACCCCACACCCTTCACTGTAACACTCTGATATACCCCACACCCCTCACTGTAACATTCTAATATACCATGCACCCCTCACTGTAACACTCTGATATACCCCACACCCTTCAATGTAACACTCTGATATATCCCACACCCCTCACTGTAACACTCTGATATACCCCACACCCTCACTGTAACACTCTGATATACCCCACACCCCTCACTGTAACACACTGATATACCCCACACCCCTCACTGTAATACTCTGATATACCCCACACCCCTCACTGTAACACACTGATATACCCCACACCCCTCACTGTAACACACTGATATACCCCACACCCTTCACTGTAACACTCTTACATACCCCACACCCCTCACTGTAACAGTCTGATATACTCCACACCCCTCACTGTAACACTCTGATATACCTTGCACCACTCACTATAACACTCTGATATACCCCACACCCCTCACTGTAAGACACTGATATACCACACACTCCACAATGTATCACTGATGTACCCCACACCCCTCACCGTAATACTCTGATCTACCGCACACCCCTCACTCTGACACACTGATATACCCCACACTCCTCACTGTAGCACACTGATATAACCCACACCCCTCACTGGAACACTGATATACCCCACACCCCTCACTGTAACACTCTGATATACCCTACACCCTTCACTATAACACTCTGATATACCCCACACCCCTCACTGTAAGACACTGATATACCACACACGCCACAATGTAACACTGATGTACCCCAAACCCCTCACTGTAACACACTGATATACCCCACACCCCTCACTGTAATACTCTGATCTACCCAACACCCCTCACTCTGACACTCTGAGATACCCCATACCTCTCACTTTAACAATCTGATATACCCCACATCCCTCACTGTAACACTCTAAATATAACCCACACCCCTCACTGTAACACACTGATATACCCAACACCCCTCACTGTAACACTCTGATATACCCCGCACCCCTCACTGTAACACTCTGATATACCCCACACCCTTCACTATAACACTCTGATATACCCCACACCCCTCACTCTGACACTCTGAGATACCCCACACCGCTCACTGTAAGACGCTGATATACCTCACACTCTTCACTGTAACACACTGATATACCCCACACCCCTCACTCTGATGCTCTGAGATACCCCACACCCCTCACTGCAACACTCTGATATACCCCACATTCCTCACTATAACACGCTGATATACCCCACACCCCTCACTGTAACACTCTGATATACCACACACCCTTCACTGTAACACTCTGATATACTCCACACCTCTCACTGTAACAGTCTGATATACTCCACACCCCTCACTGTAACACTCTGATACACCGTGCACCACTCACTGTAACACTCTGATATATCCCACACCCCTCACTGTAACACTGATATACCCCACACCCCTCACTGTAACACTCTGATATACCCCACACCCTTCACTGTAACACTCTGATATACCCCACACCCCTCACTGTAACATTCTAATATACCATGCACCCCTCACTGTAACACTCTGATATACCCCACACCCTCACTGTAACACTCTGATATACCCCACACCCCTCACTGCAACACTCTGATATACCACACACCCCTCACTATAACACTCTGATATACCCCACACCCTCACTGTAACTCTCTGATATACTCCACACCCCTCACTGTAACACTCTGATATACCCCACACCCTCACTGTAACTCTCTGATATACTCCACACCCCTCACTGTAACACTCTGATATACCCGACACCCTCACTGTAACTCTCTGATATATTCCACACCCCTCACTGTAACACTCTGATATACCCCACACCCCTCACTGCAACACTCTGATATACCCCACACCCCTCACTATAACACTCTGATATACCCTGCACCCCTCACTGTAACACTCGGATATACCCCACACCCCTCACTGTAACACTCTGATATACCCCACACCCTTCAATGTAACACACTGAAACAGCACACACCATCACTGCAACACTCTGATATACTCCACACCCCTCACTGTAACACTCTGATATACCCTACACCCCTCACTGTAACACTCTGATATATCCCACACCCCTCACTGTAACACTCTGATGTACCCCACACCCTCACTGTAACACTCTGATATACCGCACACCCCTCACTGCAACACTCTGATATACCCCACACCCCTCACTATAACACTCTGATATACCCCACACCCTCACTGTAACTCTCTGATATACTCCACACCCCTCACTGTAACACTCTGATATACCCCACACCCTCACTGTAACTCTCTGATATACTCCACACCCCTCACTGTAACGCTCTGATATACCCTGCACCCCTCACTGCAACACTCTGATATACCCCACACCCCTCACTATAACACTCTGATATACCCTGCACCCCTCACTGTAACACTCGGATATACCCCACACCCCTCACTGTAACACTCTGATATACCCTACACCCCTCACTGTAACACTCTGATATACCCCACACCCTCACTGTAACTCTCTGATATACTCCACACCCCTCACTGTAACACTCTGATATACCCCACACCCCTCACTGCAACACTCTGATATACCCCACACCCCTCACTATAACACTCTGATATACCCTGCACCCCTCACTGTAACACTCGGATATACCCCACACCCCTCACTGTAACACTCTGACATACCCCACACCCCTCACTGGAACACACTGATATACCCCACACCCTCACTGTAACTCTCTGATATACCCCACACCCCTCACAGTAACACTCTGATATACCCCACACCCCTCACTATAACACTCTGATATACCCCACACCCTCACTGTAACTCTCTGATATACTCCACACCCCTCACTGTAACACTCTGACATACCCCACACCCTCACTGTAACTCTCTGATATACTCCACACCCCTCACTGTAACACTCTGATATACCCCACACCCCTCACTGCAACACTCTGATATACCCCACATCCCTCACTATAACACTCTGATATACCCTGCACCCCTCACTGTAACACTCGGATATACCCCACACCCCTCACTGTAACACTCTGACATACCCCACACCCCTCACTGTAACACTCGGATATACCCCACACCCCTCACTATAACACTCTGATATACCCCACACCCCTCACTCTGACACTCTGAGATACCCCACACCGCTCACTGTAAGACGCTGATATACCTCACACTCTTCACTGTAACACACTGATATACCCCACACCCCTCACTCTGATGCTCTGAGATACCCCACACCCCTCACTGCAACACTCTGATATACCCCACATCCCTCACTATAACACGCTGATATACCCCACACCCCTCACTGTAACACTCTGATACACCACACACCCCTCACTGTAACACTCTGATATACCGTTCACCCCTCACTGTAACACTCTGATATAAGCACACCCTTCACTATAACACTCTGATATACCCCACACCTCTCACTGTAACACTCTGATATACCCCACATCCCTCACTGTAACACACTGATGTACCCCACACTCCTCAGTGTAACACTCTGATATATCCCACACCTCTCACTGTGTCACGCTGATATATCCCACACCCCTCACTGTAACACACTAATATACCCCACACCCCTCACTGAAACACTCTGCTATACCCCACACCCCTCACTGTAACACTCTGATATAGACCACACCCCTCACTGTAACACTCTGATATACCGTGCACCCCTCACTGTAACACTCTGATATAATCACACCCTTCATAATAACACTCTGATATACCCCACACCCCTCACTGTAACACTCTGATATACCCCACATCCCTCACTGTAACACCCTGATATACCCCACACCCGTCACTGTAATACTCTGATATACCCCATACCCTTCACTGTAACACTCTGATATATCCCACACCCCTCACTGTAATACTCTGATCTACCCCACACCCCTCACTGTAACACACTGATATACCCCACACCCCTCACTGTAATACTCTGATATACCCCACACCCCTCACTGTAACACACTGATATACCCCACACCCCTCACTGTAACACACTGATATACCCCACACCCTTCACTGTAACACTCTTACATACCCCACACCCCTCACTGTAACAGTCTGATATACTCCACACCCCTCACTGTAACACTCTGATATACCTTGCACCACTCACTATAACACTCTGATATACCCCACACCCCTCACTGTAAGACACTGATATACCACACACTCCACAATGTATCACTGATGTACCCCACACCCCTCACCGTAATACTCTGATCTACCGCACACCCCTCACTCTGACACACTGATATACCCCACACTCCTCACTGTAGCACACTGATATAACCCACACCCCTCACTGGAACACTGATATACCCCACACCCCTCACTGTAACACTCTGATATACCCTACACCCTTCACTATAACACTCTGATATACCCCACACCCCTCACTGTAAGACACTGATATACCACACACGCCACAATGTAACACTGATGTACCCCAAACCCCTCACTGTAACACACTGATATACCCCACACCCCTCACTGTAATACTCTGATCTACCCAACACCCCTCACTCTGACACTCTGAGATACCCCATACCTCTCACTTTAACAATCTGATATACCCCACATCCCTCACTGTAACACTCTAAATATAACCCACACCCCTCACTGTAACACACTAAATATACCCCACACCCCTCACTGTAACACTCTGCTATACCCAACACCCCTCACTGTAACACTCTGATATACCCCGCACCCCTCACTGTAACACTCTGATATACCCCACACCCTTCACTATAACACTCTGATATACCCCACACCCCTCACTCTGACACTCTGAGATACCCCACACCGCTCACTGTAAGACGCTGATATACCTCACACTCTTCACTGTAACACACTGATATACCCCACACCCCTCACTCTGATGCTCTGAGATACCCCACACCCCTCACTGCAACACTCTGATATACCCCACATTCCTCACTATAACACGCTGATATACCCCACACCCCTCACTGTAACACTCTGATATACCACACACCCCTCACTGTAACACTCTGATATACCATTCACCCCTCACTGTAACACTCTGATATAAGCACACCCTTCACTATAACACTCTGATATACCCCACACCTCTCACTGTAACACTCTGATATACCCCACATCCCTCACTGTAACACACTGATATACCCCACACTCCTCAGTGTAACACTCTGATATATCCCACACCTCTCACTGTGTCACGCTGATATATCCCACACCCCTCACTGTAACACACTAATATACCCCACACCCCTCACTGAAACACTCTGCTATACCCCACACCCCTCACTGTAACACTCTGATATAGACCACACCCCTCACTGTAACACTCTGATATACCGTGCACCCCTCACTGTAACACTCTGATATAATCACACCCTTCATAATAACACTCTGATATACCCCACACCCCTCACTGTAACACTCTGATATACCCCACATCCCTCACTGTAACACCCTGATATACCCCACACCCGTCACTGTAATACTCTGATATACCCCATACCCTTCACTGAAACACTCTGCTATACCCCACACCCCTCACTGAAACACTCTGCTATACCCCACACCCCTCACTGTAACACTCTGATATACCCCACATCCCTCACTGTAACACACTGATATACCCCACACCCGTCACTGTAATACTCTGATATACCCCATACCCTTCACTGTAACACTCTGATATATCTCACACCCCTCACTGTAATACTCTGATCTACCCCACACCCCTCACTGTAACACACTGATATACCCCACACCCCTCACTGTAATACTCTGATATACCCCACACCCCTCACTGTAACACAGTGATATACCCCACACCCCTCACTATAACACTCTGATATACCCCACACCCCTCACTGTGTCACGCTGGTATACCCCACACCCCTCACTGTAACACACTGATATACCCCACACCCCTTGTCGTAAGAATGAGCCTTACGCGTGGTGAACTTAAAGTAAGCTTTAATCAACTAAAAAAGGTGCTACATACAAAAGAGGTCTTACTCTATGCCTCACCAGGATCCAACTGATCAGTCCAGTATTTATCCTGGACTAATCACAGGAAGTGATGCAATAAAGTTCGAGTCACAGGAAGCTGTATTGTGTTACCACACCCCTCACTGTAATACTCTGATATACCCCACACCCCTCACTGTAACACTCTGATATACCCCACACCCATCACTGTAACACTCTGATATACCCCACACCCATCACTGTAACACTCTGATATACCCCTCAGCCCTCACTATAACACTCTGATATACCCCACACCCCTCACTGTAACACTCTGATATACTCCACAGCCCTCACTGTAACACGCTGATAGACCCCACACTCCTCACTGTAACACTCTGATATACCCCACACCCCTCATTCTGACACTCTGAGATACCCCACACCCCTCACTTTAACACACTGATATACCCCACACCCCTCATTGTAACACTCTGATATACCCCACACCCCTCACTGTAATACTCTGATCTACCCCACACCCCTCACTGTAACACTCTGATATACCCCACACCCCTCACTGTAACAGTCTGATATACCCCACACCCCTCACTGTAACACTCTGATATACCACACACCCCACAGTGTAACACTCTGCTGTACCCCACACCCCTCACTGTAATACTCTGATCTACCCCACACCCCTCACTGTAACACTCTGATATACCCCACACCCCTCACTCTGACACTCTGAGATACCCCACACCCCTCACTGTAACACGCTGATATACCCCACACCCCTCACTGTAACACTCTGATATACCCCACATCCCTCACTGTAACACGCTGATATACCTCGCACCCTTCACTGTAACACTCTGATATACCCCACACCCCTCACTGTAACACTCTGATATACCCCACACCCCTCACTGTAACACACTGATATACCCCACACCCCTCACTGTAACACTCTGATATACCCCACACCCCTCACTGTAACACTCTGATATACCCCACACCCCTCACTGTAACACTCTGATGTACCCCGCACCCCTCACTGTAACACTCTGATATACCCCACACCTCTCACTGTAACACTCTGATATACCCCACATCCCTCACTGTAACACTCTGATATACCCCACACCCCTCACTGTAACACTTTGATATACCCCACACCCCTCACTGTAACACTCTGATGTACCCCGCACCCCTCACTGTAACACTCTGATATACCCCACACCCCTCACTGTAACACTCTGATATACCCCACACCCCTCACTGTAACACTCTGATATACCCCACACCCCTCACTGCTGCAGCCTGTGCAAGGGCTCAACTTTCAGCTACAAAACCCATTGATTGACGACTTCAATTCAATTCAACTGAGAGATAAAGAAATCAAGTGGCAAATGCTTTCGAGGGAGACCTGAATTGATTGAAGGCTGCCCCGTGTCCTAACTCGCCCCGAGTCCCGTTCACCCATCACCCCTGTGCTCGCTGAATACATTGGCTCCCGGTCCCGCAACGCCTCGATTAAAAAAATTCTCATCTTTGTTTTCAAATCCCTTCATAGCCTCGTCCTCCTCCCTATCTCTGTAACCTCCTCCAGCCCTGCAACCCTCCGAGATCTCTGCGCTGCTCCAATTCTGGCCTCTTGCTCATCCCCCGATTTCCATCGCTCCACCATTGGCGGCCGTGCCTTCAGCCGCCTGGGCCCCGAGCTCTGGAATTCCCTCCCTAAACCTCTCCGCCTCTCTCTCCTCCTTAAAACCGACCTCTTTGACCAAGCTTTTGATCACCTGTCCTAATATCTCCTTATGTGGCTCAGATTCAAATGTTGTCTGATAATCGCTCCTGTGAAGCCTCTTGGAACTTTTTTAAAAATTGGTTTATGGGATGTTGGCATCACTGGCAAGGCCGGCATTTATTTCCCATCCCTAATTGCCCTTGAGAAGGTGGTGGTGAGCCGCCTTCTTGAACCGCTGCAGTCCGTGTGGTGAAGGTACTTCCACAGCGCTGTTAGGGCAGGAGTTCCAGGATTTTGACCCAGCGACGATGAAGGAACGGCCGATATATTTCCAAGTCAGAATGATGTGTGACTTGGAGGGGAACTTGGAGGTGGTGGTGTTCCCATGCGCCTGCTGCCCTTGTCCTTCTTGGTGGTAGAGGTCGCGGGTTTGGGAGGTGCTGCCGAAGAAGCCTTGGCGAGTTGCTGCAGTGCATCTTGTAGACGGTACACACTGCAGCCACGGTACGCCGGTGGTGGAGCGAGTGAATGTTTAAGGTGGTGGATGGGGTGCCAATCAAGCCGGCTGCTTTGTCCTGGATGGTGTCGAGCTTTTTGAGTGTTGTTGGAGCTGCACTCATCCAGGCAAGTGGAGAGTATTCCATCACACTCCTTACTTGTGCCTTGTAGATGGTAGAAAGGCTTTGGGGAGTCAGGAGGTGAGACACTCGCCACAGAATACCTAGCCTCTGACCTGCTCTTGTTGTCACAGTATTTATGTGGCTGGTCCAGTTAAGTTTCTGGTCAATGATGACCCACCCCAGGATGTTGATGGTGGGGGATTCGGTGATGGTAATGCCATTGAATGTCAAGGAGCGGTGGTTAGACTCTCGCTTGTTGGAGATAGTCATTGCCTGGCATTTCCGTGGCGCGAATGTTACCTGTCACTTATCAGCCCAAGCCTGAACGTCGTCCAGGTCTTGTTGCATGTGGGCATGGACAGCTTCATTATCTGGGGAGTTGTGAATGGCACTGAACACTGTGCAGTCATCAGCGAACATCCTTATTTCTGACCTTATGTTGGAGGGAAGGTCATTGATGAAGCAGCTGAAGATGGTTGGGCCTAGGACACTGCCCTGAGGAACTCCTGCAGTGATGTCCTGGGGCTGTGATGATTGACCTTCAATCACCACAACCATCTTCCTTCGTGCTAGGTATGACTCCAGCCAGTAGAGAGTTTCCCCCCAATTCCCATTGACTTCAGTTTTACTAGGGCTCCTTCAAGCCACACTCGGTCAAATGCTGCCTTGATGTCAAGGGCAGTCACTTTCACTTCTCCTCTGGAATTCAGCTCCTTTGTCCATGTTTGGACCAAGGCTGTAATGAGGTCGGGAGCCGAGTGGTCTTGGCGGAACCCAAACTGGGCATCAGTGAGCAGGTTATTGGTGAGTAAGTGCCGCTTTATAGCACTGTCGATGACACCTTCCATCACTTCGCTGATGATTGAGAGTAGACTGATGGGGCAGTAATTGGCCGGATTGGATTTGTCCTGCTTTTTGTGGACAGGACATACCTGGGCAGTTTTCCACATTGTCGGATAGATGCCAGTGTTGTAGCTCTACTGGAACAGCTTGGCTAGAGGCGCGGCTAGTTCTGGAGCACCAGTCTTCAGCACGATAGCCGGAATGTTGTCGGGGCCCATAGCCTTTGCTGTATCCAGTGCGCTCAGCCGTTTCTTGATATCACGTGGAGTGAATCGAATTGGCTGGAGAATGGCTTCTGTGATGGTGGGGACCTCGGGAGTAGGCCGATATGGATCATCCACTCGCCACTTCTGGCTGAAGATGGTTGCAAATGCTTCAGCCTAGTCTTTTGCACTCACGTGCTGGGCTCCACCATCATTGAGGATGGAGATATTCATGGAGCCTCCTCCCATTAGTTGTTTAATGGTCCACCACCATTCACGACTGGATGTGGCAGGACTGCAGAGCTTTGATCTGATCCGTTGATTGTGGGATCGCTTAGCCCTTTCTATAGCATGCTGCTTCCGCTTTTTAGCATGCATGTAGTCCTGTGTTGCAGCTTCCCCAGGTTGGCACCTCATTTTTAGGTACGCCTGGTGCTGCTCTTGACATGCTCTTCTACACTCCTTATTGAACCTGGCTTGATGGTAATGGTAGAGTGAGGGATATGCCGGGCCATGAGGTTACAGATTGTGGTGGAATACAATTCTGCTGCTGCTGATGGCCCACAGCACCTCATGGATGCCCAGTTTTGAGCTGCTAGATCTGTTCTGAGTCTATCCAATTTAGCACGGTGGTAGTGCCACACAACATGATGGAGGGTGTCCTCAGTGTGAAGATGGGACTTTGTCTCCACAATGACTGTGCGGTGGTCACTGCTACCAATACTGTCATGGACCGATGCATCTGCGGCAGGTAGATTGGTGAGGACGAGGTCAAGTAGGTTTTTCGCTCGTGTTGGTTCTCTCACCACCTGTTGCAGGCCCAGTCTGGCAGCTATGTCCTTCAGGACTCGGCCAGCTCAGTCAGTAGTGGTGCTACCGAGCCACTCTTGGTGATGGACATTGAAGTCCCCCACCCAGAGTACATTCTGTGTCCTTGCTACTCTCAGTGCTTCTTCCAAGTGGTGTTCAACATGGCGGAGTACTGATTCATCAGCTGAGGGAGGGCGGTAGGTGGTAATCAGCAGGCAGTTTCCTTGCCCATGCTTGACCTGAAGCCATGAGACTTCATGGAGTCTGGAGTCAATGTTGAGGACTCCCAGGGCCACCCCTTCCCGACTGTATACCACTGTGTTGCCACCCCTGGTGGGTCTGTCCTGCCGGTGGGACAGGACATACCCAGGGATGGTGATGGAGGAGTTCGGGACATTGGCTGAAAGGTATGATTCTGTGAGTATGACTATGTCAGGCTGTTGCTTGACTAGTCTGCGGGGCAGCTCTCCCAATTTTGGCACAAGTCCCCAGATGTTGGTGAGGAGGACTTTGCAGGGTCGACTGGGCTGGGTGTGCCATTGCCGTGTCCATAGCCAGTGCCGACGTTGATGCCGGGTGGTCCATCCGGTTTAATTCTTATTATTGTGTTTCGTAGCGGTTTGTTACAACTGAGTGTCTCGCTAGGCCATTTCAGAGGGCAGTTTAAGAGTCAACCACATTGCTGTGGGATTGGAGTCACATATACCCGGCCAGACCGGGTAAGGACAGCAGATTTCCTTCTGTAAAGGACATTAGTGAACCAGATGGGTTTTTACGACAATCCGATAGTTTCATGGTTCCCATTACTGATGCTAGCTTTTTATTCCAGATTTATTTAATTAATTGAATTTTAAATTCCCCAGCTGCCGTGGTGGGATTTGAACTCACGTCTCTGGATCATTACCACTATGCGACTGTTTCCTTTTAGAAACATAGAAAAATAGGAGCAGGAGTAGGCCATTCGGCCCTTCGAGCCTGCTCCGCCATTCAATATGATCATGGCTGATCCTCTGTCTCAATATCATATTCCCGCTCTCTCCCCACACCCCTTGATGCCTTTTGTGTCTAGAAATCTATCTATCTCCTTCTTAACTATATTCAGTGACTTGGCCTCTACAGCCTTCTGTGGTAGAGAATTCCACAGGTTCACCACCCTCTGAGTGAAGAAATTTCTCCTCATCTCAGTCCTAAATGTCCTACCCCATATTCTGAGACTGTGAGCCCTTGTTCTAGACCCCCAAGCCAGGGGAAACATCCTCCCTGTATCCAGTCTGTCTAGCCCTGTCAGAATTTTATACGTTTCAATGAGATCCCCTCTCATTCTTCTAAACTCTAGTGAATACAGGCCTAGTCGACCCAATCTCTCCTCATAAGACAGTCCTGCCATCCCAGGAATCAGTCTGGTGAACCTTCGCTGCACTCCCTCTATGGCAAGTATATCCTTTCTTAGGTAAGGAGACCAAAACTGCACACAGTACTCCAGGTGTGGTCTCACCAAGGCCCTGTACAACTGTAGTAAGGCATCCTTGCTCCTGTTCTCAAATCCTCTTGCAATGAAGGCCAACACACCATTTGCCTTCCTAACTGCTTGCTGCACCTGCATGTTTGCTTTCAGTGACTGGTGTACAAGGACACCCAGGTCCCTCTGTACATCAACATTTCCCAATCTATCACCATTTAAATAATACTCTACCTTTCTGTTTTTTCTACCGAAGTGGATAACTTCACATTTACCCACGTTATACTGCATCTGCCATGTATTTGCCCACTCGCTCAACTTGTCTAAGTCGCCTTGAAGCCTCTTTGCATCCTCCTCACAACTCACAATCCCACCTAGTTTCGTGTCGTCAGCAAACTTGGAAATATTACATTTGGTTCCCTCATCCATATCATTGATATATATTGTGAATAGCTGGGGCTCAAGCACTGATCCCTGCGGTACCCCACTAGTCACCGCCTGCCGCCCCGAAAAAGACCCATTTAATCCTACGTTAAAGGCGTTGTATAAATGCAAGTCGCGGTTATGGTTGAAGGCACCGGGCGAAGTGGCTTTTCCCAGTTATATTGATTCCACTGTTGTAATAAAGAGAGCGATGGAAATTCCCACAGCATGCTATTTTCAGGTTTAAAGTATCGGACTGCTATCTCTACATGTTGCACAATGTGGAAGGTCTTAAGTATTAAACAGATTGATTTGTGACTGAGTGCTTTCGTGTCCCAACAGCCTGTTCCACATCGTACAGCTGCCAAAGCTAAAAAAAAAAGCCCTGGTCAGACCCCATCTGGAGTAACTGCGTTCAGTTCTGGGCCCCGCACCTCAGGAAGGATATACTGGCCTTTGAGTGGCTGCAACGCAGACTCACCCGAATGATACCTGGGGCTAAAAGGGTTAAATTATGAGGACAGGTTGTACAGACTAGGCTCGTATTCCCTTCAATAGAGAAGATTAAGGGGTAATCTAATTGAGGTTTTTGAGATGCTTGAAGGATTTGACCGGGTAGATAGAGAGAAACTATTTCCTCTGGTGGGGGGAGTCCAGAACAAGGGGGGCATCACCTTGAAATTAGAGCCAGGCCGTTCAGGGGTGATGTCGGGAAGCACTTCTTCACACAAAGGCTGGTGGAAATCTGGAACTCTCTCCCCCAAAAAGCTGTTGAGGCTGGGGGTCAATTGAAAATGTCAAAACTGAGATGGATAGATTTTTGTTGGGTAAGGGGATTAAGGGTTTACGGAACCAAGGCGGGTCGATGGAGTTAAGATAAAGATCAGCCGTGATCTGATTGAATGGCGGATCAGGCTCGAGGGGCTGATTGGCCTCCTCCTGTTCCTGGGACAGGAGGTGATTGATTCCTGTTATTCAGCATAAGGCGGATGCCTCACCTGAGGAGTTACAAGGGAGGGAAAGCTCAATGGATGGTGAGAAGGTTGGATTCTCTTTTACACCCCACTTGGAGAGGGCTTTGGTATGGGGACAAACTTCCTGACCCAGAGAGTGGTGAGAATGTAGACCTCGCTCCCACAGGGAGTGGTTGAGGCGAATAGCACAGATGCATTTAAGGGGAAGCTGGATAAACACACGGGGGAGAAAGGAATAGAAGGATACGCAGATGGAGTGAGATGAAGAGGGGTGGGAGGAGGCTCGTGTGGAGCAGAAACACCGGCACGGACCAGTTGGGCCAAAAGGTTGTAAAATTCGATGTAAATCCGTGTAACTTTCCTCTGAGTAAAAGAAAAATGAAAGTTCTTTTTTTGAACTGTGGTCACTGTTGTAATGTGGGAAATGCGGCAGCCAATTTGCGCACAGCAAGCTCCCACAAATAGCAATGTGATAATGACCAGATTATCTGTTTTAGTGATGTTGGTTGAGGGATAAATATTGGCCCCAGGACACTGGGGAGAACTCCCCCTGCTCTTCTTCCAATAGTGGCCGTGGGATCTTTTAAGTCCACCTGAGAGGGGCAGACGGGGCCTCGGTTTAACGTCTCATCCGAAAGACGGCACCTCCGACAGTGCGGCGCTCCCTCAGTTCTGCCCCTCCGACAGTGCGGCGCTCCCTCAGTACTGGCACCGGGAGTGTCGGCCTAGATTTTTGTGCTCAAGTGTCTGGAGTGGGATTCGAACCCACGACCTTCGGACACAGAGGTGAGAGAGAGAGGTGCTACCCAGAGAATAGTTTGTGGTATAGGGAAGGAACATGGTTGCCCAGGAGGAGTATAGATGACTGGTATAACTTGTTTCAACTTTTTCAAATGTTGTTTGATCCTCTGTGTTCTTGCTGATTCAGGCAGGTGTGTGATTCCACATTAGTCCAGACCTCTGGATTACTAGTCCAGTAACATAACCATTATGCTACTGTACCTGTACAGTACCATTCCTTAGCTTCAGGGAGCGCCGCACTGTCGGAGGGGCGGTACTGAGGGAGCGCCGCACTGTCGGAGGGGCAGTACTGAGGGAGCGCCGCACTGTCGGAGGGGCGGTACTGAGGGAGCGCCGCACTGTCGGAGGGGCGGTACTGAGGGAGCGCCGCACTGTCGGAGGGGCGGTACTGAGGGAGCGCCGCACTGTCGGAGGGGCGGTACTGAGGGAGCGCCGCACTGTCAGAGGGGTAGTACTGAGGGAGTGATGCACTGTCGGAGGTGCAGTCTTTCAGATGAGACGTTAAACCGAGGCCCCTTCTGCCCTCTCAGGTGGACGTAAAAGATCCCATGGCCACTATGTCGCAGAAGTGCTGGGCCAATACCTATCCCCCAACCAACAGCTAAAAACAGACGATCTGGTCGCGACCACATTGCTGTGCGTGCGGGAGCTTGCTGTGCGCAAACCGAGCTGTTGCGTTTCCGACATTACAACAGTGACTACACTTCGAAAAAAGTCCTTCATTGGCTGAAAAGCGCTTTGGGACGTCCTGAGGTGGTGAAAGGCGCTGGAGAAATGCGAGCCTTTCTTTTATACACGGTGTGGGTTAGACTGAACTCCCCGATAAGTGCTCTCGCTATTTACAGCCTGCTCTGTGTGTAATCTGCTCGGTTCCCAGGAGACAACGAAACAGATTAAAGTTGTAATTATTCATTGGGCGCAGTGAGTGGCCTCTGCAAACATTTGCTAATCAGATCAACAATGTGGCAGCAGAAGGCAGTGGGCGGAGAATTTATTGTGCCGTTGTTTAGTTTCGACAACACAGGACGGGTGGGGAAAAGGGAGAGAAACGGAAAGCAGATAAGGAGGGGAGCGCGAGGAGAAAAGATTTTCCACGCACAATGTCACCGTGTGTCTTGTTAGCAAACGGGAACCAGGGAGGTGTGAAGGATCTCACGCGAATTCCTCCTCCTCTCACACGGCTGCCCTTTTGAAATCAGGTTCCACCCCCCACCCAGAAGTTCGAGCCCCACTCCAGAGACTTGAGCACAAAAATCTAGGCTGACTCTCCCGGAGCCAGTACTGAGGGAGCACCACACTGTCGGAGGGACAGTACTGAGGGAGCGCCGCACTGTCGGAGGGGCAGTACTGAGGGAGCGCTGCACTGTCGGAGGGGCAGTACTGAGGGAGCGCCGCACTATCGGAGGGGCAGTACTGAGGGAGCGCCGCACTGTCGGAGGGGCAGTACTGAGGGAGTGCTGCACTGTCGGAGGGGCGGTACTGAGGGAGCGCCGCACTGTCGGAGGGGCAGTACTGAGGGAGCGCTGCACTGTCGGAGGGGCAGTACTGAGGGAGCGCCGCACTGTCGGAGGGGCAGTACTGAGGGAGTGCTGCACTGTCGGAGGGGCAGTACTGAGGGAGTGCCTCCCTGTCGGAGGGGCAGTACTGAGGGAGCGCCGCACTGTTGGAGGGACAGTACTGAGGGAGCGCTGCACTGTCTGGGGCAGTACTGAGGGAGCGCCGCACTGTCGGAGGGGCAGTACTGAGGGAGCGCCGCACTGTAGGAGAGGCGGTACTGAGGGAGCGCCGCACTGTCGGAGGGGCGGTACTGAGGGAGCGCCGCACTGTCGGAGGGGCAGTACTGAGGGAGTGCTGCACTGTCGGAGGGGCGGTACTGAGGGAGCGCCGCACTGTCGGAGGGGCAGTACTGAGGGAGCGCTGCACTGTCGGAGGGGCAGTACTGAGGGAGCGCCGCACTGTCGGAGGGGCAGTACTGAGGGAGTGCTGCACTGTCGGAGGGGCAGTACTGAGGGAGTGCCTCCCTGTCGGAGGGGCAGTACTGAGGGAGCGCTGCACTGTTGGAGGGACAGTACTGAGGGAGCGCTGCACTGTCTGGGGCAGTACTGAGGGAGCGCCGCACTGTCGGAGGGGCAGTACTGAGGGAGCGCCGCACTGTAGGAGAGGCGGTACTGAGGGAGCGCCGCACTGTCGGAGGGGCAGTACTGAGGGAGCGCTGCACTGTCGGAGGGGCAGTACTGAGGGAGCGCCGCACTATCGGAGGGGCAGTACTGAGGGAGCGCCGCACTGTCGGAGGGGCAGTACTGAGGGAGTGCTGCACTGTCGGAGGGGCGGTACTGAGGGAGCGCCGCACTGTCGGAGGGGCAGTACTGAGGGAGCGCTGCACTGTCGGAGGGGCAGTACTGAGGGAGCGCCGCACTGTCGGAGGGGCAGTACTGAGGGAGTGCTGCACTGTCGGAGGGGCAGTACTGAGGGAGTGCCTCCCTGTCGGAGGGGCAGTACTGAGGGAGCGCCGCACTGTTGGAGGGACAGTACTGAGGGAGCGCTGCACTGTCTGGGGCAGTACTGAGGGAGCGCCGCACTGTCGGAGGGGCAGTACTGAGGGAGCGCCGCACTGTAGGAGAGGCGGTACTGAGGGAGCGCCGCACTGTCGGAGGGGCGGTACTGAGGGAGCGCCGCACTGTCGGAGGGGCAGTACTGAGGGAGTGCTGCACTGTCGGAGGGGCGGTACTGAGGGAGCGCCGCACTGTCGGAGGGGCAGTACTGAGGGAGCGCTGCACTGTCGGAGGGGCAGTACTGAGGGAGCGCCGCACTGTCGGAGGGGCAGTACTGAGGGAGTGCTGCACTGTCGGAGGGGCAGTACTGAGGGAGTGCCTCCCTGTCGGAGGGGCAGTACTGAGGGAGCGCTGCACTGTTGGAGGGACAGTACTGAGGGAGCGCTGCACTGTCTGGGGCAGTACTGAGGGAGCGCCGCACTGTCGGAGGGGCAGTACTGAGGGAGCGCCGCACTGTAGGAGAGGCGGTACTGAGGGAGCGCCGCACTGTCGGAGGGGCGGTACTGAGGGAGCGCCGCACTGTCGGAGGGGCAGTACTGAGGGAGCGCCGCACTGTCGGAGGGGCGGTACTGAGGGAGCGCCGCAGTGTCAGAGGGGCGGTACTGAGGGAGCGCCGCACTGTCGGAGAGGGAGTACTGAGGGAGCGCCGCACTGTCGGAGGGGCAGTACTGAGGGAGCGCCGCACTGTCGGAGGGGCGGTACTGAGGGAGCGCCACACTGTTGGAGGGGCGGTACTGAGGGAGCGCCGCACTGTCGGAGGGGCAGTACTGAGGGAGCGCCGCACTGTTGGAGGGGCGGTACTGAGGGAGCGCCGCACTGTCGGAGGGGCGGTACTGAGGGAGCGCCGCAGTGTCGGAGGGGCGGTACTGAGGGAGCGCCGCACTGTCGGAGGGGCAGTACTGAGGGAGCGCCGCACTGTCGGAGGGGCAGTACTGAGGGAGCGCTGCACTGTTGGAGGGGCAGTACTGAGGGAGCGCCGCACTGTCGGAGGGGCAGTACTGAGGGAGCGCCGCACTGTCGGAGGGACAGTACTGAGGGAGCGCTGCACTGTCTGGGGCAGTACTGAGGGAGCGCCGCACTGTCGGAGGGGCAGTACTGAGGGAGCGCCGCATTGTAGGAGAGGCGGTACTGAGGGAGCGCCGCACTGTCGGAGGGGCGGTACTGAGGGAGCGCCGCACTGTCGGAGGGACAGTACTGAGGGAGCGCCGCACTGTCGGAGGGGCGGTACTGAGGGAGCGCCGCACTGTCGGAGGGGCAGTACTGAGGGAGCGCCGCACTGTCGGAGGTGCGGTACTGAGGGAGCGCCGCACTGTCGGAGGGGCGGTACTGAGGGAGCGCCGCACTATCGGAGAGGCGGTACTGAGGGAGCGCCGCACTGTCGGAGGGGCGGTACTGAGGGAGCGCCGCACTGTCGGAGGGGCGGTACTGAGGGAGCGCCACACTGTCGGAGGGGCAGTACTGAGGGAGCGCCGCACTGTCGGAGGGGCGGTACTGAGGGAGCGCCGCACTGTCGGAGGGGCAGTACTGAGGGAGCGCCGCACTGTCGGAGGGGCGGTACTGAGGGAGTGCCGCACTGTCGGAGGGGCGGTACTGAAGGAGCGCCGCACTGTCGGAGGGGCAGTACTGAGGGAGCGCCGCAGTGTCGGAGGGGCAGTACTGAGGGAGCGCCGCACTGTCGGAGGGGCGGTACTGAGGGAGTGCTGCACTGTCGGAGGGGCGGTACTGAGGGAGCGCCGCACTGTCGGAGGGGCGGTACTGAGGGAGCGTCGCACTGTCGGAGGGGCGGTACTGAGGGAGTGCCGCACTGTCGGAGGGGCGGTACTGAGGGAGCGCCGCACTGTCGGAGGGGCGGTACTGAGGGAGCGCCGCATTGTAGGAGAGGCGGTACTGAGGGAGCGCCGCACTGTCGGAGGGGCGGTACTGAGGGAGCGCCGCACTGTCGGAGGGACAGTACTGAGGGAGCGCCGCACTGTCGGAGGGGCGGTACTGAGGGAGCGCCGCACTGTCGGAGGGGCAGTACTGAGGGAGCGCCGCACTGTCGGAGGTGCGGTACTGAGGGAGCGCCGCACTGTCGGAGGGGCGGTACTGAGGGAGCGCCGCACTATCGGAGAGGCGGTACTGAGGGAGCGCCGCACTGTCGGAGGGGCGGTACTGAGGGAGCGCCGCACTGTCGGAGGGGCGGTACTGAGGGAGCGCCACACTGTCGGAGGGGCAGTACTGAGGGTGCGCCGCACTGTCGGAGGGGCGGTACTGAGGGAGCGCCGCACTGTCGGAGGGGCAGTACTGAGGGAGCGCCGCACTGTCGGAGGGGCGGTACTGAGGGAGTGCCGCACTGTCGGAGGGGCGGTACTGAAGGAGCGCCGCACTGTCGGAGGGGCAGTACTGAGGGAGCGCCGCAGTGTCGGAGGGGCAGTACTGAGGGAGCGCCGCACTGTCGGAGGGGCGGTACTGAGGGAGTGCTGCACTGTCGGAGGGGCGGTACTGAGGGAGCGCCGCACTGTCGGAGGGGCGGTACTGAGGGAGCGTCGCACTGTCGGAGGGGCGGTACTGAGGGAGTGCCGCACTGTCGGAGGGGCGGTACTGAGGGAGCGCCGCACTGTCGGAGGGGCGGTACTGAGGGAGCACTGCATTGTTGGAGGTGCCGTCTTTCAGAAAAGACATTAAACCGAGGCTCCGTCTGCCCTCTGAGGTGGACGTGAAAGGTCACTATTTCAAAGAAAAACAGGGGAGTTCTTTCCAATTTCCTGGGGTCAATATTTACCCCTCTAACCAACATCAATAAAAAACAGATCATCTGGTCATTATCACATTGTTTGTGGGAGCTTGCTGTGCGCAAATCAGCTGCCGCGTTTCCCACATTACATCAGTGTCCACGCTTCAAAAAGTCCTTCGTTGGCTGTAAAGCGTTTTGGGACGTCCTGAGGTGGTGAAAGGTGCTGGAGAAATGCGAGTCTTTATTTTAAATAGTTGTGTGACTATTGAAGATAAGAATTAGGAGCAGGAGTCGTCCATTCGGCCCCTCGAGCCTGTTCCGCCATTCAATAAGATCATGGCTGATCTGGTCTTGGCCTCAACTCCACTTCCCTGCCCGCTCCCTTGATTCCCCGAGAGTCCAAAATTCTATCGCTCTCGGCCTCGAATATACTCAACGACTGAGCAGCCACTGCCCTCTGGGGGTAGAGAATCCCGAAGATTCACCACCCTTTGATCCTTACAGATGGTGTGATGAAATTAATATTGACTTTACAGCCTGTGTTGTTGCTGAAAATATCGTCAATTTGTTGCGAACTATATTGAAGGAAGCCGCGAGAGCGAGAGTCAATATTGATACCTTGTAACAGAGCCTGTTCCTGGGTCACAGGACAGGAATTCACTGCATATATGTCCTTCCTGCCCTCTTCCGCGAACAGCAATTGTGGGAAAGGTTTACGAGGAATGTTAACATTTGCGGGAACGTGTAAAAGGGAGCGAGCTGGGGGGCGGTTTCGTTAATTGTATTGCGAAAGAGGGCGCAAATCTTAGCTCTACGTCCCGTGAATGAAGTCAACGAATTTTGTTTTGGGGTGCGCGCAGTCCCGTTAACGATCATATTTTCGCGCCAGCGCGGTTCCTTCTGTCGTGAAGCCGGTGAGCGGCCTGCGCCGAGTCTCCGTGCCGCGGCGCGGTTTAGCGGGAATGCCGGTGCTGCCCCGCCCACCACAACGGTCCCGTATTTTAGGTTTCCCGGGATTAAACGGTGTATTCCGTGGGCGCGCAAACGCTTTCGACCCTGGCACCGCACGGGGGGGGGGTGGGGGGGGGGGGGGGGGGAAATCCAAAACAGGTGAACCGTGAGCTCCGAAACGCCGTCCAAAAACCCTGGAAGTCTGCGTAATAAAATCAAAGTCATTTGGCTCATTTAATTCATCGTCAATTTGGTTATATTTAAAGAAGGCGGACTGTGCACACAGCCGCCATATGGCACGCTAAACTAAAAAAGCAGAGGGATTAAGAGGGGAGCTGATTGGAAAAGGAAAATTGTCCACATGGCGAGCGCTGCACGTTGTCGCTGAAAAACTTTTTAATAAAACTCGATAATCCTTTCTTTGATAACGCTGCGGAATGCGTGATTAGCTGTGCCTCCTGCTGCTTCCGTTCTTGTCTGCTATCTTCATTAATCCGAAGCAGCTCTTTATGGCCTTGTTGGCACCAGGCAGGCTGAATTCGAGATGATCGCACACAAAGAGCTGAGAGAGTTTGGAGCGATATAATTATGTTACGGGGTTAAAAAAAAAAGAAAATCGCGAAGGGGGTTTCGATCGAGTAAATAAGGAGAAACTGTTTCCACTGGCAGGAGGGTCGGTAACCGGAGGACACAGATTCAAGATAATTGGCAAAAGAGCCAGAGGGGGGAGATGAGGAGAATACATTTTACGCAGCGAGTTGTTGTGATCTGGAACGCGCTGCCTGAAAGGGCGGTGGAAGCAGATTCAATAGTAACTTTCAAAAGGGAATTGGATAAATACTTAAAAAGGAAAAATTCGCAGGGCTGTGGGGAAAGAGCAGGGGAGGAGTGGGACTAATTGGAGAGCTCGTTGAAAGAGCTGGCACAGGCACGATGGGCCGAATGGCCTCCTTCTGTGCTGTATCGTTTCGTGATTCTATAAATTCACTTGTGAAAGACAGAATGAGGCCGTGGAATACGGAATACAAGTCTATAATTCAAATGAACAAGGCAGCATCTTCTTTTCACTCTTAAGAGAGCTCATCCAGCACGCGGTCAGTATTCTCGCAAAGCCCTTCTAGTATTTATTTCTCATTTAGGATTCCTATACCCCGCCCCGGCCATCCGAAATACTCTCCTCCCCCTCCCGCCGCCCGAGGGCATCGGGTCATGCTGGTTCCGCAGGTGCCGGCTGCCCCTGTGGGTATCTCACCCACGCGGCTATTCGACCATGGGGGCCGACACCGCGAGTGGAGACGCCCAGTTCCACCGTGGTGGGGCATCACCGAATGTTGACACAGCATGGGTCACTGTCAAAAAGAAAAGACTTGCATTTCTCCGGCGCCTTTCACCAACTCAGGACGTCCCAAAGCGCTTTACAGCCAATGAAGTACTTTTTGAAGTATAGTCACTGTTTTAATGTAGGAAACGCGGCAGCCAATTTGCGCACAGCAAGCTCCCACAAACAGCAGTGTGATAATAACCAGATAATTTGTTTTAGTGATGTTGGTTGAAGGATAAATATTGGGTACGGGGAGAATTTCTTCCAATAGTGGCCTTGGGATCTTTTACGTACGGCTGAGTGGGCAGACGAGGCCTCAGATTGATGTCTCATCCGAAAGGCGGCACCTCCAACAGTGCAGCGCTCCCGCAGTACTGCCCCTCCGACCCTCAGTACTGCCCCTCCGACAGTGCAGCGCTCCCTCAGTACTGCCCCTCCGACAGTGCAGCGCTCCATCAGTACTGCCCCTCCGACAGTGCAGCGCTCCATCAGTACTGCCCCTCCGACAGTGCAACGCTCCATCAGTACCGCCCCTCCGACAGTGCGGCGCTCCCTCAGTACTGCCCCACCGACGGTGCGGCGCTCCCTCAGTACTGCCCCTCCGACGGTGCGGCGCTCCCTCAGTACTGCCCCTCCGACAGTGCAGCGCTCCCTCAGTACTGCCCCTCCGACAGTGCAGCGCTCCCTCAGTACTGCCCCTCCGACAGTGCAGCGCTCCATCAGTACTGCCCCTCCGACAGTGCAGCGCTCCATCAGTACTGCCCCTCCGACAGTGCAACGCTCCATCAGTACCGCCCCTCCGACAGTGCGGCGCTCCCTCAGTACTGCCCCACCGACGGTGCGGCGCTCCCTCAGTACTGCCCCTCCGACGGTGCGGCGCTCCCTCAGTACTGCCCCTCCGACAGTGCGGCTCTCCCTCAGTACTGCCCCTCCGACAGTGCGGCGCTCCCTCAGCACTGGCACTGGGAGTGTCGGCTTGGATTTTTGTGCTCAAGTCTCTGGAGTGGGGCTCGAACCCACGACCTTCTGACTCAGAGGCGAGAGAGCGAGAGTGCTACCCACTGAGCCACGGCTGACGAGGTCAGTCCCTGACTGATTTGTAACCACCCCTGCACCCCCCAGCTCCCCAAGCCCAGAGGTGAGAAAGTGTCAGTTGTCACACCGTTGACGCTGGCCCTGCCTGAGATCATGGACGCAATTTGGGGTCTTTGTCTCGCCTGTTATGACTACCACACTGGGCGCTGTAATTCCCCACTGCGGAGCTCAGAAGAACCTCCTCGGTTATTGTTCCCTTCAACTGCTCCTCCACACAAGGGGAGTTTTAAGTTTTTAAAAAAATGATGAATATTATTAATACTATGACAGGGTGTGGAGGTGGAGGGATGAACCAGGCCGAATTACAAGAATCTGAGCAGGGGAAGTGATTCATTTCGACTGCTACGTATCACTTGCTCGTGTCTCTCAGTCTGCGTGATTGTTTAACGGAGCTAGCCAGAGGCAGCCTGCAAAGTGCTTTCAAATCACCTCTCCAGCCACATCGTGAAGGGGGTTAGTGGGCCAGGGGAGGGGGCAGTCACGGCAGTGCAGAACAGCCGTTTATAAAGCACAAAGGCAGAACCACAGGACATGTAAGAAAGACTTTTCTCCAGCGCCTTTCTCCACCTCAGGACGACCCAAAGTGCTTTACAGCCAATGAAGTACTTTTTTGAAGTGTGGTCACTGTTGTAATGTAGGAAATGAGGCAGCTAGTTTGGGCACAGCAAGCTCCCACAAACAGCAACGTGATAATGGCCAGCTAATATTTTAGTTGTTTTGGGTTGAGCGATAAATATTGAGGGAGAACCTGCTCTTCTTCCAAGAATGGCCGTGGGATCTTTTATGTCCATCTGAGAGGGCTGGCGGATTAACATTTCATCCGAAAGACGGCATCGCCGACAATGCAGCACTGTCCCAGTACTGCCCCTCCGACAGTGCGGCGCTCCCTCAGTACTGCCCCTCCGACAGTGCGGCGCTCCCTCAGTAGCGCCCCTCCGACAGTGCGCCGCTCCCTCAGTACTGCCCCTCCGACAGTGCGGCGCTCCCTCAGTACTGCCCCTCCGACAGTGCGGCGCACCCTCAGTACTGCCCCTCCGACAGTGCGGTGCTCCCTCAGTACTGCCCCTCCGACAGTGCGGCGCTCCCTCAGTACCACCCCTCCGACAGTGCAGCGCTCCCTCAGTACCGCCCCTCTGACAGTGCGGCACTCCCTCAATACTGCCTCTCCGACAGTGCGACGTTCCCTCAGTACCGCCCCTCCGACAGTGCGGCGCTCCCTCAGTACTGCCCCTCCGACAGTGCGACGCTCCCTCAGTACTGCCCCTCCGACAGTGCGGCGCTCCCTCAGTACCGCCCCTCCGACAGTGCGACGCTCCCTCAGTACCGCCCCTCCGACAGTGCGGCGCTCCCTCAGTACCGCCCCTCCGACAGTGCGGCGCTCCCTCAGTACCGCCCCTCCGACAGTGCGGCGCTCCCTCAGTACTGCCCCTCCCACAGTGCGGCGCTCCCTCAGTACTGTCCCTCCGACAGTGCGGTGCTCCCTCAGTACCGCCCCTCCGACAGTGCGGTGCTCCCTCAGTACTGCCCCTCCAACAGTGCGACGCTCCCTCAGTACCGCCCCTCCGACGCTCCCTCAGTACCGCCCCTCCGACAGTGCGGCGCTCCCTCAGTACTGCCCCTCCCACAGTGCGGCGCTCCCTCAGTACTGTCCCTCCGACAGTGCGGTGCTCCCTCAGTACCGCCCCTCCGACAGTGCGGCGCTCCCTCAGTACTGCCCCTCCGACAGTGCCGCGCTGTCCCAGTACTGCCCCTCCGACAGTGCGGCGCTCCCTCAGTACTGCCCCTCCGACAGTGCGACGCTCCCTCAGTACGGCCCCTCCGACAGTGCGGCGCTCCCTCAGTACCGCCCCTCCGAAAGTGCGGCGCTCCCTCAGTACCGCCCCTCCGACAGTGCGGCGCTCCCTCAGTACCGCCCCTCCGACAGTGCGGCGCTCCCTCAGTACAGCCCCTCTGACAGTGCGGCGCTCCCTCAGTACTGCCCCTCCGACAGTGCGGCGCTCCCTCAGTACTGCCCCTCCAACAGTGTGGTGCTCCCTCAGTACTGCCCCTCCGACAGTGCGGCCCACCCTCAGAACCGCCCCTCCGACAGTGCGGTGCTCCCTCAGTACTGCCCCTCCGACAGTGCGACGCTCCCTCAATACCGCCCCTCCGACAGTGCGGCGCTCCCTCAGTACTGCCCCTCCGGCAGTGCGGCCCTCCCTCAGTACTGCCTCTCCGACAGTGCGGCGCTCCCTCAGTACCGCCCCTCCGACAGTGCGGCGCTCCCTCAGTACCACCCCTCCGACAGTGCGGTGCTCCCTCAGTACCGCCCCTCCGACAGTGCGGCGCTCCCTCAGTACCGCCCCTCCGACAGTGCGGCGCTCCCTCAGTACTGCCCCTCCCACAGTGCGGCGCTCCCTCAGTACCGCCCCTCCGACAGTGCGGTGCTCCCTCAGTACCGCCCCTCCGACAGTGCGGTGCTCCCTCAGTACCGCCCCTCCGACAGTGCGGTGCTCCCTCAGTACTGCACTGGGAGTGTCAGCCTAGATGATGTGTTCGAGTCTCTGGAGTGGGGGCTTGAACCCACAACCTTCAGACTGAGAGGCGAGAGAGAGAGAGAGAGAGTGCTACCCTAAGCCACAGCTGACACTTGCCAGAGCAAGGCAACAGTGTGGTTCACGGGGGAGGTCGGGTGTCGATGAGGGGCTGGGAGTTATAATCTAAATAAATAAAATGATTGGGAGTGATATTCTAAATGAACAGGCTGGGGCTCTTTTCTCTAGAAAAGAGAAGGCTGAGGGGGTGACCTGATAGAGGTCTTTAAGATTAAGAAGGGTTCGATAGGGTAGACGTAGAGAAGATGTTTCCACTTGTGGGGGGAGACCAGAACTAGGGGCCATCAATATAAGAGAGTCACTAATAAATCCCTGATGTGGAGATGCCGGTGTTGGACTGGGGTGGACAAAAGTGAGAAGTCGCACAACACCAGGTTATAGTCCAACAGCTTTATTTAAAATCACAAGCTTTCGGAGCGCTGCTCCTTCGTCAGGTGAAGTGAAGAGATGCATATAGGCACAGCATATATAGTCAGAGAACACTGCCAGGTGACTACAGTTAATCTTTCTAACTGCCCTTTATCACACCTCGGCAGAGAGATAATCACGGCAATCAAAGGTGTGGATGGTGTCCAAACAGGTCAGTCAGGAAAACATTACATCAAAGACAATGGGGTGGGGTCACAAGGGGTCAAATGTGTGATAAAGGGCAGTTGGAAAGATTAACTGTAATCACCTGGCAGTGTTCTCTGACTATATATGCTGTGCCTATATGCATCTCTTCACTTCACCTGATGAAGGAGCAGCGCTCCGAAAGCTTGTGATTTCAAATAAAGTTGTTGGACTATAACCTGGTGTTGTGCGACTTCTCACTAATAAATCCAATCGGGAGTTCAGGAGAAACTTCTTTACCCAGAGAGTGGGGAGAATGTGGAACTCGCTCCCACAGGGAGTGGTTGAGGTGAAGAGCAGAGATGCATTTAAGGGGAAGCTGGGATAAACACATGAGGGAGAAAGGAATTGAAGGATATGCTGATGGGGGGAGATGAAGAGGTGTGGGGAGGAGGCTGGTGTGGAGCAGAAACACCGGCACGGAGCAAAGGGACCGAACGGCCTGTTTCTGTGCCGTACATTCGATGTAATACTGTGAAGGGGAAGAGCTTCTGAATTGTAAATGTGAAATACAATGATTGACATGGCACACCACCGGAATATTTTTCAAAATGCAATTTCCGGCTGGGTTTAATTTTAACTTCGGGCTTGTCACTGCGTATGTAAAACGGTTTCGACGTGGTGACATTTTGAAGTCCACTTTCTGAAAATATATGTGGCAGTGCCCCGAGCAGACAGAAAGCAAGCGGTCTCAAGCAGTATGCAAATCTTCTGTGTGCAAAAGGCAGGGCCGAGCGGTTAACGGGCATTTTTAATAGCAGCTGGGGAGAGCACCTGGGCCAGTTGGTGGAAAGGCTGAGATGCAAATTGGAGCCAATTAGAGGTTGGGGGGGCGGAGGAAGAGAGAGAATCACAAGCTGGTGACAGCAGGTGCCTCCTCACTCGGGCTCTCGAAACAAACAACGCCAACAAACCGCAGCCAGACCTCTCACTGCCGCCCACGGTGCAAGATAAGCTGCCCCCTGATGTTGAACGGGGTCAGAGGAGCTGTGAGAGATTAGTCGAACCGTTCAGTTAGGGGCGTTCGAGTTCAGCTTTATGTCCTTCTGTGACTGGACACTTTGGGGGAGAAATCCGGTATCGCCCTGCTTGGGGCGCAATTATCGGCCGGGCGCAAAGTTTAGCGCCTGCCGCTAATTATCGCCTCCGACTGCAAACTTGGCTTCAATCGCCCCTGGAGGTGATTGGAGCGCTAAATCAGGCGCTACACACCTCTCTTAAGGCGCTAACGCCGAGGAGTGAGGCGCTAGCTCAGAGCGCTGGCGAAGCTCATGTGATGTCAGTCAGCAATGGAACACAGGCACACTGGCGCCGGCCAGTTCTTAAAGGGGAGGGTTGATCTTGCTCTCCATCCACATCCTGCTCATTGCAGCCTTGAATCTCGGCCTGGAGAGACGTGTACGTCAAATCTGCTGGAAAGAACAATGGAGAGGCCCAGGGAAAGAGCTCAGAGTGCAGCCCCCACAGTCTCTTCTAAATCGATGCAAGGAAGGTCAAATCAAAATGAACCTGCAAAGTGCTGCTCAGTACCCAAAACACCATCGCACAGCGTTGAATCTCTCCAGAAGTCTCTCTCTCTCTCTCTCTCTCTCTCAGAATGCGTGGTGCAAAAATGTCGCCGACAAAAAAAGGCAGGAAGCGGCCGCCTTTAAATAGCGCTCCCCCAGTCCTTTCCCGACTGCAAAACGCTCCCCTCAACCTGTCGTTGCTAGCGGCAGGCGGTAAGGCAGGGGGCGCCACTCAATATCTGGTCCAGGGCTCTACCGGGGCGTTGCACGCTCGACTGACGTCACGATCTGCGGCGCAGGAGATCGTGGCGGTAGTGTTTAGCGCCGCTGCAAAACGTCTGGTTAATTTCGCGAGCGGCGCAAAGATCGCCGCGCCCGGGCGCTAGTTGCTTTGCGCCCCATTAGCGCCCTCTTAGGGCTCTGACGGGAGGCGCAAAGCAACCGAATTTTTCCCCCTTTGAATTCAAACTTAAGGGTGTAAGTAGCAAGACACGTGCAGAGTTTTTGGTCTCCTTTTCTGAGGAAGGATGTACTTGCCTTAGAGGCGGTGCAATGAAGGTTCGCTAGATTGATTCCTGGGATGAGAGGGTTGTCCTATGAGGAGAGATTGAGTAAAATGGGCCATTACTCTCTGGAGTTTAGAAGAATGAGAGGTGATCTCATTGAAACATAGAAGATTCTGAGGGGGATTGACAGGGCAGATGCTGAGAGGTTTTCCACAGTCTAACCACTCTCTGGGTAAGGAATTTAGTCCCCACACCAAGCCCCTCTCAAAGTGGGGTGTAGGAGGGAGTCCACCCATCTCACCATTCATTGAGCTTTCCCTCCCTTGTAACTCCTCAGGTGAGACATCCACCTTATGCTGAATAACGGGAATCACCCCCCGCCTTGTCCCAGGCACAGGAGGAGGCCAATCAGCCCCTCGAGCCTGTTGCGCCATTCAATCAGATCGCGGCTGATCTGTATCTTAACTCCATCGACCCGCCTTGGTTCCGTGACCCTTAATCCCCTTACCCAACAAAAATCTATCCATCTCAGTTTTGACATTTTCAATTGACCCCCCAGCCTCAACAGCTTTTTGGGGGAGAGTTTTCCAGATTTCCACCACCCTTTGTGTGAAGAAGTGCTTCCCGACATCACCCCTGAACGGCCTGGCTCTAATGTTAAGGTTACGCCCCCTTGTTCTGGACTCTCCCCACCAGAGGAAATAGTTTCTCTCTATCTACCCGGTCAAATCCTTTAATCGTAAATACCTCGATTAGATCACTCCTTAATCTTCTCTATTGAAGGGAATACGAGCCTAGTCTGTACAACCTGTCCTCATAATTTAACCCTTTTAGCCCCGGGTATCATTCGGGTGAGTCTGCGTTGCAGCCACTCAAAGGCCAGTATATCCTTCCTGAGGTGCGGGGCCCAGAACTGAACGCAGTTACTCCAGATGGGGTCTGACCAGGGCTTTTTTTTTTAGCTTTGGCAGCTGTACGATGTGGAACAGGCTGCTGGGACACGAAAGCACTCAGTCACAATCAATCTGTTTCATACTTAAGACCTTTCACATTGTGCAACGTGTAGAGATAGCAGTCCGATACTTTAAACCTGAAAATAACATGCTGCGGGAATCCCCATCGCTCTCTTTATTAGTGTCCACTGTGGCTCAGTGGGCAGCACACTCGCCTCTGAGTCAGAAGGTTGTGGGTTCGTAGTCCCACTCCAGGGACTTGAGCACATAAAGCTAGGCTGACACTCCAGTGCAGTACTGAGGGAGCGCCGCACTGTCGGAGGGGCGGTACTGAGGGAGCGCCGCACTGTCGGAGGGGCAGTACTGAGGGAGCGCCGCACTGTGGGAGGGGCAGTACTGATGGAGCTCCGCACTGTCGGAGGGGCAGTACTGAGGGAGCGCCGCACTGTCGGGGGGCAGTACTGAGGGAGCACCGCACTGTCGGAGGGGCGGTACTGAGGGAGCGCCGCACGGTCGCAGGGGCGGTACTGAGGGAGCGCCGCACTGTCGGAGGGGCGGTACTGAGGGAGCGCCGCACTGTCGGAGGGGCGGTACTGAGGGAGCGCCGCACTATCGGAGGGGCGGTACTGAGGGAGCGCCGCACTGTCGGAGGGGCGGTACTGAGGGAGCGCCGCACTGTCGGAGGGGCGGTACTGAGGGAGCGCCGCACTGTCGGAGGGGCGGTACTGAGGGAGCGCCGCACTGTCGGGGGGCAGTACTGAGGGAGTGCCGCACTGTGGGAGGGGCAGTACTGAGGGAGCGCCGCACTGTGGGAGGGGCAGTACTGAGGGAGCGCCGCACTGTCGGGGGGGGCAGTACTGAGGGAGCGCCGCACTGTCGGAGGGGCAGTACTGAGGGAGCGCTGCACTGTCGGAGGGGCGGTACTGAGGGAGTGCCGCACTGTGGGAGGGGCAGTACAGAGGGAGCGCCGCACTGTGGGAGGGGCAGTACTGAGGGAGCGCCGCACTGTCGGGGGGGGCAGTACTGAGGGAGCGCCGCACTGTCGGAGGGGCAGTACTGAGGGAGCGCCGCACTGTCGGAGGGGCAGTACTGAGGGAGTGCTGCACTGTCGGAGGGGCAGTACTGAGGGAGCGCCGCACTGTCGGAGGGGCAGTACTGAGGGAGCGCTGCACCGTGGGAGGGGCAGTACTGAGGGAGCGCCACACTGTCGGAGGGGCGGTACTGAGGGAGCGCTGCACTGTCGGAGGTGCCGTCTTTCGGATGAGACATTAAACCAAGGCCCCGTCTGCTCTCTCAGTTGGATATAAAAGATCCCACGGCCACTATTGGAAGAAGAGCAGGGGGGAGTTCTCCCCGGTGTCCTGGGGCCAATATTTCTCCCTCAACCAACATCACTAAAACAGATGATCCGGTCATTTTCACATTGCTGTTTGTGGGAGCTTGCTGTGTGCAAATTGGCTGCCGCGTTTCCCACATTACGACAGTGACTACACTTCAAAAAAAGTACTTCATTGGCTGTAAAGCGCTTTGAGACGTCCGGTGGTCATGAAAGGCGCTGGAGAAATGCGAGTCTTTCTTTCTTTCATGACCTCAGGACGTCCCAAAGCGCTTTACAGCCAATGAAGTACTTTTTTTGAAGTGTAGTCACTGTTGTAATGTGGGAAACGCGGCAGACAATTTGTGCACAGCAAGCTCCCACAAACAGCGACGTGATAATGACCAGATCATCTGTTTTAGTGAAATAAAAACAGAAAATGCTGGAAATACTCAGCAGGTCAGGCAGCATCTGTGAAGAGAGAAACACAGTTAACGCTCCAGTTCTGACGAAGGGTCATCGACCTGAAACGTTAACTCTGTTTCTCTCTCTCTCCACAGATGCTGCCTGACCTGCTGAGTACTTCCAGCATTTTCTGTTTTTATTTCAGATCTCCAGCATCTGCCGTATTTTGCTTTTGTATCTGTTTTAGTGATGTCGGTTGAGGGGTAAATATTGGCCTCAGGACACTGGGGAGAACTCCCCCTGCTCTTCTTCCAAATAGTGGCCCTGGGATCTTTTACGCCCACCTGAGAGGGCAGACGGGACCTCGGGTTTAACGTCTCATCCGAAAGAGGGCACCTCCGACAGTGCAGCATTCCCTCAGTACCGCCCCTCCGACAGTGCAGCGCTGGGAGTGTCGGCCTGGATTATGGGCTCGAGTCTCTGGAGTGGGAGATGTGGACTCACTGTGGACGTAGCTGCTGCTGATTTAGTAGGGGAGGAATCACTTTCTGCAAAATTATGTGGGGTTTAGAATCATAGAAGATAGGAGCAGGAGTAGGCCATTCGGCCCCTCTAGCCTGCTCCGCCATTCAATGCGATCATGGCTGATCATCCAAATTCAGTACCCTGTCCCTGCTTTCTCCCCATATCCCTTGATCCCTTTAGCCTTAAGAAATATATCCAACTCCTTCTTGAATCTATTTAATGAATTGGCCTCTACTGCCTTCTGTGGCAGAGAATTCCACAGGTTCACCACTCTCTGGGTGAAGAAATTCCTCCTCATTTCTGTCCTAAATGGCTTTACCCCTTATCCTTAGACTGTGACCCCTGGTTCTGGACTCCCCGACCATCGGGAACATCCTTCCTGCATCTAGTTTGTCCTGTCCTGTCAGAATTTTATAAGTTTCAATGAGATCCCCTCTCATTCTTCTATACTCCAGCGAGTATAAGCCCAATCGACCCAATCTCTCCTCATATGTCATTCCTGCCATCCCAGGTATCAGCCTTGTGAATCTTCGCTGAACTCCTTCCATGGCAAGAACATCCTTCCTCAGATAAGGCGACCAAAACTGCACACAGTACTCAAGGTGTGGTTGTTCAGCAGGGTAAGGGTTACTTGCTGCGTAACTGCACTGAGTTCCCAATGACATAGAATTACACAGAATGTACAGCACAGAAATAGGCCGTTCGGCCCAACTGGTCCGTGCCGGTGTTTATACTCCACAGGAGCCTCCTCCCCACCCCCCCCTCTTCATCTCACCCCATCAACATATCCTTCTATTCCTTCCTCCCTCATGTGTTTATCCAGCTTCCCCTTAAATGCATCTACGCTATTCGCCTCAACCACTCCCTGTGGGAGCGAGTTCCACATTCTCACCACTCTCTGGGTAAAGAAGTTTCTCCTGAATTCCCGATTGGATTTATTAGTGACGATCTTATATTGAGGGCCCCTAGTTCTGGTCTCCCCCACAAGTGGAAACATCTTCTCTACGTCTACCCTATCAAACCCTTTCATAATTTTAAAGACCTCTACCAGGTCACCCCCCTCAGCCTTCTCTTTTCTAGAGAAAAGAGCTCCAGCCTGGTCAATCTTTCCTGATAGGTATCACCTCACATTTCGGGATCATCCTTGTGAATCTTTTTTTACACCTTCTCCAGTGCCTCTATATCCTTTTTATAATATGGAGACCAGAATTGTGTGCAGTGCTCCAAGTGTGGTCTAACCAAGGTGCTATATAGGTTTAGCATAACTTCTCTGCTTTTCAATTCTATCCCTCTAGAAATGAATCCCAGTGCTTGGCTTGACTTGCTTATGGCCTTATTAATCTGCGTCACTTCTTTCAATGCATCTGTACCCCTAGATCCCTTCGCTCCTCTACCCCATTTAGACTCTTACTTTCCAAGGAGTATGTGGCCTCCTTATTCCTCCTATTTATTCATCAGTTTAAGGCATTCGATAAGGTGCCACATAAAAGGTTATTACACAAGATTAGGGCTCATGGAGTTGGGGGTAATATATTAGCACGGATAGAGGATTGGTTAACGGACAGAAAACAGTAAGTAGGGATAAACAGATCTTTTTCAGGTTGGCAGGCTGTAACTAGTGGGGTGCCGCAAGGATCAGTGTTGGGGCCTCAGCTATTCACAATCTATATTAATGACCTAGATGAAGGGACCGAGTGTAATGTATCCATGTTTGCTGATGATACAAAGCTAGGTGGGACAGTAAGCTGTGAGGAGAACACAAAGGGCTCGATTTTGCCAGGCCCGAGGAGGCAGGAATGGAGGCGTGTGGGGTGTTAAAATTGCAAAAAATGGTGGGCGGGCCCGAACCCGCCTCCATGCAATTTCCCCAAATGCATGGTTTCTGATACCGTCTCCGTCCCGCCTCCAAGAGGCGGGATAGGCCCTTAACAACCACTTAATTGCCTCTAGACAGACTAGATGCAGGAAGGATGTTCCCGATGGCGGGTGAGTCCAGAACCAGGGGTCACAGTCTAAGGATAAGGGGTAAGCCATTTAGGACAGAAATGAGGAGGAATTTCTTCACCCAGAGAGTGGTGAACCTGTGGAATTCTCTACCACAGAAGGCAGTTGAGGCCAATTCATTAAATATATTCAAGAAGGAGTTAGATATATTTCTTAAGGCTAAAGGGATCAAGGGATATGGGGAGAAAGCAGGGACAGGGTACTGAATTTGGATGATAAGCCATGATCTCATTAAATGGCGGAGCAGGCTCGAGGGGCCGAATGGCCTACTCCTGCTCCTATCTTCTATGTTTCTAGGTTTCTATGATCCCATTTTGAGAGGCCTTTCTGATTTTAACACTTTTCCGACGTGATGCACGCCTCCTCTGAAACACGACGGTGAAACCTGGCGGTAGCACACTTGGATTGCTGACTATCAGCTGCAGGTCCACCATTAAGAAGCAGATTTGATCAATCATCATTCTGGGGGAACTTTTAGCAGTCATAACCGTGGTGGTGGTACAAAAAAAATCTGGGAGCAGACTTAGGTCTCCTGCTGCTCATTTTGCCTCCAGGTCCCTCACAGCAAAGGCCAAAAGCTTCCCAGTCTTTGCAGACCTTAAATGCAGCAGCAATGATGACATCATCAGAGGCGACTTTCAGACTGAAAAAACTAATTGGGTCACGGGTTCCCACCTGCTGGAATTCAATTGCCCAATTAGGGGAAAATCGAATAATTCTCCCACATCCAATTGGAGTCGGGTGGCTAACACGAAAAGCGGATGACACGACCCCAGCCCACCCCCAATGACAAAATCGAGCCCTCAGTATCTGCAAAGGGATATAGATAGACTAAGTGAGTGGGCAGTAAGGTGGCAGATGGAGTATAATGTAGGGAAATGTGAGGTTATTCACTTTGGTAGGAAGAATAGAAAAACAGAATAATTTTTAAATGGTGAGAAACTTTCAAATGTTGGTGTTCAGAGATTTGGCTGTCCTCGTGCAAGAAACACAGAAAGCTAGCATGCAGGTACAGCAAGCAATAAGGAAGGCAAATGGCATATTGGCCTTTATTGCAAGGGGGTTGGAGTATAAGAGTAAGGAAGTCCTGCTACAATTGTACAGGGCCTTGGTGAGACCACACCTGGAGTACTGTGCACAGTTTTGGTCTCCTTATCTAAGGAAGGATTGGAGGCGGTGCAACGAAGGTTCACTAGATTGATTCCTGGGATGAGAGGGTTGTCCTATGATGAGAGATTGTGTAGAATGGGCTTATACTCTCTGGAGTTTAGAAGAATGAGAGGTGATCTCATTGAGACATACAAGATTCTGAGGGGGATTGACAGGGTAGATGCTGAGAGGTTGTTTCCCCCTGGCTGGCGTGTCTAGAACTAGGGACATAGTCTCAGGATAAGGGGTCGGCCATTTAAGACTGACATGAGGAGGAATTTCTTCACTCAGAGGGTTGTGAATCTTTGGAATTCTCTGCCCCAGCGGGCTGTGAAGGCTGAGTCTTTGAGTATATTCAAGGCCGAGATCGATAGATTTTTGGACTCTGGGGGAATCAAGGGATATGGAGATCAGGCGGGAAAGTGGAGTTGAGGTCGATGATCAGCCATGATCTCATTGAATGGCGGAGCAGGCTCGAGGGGCCGAATGGCCGACTCCTGTTCTTACATGCTAATTCTGTGCGCTTCTTTAACAGCTCGACGTGCGAACGAACTAGAAAAAAAAAGTACCTATAAGAAATGCAAATGAGATTTCTGACGAATCTCTCCAGAAACGGCAGGCAACGACGGAGACCTGTCGAGCGGAGCGCTCTGTCCTTTCGACGCGCCGCTGAACTCTGCAAGCTCATCTTCCGAGAGCGGGCGCAAGGAGTCGATTCACACCTGAGGGCGTTGGGGAGGGTGGGGGTCAGAACGGGGAAAAAAAAAAGAAACAGGGTCTGTTTAAATGAAACACCGAACCCAGGCAATGCTAGAAACTGTTTTGACTGTGGGAACCGCTCCCGGTGCAGGAGTCTGGTGGCGCGAGGGTGCCATCTGTGGGTAGAGAGCCATTACTGCACCAACAGTCATTGTAGAATCAACACACAGGAGGAGGCCATTTGGCTCATCGTGCAGTGCCGGCTCTTTGAACAAGCTCTCCAATTAGGCCCAGTCTCCCCCCTGCTCTTTCCCCACAGCCCTGTAAAACTTTTTCCTTTTCAACTATTTATCCAATTCCCTTTTGAAAGTTACTATTGAATCTGCTCCCACCGCCCTTTCAGGCAGTGCATTCCAGATCATAGAAACATGGAAAAATAGGAGCAGGAGTCGGCCCTTCGAGCCTGCTCCGCCATTCAATATGATCATGGCTGATCCTCTATCTCAATACCATATTCCCGCTCTCTCCCCATACCCCTTGATGCCTTTTGTGTCTAGAAATCTATCTATCTCCTTCTTAAATATATTCAGTGACTTGGCCTCCACAGCCTTCTGTGGTAGAGAATTCCACAGGTTCACCACCCTCTGAGTGAAGAAATTTCTTCTCATCTCAGTCCTAAATGGCCTAACCCGTATCCTGAGACTGTGACCCCTGGTTCTAGACCCCCCCAGCCAGGGGAAACATCCTCCCTGCATCCAGTCTGTCTAGCCCTGTCAGAATTTTATACGTTTCCACGAGATCCCCTCTCATTCTTCTAAACTCGAGTGAATACAGGCCTAGTCGACCCAATCTCTCCTCATACGACAGTCCTGCCATCCCAGGAATCAGTCTGGTGAACCTTCGCTGCACTCCCTCTATGGCAAGTATATCCTTTCTTAGGTAAGGAGACCAAACCTGCACACGGTACTCCAGGTGTGACACACAGTACTCCGCGACAACTCGCTGCGTTAAAAAAAATTCTCATTTGCCAATTATCTTACATCTGTGTCCTCTGGTTACCGACCCTCCTGCCCGTGGATCACATGGTTTTGCATTTATACAGAGCCTCTCGCCAAGACCTCAGAGCTCCATCGCTAGTTAGTTAGGTAGACCGACGTACGGTTGAGGGAGGCCATTCAGCCCATCCTTCCGTCACCCGCTCATCACAGCACCGAACTGTCTCTCGAGTGATTCAAGAGTCCTGGGATGATGAGGTTGTCCTATGAGGAGAGATTGAGTAGATTGGGCCTCCACTCTCTGGAGTTTAGAAGAATGAGAGGTGATCTGATTGAAACATATCAGATTCTGAGGGGGATTGACAGGGTAGATGCTGAGAGGTTGTTTCCCCCTGGCTGGAGAGTCTAGAGGTCGCACAACACCAGGTTATAGTCCAACAGTTTTATTTGAAATCACAAGCTTTCGGAGCTATTGATTTGCTCCTTCCTCAGGTGAAGTCTAGAACCAGGGGTCACAGTCTCAGGATAAGGGGTCAGCCATTTAAGGCTGAGATGAGGAGGAATTTCTTCACTCAGAGGGTGGTGAATCTTTGGAATTCTCTGCCCCAGAGGGCTGTGGAGGCTCAGTCGTTGAGTATATTCAAGGCTGAGATCAATAGATTTTTGGAATCAAGGGATATGGGGACAGGGCGGGAAAGTGGAGTTGAGGTCGATGATCAGCCATGATCTCATTGAATGGCGGAGCAGGCTCGAGGGGCCGTATGACCGACTCCTGTTCCTAATTCTTATGTTCTTATTTTGGTCTCCACTCCCTTATTCAAACATTCTTCCAGGCTTTGGTCACTCTTTTTGTGAAAAGCCCCTACCCCAAAATCAGTGCTGAACTTGCTCTTTACCAGAAACCGGAAACGTTAACTCTGTTTCTCTCTCCACGGATGCTGCCTGGCCTGCTAAGTTTTTCCAGCGTTTTCTGTTGTTATTTTGCTCTTTACCAGGTTCCCTCTGTCTCTAATGGTGCTCTGGATTAACCATTTTCCATTCCACGTGGTCTGGTAGACCAGCCGTGGCTGAGTGGGTAGCACGCTCTCTCTCTCTCTCTCACCTTCATAAATAGAGGTATTGAGTACAAAAGTAGAGAAGTTATGCTGAACCTTTATAAAGCGCTGGTTAGGCCACAACTGGAGTATTGCGTCCAGTTCTGGTCACCACACTTTAGGAAGGATGTGAAGGCCCTTGAGAGGGTGCAGAGGAGATTTACCAGAATGGTTCCGGGGATGGGGGATCTTAGCTACAAGGACAGGTTGGAGAAGCTGGATTTGTTTTCATTAGAGCAAAGGAGGTTGAGGGGTGATTTGATAGAGGTGTACAGGATTATGACGCGTTTGGATAGGCTAGACGGGGAAAGGCTGTTCCCACTAATTGATGGTACAAGGACTAGGGGACACAGATTTAAGGTTTTGGGCAAGAGATACAAGGGGGACGTGAGGAAAAACTTTTTTACGCAGCGAGTGGCGAGGACCTGGAACTCGCTGCCGACCGAAGTGGTGGAAGCGGAGACACTCAATGTTTTTAAGGGGAGATTGGATAGGCACTTGAGGGAAATAAACTTGCAGGGCTACAGGGATAGAGCGGGAGGGAATGGGACTGACTGGATCGCTCTACAGAGAGCCGGCACGGACTCGATGGGCCGAATGGCCTGCTTCACTGCTGTTACGACTCTATGACCTCTGAGTCAGAAGGTCGTGGGTTCGAGTCGCACTCCAGAGACTTCAGCCCATAATCCAGGCTGACATTCCCGGTGCCAGTACTGAGGGAGCACTGCACTGTTGGAGGAGCCGTCTTTCGGATGAGACATTAAACCTTCTCAGGTGGCTGTAAAATGATCCCACGGTCACTATAGGAAGAAGAGCGGGGGGAGGTGGGAGTTCTCCCTGGTGCCAATATTTATCTCTCAACCAACATCACTGAAATTGGTCATTTATTTCATTGCCGTTTGTGGGAGCTTGCTGTGCACAAATTGGCTGCCGCGTTTCCTAAATTACAACAGTGACGACACTTCTAAAGTAATTCATTGGCTGTAAAGCGCTTTGGGACGTCCTGTGATCGTGAAAGGCGCTGTAGAAATGCGAGTATTTCCTTTGTTCTAGTGTCTAGCCTGACCATTGCTTTAATTCAACAGTTCAGTCGTTAAACAAGGAGGTACAAGTTTAGATGCACTTAACAGGCAAAAGCCAACGGTTACTATTACATTAACATTAGCAGGCCTCAGGGCAGTCTCATTAACCCTTTCCTTACACCGGGGAGAAAACCCATCACAAACGTAGACGCCTTAGTGGCAGAAAGAAAATGGGCGACTCTTCTTCCATCGGCCCCACGACCCTCCGAGATCTCGGCGCTCCTCCAATTCTGGCCTCTTGCGCATCCCCCCGATTTCCATCGCTCCACCATTGGCGGCCGTGCCTTCAGCCGCCTGGGCTCTAAGCTCTGGAATTCCCTCCCTAAACCTCTCCGCCTCTCTCTCTCCTCCTTTAAGACGCTCCTTAAAACCGACCTCTTTGACCAAGCTTTTGGTCGCCTGTCCCAACATCTCCTCGTTGTCCAGATTTTGTTCGATTGCGCCTGTGCGAAGCGCCTCGTGATGTTTCTAACCCCCCGTTAAAGGCGCAGTGTAAATGCGCGTTGCCGAGGTGCACGACTGAAACGTTAAAATGCAATCCTGGTCTCGGGAGTCAAAGATGAGATAACAGTGAAGGATAACCTGGAGGCACGATATAGGCGAAAAGATACAAGAGGCCGATATTGCGTTTTTTTTTAAAATACAGATTTTTATTCAAGTGTGAACAACATCAACAGTACGTGCTGAGCGGAGAGGGATTCCTCGTTACATATATAAAAAAAAAGTGTTAAAGTTCTCGCTTTGGGTGGGGGGGGAAGGGGGGGGTTGGGGGAGGAGTTTATAAAGTGACGACATTAGATATTTACAACATCATAGAGATTCCCACAACGGGAGGTCAGGAGAACAGGGAGATCAGAGGAAACCACATCAAGTTAACAGGGTAAATAGCTTCTGACCAATGCTCCTCCTCATTTTTTTTGGGTGCGCGGTCCCTATAAAGGGCAGCGCGACCCATTCAAGGTTTAAACTTCACATTGGAAAAGCCGATCCCGGGTTGCGCGGGAGTGGCAGGGAGCTGTGCGGCCGTGCGGTTTAGCGGGAACGTTGCTTTTGACAGAACCCACGTGACCTTCAGCGTCACACTGCCCTCAAGGGTGGCACCGCACTGGCACGGTGGCAATCACCTCCCAGCCTCAATGGCATGGCCCACAGCGCAGGGTCAAAGGGGGCCCCCCTGTATCGCTTCGGGTACCGGTGAGGGAAGACATAAGAAGTAGGAGCAGGAGTCGGCCATACGACCCTTCGGGCCTGCTCCGCCATTCAATAGGATCATGGCTGATCCGAACCTAGACTCACGTTCACTTCCCTGCCCGCTCCCCATAACCCTTAATTCCCTTATCAGCTAGGAAACTGTCTATCTCCGTTTTAAATGTATTTAATGTCGCAGCTTCCACAGCTCTCTGAGGTAGCAAATTCCATAGATTTACTACCCTCTGAGTGAAGAAGTTTCTCCTCATCTCAGTTTTGAAACGGCAGCCCCTTATTCTAAGATTATGCCCCCTAGTTCTAGTCTCACCCATCAGTGGAAACATCCTCCCCGCCTGGAAACATCCTCCCCGCCTCCACCCGATCAAGCCCCCTCACAATTTTATATGTTTCGAGAAGATCGCCTCTCATTCTTCTGAACTCCAATGAGTAGAAGCCCAACCTACTCAACCTTTCCTCATAAGTCAACCCCCTCATCTCCGGAATCAACCGAGTGAACCTTCTCTGAACTGCCTCTGGAGCAAGTATATCTTTTCTTAAATATGGAAACCAAAACTGTACGCAGTACTCCAGGTGTGGCCTCACCAGTACCCTGTATAGCTGAAGCAAGACTTCCCTGCTTTTATACTCCATCCCCCTTGCAATAAAAGCCAAGATTCCATTGGCCTTCCTGATCACCTGCTGTACCTGCATTGATGTTTCGCCCGCCTTTGCGGGGGGCAACAGGGGAAAGCGTCTGGAGGTGCCCAGCGAGCAAGATGGACGAGCGAAAGTAGTAAGCAGCCTTGTCCTGCGACAGACGCCTAACCCCACACCCCCGCCCCGGCCCGATTTCCGCCCAAGCTCTCCCGAAGGTGCCGGCCTCATCTACTGACCGTCCATCACCTGTGGATCTGTTTGCCCTCCAGAGCTGATCAAGGATCTCAGACACCCACAGGCACATGGCCTTTCCAGCGAGGGAGGCGGAGAGGCTGGTGGACACTGATCGGTCCTTGTGCAAGACCTTGGCCAGGCTGCACTTGGAATACCGTGGGCTGGATTTTGATACTGGGGCGGGTTGGGGTCGTGTTATCCACCCGCCTGCAATTGGATGTGGGAGATTGATGCAATTTTCACTTAATTGGGTAATTGAGTTCCAGCATGTGGGAACCCATGAACCAATTAGTGGTTTCAGTCTGAAAGCTGCCTCTGATGATGTCATCATTGCAGGTGAGAGACTGCCTGGTCTTTGCTGTGAGAGGACCTGGATGCAAAATGAGCAGCATCTCAGAGAGAGAGAGACTCAGAGAGAGAGAGACTCAGAGAGACAGACAGAGAGACAGACAGAGAGACAGACAGAGAGACAGACAGAGAGACAGACAGAGAGACAGACAGAGAGACAGAGAGACAGACAGAGAGACAGACAGAGAGACAGACAGAGAGACAGACAGAGAGACAGACAGAGACAGACAGACAGACAGACAGACAATTTTTTTTGCAACCAAGTCCTCCCAGGCAGTCTCTGAAGACATTCAATGCAGCAGCATCAGAGGTGACTTTCAGACCTAATACTACTACTACCTTCATCACATCTCCGTTGTAATAGTGTACCTGCAGCTGATAGTCAGCTATCCACTTGTGCTCCCGCCAGGTTTCACTGGCGTGTTTCACATCAGGCGTACTTCACGTCGGAAAAGGGTTAAACTAGCTAAAACGTTTCAAAATGGCATTACAGAGCCAATTTAGGGCTTGTTAAGGGCTTTAATGGCCTCTCCCGCCTCTTGGAGGCGAGACGGAGTCGGGAACCCCGCGACCGATTTTGTCAAAATTGCGTGGAGGTGGAATGGAGTCAGGATGGAGTCGGGACCCCCAAATCTGCAACTTTAACCCCCCCACACGCCTCCAAACCCGACTCCACGGGTCATTGAAAATCCAGCCCTGTGTGTCCAGTTTTGGTCTCCTCGCATGGTGGGTGATATTGAGGCTCTGAAAAGGCTGCAGAGGGTGGCCACTAGGCTAATTCCCAGTCTGAAGCATCTTGGTTATCAAGATAGGCTGAAAGAGATTGGAGTCTAAACTTTAGACAAGCGAAGACTTACGAGATTATCTTATAAATCTCAAATCAGATCATGAGGGGAATGGATTGTGTTCCAGCTGACAGTTTTATTTCTATTAAATAGGTTAGGCACGACCAGGGGTCACAAATTTAAGTTGTAGGAGGCCAGATCTAGATTGCAGGAGGGGGTTCTTCTCCCCCAAGAGAAGAGTGGACCTCTGAAACAAGCTGCCGTCTCGTGCGTTGGACGCGGACTCGCTGAATTCCTTCGCGCGAGAGCTGGATTTGTTTCTGGCTGGGGCCGAGATCACCTCTTACAGAAGGTAGGCACAGCAGGGAATTCAGGACCAGAGCGATCTCCTGGACCAGTTTCGATCACCGAGATGGTTCGGAGAGGAATTTCCCAGGTTTTTCCCCCCCCAAATTGGCCTGGGTCTTTTTTAGTCTCTCCAAGGAGATCAGACGGTTTCGGGTGGGGTGGAGAGTGTAGATATCGTGATACACAAGGTCTCGCGATTGTGCGGGACAAGCTCGATGGACCAGAGGGTCTTTACCTGTCCGTCAGTGTTCGTAGGATCCGTTCTCCTCACTAGCTGAGGCGCCGAGACCAATTGCAAACCCTTTGACTGTAGCTCTCCCCCCCCTGAGATCAGGCAACTTAGCACAGGCTGGGAATCAAACCTGGGATCCTCTGGCCTGTATCATTCAGTGCTGTGACGGAGGAGGTACCTTCACTCATCAGGGCAGGAGGGGGACCTCATCCCCATGAGAATATAATGCCTTGGATTAAATGGTGCCAGAGTACCTTGAACTTTGCTCATTGAATGTACAACAGCTGTACGCAAGCAAATTAAGAGTACAGGCTAATCTAATAGATTACATGGCGTACATACAGAACAGTGGCTGCATGTAATGACACCACTAGCCCCGGCCAGAATGGAGATGATTGGGTAATTCCCCCGTCAATCATGCCTGGAGACCGCACTTCTGTAAGTGACTGGGATTGATTTGACTCACAGAATTTGTATTCTGTACCTACCCTCCACTCACTGCATTGTGCTGGAGAAATCCCCCTGCTATTATCGGGAGACGTTGCTGCAGTTTCAGTCATGAGTTCTGTTTTGCTGTAGTTCGTAGAGGCTCTTTGTAATTAGACTCTGTAGACGGTTTGCTGCAGTGCACTGTTTAAATAGATTCTGTAGATTGTTTGCTGTAGTGTGCTCTTTAAATAGACTCTGTAGACTGTTTGCTGTAGTGTGCTATTTAAATAGACTCTGTAGACTGCTGTAGTGTGCTGTTTAAACAAACTGTTTGCTGAGTTAATAGACTTTGTTTGCTGCAAGTCCTGCCCTGCTTCCAGCTCACTGACTGACACAGTGGTGTCAACAGACACTACTGCATTTATATAGGTCGCTTGATGGCTCAATACAGAAATGCACTAGTGGCGGGGTGGCACGGAGTCCGAAGTCTGTGGTTGATGCCTGATCTGGGTCGAGTTAGCTGGATCGCAGCCAACGCCAGCAGTCGGAGGGGGAATGCGACAACTGGCTCTTCGACCGAGGGAGGAGCACCGAGGCCGGTTGTAGCATTTCCCCCCCCCTCGCCGCCCCCTCCGCAAATCACCGACTCTCCTGCTGGAAAATGCATGTGTGTGGATCCCGGGTTGAGGAGAGGGCCGCGGCTCGGCTCCAGGGCATCCTCCTGCAGTCGAGCAGCCGGTTGCCGTTCACCGTCTGGGCTCACGCGACGCACGGCCGGCCGGTAGGGGTACCGGAGACGCCCCCCCACCCCCCCCCCGGTGAAACCGCCCCGCGAAGAGTCTGCGCGGCGAAAAGAGGCGAGGGGAAAAAAATGGTGCGTTTTCTTTGAGAGAGAAGCCACTTTAAGTAGCGGATACAGAGTATTAGGTTATACAGGTTTACAGTCAGTGGGTACAACACACAGGCTAAATTTAGAACCGTATACAGCAAGTGAAGGTCAGTGAAAGACCCTTTTAAAATATACATACACAGCTAATCGCAAAAGGGGGCAAAATGCAAAGTACTGCGGATGCTGGAAATCTGAAATGAAGAGAGAAAATGCTGGACACACACTCAGCCAGCATCCGACGAAAGGCCATCGACCTGAAATGCCAACTCAGTTTCTTGCGCCCCAGATGCTGCCTGCCCTGTCGAGTCCTTTTCCGCTGGTAGCGGGCGGAAGTATAGGACAAGGGGGGACTGTAACGTTAAAATCAGAGCCAGGCCATTCAGGAGAGAAGTTGGGAAACGCTTCTCCGCGGCCAAGTGCGGAACTCTCTTCCCCCCCCCCCCCACCTCCCGCCCCCAACAAAAGCAGTCGATGCTAGCTCAACTGGTAATGTGTTAGCCGAGGGTGTTGAGGGAGACGGAGCCAAGGCGGGTGGATGGAGTTAGGATGCAGATCGGCCGTGATCTCACTGAATGACGGAACAAGCTCGAGGGGTTGAATGGCCTCCTCCTGTTCCTGTGTTGGAGCATTTTCTGTTTTTAGAATAGCAATGGCTCTGCCATTGTGAATGTGCGTCAATCTGCAGACCAATGGCCTCCGTGTTGACATGCTTACTGAACGCAGAGGTCAGTACTACAGAGAAATGGTTTGCGACTGAATGGTTGGGGAGGGGGGGGGGAATTCCATGCCAGATACAATTTCTAGTCCCCGGCTACCTCACAGCTGAATAACCCCGAGCTATATTTCCCACCCAATACGTGTGCGCAAGTCACTTGACTAAAGACGCATTTTGACACGACCACAACTGGGGGGGAAGAACGGCCCCTTCTTGGAGCGAGCAATGCTTTGGGATTATTTCTTCTCCCACCTCCTGAACGGGCCGACCCGCACTGGGGTGCGGGTCCCCAACCGGCGCGATCGTGCTTGGCTGGGTGGAGCATCCCACAGCTGGGCAGGAAGGGGGGGGGGGGGGGGGGGGGGGTGGGCATCATGATCGATCCTTATCCTGTCCTTTAACCCCCGCCCCCCCCCCCAGCCCACACACCAGGTGCCCTTTCCAGGCAGGGATCATTGGCCAGGGGTTTCAGAGATATTGAGTAGAATGGGCCGATACTCTCTGGAGTTTAGACGAATGAGAGGTGATCTGATTGAAGCATACAAGATTTGAGGGGGATTGACAGGGTAGATGCTGAGAGGTTGTTTCCCCCTGGCTGGAGAGTCTAGAACCAGGGGGCACAGTCTCAGGATAATTTAGGACTGAGATGAGGAGAAATTTCTTCACTTAGCGGGTTGTGAATCTTTGGAATTCTCCACTCTGGAGGGCTGTGTCATTGAGTATATTCAAGGCTTAGATCAGCAGATTTTTGGACTCTAGGGGAAACAGAGAATAGGGCGGGAAGGTGGAGTTGAGGTGGAAGATCAGCCATGATCTGATTGAATGGCGGAGCAGGCTCGAGGGGCTAGCTGAGTATTTAATCAACAATTAGGAGCAACACTACAGTACACGAGTGAGAGCGACACACGCACACAGAGAAAGAGGGGAGATAGATACTGGGCTCCCACTAATGACTTTCCCTTGACTGGGGGATGCCAGGCCCAGCAGTGAGCCCATTTTGGGAGAGGTCAGAGTCTTCAGCTGACGAGTAACAGAAAGGGCCAGTGACCAATCATACAAAGAGCGTGAGCCTCCCCGAGCGGAAATTCGATGCTCAGAACACTAACCTCTCCCTCAGAGAAATGACCTCGGGCCAGCTGTGATTGTCCTGTCTGTTTAAGCAGTAGTTGGGGGCTCTACTGCAGTAGCTGTAGCGTACTAGTCTCAGTCACTGTCCCAGTGCCACTGTACAATCCAAACGCTTTGCTAATCAGTCCATATAACTTTGCCATCTCCCTTTCTCACGGCGCTGACTGTTGCTGGGGTGTAGTTGTGGTGGGAGGGGGGTAAACGACAGCTCTCACCCGTGAGGCCGGTGATCTGCCGCGGATCGGCCATTCGACCGCGGGGGGCATCACGGCCCCGGCCCCAATCCTGTCCAGGGCCGACAGCCGCACGCACCGCCCAGCGTAAAATGGTCGGATTGTGATCGGGAAGCCGTGGAGAATCGTTTTCCTTCCTCACAACGCAACACGCCCCCCCGCCCCGACTCTTACCGCACCCCCAACACCCACTTAGCGCCACTATCCGCCCGCGCCATCGGGAGCGCCATTTGACACCGCAGACTTCCGCTCCATTTTTGAGCTTCCATTCAGCTGGGGATGACGAGGGGAGGGTGCGGGGAAGGGAAGCAAAGCAAAAAACAAAATAGGTCCGAGCACAACCGCCGGCTATACAAACAAACAAACAATGCAATCAGGGCTTTTGGCTGAGGTAGGTTCAGCCAGCTCGCTGCGTTGTGGCGCGCGACAGTCCATACAACGTTCTGCCGCGCCGCCCCGGGTGCCTGCAACTGTCCGCCGGTTACATCGTGTAGTACAATACCGGTTTATCCAGCCTACTCACTTTCCGCTCTTCCGCCGCCTTCTGTTCCTTCTGCTTGATCTTGTCGTTCAGCTTCTTTTTCCTTTTCTCGGGAACCTTGACTTCTGCTCGGGAGGGAACCCAGAAAAAAAAAAAAAAACAGGAGCTTTAATCAAAAGAAAGGGCTCGCATTTCTCCGGCGCCTTTCACCGCCGCCGGACGTCCCAAAGCGCTTTACAGCCAATGATGTACTTTTTTTGAAGTGTAGTCACTGTTGTAATGTAGGAAACGCGGCAGCCAATTTGCGCACAGCAAGCTCCCACAAACAGCAATGTGATAATGAGCGGATCATCTGTTTTTAGTGATGTTGGTTGAGGGATGAATATTGGCTCCAGGACACCGGGGAGAACTCCCCCTGCTCTTCTTCCAATAGGGGTCGCAGGATCTTTTACATCCACCTGAGAGGGCAGACAGTGCCTCGGTTTAACGTCTCATCCGAAAGACGGGACCTCAGACAGTGCGGCGCTCCTTCAGTACTGCCCCTCCGACAGTGCGGCGCTCCCTCAGTACCGCCCCTCCGACAGTGCGGCGCTCCCTCAGTACTGCCCCTCCGACAGTGCGGCGCTCCCTCAGTACCGCCCCTCCGACAGTGCGGCACTCCCTCAGTACCGCCCCTCCGACAGTGCGGCACTCCCTCAGTACCGCCCCTCCGACAGTGCGGCGCTCCCTCAGTACTGCCCCTCCGACAGTGCAGCGCTTCCTCAGTACTGCCCCTCCGATAGTGCGGTGCTCCCACAGTACCGCCCCGACAATGCGGCGCTCCCTCAGTACTGCCCCTCTGACAGTGCAGCGCTCCCTCGCTACTGCCCCTCCGACAGTGCGGCACTCCCTCAGTACTGCCCCTCCGACAGTGCGGCGCTCCCTCAGTACTGCCCCTCCGACAGTGCGGCGCTCCCTCAGTACCGCCCCCCCGACAGCGCGGCGCTCCCTCAGTACCGTCCCTCCGACAGTGCGGCGCTCCCTCAGTACTGCCCCTCCGACAGTGCGGCGCTCCCTCAGTACTGCCCCTCCGACAGTGCAGCACTCCCTCAGTACTGCCCCTCCGACAGTGCGGCGCTCCCTCAGTACTGCCCCTCCGACAGTGCGGCGCTCCCTCAGTACTGCCCCTCCGACAGTGCGGCGCTCCCTCACTACTGCCCCTCCGACAGTGCGGCGCTCCCTCAGTACCGCCCCTCCGACAGTGCAGCGCTCCCTCAGTACTGCCCCTCCGACAGTGCGGCGCTCCCTCACTACTGCCCCTCCGACAGTGCGGCGCTCCCTCACTACTGCCCCTCCGACAGTGCGGCGCTCCCTCGCTACTGCCCCTCCGACAGTGCGGCGCTCCCTCAGTACCGCCCCCTCCGACAGTGCGGCGCTCCCTCAGTATCGCCCCTCCGACAGTGCGGCACTCCCTCAGTACTGCCCCTCCAACAGTGCGGCGCTCCCTCAGCACTGCCCCTCCGACAGTGCGGCGCTCCCTCAGTACTGCCCCTCCGACAGTGTGGCGCTCCCTCAGCACTGCCCCTCTGACAGTGCGGCGCTCCCTCAGTACTACACTTGGAGTCTCAGCCTGGATTTTTGTGCTCAGGTCTCTGGAGCGGGGCTCGAACCCACAACCTTCTGACTCAGAGGCAAGGGTGCTGCCCACTGAGCCACAGCTCACACCAGAATGTATTAGACCAACGAAAATATACCCCACTGCTCATCGAGGGGACAAGGGAGGAGAAGAGAGGGGGCTGAAAGTTCAGCCATGTCATGAGGGAGAGTATCTTGTGTGGCAAAAATGTGTACAGCACAGAAACAGGCCATTCGGCCGAACTGGTCCGTGCCGGTCTTTATGCTCCACACGAGCCTCCTCCCACCCCTCTTCATCTCCCCCCATCAGCATATCCTTCTATTCCTTTCTCCCTGATATGTTTATCTCACCTCCCCTTAAATGCATCTCTGCTATTCGCCTCACCCACTCCCTGTGGGAGCGAGTTCCACATTCTCACCACTCTCTGGGTAAAGAAGTTTTTCCTGAATTCCCGATTGGATTTATTAGTGACCATCTTATATTGATGTCCTCTAGTTCTGGTCTCCCCCAACAAGTGCAAACATCTTCTCTACATCTACTCTCTCAAACCCTTTCAGAATTTGAAAGACCTCTATCAGGTCGCCCCTCAGCCTTCTCTTTTCTAGAGAAAAAAGCCCCAGCCTGTTCAATCTTTCCTGATAGTTATAAGCTCTCAGTTCTGGTATCATCCTTGTAAATCTTTTTTGCACCTTCTCCAGTGCCTCGATATCTTTTTTATAATATGGAGGCCAGAACTGTGCACAGTGCTCCGAGTGTGGTCTAACTAAGGTCCGATATAAGGTTAACATAACTTCTCTGCTTTTTAATTCTCTCTCTCTAGAAATGAACCCCAGTGCTTTTTACGGCCGCATTATTCCTCCTGGCACCCTCCCCCACCCATCCTTCGAATGCGGCTAATCTCGTCGTACCTGATTGTTTTACTTCTTGTGCGCACCGTTCCTCCTCATCATCCCAGTTATCCTGCACAGAAAGAGCAGTGGCAGTTACAAGGTGCCGATTTACAACATCCATTTGTACAGCACCTTCTGGCCTGAAGAGCAATTTTCCTGATTTCACCCCTCCCCCCCGCCCACTGCTAATTGGCCCGGGTGTTTAAAAATCTGCCTATCCCAGGAGATGATATGGTTCCAGAGGTGGGTTAAAAAGTGTCTGCATAAGTACTAGATGGGACAGGCTAGACGCATCGGTGGGGCTTTTCCTGCCTGTCATTTAAATTTTTTTTATTCGTTCCTGGGATGTGGGCGTCGCTGGCAAGGCCGGCATTTATCACCCATCCGTAGCTGCCCTCGAGAAGGCGGTGGTGAGCCGCCTTCTTGAACCGCTGCAGTCCGTGTGGTGAAGGTGCTCCCACAGTGCTGTTAGGGAGGGAGTTCCAGGATTTTGACCCAGCGACGATGAAGGAACGGCCCGATATATTTCCAAGTCGGGATGGTGTGTGTGACTTGGAGGGGAACTTGGAGGTGGTGTTGTTCCCATGCGCCTGCTGCCCTTGTCCTTCTAGTTGGAAGAGGTCGCGGGCTTGGGAGGCGCTGTTTCGTACGGTGTTCCCTCACCTGTGCTCTCTGCGGCTCCCCCTGCACTCAACACAGGGGGGGAGTGTGTTCTGCCCCTCAAGTGCCAAGCTCCCATCATTCTATCCATCTTCCAAGGTCAGGAACTCAGCATGTGCAGGAATTGGTGGACAAGGCGGTGTATACCAACACGAGAACTGCCCTCACTCTACACCAACTTCATAAAAAGGAAAGGCTTGCATTTCTCCAGCGCCTTTCACGACCTCAGGACGTCCCAAAGCTCTTTACAGCCAATGAAGTAGTTTTTGGAGTGTAGTCACTGTTGTAATGTAGGAAACGCAGCAGCCAATTTGCGCACAGCAAGCTCCCACAAACAGCAATGTGATAATGACCAGATCATCTGTTTTTTAGTGATGTTGGTTGAGGGATAAATATTGGCCCCGGGTCACCGGGGAGAACTCCCCCCTGCTCTTCTTCCAATAGTGGCTGTGGGATCTTTTATGTCCACCTCAGAGCAGACGGGGCCTCGGTTTAACGTCTCATCTGAAAGATGGCACCTCCGACAGCGCAGTGCTCCCTCAGTACTGCCCCTCCGACAGTGCGGCGCTCCCTCAGTACTGCCCCTCTGACAGTGCGGCGCTCCCTCAGTACCGCCCCTCAGACAGTGCGGCGCTCCCTCAGTACCGCCCCTCCGACCGTGCGGCGCTCCCTCAGTACCGCCCCTCCGACAGTGCGGCGCTCCCTCAGTACTGCCCCTCCGACAGTGCGGCGCTCCCTCAGTACTGCACGGTGATGTCGGCCTGGATTATGGGCTCAAGTCTCTGGAGTGGGACTCGAACCCACGACCTTCTATTTCCGCTGGTTGGGGATTCTAGGACTAGGGGGCAGAATCTAAAAATTAGAGCTAGACCCTTCAGGAGTGAAATTAGGAAACACTTCTACATACAAAGGGCTGGTAGAAGTTTGGAACTCTCTTCCGCAAGCAGCAATTGATGCTGGGTCAATTGTTAATTTTCAATTTGAGATTGGTAGATTTTTGTATTAAAAGATCTGGGGCCAAAGGCGGGTAGATGAAGTTAGGTCACAGATCAGCCATGATCTCACTGAATGGCGCAACAGGCTCGAGGGGCTGAATGGCCTCCTCCTGTTCCTGTGTTCTGACTCAGATGGCAAGAGAGTGCTACCCACTGAGCCACGGTGGATACAGGCCGGACGTTATAAGGGTTTGGAGTCCTGAGGGTATGGGGTGGTTGGCATGCCACGGCACAATGCGATAGCGGAGGAGACGTTAAACCGAGGCCCCCTCTGCCCTGTCAGGTGGACATGGAAGATCCCACGGCCACTATTTCGAAGAAGAGCAAGGGGAGTTCTCCCCGGTGTCCTGGGGCCAATATTTATTCCTCAACCAACATTACTAAAACAGATGATCTGGTCATCATCATATTGCTGTTTGTGGGAGCTTGCTGTGCGCAAATTGGCTGCCGCGTTTCCTACATTACAACAGTGACTACACTTCAAAAAAAGTACTTCACTGGCTGTGAAGCGCTGTGGGACGTCCTGAGGTGGTGAAAGGCGCTGTAGAAATGCAAATATTTCTTCATGCCAACCCCTGGATTATGTATATTTTAATTGTTTTTGCACCTTCACCGTCTGCTCTTCGTCTTCTCCTTCCCACCGGTCTGACGCCGCCATTTTCCGCCCAGCTTCCTCCGGCTCGAAGCCTTCCGCGTCTGGGATGAGAGAATTTTTTAAAAGAAAAAAAGAGGCGGGGGGAGCGTTAAAATTGAGCAAACTGGCGGCCGCCGGGCCCGAACCCGCCGCCACCATCGCCACTTACCCCAGGTATCCATGGTCGCCATCTTGTCTCTGGCACCGCGCCTGCGCTTTCAGGTTGGTCCTCCCAGCCGCTGGGTGGCGCTGCAGATTTAATATATCCTCATCCCAGCCGCTGGGTGGCGCTGCAGATTTACTATATCCTCATCCCAGCCGCTGGGTGGCGCTGCTGATTACATTTATCCTCATCCCAGCCGCTGGGTGGCGCTGCAGATTTAATATATTCTCATTCCATCCGCTGGGTGGCGCTGTTTCTGGAGGACAATTAAACCAATGGATGTATAGACTGGTGTAATATACAGCAGCAATTGCACTACTGGATTAATTGCACCCTGCCCAAGGATTAATTTTTTTAATGAAATATATTAACATGCATCCTAAATATATAATAAATAAATATATTAAAACGCTGCCTCAGTGCTGCCTGTCCGACAGTGCAGTGCTGCCTCAGTACTGCCCCTCCGACAGTGCAGCGCTCCCTCAGTACTGCCCCTCCGACATTACGGCACTCCCTCAGTACTGCCCCTCCGACAGTGTGGCGCTCCCTCAGCACTGCCCCTCCGACAGTGCGGCGCTCCCTCATTACTGACCCTCCGACAGTGCAGCGCTCCCTCAGTACTGCCCCTCCGACAGTGCGGCGCTCCCTCAGTACTGCCCCTCCGACAGTGCGGCGCTCCCTCAGTACCGCCCCTCCGACAGTGCGGCGCTCCCTCAGTACTGCACTGGGAATGTCAGCCTGGATTATGTGCTCAAGTCTCCAGAGCGGGACTTGAAGCCATGGCCTTCATGACTCGCTAGGGAAGGTGATACCAACTAGGCCAAAGCTGACATCTAAAGTAGGACAGAATGCTGCTGCAGTGTATACAATGAGCAATCTCACTCAATGGATCAATTGGTTAGAACAATGAGTAGCTGAGGCACCTGGATCAGGAAGATCCCAGGTTGGAAAGTGTCAGTTGGGTTAGCAATGTGGCTCAGCATGCTGAGGTTTGGGAGGCGAAGAAATAATTGGTCGGGGTTAGAGCTCCAGAAACTCCCATTGAAACGGTCCATGTATGGATGTCATATTAAACGACAATTGGATCCGATACCCACCAATCCATTGACACTGTCTGGATTCACACATAAGGAATGGCTACTAGGCTGAGGCACTAGAGGGCAATTGGTGCCCATGGAACTATACCCATGTAAGGGGCTGAATACCTTCAGGACCAGAACAAGGGGGCATCACCTTAAAATTAGAGCCAGGCCGTTCAGGGGTGATGTCAGGAAGCACTTCTTCACACAAAGGGTGGTGGAAATCTGGAACTCTCTCCCCCAAAAAGCTGTTGAGGCTGGGGGTCAATTGAAAATGTCAAAACTGAGATTAATAGATATTTGTTGGGTAAGGGGACTAAGGGTTACAAAACCAAGGCGGGTAAATGGAGTTAAGATACAGATCAGCCAAGGTCTAACCTGTTGGGCCGAATGGCCTGTTTCTGCGCTGTGAATTCTATGGAATACTATGAAATTGAATGGGGAAACTGGCTCGAGGGGTTGAATGGCCTCCTCCTGTTCTTATGTTCCTAGAGGAGTAGGAGAAGGGAGAACACTTATCAGAGAAAGAAAATAAAAAATGTTCTAAGAAGGTGGAGTCTATATAAAAGCCGTGACTGATGTGTTTTTTTATTCATTCTCGGGATGTGGGCGTCGCTGACAAGGCCAGCATTTACTGTCCATCACTAGTTTCCCTGAGAAGGTAGTGATGGGCCTTCCTCTGTTCGAACATAACATAAGAATTAGGAGCAGGAGTCGGCCATACGGCCCCTTGAGCCTGCTCCGCCATTCAATAAGATCATGGCTGATCTTCGACCTCAACTCCACTTTCCCGCCCGCTCCCCATATCCCTTGATTCCCCAAGAGTCCAAAAATCTATCGATCTCAGCCTTGAATATACTCAACGATTCAGCATCCACAGCCCTCTGGGGCAGAGAATTCCAAAGATTCACAATCCTCTGAGTGAAGAAATTTCTCCTCATCTCAGTCCTAAATGGCCGACCCCTTATCCTGAGACTGTGATCCCCTAATTCTAGACTCTCCAGCCAGGGGAAACAACCTCTCAGAATCTTGTATGTTTCAATGAGATCACCTCTCATTCTTCTAAACTCCAGAGAGTATAGGCCCATTCTACACAATCTCCCCTTATAGGACAACCCTCTTATCAATTTAGTGGTACAATTGAATGGCTCACGAGGCCACTTCAGATGGGCAGTTAAGAGTCAAGCACGCTAGCGTGGGGACTGGAGTCACATATAGTCCAGACCGGGTAAGGCCCATAGGTTTGCTTCCCTAAAGTACTTTATATTGCATATCCTTGATTTGGCCATGGGCTGGTTCATGCTGAATATTTCCCACAGGCCCTGATGCACTAATTAGGAAAATAAACAATAACAAAGTAGTTCGGATTAAACTTTTATTATAGATTTTATTCCAGATAATGGGACATTCTTTTTTTTTGCACACATGAAGGAAATGACACAGTTACTGTTGGCCAAGCGTCATCCAATCAAATGACCAAGGCCACCATATTATCTTGACCAATCCTCACCAAGGCGCACAGGAGCTTGGAACAATTTAACCAACGAGAAAACCGACCCAATGCGAAGGGAGCAATCGCTGAGTTTTGGGCGTATGAATTGGATGGCTTGGCGTGTCGAGCGGGAGGTGACTCAAGATGGTCATACAGGCCCAAGGGCTCACCACATTGAGGAGGCAACAATTCCCCCCCCACCCCCACCCCCACGTTCCTAGCTCCTCACCCAAAGTCAAACCATTTCGGTGACTGATGTTATCCAGCCCGTGCCAGCAACATCCCACGGACAGCCGTGAGGTGATTTGAGCAGTTAACGTGTTGGTGTTGGTTGAGGGAGAAATGTTGGCCAGGACACCAGGAGACCCTCCTCCACCCCCCACCCCCAACCTTCTCTTCTTGGAATAGTGCCACAGGGTCTTTAACATCCAACTGACCCCTTCAGTTTAACATCGGAAGAGCCGTAATTGGACAGTGCGGCGCTCCCTCAGTACTGCAGGGAAGCGTTAGCCTAGCTCAGGAAGGCCACAAATTCCGACCCTGACCTCAGGCCACTGTGATGTCCATCGGGAATGCCATGAACAAATAAATCAAACTCTAGCAAGAAAATGAAAATCTCAACATCTTAAAAGAAATTTGAAAACAGGAGATGGAGTGTTTCTCGTGGGAGTTGCCCCCTATGCTGTCCAATTGTCGCCTGGTTAAGTTTGGCTTCAATCCAGGTCCTTCGCATTTCTACTTTGGGGAGGGCCCAAGGGTTGAGGATTGGTTGGCAATATGGTTTACAAAGTGACAAGGCAGGTAAGTGCTATTAAAATAACGGTGTCCACTTATTGACATCGCAGGAGAATTGATTGGTCACCATGCTTGGTGGCATTGTGAACACATTCTTCCCCAACGGGCTTGTGGCGTCGCTACACATATCAGACGGTCTCCCCCCCCACGTTCTTACACAGATTCAGGCACATGAAGGACATCTGTTCCATGTTAGCATTTTTACTCGGACAGGAAACACAACAAGAGACACAAACATGGAGTCACACTTCAGGTGGGCGGTGTACGATATTAAGCGTAACCCTTCGCTACACAAGGATCTAAGGCACCCGTGATGACGGCAAGGCAACGTCGAAAGAAAAGTGCGAGTTTTTCCCCCCCCTTACTCGGGATGAGGGGATTGACCGTTCACCTTTTTTTTGCCAGTGGACGTATACGGTGAAAGGGGTTCAATCGAACACCAAGTAGACAACGGTGGGCCAAAACAGTGTTTTTCTAATCCTGCGCCAAACGCGGAGGTTTGGATCTTTAGCTGAGGCAGTTTTGAAAGCAGCTGGGGTCAAAATGGAATGAAAAGGGAATTTCAAGATGGAGGACTGCTGACTGGAAGTCTGGGCTGAAGCTTCAATGACCTTTGAACCCAAGCCAATCAAATCAATTGGTCCTTTGGCCGCACAACTGGTGAACCCCAGCTCGTGTCGATTGGGTAACGTTATGTTTTCAACCCAAACTTTAGCTACACAAGTATTATAAATGGTTAACATCTAAATTGCTTGACCATTGAGAAGGAATTATTTGATCACCGAAAGGACCTGCCTTTAACATCAAAGGAAAGACATGCTGTATAATCGACGGTCAGTCTCAAGGTCCCCGAGTCCTCAGCGTTGGATTGGCACTGCCGCGTGAGGGCATGGCGGAGAGGGCTCTGTGCGAGGCTTATGTCAAGACTTAACTCCTGTCTGGCAAGAAGGCCAGTCGCCAGAGGCTGGCCTTTACCCACCCTCGTTCGGAAAGTGGGCGACGAGAAGCCTAACGCCGACAACATGACCTTTGGACCCACGGCCCTCGCGAGTGTTCCGCGGTCGTCGATGGTGGTACAAACCCAGTTCTTTGCACGTCTCAGAAACACGCCGAGGGTGACTTCAACTTTGAGGGCTGGTGTAAAACGAGCTATATCGGATTGGCCGCCCGTTGTACATTGACGCCAATGAGGGAGGAACATTCGGGAGAGGTGTATAACGGGATTGGCCAATCTGATGGTGCCCGTCTGGCACTAGCACCAAAACTCAATGTTGCCCTCTCCACTACCTTTGGAAGCAGGCCTCACTGCATGAGCAGGGTATCAGTTCGCTCCGGACTGGTGTCTTTGTCGAGCTCAGCCTGGCCGCACAACTACCTGAACACATTCATAACTGGTATTATTGACCTAGGGGAAGTTGCTGCTCGGACAGGTTACCGGTGGGCCAGGACATCCTTCATGAGCAATCTTTGGTGTATCTGGTGACTTCGTGCCTATATTCGACAAGAAGCTTAAGTACTTTCCCTGCGCCGTTACACACATGGCACTCCCAGTCTCATAGGGTTAAGAACATAAGAAGTAGGAGCAGGAGTCGGCCATTCGGCCCCTCGAGCCTGCTTCGCCATTCAATAAGATCATGGCTGATCTTCGACCTCAACTCCACTTTCCCGCCTGATCTCCATATCCCTTGATTCCCCATGAGTCCAAAAATCTATCTATCTCAGCCTTGAATATACTCAACGACTGAGCCTCCACAGCCCTCTGGGGTAGAGAACTCCAAAGATTCACAACCCTCCGAGTGAAGAAATTCCTCCTCATCTCAGTCCTAAATGGCTGACCCCTTATCCTGAGACTGTGACCCCTGGTTCTAGACTCTCCAGCCAGGGGGAAACAGCCTCTCAGCATCTACCCTGTCAATCTCCCCCTCAGAATTCTGTATGTTTCAATGAGATCGCCTCTCATTCTTCTAAATTCCAGAGTGTACAGGCCCGATCTGCTCAATCTCTCCTCATAGGACAGCCCTCTCACCCCAGGGATCAATCTAGTGAACCTTCAGTACACCGCCTCTTAAGATAATGCCAATTCCGGGCGGTTTTGTCACATGACCTCCCAGCCCCCCTGCCATTGGCCGCCCAACACACCCATCCTCGTGGTGCCCCGCCTTCCCAGGGCCAATCGGAAAGCGAACAGACTCTTCGTTATCCGATTGGATGATTTTTGACCGTTAGTCGGAGAGCCTTTATTCCCTGCTGCTAAAGAAGCCTTGGCCAATAATATACCTACAAGGCCTTAGTGGGTAGGCCTCAAATGGCTTTCATTTTTTAATAGTGGTTAATACCCATTGTTCCAGTTACACCAGTGGTTAATGAATTTTCCTAGTGATCAACTAGTTAGTTCATGAAACGTACTTTCTAAGCACCAGTTATTCTGTCATTGCGTTATTGTCAGTACTTAAGTCCTAAATGTTAGATTCGAAGTGTACATCGCAATAAAAAAGAGGAGCAGGGAGGGATTATTCCCCTGGTGGCTGTACAGGAGGGGAGCTAACTGCACCGGAGAACAGGAATACTAGTGCGACCCAATGGATCAGTCTCTGTATTTACGTCTGTTTAAGGGGCTGCGGTGGGGAAAAGCGGAACGTTCCTCCATATGCGTTAGAATTCCCATTGGGAATGGGCCCAATCTGTGGCCCTCAGCAGCTCCTCTTGCCCGACCGTGCGGCCAGAAGCCGGGATCCCTGGCTGGGAGTGCGGAGGCCATCTTCTCACCTGGGAACCCGGCCGGCGAGCGTCGGCCGGTTATCCGACGGTGGAGGGCACCGCGCTCGATCCTGCCCGCACCCGACGCCCACCCGTGCGCCCGTTCCGATCGCGGGTCACTGGGTAGCATTCAGGGGCTTGGGGACCGCCCGATGCAAATAAGCGAGCACAGCACAGATCGGAGATCCAAGCTGGGACCTATCCGGTCAGTGTGGCTCAATGCCACATTAGGCCAATGAAGCCATTGGGGCAGGTTTGGCCATTAACGTCTAACACAGTGTAACATTGCCATTGGGAATGGGACCCCCTGGTCTCCATATTATAAAAAGGATATCGAGGCACTGGATAAGGTGCAAAAAAGATTTACAAGGACGATACCACTGCTGAGAGGTTATAACTTTCAGCAAAGATTGAACAGGCTGGGGCTCTTTTCTCTTGAAAAGAGAAGGCTGAGGAGTGACCTGATGGAGGTCTTTAATATTATGAAAGGGTTTTGATAGAGTAGACATAGAGAAAATGTTTCCACTTGTGGGGGAGACCAGAACTAGGGGCCATAAATAGAAACATAGAAAAATAGGAGCAGGAGTCGGCCATTCGGCCCTTCGAGCCTGCTCCACCATTCAATATGTTCATGGCTGATCCTCTATCTCAATACCATATTCCCGCTCTCTCCCCATACCCCTTGACGCCTTCTATGTCTAGAAATCTATCTATCGCCTTCTTAAATATATTCAGTGACTTGGCCTCCACAGCCTTCTGTGGTAGAGAATTCTACAGGTTCACCACCCTCTGAGTGAAGAAATTTCTCCTCATCTCAGTCCTAAATGTCCTACCCCATATCCTGAGACTGTGACCCCTCGTTCTCGACCCCCTCAGCCAGGGGAAACATCCTCCCTGCATCCAGTCTGTCTAGCCCTGTCAGAATTTTATACGTTTCAATGAGATCCCCTCTCATTCTTCTAAACTCTGGTGAATAGTCATTAATAAATCCAATCGGGAATTCAGGAGAACTTTCTTGACCCAGAGAGTGGTGAGAATGTGGAACTCGCTACCACAGGGAGTGGTTGAGGCGAATAGCATAGATGCATTTAAGGGGAAGCTGGATAAACACATGAGGGAGAAAGGAATAGAAGGATATGCTGATGGGGGGAGATGAAGAGTGGCGTGGAACAGAAAACCCCGGCATAGACCAGATGGGCCGAATGGCCTGTTTCTGTGCTGTAGACTCTGAGTAATTCTATGTAATGTAGAAGAGGTTTGTGCAGGCTGGTCGGGAGAGGCTTATTCTTCCCCACTCTGGCAGGACGCTGATGCAATTGACAAATTAATTCTGATAGTTGTGTTAGCCCTAATTTCCTACCATTACTATTTTAACGCATTAGCTTAACCATTTAAAAGTAACAGGTTGCATTAAATTAGCACAGACAGGAAGTTAATTGCAAACACATTAACTAAAAATGCGACCATATTAACCAGGAGTCGGGGTGCTGTTGCTTTAAGATCCATGACACTCTGAGGTGCAATGCATGATGCGTGACATCTCAAGTGTGACAGATGTGACCTCAAAGCACTGGAGAGGTACCACCAACGCTGCCTCCGCAAGATCCTGCAAATCCATTGGCAGGATAGGTGCGCCAATGTCAGTGTTCTCGCTCAGGCCAACATCCCCAGCATCGAAGCTTTGACCACGCTCGATCAGCTCCGATGGACGGGCCACATTGTCCGCATGCCCGATACGAGACTCCCAAAACAAGCGCTCTACTCGGAGCTCCGACACGGCAAGAGAGCCCCAGGTGGGCAGAGTAAACGCTTCAAGGACACCCTCAAAGCCTGCTTGAAAAAGTGCAACATCCCCACCGACACCTGGGAATCCCTGGCCCCAAGACCGCACAAAGTGGAGGAGAAGCATCCGGGAAGGTGCCGAACACCTCGAGTCTCTTCGCCGGGAGCAAGCGGAAGCCAAGCGCAAATAGCGGAAGGAGCGCACGTCAACCCAAGCACCCCACACCCCACCCGCTCCCTTGAACCACCGTCTGCCCCACCTGTGACAGAGACTGTAGGTCCCGCATTGGACTCATCAGTCACCTGAGAACTCATTTTTAGTGTGGAAGCAAGTCATCCTCGGTTCCGAGGGACTGGCTAAGAGAGACAGATGTGGGCCAGATGCAAAACTTCTATATAGTTATACGAAAACTGGAAACTTCAAACTAACCTACGGGCAGGATCTGAGTTTCAATATAAGTGACTGATTCACTCACCCCTCACTCCCAGCACAGAAGGAGGTAATTCGGCCCATCGTGACATTTCCTGCTCTTTGAAAGAGCTCTTCAATTAGTCCCACTCCTTCACTCTTTCCCCACATAGCAAATTTCTCTGTTTCCAGTATTTATCCAATTCTCTTTTGAAAGTTACTATTGAATCTGCTTCCACCGCCCTTTCAGGCAGCGCATTCCAGATCACAACAACTCGCTGCGTAAAAAATATTCTCATCTCCCCCTCTGGTTCTTTTGCCAATTATCTTAAATCTGTGTCCTCTGGTTACCGACCCTCCTGCCAGTGGAAACAGTTTCTCCTTATTTACTCTTATCAAAAACGCCTCCTCATTTTGAACACCTCTAATAAATCTTCCCCTTAACCTTCTCTGCTTGAAGGAGAACAATCCCAGCTTCTCCAGTCTCTCCACATAATTGAAGGCCCGCATCCCTGTTTTGTGGATAATCTCTCAAACTGGCGCTCGAAGGAAAGACGAACCCCATGATAAGTTGCTCCGTGGCAGTACACTGTAAGGTGAGAGTGTGTCCATTGAACAGTGGAGAATTAAACACTGCAACCACCAGCTCCTCCAGTCCATCAGAATTCTCAGATTCATTATTTTACACCATCTAACATCTTTTATCGGTCGATCTTGCTCGGTACTGGTATGGACTAAGATGATTTAGGGATAAGAATCTGATATCATTGTGGAATGTTAAAGAAGACAATCTGTACAAATATTGCTGTCGAAAGCAGTAAACAAATGTTCTGTTAAAACCTCTAGATATTCAGTTTAAATACTCGATTAGTGTTGAAGACTATGAAAAGCAGCATTATTCTGAGATAGTTTTACGTGTTATTGAGGGGAGAAGGGCACACTCCAGATCGTAAGGCACATGGGTCCTTCTTTTCAGTCAGAGCGATGACCTTATGGGCTTCCACCTTATAGCCACAAGAGACAGACAACACACACACACACACACACACACACTGTAAAACTAGCAGCTCTCTGTGGCATTGTTTGCAGGTAGTTTGGGATTGGGCGCATGGTTATGGTGTTAAGTCGCTAAAGCGGAACGGTGTTTAACCTGACCCGTACCATTTGGGACACTGCTCAGATACTTCCTGCGGGGGCAGTGGTCTGACCAGCCACACCCTGAAGTCAATGAGGGAATAAATGCTGAGGCAGGTTTCCGTACATTGGCGGGAACTGGTAAATTTCCCTTGGGGGAGGTGGGGGGCGGGGGAAGGCAGTGGGGTCTGAAAAAGCATCCATGAGTGTCCATGACACTGTGAAGCGTGACGCATGGCATGCAACATCCCAAGTGTGAAGCGGGATGTGTGACAAATGTGCACCAGATGCATAGCTGTACAGCTGTTAATTGCAAACTTCGAACCAATCTCTGACTGAACCTGTTGTGGGCGAGTTCTGGATATGACTTGACATGTGACTTAACTCACCCACCTTCAGGCCTTTCGGACAGTCTTCGAGCAGTACTAAGTCCCGGCCGTTACGTTGGTCCCTTGCTGGTTTCTGAGTGGATGGCAGGGATTAGATTGGGGGAATGTGGTAGCTCTGGGGGTAGCTGTCTGAATATTAGTGGAGAGTTTGAAGATCTCTTTGGGACCAGTGGGTAAATGGTTTCTGTACATGTGCGTATAGGAATTGGAGGAGGCCATTCAGCCCCTCGAGCCTGTTCCTGCCATTCAATTAGACCATGGCTCTTCTGTACATCAATTCCATTTATCTCCATATTCTTTTGATGCTCTTGCATAAGGGCTTCTCTGAGGTTGGCGGGAGAGGGGAAGAGGATGGAATATTAAGAAGACCTTGTTCTCTCGCAGAGCAGCCCAGAGCTCTCCCATGCCTCACTCGCTCTCTCCCTCCCATCGAGTGACCGACAAGACTCCCTCTGACGGAGCACGGCCCAGACCGCCAGGAGCAGCTAAAAACCAACCCTGGTCAAAATACCCGGCGACTCTTTTGTGCGAGCACAATTTGCGCCAGCAGATTGAGACTGACCAATCGATTGGACCAATCAGGCGTCCCGGAAGGCCGTGGGCCAGGCTTGGAATGTGAAAGTGTTCCAAAGTGGACTTTTCGTGGGCGGTCCAGTTCGGGGCCTGCTGACTATCGCCAGGGCGCCCATTGCGCGAAATGGCGCCGTCCGCCATCTTGCTTACAGGCAATCGCCTTGCCTGCTAGATGGCCAATCGAGATAAGTCGGCGAGGCGCGGCAGAGACGGGCTCGAGGTGGAGCCATGACCCGAAATGTCTCCGCAATGGCCAAGGGGGTTCGCCTTCCGAAAGGGGGTCAAAACCTCATGGCCCGCCAATCTCCCCACCCCACCCCACCCCCCCACCTCACCCACTCCGTCTCACTCCCTCTTCTGCTTGATCCTGTCGGGGAAGTTGCTCTGGAGGAAGGAAGAGGAACTGGGGGACCAGGCCAGGAGGAGGACGAAGATTCCGATGACCAGGAGGTTGAGGAACACGGCGGCCACCATGACCCCCAGGGTCCCCTCCAGCGATGGGAGGGGCGTGTTGACCAACAGCCAAGAGTGGCGGCAACCCATGTCCAAGATGATGGCCTCCAGCTGGAAGTGCGTGCCCGCCACGGCACTGATGTGGAACAGCTGGTGGCTGTGACCTGGGAGACAAAAAGATGCAAATCAGGACCGAGAAGCCACGTGTCCCGCCCGGCGATCGGGTTACACAGCAACAGGAGCAGGCCATTCAGCCCCTCGAGCCTGTTCCATTCAATCAGATCACGGCTGATCTGTATCTTAACTCCATCGAAGGCAAATGGTATGTTGGCCTTCATAGCGAAAGGGTTTGAGTATAGGAACAGGGATGTCCTGCTGCAGTTGTACAGGGCCTTGGTGAGACCACACCTTGAGTACTGTGTGCAGTTTTGGTCGCCTTATCTGAGGAAGGATGTTCTTGCCATGGAAGGAGTTCAGCGAAGATTCACAAGGCTGATACCTGGGATGGCAGGAATGACATATGAGGAGAGATTGGGTCGATTGGGCTTATACTCGCTGGAGTATAGAAGAATGAGAGGGGATCTCATCGAAACATATAAAATTCTGACAGGTCTGGACAAACTAGATGCAGGGAGAATGTTCCCGATGGTCAGAGAGTCCAGAACCAGGGGTCATAATCTAAGGATAAGGGGTAAGCCATTTAGGACAGAAATGAGGAAGAATTTCTTCACCCAGAGAGTGGTGAACCTGTGGAATTCTCTACCACAGAAGGTAGTTGAGGCCAAGTCATTAAATATATTCAAGAATGAGTTAGATATATTTCTTAAAGCTAAAGGTATCAAGGGATATGGGGAGAAGGCAGGTACAGGGTACTGAGTTTGGATGATCAGCCATGATCTCATCGAATGGCGGAGCAGGCTCGAGGGGCCGAATGGCCTACTCCTGCTCCTATCTTCTATGTTTCTATGTCTATGTTTCTATGACCCGCCTTGGTTTCGTAACCCTTAATCCCCTTACCCAACAAAAATCTATCAATCTCAGTTTTGACATTTTCAATTGACCTCCAGCCTCAACAGCTTTTTGGGGGAGAGAGTTCCAGATTTCCACTACCCTTTGTGTGAAGAAGTGCTTCCTGACATCACCCCTGAACGGCCTGGCTCTAATTTTAAGGTGATGCCCCCCTTGTTCTGGACTCCCCCCACCAGAGGAAATAGTTTCTCTCGATCTACCCCATCGAATCCTTCAAACTACTTAAACACCTCGATTAGATCACCCCTTAATCTTCTAAACTCAAGGGAATACAAGCCTAGTCTGTGCAGCCTGTCCTCGTAATTTAACCCTTTCAGCCCCCGGGTATCACTCTGGTGAATCTGTGCTGCCCCCCCTCCGAGGTCAGTATATCCTTCCTGAGGTGCGGAACGTAAACAGGGCAGGTTTGAGAGATCTGGATTCTCTTATCAAAGGACTTTTCCTCGCTTTCCCAGAAAGGACCCAGGTCTGATCCCCTGTAGGCCTCGAGTTCTCTGTGGCTAGGCTGATGCAGTTAAAAATAAGTGAGCGACGCAATGTTGAGCTTCAATGCGTTTGACAGCTTCAACCGAATGGAAGAAACCCCGACATTTATTCGTGAAGATGTTTTTTCTACATCGACTCCTGGTCCACCAACACCTCGATTTTAAAATTCTCATCCTCGCGGTAAAATCTCTCCATGGCCTCGCCCCCTCTCCCTATCTCTGTAACCTCCTCCAGCCCCTGCAACCCTCCGAGATCTCTGCGCTCCTCCAATTCTGGCCTCTCGCGCATCCCCCGATTTCCATCGCTCCACCATTGGCGGCCGTGCCTTCAGCTACCTGGGCCCTAAGCTCTGGAATTCCCTCCCTAAACCTCTCCGCCTCTCTCTCTCCTCCTTTAAGACGCTCCTTAAAACCGACCTCTTTGACCAAGCTTTTGGTCGCCTGTCCTAATATCTCCTTATGTGGCTCAGTGTCAAATTTTGTCTGAAATCGCTCCTGTGAAGCACCTTGGGTCGTTTTACTACGTTAAAGGCGCTGTATAAATATAAGTTGCTTTTGATGATGATGAAGGCGTACCGTGGCTGCAGTGTGTACCATCTACAAGATGCACTGCAGCAACTCGCCAAGGCTTCTTCGCCAGCACCTCCCAAACCCGCGACCTCTTCCACCTAGAAGGACAAGGGCATAGGAACATAGGAGCAGGAGGAGGCCATTCAGCCCCTCGAGCCTGTTCCGCCATTCAGTGAGATCATGGCTGATCTGCGACCTAACTCCATCTACCCACCTTTGGCCCATATCCCTTAATACCTTTGGTTAACAGAAATCTATCAATCTCAGATTTAAAATTAACAATTGACCCAGCATCAATTGCCATTTGCGGAAGAGAGTTCCAAACTTCTACCACCCTTTATGTGTAGAAGTGTTTCCTAATTTCACTCCTGAAAGGTCTAGCTCTAATTTTTAGACTCTGCCCCCTAGTCCTAGACTCCCCAACCAGTGGAAATAGTTTCTCTCTATCTACCCTATCAGTTCCCCTTAATATCCTGAAAACTTCGATCAGATCACCCCTTAACCTTCTAAATTCTAGGGAATACAACCCTAGTTTGTGTAATCTCTCTTAGTAACTTAACCCTTGGAGTCCGGGTATCATTCTGGTAAACCTACGCTGCACTCCCTCCAAGGCCAATATATCCTTCCCAAGGTGTGGTGCCCAGAACTGCTCACAGTACTCCAGGTGTGGTCTAACCAGGGCTTTGTACAGCTGCAGCATAACTTCTACCCCGATGTATTCTAGTCCTCTAGATATAAAGGCCAGCAGTCCATTAGCCTTTTTGATTACTTGCAGCAGGCGCATGGGAATACTACCACCTCCAAGTTCCCCTCCGTGTCACACACCATCCCGACTTGGAAATATATCGGGCCGTTCCTTCATTGTCGCTGGGTCAAAATCCTGGAACTCCCTCCCTAACAGCGCTGTGGGAGCACCTTCAGCACACGGACTGCAGCGGTTCAGGAAGGCGGCTCACCACCACCTTCTCAAGGGGCAATTAGGGATGGGCAATAAATGCTGGGCCTTGCCAATGATGCCCACATCCCCTGAACGATTAAAAAAAAACTTTACGTCCATGTGTCTGGATGGGGAATCTGAGTCACAGAGGTCAAAGGGCAGCTCTGATACGTCAATTAGAGTGAATGTTGGTCAAGCGGCCAATTACATTTCTAGTCGGGGTGCAGAGCGGTTTGAGGTTAAATACACCCCTCCACCATCCCCCCGCTCCCCTTCCACTCCCCCCAACACGGAGACTCACCGATGTAATCGAAGCAACCAGGAGCCAAACGTTCTGGGAGGTGTGAGGCAAACAGGAAGCAGGTGAGGAAGGCAAATATCAGGTGGTGGTAGTGAGTGGGGACGGCGTCATTGTGGCTGCAGTCTTCACCCCAACAGAGTAACAGCTGCGGAGAGAGGGGAAAGGGAGAGGGCTGAGCATTCTTATGACCCAACGCTCCCGCGCTCTCCGGGAGGAGTAACTCGTTCATGCCGACCCTATCTGTCCTTGCCAGAGATTACAAATCTTGCCTCTGTGTTTACCTCCTGCCTACGAAACCTCACTTGCGGTTGTCAAATTTGCGATCACCCAATTGTGTCTGTTTCCTCCATTATAAATTCCTCTGTCCATATTTCTAAAGGGAAATGTCAATGTAAACATGTCACACTGCACTTACACCCTCCCGCCAGTGGTGGCGCTGTTGTGGCTCAGTTTTGCGCCTCTTAGCCTGAATTGCAGAGAAATTGCAGTTTTTCCCCAACCAACTCTGCTTGCTAGTTTGCCCAGTAACCCGCTGTGTGCTGTACATGTACAGGAGCTGACACTGAGACATACAAGAGCCATTCAGTACCAAGCGGGAGTGAATCGTTCCCTTTTACCCGCTGTGTACTGTGAGCTACCGTCTACAGAGCAGCAGTGATACCCGCCCTGCTGTATGCCTCAGAGACATGGACCATGTACAGCAGGCACCTCAAAGCACTGGAGAGGTACCACCAACGCTGCCTCCGCAAGATCCTGCAAATCCATTGGCAGGATAGGCGCACCGACATCAGTGTTCTCGTTCAGGCCAACATCCCCAGCATCGAAGCTTTGACCATGCTCGATCAGCTCCGATGGACGGGTCACATTGTCCGCATGCCCGATACGAGACTCCCAAAACAAGCGCTCTACTCGGAGGTCCGGCACGGCAAGAGAGCCCCAGGTGGGCAGAGGAAACGCTTCAAGGACACCCTCAAAGCCTCCTTGAAAAAGTGTAACATCCCCACCGACACCTGGGAATCTCTGGCCCAAGACCGCACAAAGTGGAGGAGAAGCATCCGGGAAGGCGGCGAACACCTCGAGTCTCTTCGCCGGGAGCAAGCGGAAGCCAAGCGCAAACAGCGCAAGGAGCGCACGTCAACCCAAGCACCCCACCCCACCCGCCCCTTCAACCACCGTCTGCCCCACCTGTGACAGAGACTGTAGGTCCCGCATTGGACTCATCAGTCACCTGAGAACTCATTTTTAGTGTGGAAGCAAGTCATCCTCGGTTCCGAGGGACTGCCTGAGAAGAGAAGGAGAAGAAGATCTCCATTAGCTAGTTAGTTGTTCTCTTACCCTGTAGAAGAGTGGGATGTTGTCAAACAAGAAGGGATAGGTGAAGGCCGTGATCCTCAGTGCTTTACTCAGCTTGGGTTGTTCAATCTCCAGGAACCTGGTGACAGAAAAACAGCCAGAAAGACTTTAGAAACATAGAAACATAGAATCTAGGAGCAGGAGTAGGCCATTCGGCCCGTCGAGCCTGCTCCGCCATTCAATACGATCATGGCTGATCATCCAAATCCAGTACCCTGTCCCTGCTTTAATCCCCACAGTACACATATCCCACCCTACCCCCGTAACCCCACGTATTTAATTCCCCCTAACATATCCCATCCTATCCCCATAACCCCACATATTTAATCCCCCCTAACACTAAGGGTCAATTTATCATAGCCAAATCAACCTAACCCACACATTTTTGGACTGTGGGAGAAAACCGGAGCACCCGGAGGAAACCCACGCAGACACGGGGAGAATGTGCAAACTCCACACAGACAGTCACCCGAGGTCAGATTCGAACCCGGGTCTCTGGCGCTGTGAGGCACCAGTGCTAACCAGTGCACCACGTTTAACAAGGAACCTTGTGGAGTCATTACTCGTTGTGTCAGCTGTGGCTCAGTGAGTAGCATGCTCGCCTCTGAGACAGAAGGTTGTGGGTTCAAGTCACACTCCAGAGGCTTGAGTCCATAATCTAGGCTGACACTCCCAGCGCAGTACTGAGGGAGCGCCGCACTGTCGGAGAGGCGGTACTGAGGGAGCGCCGCACTGTCGGAGGGGCGGTAGTGAGGGAGTGCCGCACTGTCGGAGGGGCAGTACTGAGGGAGCGCCGCACTGTCGGAGGGGCGGTACTGAGGGAGCGCCGCACTGTCGGAGGGGCGGTACTGAGGGAGCGCCGCACTGTCGGAGGGGCGGTACTGAGGGAGCGCCGCACTGTCGGAGGGGCGGTACTGAGGGAGCGCCGCACTGTCGGAGGGGCGGTACTGAGGGAGCGCCGCACTGTCGGAGGGGCAGTACTGAGGGAGCGCCGCACTGTCGGAGGGGCGGTACTGAGGGAGCGCCGCACTGTCGGAGGGGCGGTACTGAGGGAGCGCCGCACTGTCGGAGGGGCGGTACTGAGGGAGCGCCGCACTGTCGGAGGGGCAGTACTGAGGGAGCGCCGCACTGTCGGAGGGGCGGTACTGAGGGAGCGCCGCACTGTCAGAGGTGCCGTCTTTCGGATGAGAGGTTAAACCGAGGCCCCGTCTGCTCTCTCGGGTGGGCGGAAAAGATTCCATGGCCACTATTGGCAGAAGAGCAGGGGAGTACTTCACGGTTCGCACTGTAACGGACCCGACATTTTACTTCACAATTTAAAAATAGGAGGTTTAAAAGTGAACTGGACGATTCCAGTTCTGTCCGTGAGGGGTATGATATCAGTAAAAGAGGTAACTGACTCTAACACCATTCGCAGGGGTGGGACTGCACAGTGGAATAAAAGTTCCAACAGACACAAAACTGATCTACTTGCATTCTCTGAGGCAAGGAATTCGAAACCATGGACAGGAGACACACCTTGAACCTTTGTAGAACAGGTGGGGATGAGGGAGCTGAGGAAACACGCTGTCTGGCAATCGATGGGCTTCAACTCATGGCCCACTAACAAAGCTGGAAATGTAATCGGAACACTTTCTTTTCACTCTCTCCCCTTCCCTGAGCCCAGTATTTCTTTCTTGTACTTCTGCGTTGCTGCTTCAGGTTCAGGAGGGCAGAGCAGTTCCAGCCTCCTGGCACGGCCCAGCGCCAAGCCAGCCTCGCGGCAGCAGAATGAAGGCCGGAGGTCTCGCCATAGCAGGGTTAGGATGTTTCAAGTATCTTATCTAGGCCCGTCTCCCGACCCTGGGGCCTTGTCCTGGTGTCTCTCCCAGCCCTGGGGCCTCGTCCTGGTGTCTCTTCCAACCCTGGGGCCTTGTCCTGGTCTCTCTCCCAGCCCTGTGGCCTCGCCCTGGTGTCTCTCCCAGCCCTGAGGCCTAGTTCAGGTTTCTCTCCTGACCCTGGGGCCTTGTCTTGGTGTCTCTCCCAGCCCTGAGGCCTGGTTCAGGTGTCTCTTCCAGCCCTGGGGCCTTGTTCAGGTAGCTGTCAAGTGGCAGATGGAATTTAATACAGAGAAGTATGAGGTGATGTATTTTGGCAGAAGGAACAGGGAGAGGCAATATACACTTAATGGCACAGTTTTAAAGAGTGTGCCGGGACAGAGGGACCTGGGAGTTTATGTGCATAGATCTTTGAAGGTGGCGGGACCTATTGAGAGATGGTTAGCAAAGCATATGGGATCTTGGGCTTCATAAATAGAGGTATTGAGTACAAAAGTAGAGAAGTTATGCTGAACCTTTATAAAGCGCTGGTTCAGCCACAACTGGATTATTGCATCCAGTTCTGGTCACCACACTTTAGGAAGGATGTGAGGGCAACTGAGAGGGTGCAGAGGAGATTTACCAGAATGGTTCCGAGGATGGGGGATCTTAGCTACAAGGACAGGTTGGAGAAGCTGGATTTGTTTTCATTAGAGCAAAGGAGGTTGAGGGGCGATTTGATCGAGGTGTACAAGATTATGACGGGTTTGGATAGACTAGACGGGGAAAGGCTGTTCCCACTAGTTGATGGTACAAGGACTAGGGGACACAGATTTAAGGTTTTGGGCAAGAGATACAGGGGGGATGTGAGGAAAAACGCAGTGAGTGGTGAGGACCTGGAACTCGCTGCCGACGGAAGTGGTGGAAGCGGAGACACTCAATGTTTTCAAGGGGAGACTGGATAGGCACTTGAGGGGAATAAACTTGCAGGGCTACGGGGATAGAGCGGGGGGAATGGGACTGACTGGATCGCTCTACAGAGAGCCGGCACGGACTCGATGGGCCGAACGGCCTCCTTCTGTGCCGTTATGACTCTATGAATGTCCCGGCCTGGAGGCCTTGCTCTGCTGTCTGTCTGGCCCTGAGGCCTGGTTCGGGTGTCTCTCCTGACCCTTGGGGCCTTGTTCAGGCGTCTCTCAGGCCCCGAGACCTTTATATCCCGTGCAGGAGTTTGAAGTTGAACGCATACTTCGACAAGTGCAGGGTCGCAATTTGGAGAATAAATTTGCTGACAAACTCACCGCCGACACCAAAAGAATGTCTGAAAAGCTCAAGTCTGACCTTCAGCCGCATCGCCATGGTAACCGGGCCTACCTGGAGTAACAGGCGAGGGTTGTGCAAACCACAGTGTTGAAGACAGCCACGGGGATGAAGCAGGAATGTAGAGTGCTGTTAATCCAGCGGTCAGGCATGACATAGGCCCCATAGGTGACCGCGCATCCTGCAACGGAGAAACAAGGGAGCATGTTGAGTTATAGCACGGTCAGTGGGGATACGAAAAGCCCTCCACTTGCTTTGTGATAAAAATGTTTTATAAAATGCTGGCTGGGGACGGAGCCTGGGCCTTTCCCGCTGTGTGTGTGTGTGGGGCTCAGTACCACACCGGGTGGGATCGGCGAACCCAACGCAGGCCGGGGACGGAGCCTGGGCCTTTCCTGCTCTGTGTGTGGTGGGGGAGGGCCGGTACCACGATTAAATTAATTTTAATTCCCTGCATCAGTGCTGGTCTCCGACTGCGCAGAAACCCGGGGAAACATTCAGCATAATTAATAAACTTTGAATGCAGGCAGTGTGACCGTGTAACGCCGCAACGTCTGTGCTCTGTGGATTCGTGTTCGATTCTCTCCCTCTGTCAGGAAGTTAAAAAGGATATGGCATTCTTTCCGAAATGTTCCTTCGGTTTAACTTTTCGGCCATTCAGTGCGCGATATCTACTTAAAAAGCATCCCTGTGAGGCTTACATAGTGGAAAACAAGGGCAGTTTGTACGCTGTAAATGAACGCAGCACTGCGCTCAATAACAGGGCTGTGAATTGAGCCTTTATTCCCGGAGACAATGCCTCTGTCTATCTCTCTCTCAGTCAGGCCTGTTTGACTCAGAAAGCCACACAGAGCAGCTGGTAGGGTCTTTCCCCCCCCTCTCTGTTTTTTTTAAAAATGCCAGGAACTGCGTGATCTCAATCTCCCGGAGATCGCACTGATGCAGCTAAATTGTAAAGGCTCTATTAAGACAGGTTGTCAAAGAGGTAGGCTCAGCATAAGAATTAGGAGCAGGAGTCGGCCATACGGCCCCTCGAGCCTGCTCCGCCATTCAATAAGATCATGGCTGATCTTTGACCTCAACTCCACTTTCCCGCCCGATCCCCATATCCCTCGATTCCCCGAGAGTCCAAAAATCTATCGATCTCAGCCTTGAATATACTCAATGATTCAGCATCCACAGCCCTCTGGGGCAGAGAATTCCAAAGATTCACCACCCTCTGAGTGAAGAAATTCCTCCTCATCTCAGTCCTAAATGGCCGACCCCTTATCTTGAGACTGTGACCCCTGGTTCTAGACTCCCCAGCCAGGGGGAAACAGCCTCTCAGCATCTACCCTGTCAATCCCCCCTCAGAATTTGATATGTTTCAATGAGCGTCTTAAAGGAGGAGGGAGAGGCGGAGAGGTTTAAGGAGGGAGTTCTAGAGCTTAGGGCCTAGATAGCTGAAGGCACGGCCGACAATGGTGGAGCGATGGAGATCGGGGAAGCGCAAGAGGCCAGAATTGGAGGAGCGCAGAGATCTTGGAGGGTTGCAGGAGGAGGTTAGCAAGATAGGGAGGGAGCGAGACCATTGAGGGATTTGGAAAACAAGGATGAGAATTTTAAAGTGGAGGCATTGCCGGACTTGGAGCCAATGTCGGGCAGCGTGCACCAGATCAGCGTGGGCCGGGAAACAGACCTTGGACCTCCCTGGTCCTTCTAGATGACTCAGTAGCACAGTGGAGAGTGGACTTACCCACTGAGCCTCAGGTCGCCAACGCTCCAGGATTGGCCTGGAGTCTCCAGGGAATGAAGATTAATCTCCAGGACACTGCTACGAGCAACCCTGGAGAAAAATCATAGGGGGCATTACAAAAAATGGCGTGTTTTCGTTCCATTTTTATTGAACACTTTGGGTGAAAAATTGAGTCGCGCCCCCTTTGGGGTGCTAACTTCGCCAGGGCGCTACTTTTAGCGCCCCCACAACCAAAAGTGAGTGGTTGCGCCCCAAGAGGAAAGTGGGGCGCTACTGGAAGTGCCCCTTCTCCCTCTTGGGGCGCTGCGAGGGAATATCGCGGCGCTATGTGCCGCAGCGCCACGTGCTGCGGCACGTCGCGCCGCGGTATTGCAGGCCTTCCTCCCATTCTTAAAGGGGAGGGGCCTTGCGCAGTGCGACCCAGGGATCGGGAGTGCCGGCAAAAGAGCCCGGCACTCAAGAGAAGTGCCGGGCTCATGGAGCGCAGCCGGCACTCCGCGGCCGGGGGGGGGCGGGTAAGGAGGACGGGGACAGGAGCACAGGCAGGCGCTGGCAGGTGGCCAGCAACAAAAATGGCCGCCCGGCACCTCGCCTTTAAATAGCGCCGCCCCGGCCGCAGGTAGGCCCCCCCTGACCCCGTCGGACATAGCGTCCGGCGGTAAGTCAGGGGGTGCTCCCGAAGATCGCGGCCTGGGTGCGAGGGGGGGCGCTGCGCACGGCGATGACATCATTGCCGGCGGCGCAGTGCCGCAGGGCGCAAACGGTTAGCGCCGCTGCTAACCTCCCGCTGAATTTCGCGGGAGGCGTTGGCGACACTGCGCCCGGGCGCTAGTTGCTTTGCGCCCCATTAGCGCCCTCTCAGGGTGCCAACGGGAGGCGCAAAGCAACCAGATTTTCCCCCCTTTGTGTTTATTAGTATCAGAGACGGGGAGCAAAAGCCTGCCTGATTGATCGCGAAGAATCATCCAATCGGATTAACGAAGAATCTGTTCGCTTTCTGATTGGAAGGCGGGACGCCGTGAGGATGGACATGTCGGGCGACCAATGGTGGGAGAGCCGGGGGGGCGGGGCTGTTGGAGATCATGTGATGAAATACCTCCAACCAGAGTTGGCAACGTCCCCCCCACCCCCCCAACTGAGCCACTGTGTGGGTGGGCGGGGGCGGGGGCGGGAAGGGGGAGGGGGGAGGGGGAAGAAATGACCCCACTTTTAACCACTTGATCACACAATGGTAGACAGTAAGTAGATAGGATCATAGAATAATACAGCACAGAAGGAGGCCATTCGGCCCATCGAGTCTGTGCCGGCTCTTTCGAAGAGCAATCTAGTCCCACTCCCCCCCGCTCTTTCCCCATATCCCTGCAATATTTTCTCCTTCAAGTATTTATCCAATTCCCTTTGGAAGGCTACTATTGAATCTGTTTCCACCGCCCTATCAGGCAGCGCATTCCAAATCCTGACCACTCGCTGCGTAAAAAAGTTTTCCCTCATGTCGCCTCTGGTTCTTTTGCCAATTACCTTCAATCTGTGCCCTCTGGTTCTCGACCCTTCAGCCATCGGAAACAGTTTCTCTCTCTCTACTCTATCTAAACCCCTCATGATTTTGAGCACCTCTACAAATCTCCTCTTAGCCTTCTCTGCTCCAAGGAGAACAACCCCAGCTTCTCCAGTCTATCCACATAACTGTCATCCCTCATCCCTGGAACCATTCTAGTAAATCTCCTCCGCACCCTCTCCAAAGCCTTCACGCCACTTCCTAAAGTGCGGTGCCTAGAATTGGACACAGTACTACAGCTGGGGCCCGAACTAGTGTTTTATAAAGGTTTAGCATAACTTCCAGGCTTCTGTACTCTGTGCCTCTATTTATAAAGCCCAGGATCCAGTATGTGTTATTAACTGCCTTGTTGATGTGGGAGTGAGCGTTTCTTACCTACCCAGGCTGTAGAGGCTGAGTGCCCCGTAGTCGAAGAAGTAGCAGATGTGCCGGGCGTGGGCGGACATGGTACTGAAGGTGTGGGCACAGCTGGAGGTGAAAGGGTAGAGGCAGATGAAGAGCATGTAGACAAACAGCGGCCACGTGTAAGCCTCGTTGTAGAAGTCCACGGAGTGCGAGAGGACTAGAAACTTCCACAGGAAGTACCTGCCAGAAACAAGGAAAAGGTGTGAGCCGGGCGTGTAAATAAGCGAGGCGAGGGCCAACTGATGCGCCTCTCGGAGTAGGTGTGCAAGGCGCCAGTGAGGGATCTGTTGTCCATCTGGAGCCGCGTGATCAATGGGGTTCACTCTGCTATGGTCTATATATAAGAACATATAAGAAGTAGGAGCAGGAGTCGGCCATACGACCCTTCGGGCCTGCTCCACCATTCAATAGGATCATGGCTGATCCGAACCTAGACTCACGTCCACTTCCCTGCCCGCTCCCCATAACCCTTAATTCCCTTATCAGCTAGGAAACTGTCTATCTCCGTTTTAAATTTATTTAATGTCCCAGCTTCCACAGCTCTCTGAGGTAGCAAATTCCATAGATTTACTACCCTCTGAGTGAAGAAGTTTCTCCTCATCTCAGATTATGCCCCCTAGTTCTAGTCTCACCCATCAGTGGAAACATCCTCACCGCATCCACCCGATCAAGCCCCCTCACAATCTTATATGTCTCGTCTCTAATCTCAATGACACTGTGGGATCAATCTTAGTCATGTTACATAGAAGGCGGCTGAAGGGTGACCGAATAGAGGTCTTCAAAATTATGAAGGAGATTGATAGGGTAGACGTAGAGAAGATGTTTCATAAGAACATCAGAAATAGGAGCAGGAGTCGGCAATTTGGCCCTTCCAGCCTGCTCCGCCATTCAATAAGATCATGGCTGATCTTCTACCTCAACTCCACCTTCCTGAACTATCCCCATATCCCTTGATTCCCTTGTGGGGGAGACCAGAACTAGGGACCATCAATATAAGAGAGTCACTAATAAATCCAATTGGGAATTCAGGAGAAACTTCTTTACCCAGAGAGTGGTGAGAATGTGGAACTCGCTACCACAGGGAGTGGTTGAGGCGAAGAGCGTAGATGCATTTAAGGGGAAGCTGGATAAACACCCGGGCCAATTAGCAGTGGGCGGGGGGAGGGGTGAAATCAGGAAAATTGCTCTTCAGGCCAGAAGGTGCTGTACAAATGGATGTTGTAAATCGGCACCTTGTAACTGCCACTGCTCTTTCTGTGCAGGATAACTGGGATGATGAGGAGGAACGGTGCGCACAAGAAGTAAAACAATCAGGTACGACGATATTAGCCGCATTCGAAGGATGGGTGGGGGAGGGTGCCAGGAGGAATAATAAGGCCATAAAAAGCACTGGGGTTCATTTCTAGAGAGAGAGAATTAAAAAGCAGAGAAGTTATGTTAACCTTGTATCGGACCTTATATCGGACCTTAGTTAGACCACACTCGGAGCACTGTGCACAGTTCTGGTCTCCATATTATAAAAAAGATATCGAGGTACTGGAGAAAGTGCAAAAAAGATTTACAAGGATGATACCAGAACTGAGAGCTTATAACTATCAGGAAAGATTGAACAGGCTGGGGCTCTTTTCTCTAGAAGAGTGACCTGATAGAGGTCTTTAAAATTCTGAAAGGGTTTGAGAGAGTCGATGTAGAGAAGATGTTTGCACTTGTTGGGGGAGACCAGAACTAGAGGACATCAATATAAGATGGTCACTAATAAATCCAATTGGGAATTCAGGAAAAACTTCTTTACCCAGAGAGTGGTGAGAATGTGGAACTCGCTACCACAGGGAGTGGTTGAGGCGAATAGCACAGATGCATTTAAGGGGAGGTGAGATAAACATATCAGGGAGAAAGGAATAGAAGGATATGCTGATGGGGGGAGATGAAGAGGGGCGGGAGGAGGCTCGTGCGGAGCATAAACACTGACATGGACTTGTTGGGCCGAATGGCCTGTTTCTGTGCTGTTAATACTTTGTAAGAGGGAACGCACGTCCAGAAAATCACGAACAAACAGATTGGCCCCTCCCCTCCCCCTCTCCACCGTACACCCCCCTCCGCACCTCACATCTAGACCAATCACATACCACGTAGGGAGGAAGTGGGTCCAAATGTTAAGAGTCTCATTGGTCATTTGAAAGGTGCTGAGGAGGCAGTCCATGGCAGAGCTCTTTGGGTGACGGTAGCCAGAGATGATTCCATCTTCGCGAAAAACCTGGACATCGCAGAAACACAAAGTAAAGAATGAGCTCGCATTTCTACAGTACCTTTCACCACCTCAGCACGTCCCAAAGCCCTTTAATGCCAGCGAAGTACTTTTTTTTTGAAGTGTTGTTAGGTAGGAAACGCAGCAGCCAATTTGCGCACAGCAAGCTCCCACACACAGCCGCGAAATAAATGACCAGGTAATTGAGGTGTTGGTTGAGGGATAAATATTGGCCCAGGGCACCGGGGAGAACTCCCCTGCTCTTCTTCCAATAGAGGCTGTGGGATCTTTTACGTCTACCTGAGAGAGTAGAAAGGGCATCGGTTTTGACGTAATAAAGACTCACTACGCACTTGAACATAAAGCAAGGCTTTAATCAACTTGTAACGAAACATGGAGGTCTAGTTAGCAGTCACTAGCTTCCTGTTTCCAGATTGTCTCTGCCCAAGGTGGGCCCATGCCTGAGTATTTATACTCCCTGGACGGCGCCCCAGCTGGCCGCCCAGTAGTACTTCCTGAGTTGTTACTTGCGATTTATGACATTCTTCCTCCCTAAAAGGTTTGGAAGTCCAGTCTTCCTTTAACGGACTAGGCGGACCAGAAATAGCCGTAGACGTTTAGCCCTCTGCTTGTGACCGGAAGGCACGTCTCCCCGGACCGTGTCCTGGTCCCTGGGTCGCTTGGCCCGTACCGGTAAGTCAGTAGAGTCCGCGTCATCTTGATCATCCTGTGGAGGACTGGGAATATCATGACTCCGGGTGCGGGTCCCCACAGGTGCTGAGCTGGCCTCATCCCGGGTCGTGGCTGGAGATTGTCCGGCGTCCTGGTTTCGGGTGGCCATCCTACGGGGAGCGTCCAGCTCCCTGAGTTGATCCGGTAGCGTTGCCGGCAGATCCCCCGATGTCCCAAGCGGGGCGTCATTTTCATAGGGGTGCGGAGTGTTGATATCATTGTCGGGGGATCCTTCATCATTCGGGCCCGTGTGACCGGTTGGGCAGGGAGCCAGATCTCGGAGCGAGACGGTGGTCTCCCGGCCATCAGGGTACCGTACGTGCGCATACGTGGGGTTTACCTCCGTTAACTCCACCTCGTCAACGAGAGGGTCGTTTTTGGCAGACCGGACGAACCTCCGGAGTAGCACCGGGCCTGGAGCCACCAACCATGACGGTAGAGACGTCCCATGTGTAGAGCGACGCCGGAATTTGAAGAATCGCTCATGAGGCGTGACATTAGTAGACGTGGAGAGAAGAGACCTGATAGAGTGTAACACGTCGGGGAGCACCGTTTCCCACTGCTGGTCCGGTAGGTTGCGTGACCTTAGTGCCAGACGGACAGCGTTCCAGATGATGGCATTGTATCGTTCAACCTGTCCGTTACCGATTGGGTGATATGGTGTCGTCCTACTTGAGGCGATTCCCCGTTGGGAGAGATAACTTTTAAGTTCACTCGACATAAAGGAGGGACCCCGATCAGTGTGGATAAAATTGGCCGTCCCGCAAAGGGAAAAGACTTGATCGAGGCATTTAATTACCGTAGAGGTAAGCATATTAGGGCAGGGGAAGGCGAAGGGAAAGCGTGAATACTCGTCCACCATCGTAAGTAGGTAGGTGTTCCTTGTCGACGAAGGCAATGGCCCTTTAAAGTCTATGCTGAGCCTCTGCATAGGCTGCATTGCATGTATGAGTAAGCCATCTGATGGGCGAAAGAATTGTGGTTTCAATTCTGCACAAATCCTACAGGAGGAGCATGTTTTCTTTACGTCCTCGGTTGAAAATGGTAGATTTTTGGAGCGCACAAAGTGCAACATGCGGGTCACACCAGGATGGCATAAGTCCATATGCAAATCCGCCAGAGTCGACGTTGACATTGAGGAGCAAAATGCCCGTGAGAAGGTATCTGGGGCCACGTTCTGTTTGCCGGGTCGGTAACAGATAGTATATCCTAAGGCAGCCAGCTCCATCCTCCAGAGTTGAATTTTATTATTTTTGATTTTCGTGCGCCTCCGGTTATCCAACATGAAGGCCACAGAGCGCTGGTCAGTTATAAGCGTAAAATGACGCCGAGCAAGAAAATGACCCCATTGGCGTACAGCCTCGATGATGGCCGTAGCCTCCTTCTCAACGGGGGGGTAATGGAGCTCGCTACCCTGCAAGGTTCTGGATAGGAATGCCACGGGTCGGCCACCTTGATTCAAGGTAGCGGAGATCGCCACCTCCGATGCATCGCATTCGACCACAAAAGGAAGATTTTCGTCAATGGAGCGAAGCGTGGCTTTCTCCAGCTGTCGTTTGAGGAGGTTGAAGGCAGAAATAGCCGTAGCTTCCAATGGAAAATACTTCGCATGGAGCAGGGGCTGTATTTTATCGGAGAAGTGTGGTATCCATTTTGCGTAATAAGCAAACATGCCAAGTGCCCGACGAAGAGAGCCGAGGTTCGTCGGGGGAGGGAGCTCCTGAAGTGGACGAAGTCGCTCTGGGTCCGGTTTAATAACACCGTTGCCCACCCAGTAGCCAAGAATGTTCACCGATGGCACCGACTTCACCGATTTGGATTCGTTTAACGTTAAGTGGCGACGGCGGAGTACGTCAAAAAATCTCTGAAGATTGGCGTCATGCTCCTTTTGATCATGGCCGGCAATAGTGATATTGTCTAAATACGGAAAGGTATCCGTCAAGTTCTCTTGCCGGACTAGGCCATCCATGGCCCGTTGGAAGACGGCCACCCCATTGGTGACCCCGAATGGAAGGCGGCGAAACTGGAAAAGCCGACCATTGGCCTCAAAGGCCGTATACTTCTTGTCGGAGTCTTGCAGTGACACCTGATGGTACGCGCTTTTTAAATCGAAGGTCGAGAATACCTTGTATTTGGCATAATCGATACACAGACGTTTTTTATGTTGTTTTAAGGGATTCCTCACGATGACGACCTGAGCCCGCCAGGGAGATGAACATGGCTCGATAATACCGTCGACTAAAAGGCGAGAGATTTCCGCCTCAATAAACGCTCGATCGTCTTGGCTAAAGCGCCGCGATTTGGTGGCTATGGGTTTACAGCGGGGGGGAAGATTGGCAAACAGGGAGGGTTCACCGAGTAAGGCCGCCGAGAGTGCACAAAACGGCACCTTAGAAATGGTAAGCTCCGGCCTTGACCCTCCAAACTCAAAAGTGATCTTCTTGTGCTGCTTCTGGAAGTCCTGTCCCAGAAGCACATCGCTGCATAAGTTTGCGAGTACTCCGAGCCGGGTGGAGAGATACGTGCGGCCGTTGAGGATGAGGTTGACCAGACAGAAGCCAGAAGAATTGGTGGTCAGAGTCGTCAGAGCCATTGCAATCTCCCTGTCCGAGGGATAAATGTGCAGTTTTAACCTGTTGACAGCCCGCTTACTAATGAAGCTGTCAGAGCTGCAGGAGTCGATTAGCGCGCTTAGAGTGTGCCCATTTACTGAAACCTTCGTGGCTGCATGGGACAAACTTTGGGGAAAAACAGCCGTGATGGGAGGAGGGGCAATTTTCCCTTCGGCAACTGTAGCCTTAACAGTAGTTCTTGGGGGAGGAGCAGCTCCATAGATAGCAGCTGTGAAGCTAACAGGAGCTCTCGACCGGTATACTTTAGAGGAGCGGCCTTTCTTGTTAGCAAAGGCCCGTGACTGGCATACCTTGGAAAAGTGTCCTTTCTTGCTGCAATGATTGCAGGTCACATTACGAGCCGGGCAAAATTTTCTGTGATGGCACGCCCCTCCACAAAAGAAACACTTTCTTCCTGATTGCCAGGATGCTGCTAGGGCGGGGTCGTCATCAGCGAAGGCCTCTAGGGTAGGGTCGTCGTCCGTTAGAGTAGAGTCAACATCAGTGGGGGCATCCGCCCGAGACCTACCGAAAGACTCATTAAAGGAGATAGCCGCCGCCCGTGCACGTGGTGGGAGATAAGTGTCTGCATTTTTCTTGGCCAAGTCCAAGGAACACGCCTGGTCATAAGCAGCCTGTAAATTGAGGGTTTTATTTTCCAGCAGGCGCTGACGTATAAAAGGGGACGCGATTCCATTGATAAAGGAATCGCGGATTAGTTCCTCTTGATACTGTTCAGCTGTAACTGCTTTAAGGTTACAATCCTTGCTGAGCCTGCGAAGTTTCTGGAGAAATTCATCGAGTGATTCCCCAGGCTGCTGCCGAGTTGTGGCCAGTAGGTGTCGAGCAAATATTTCATTTGGGGACTTGACATATAGCTGCTGTAAGATTTCGATAGCAGTGTCATAGACTATACAGTCCTCAATATAATCATACACATGAGGAGACACGTAGTTGATAAGCATTCGTAACTTATTAGGGACATCCGCCCCACATTCTTCAAGAAAGTTGCTAAAGGTACGAAACCAATGCTTCCATACCTTCGCTGCCGCAGGTCCATTCAGGTCCAGGTCGAGACGAGCGGGTCTAAGGAGTTTTTCCATGATGGATCAGTTTCTTGCCCTAGTTCCCTTCTGTGGTTTGAGTTGCAGCTGGTTGTTCCGAATCACCCAAAGCGTGGAGACGATATCAAGTTGATTAAATTGACGTAATAAAGACTCACTACGCACTTGAACATAAAGCAAGGCTTTAATCAACTTGTAACGAAACTTGGAGGTCTAGTTAGCAGTCACTAGCTTCCTGTTTCCAGATTGTCTCTGCCCAAGGTGGGCCCATGCCTGAGTATTTATACTCCCTGGACGGCGCCCCAGCTGGCCGCCCAGTAGTACTTCCTGAGTTGTTACTTGCGATTTATGACAGGTTTAACGTCTCGTCCGAAAGACGGCACCTCCGACAGTGCAGCACTCCCTCAGTACTGCCTCTTCCGACAGTGCGGCGCTCCCTCAGTACTGCCCCTTCCGACAGTGCGGCGCTCCCTCAGTACTACCCCTCCGACAGTGCAACACTCCCGCAGTACTGCCTCTCCAACAGTGCAGCACTCCCTCAGTACTGGCCCTCCGACAGTGCGGTGCTCTCTCAGTGCTGCCTCTCTGACACTGCAGTGCTCCCTCAGTGCTGCCCCTCTGACAGTGCGGCGCTCCTTCAGTACTGCCTCTCTGACAGTGCAAAACTCCCTCAGTACTGCCCCTCCGACAGTGCGGCGCTCCCTCAGTACTGCCCCTCCAACAGTGCGGCGCTCCCTCAGTACTGCCCCTCCGACAGTGCGGCGCTCCCTCAGTACTGCCCCTTCTGACAGTGCGGCGCTCCCTCAGTACCGCCCCTCCGACAGTGCAACACTCCCGCAGTACTGCCCCTTCGACAGTGCGGCGCTCCCTCAGTACTGCCCCTCCGACAGTGCGACGCTCGCTCAGTACTGCCCCTCCAACAGTGCAGCACTCCCTCAGTACCGCCCCTCCGACAGTGCGGTGCTCCCTCAGTACTGCCCCTCCGACAGTGCGGCGCTCCCTCAGTACTGCCCCTCCGACAGTGCGGCACTCCCTCAGTACTGCTCCTCCGACAGTGCGGCGCTCCCTCAGTACTGCCTCTCCGACAGTGCGGCGCTCCCTCAGTACCGCCCCTCCGACAGTGCGGTGCTCACTCAGTACTGCCCTTCCAACAGTGCAGCGCTCCCTGGGTACTGCCCCTCCGACAGTGCGGCGCTCCCTGAGTACCGCCCCTCCGACAGTGCAGCACTCCCTCAGTACTGCCTCTTCCGACAGTGCGGCGCTCCCTCAGTACTGCCCCTTCCGACAGTGCGGTGCTCCCTCAGTACTACCCCTCCGACAGTGCAAAACTCCCGCAGTACTGCCTCTCCAACAGTGCAGCACTCCCTCAGTACCGGCCCTCCGACAGTGCGGTGCTCTCTCAGTGCTGCCTCTCTGACACTGCAGTGCTCCCTCAGTGCTGCCCCTCTGACAGTGCGGCGCTCCTTCAGTACTGCCTCTCTGACAGTGCAAAACTCCCTCAGTACTGCCCCTCCGACAGCGCGGCGCTCCCTCAGTACTGCCCCTCCAACAGTGCGGCGCTCCCTCAGTACTGCCCCTCCGACAGTGCGGCGCTCCCTCAGTACTGCCCCTTCTGACAGTGCGGCGCTCCCTCAGTACCGCCCCTCCGACAGTGCAACACTCCCGCAGTACTGCCCCTTCGACAGTGCGGCGCTCCCTCAGTACTGCCCCTCCGACAGTGCGACGCTCGCTCAGGACTGCCCCTCCAACAGTGCAGCACTCCCTCAGTACCGCCCCTCCGACAGTGCGGTGCTCCCTCAGTACTGCCCCTCCGACAGTGCGGTGCTCACTCAGTACTGCCCTTCCAACAGTGCAGCGCTCCCTGGGTACTGCCCCTCCGACAGTGCGGCGCTCCCTGAGTACCGCCCCTCCGACAGTGCGGCGCTCCCTCAGTACTGCGCCTCCGACAGTGCAGCGCTCCCTCAGTACCGCCCCTCCGACAGTGCGGCGCTCCCTCAGTACTGCCCCTCCGACAGTGCGGCGCTCCCTCAGTACTGCCCCTCTGACAGTGCGGCACTCCCTCAGTACTGCCCCTCCAACAGTGCGGCGCTCCCTCAGTACTGCCCCTCCGACAGTGCGGCGCTCCCTCAGTACTGCCCCTCCGATAGTGCGGCGCTCCCTCAGTACAGCCCCTCTGACAGTGCGGCGCTCCCTCAGTACTGTCCCTCCGACAGTGCGGCGCTCCCTCAGTACCGCCCCTCCGACAGTGCGGCGCTCCCTGAGTACTGCTCCTCCGACAGTGCGGCGCTCCCACAGTACTGCCTCTCCGACAGTGCGGCGCTCCCTCAGTATCGCGCCTCAGACAGTGCGGCGCTCCCTCAGTACTGCCCCTCCGACAGTGCGGCGCTCCCTGGGTACTGCCCCTCCGACAGTGCGGCGCTCCCTCAGTACTGCCCCTCCAACAGTGCGGCGCTCCCTCAGTACAGCCGCTCTGACAGTGCGGCGCTCCCTCAGTACTGTCCCTCCGACAGTGCGGCGCTCCCTCAGTACCGCCCCTCCGACAGTGCGGCGCTCCCTGAGTACTGCTCCTCCGACAGTGCGGCGCTCCCACAGTACTGCCTCTCCGACAGTGCGGCGCTCCCTCAGTATCGCGCCTCCAACAGTGCGGCGCTCGCTCAGTACTGCCCCTCCAACAGTGCAGCACTCCCTCAGTACCGCCCCTCCAACAGTGCGGTGCTCCCTCAGTACTGCCCCTCCGACAGTGCGGCGCTCCCTCAGCACTGCCCCTCCGACAGTGCGGCGCTCCCTCAGTACTGCCCCTCCGACAGTGCGGCGCTCCCTCAGTACTGCCCCTCCGACAGTGCGGCACTCCCTCAGTACTGCCCCTCCGACAGTGCAGCGCTCCCTCAGTACAGCCCCTCCGACAGTGCGGCGCTCCCTCAGTACCGCCCCTCCGACAGTGCGGTGCTCCCTCAGTAATGCCCCTCCGACAATGCTGCGCTCCCTGGGTACTGACCCTCTGACAGTCCGGCGCTCCCTCAGTACCGCCCCTCCGACAGTGTGGCGCTCCCTGAGTACTGCCCCTCCGACAGTGAGGCGCTCCCTCAGTACAGCCCCCCCGACAGTGCGGCGCTCCCTCAGTACCGCCCCTCCGACAGTGCGGTGCTCCCTCAGTAATGCCCCTCCGACAATGCTGCGCTCCCTGGGTACTGACCCTCCGACAGTGCGGCGCTCCCTCAGTACCGCCCCTCCGACAGTGTGGCGCTCCCTGAGTACTGCCCCTCCGACAGTGAGGCGCTCCCTCAGTACTGCCCCTCCGACAGTGCGGCGCTCCCTCAGTACTGCCCCTCCGACAGTGCGGCGCTCCCTCAGCACTGCCCCTCCGACAGTGCGGCGCTCCCTCAGTACTGCCCCTCCGACAGTGCGGCGCTCCCTCAGTACTGCCCCTCCGATAGTGCGGCGCTCTCTCAGTACCGCCCCTGCGACAGTGCGGCGCTCCCTCAGTACCGCCCCTCCGACAGTGCGGCGCTCCCTCAGTACCGCCCCTCCGACAGTGCGGCGCTCCCTCAGTACCGCCCCTCCGACAGTGCGGCGCTCCTCAGTACCGCCCCTCCGATAGTGCGGCGCTCCCTCAGTACTGGCACTGGCAGCGTCAGCCTGGATTTTGTGCTAAAGTCTCTGGAGTGGGGCTGCGCACCCACGACCTTCTGACCCAGAGGCCAGAGTGCTACCCACTGAGCCATGGCTCACACTAAGAGAGACAAAGTGAGCTGAGCAGGATCCCTCAAATCCTGGAGACCACTTTCCAGCATCCTCCATTCTGGAGTCACCCATACCGAGGAAAGATTTCCGATCATAAGCTGCATTGACACTGAGGTTGAGATTCCACTAGATTCCGGCAGTACAGCGCAATCCCAGCGGAATCGAACGAACCAGCGCGAGAGATCGGGGAACTTTAAACGCAAGTGAATTATGCCCATAACCACTCCTATGTTTTTTGCAATCTTTTACACCGGTTCAAGACCCAATGTCGACTGACCACACCCCCAGGAAGACATTGCGAGGCTCTGCCAATTGCGCTGGTTCGGGAAGGCTCTTGAAATTGCATTCATTTTTTGAGCTGCAGTAGCAGGAACGTTGTAAAAGTTTTTTTTCAGATCAAAAGATATTTAATTTCTTAAGAAACTGACTAGTAAAAACCCCATTGAAACTATTAAATGGTTCAGTATAGTCATCTTCAAAGATTTTAAATCAGGTTACTCACAGGTGGAGCGCCGGACACCCTTATGAAAAATACATATTTTTGCAGATAAACCCATTTTCAGCTGTGCTAATAAAACGTCACCAGGTCTCCAGCAGGGGGCATTGGTGAGTGATCATGAGCTAGAAATGTTAACGTTAATTTTTAACCTGATATCAGGAAGGGGTCAGATAAATATTTCTGAGTATGTTTTTCAGATAAATCTCTTGAATTTCGCACAGTCAGTTGATGAATATATAGTTTTTTTTATATATACATACAAGATTGGTGCTGGAATTGGGAGGGAGAGACTTTCGTAGCCTGCGCTATAGAGCCACCAAGTGGCCAGAGTCTGAAACTACACCGTGACCGTTTACATAGCAAAATTGATTGGGAAATGTTGACATAGCAAGTTAGCATTGGACATGATGTCACAAAAGCGTGACCACAAACCGTGACAACAAGTAGTAAGGTTTGTGGACAGGAAGTGGGTGTCCTACGCAAGATTTTTTTTGATTAATGTTGAGGTATAATAGACATGCAACAAGGCCTGGACGACGTTCAGACATGGGCTGATAAGTGGCAGGTAACACTCGCACCACACAAGTGCCAGGCAATGACTTTCTCCAACAAGCGAGAGTCTAACCACTGCCCCTTGACATTCAACGGCATTACCATCGCTGAATCCCCCACCATCAACATCCTGGGGGGTCACCATTGACCAGAAACTTAACTGGACCAGCCACATAAATACTGTGGCAACAAGAGCAGGTCAGAGGCTGGGTATTCTGTGGCGAATGTCTCACCTCCTGACTCCCCAAAGCCTTTACACCATCTACAAGGCACAAGTAAGGAGTGTGATGGAATACTCTCCACTTGCCTGGATGCGTGCAGCTCCAACAACACTCAAGAAGGTCGACACCATTCAGGACAAAGCAGCCCGCTTGATTGGCACCCCATCCACCACCTTCAACATTCACTCCCTCCTCCACCGGCATACCATGGCTGCAGTGTGTACCATCGACAAGATGCACTGCAGCAACTCGCCAAGGTTTCTTCAGCAGCACTTCCCAAACCCGCGACCTCTTCCACCTAGAAGGACAAGGGCAGCAGGCGCATGGGAACACCACCACCTCCAAATTCCCCTCCAAGTCACACACCATCCTGACTTGGAAATATATCGGCCGTTCCTTCATCGTCGCTGGGTCAAAATCCTGGAACTCCCTCCCTAATAGCACTGTGGGAGCACCTTCACCACACGGACTGCAGCGGTTCAAGAAGGCGTCTCACCATCACCTTCTCAAGGGCAATTCGGGATGGGCAATAAATACTGGCCTTGGCAGCAACGTCCACATCCCGTAAACGAAAAAAAAAAAAATATTGTGATCACTATCGTGGTAATTAGTCTACAGTTCCAGAATGAACGAATTCTCTTTGCTCTGAAAGTTTGGATGAGATGTCAGTTACGTTGGACTTACTCTGGGGACTTGGTGATTGTTTAAGAGGTGGGGCAATTTGACTGTTAACATCTCGGAGTCCTGTTCCCGTACAAGATGACGCACTACCCTGGTTTTCCGTAGACGTCCTGTATTGGAGTACCAAGGTGGCTCAGTCTGGTGCCCTCCTCACCTTCTCTTTCTCAACTCCATTGCTGGTCCAGTGCCTGTCTGCAGGAAACACGTTAGAAAGTGTTTTAGAACAGAGAGAACAGACCATGAGGAAATTCCATGAATAACACTACAACAGCTTGCATCTATATAGCGCCTTTAACGTAGTAAAATGTCCCAAGGCGCTTCACAGGAGCGATTATCAAACAGAATTTGACACCGAGCCACATAAGGCGATATTAGGACAGGTGACCAAAAGCTGGCTCAAAGAGTTCGGTTTTAAGGAGCGTCTTAAAAGGAGGAGAGCATGGCGGAGAGGTTTAGGGAGGGGATTCCAGAGCTTAGGGCCCAGGTGGCTGAAGGCACGGCCGCCAATGGTGGAGCGATGGAAATGACTATTTGGTCCGACTTGTCTGTGTCAGTGTTTATACTCCACACGAGCTAACTCCCACTCTAATTATCTCTTTCCTCCTTGCCCCTGTGTCCCTCTATTCCTTTGTCCCCCACGTAGGCATCAAGACTCCTCTTAAATGCGTCAATGCTCAACCATTCCATGTGGTAGCACATTCTACATTCTCAACACTCGCTGTATAAAGAAATGTCTCCTAAATTCTTTATTTGATCTGTTAATGATCTGGATGAGGGAACCAAATGTAATGGCCCAGAAATTGATCTCGCTCTGTTCCCGCGGGGGTAAGGCTTTCCCGCGATCTCTCACCTCGCTTGTGCTTTTTCAGATCCAGCTCGCACAAACTTCATGTTCTAGAGATCAGCTGGGCAGTGCTTGCGTATCCCAGCGGCGTAGTGAATTCGTGCGAGCTGTGGGATCACGTGACTCAGTTAGAGCCAATGGCAGCACACCATCTTCCATTCATAAGTTTCACAGCACCCTGTGAAATCTATGAATCTTACACCCCCCCAAAATAACAGCTAAACCTCAATTAAATTTAAAAAAAAAACCATCACATTAATAAAATAAGTATAGTTAATTAAATTAACCATTTTAAATAAAAAATTAAATTTTTGAAAAAATTTAAAATCTTTTAAAAAGTTATAAAAATAAACTTACCTGTCTTTAAAGTCTCTAAAAAAGATATACCTGTAAAAAAAAATTCAAAAAAATACTTAATTCACTACTTACCTTCTTAAAAGCGGGTCTTACTACTCCTTTTTACATTTCCAAAATCTTCCCTACTTACCTGCACGTCCAAAGCATGAAGTGCACAGCGTGCGCGCAGCCTGTAGCGCGCACGCGATGCACCCAGGACCCGCCCCCTTTTCAGAAGAGCAATTGCCGGTTTTCAGCGCATGCGCAGGGCATGCAGAAAACCGGCAATTGGAGTGGGAATACGCGAGAGTATGCAGTGCGTACTCTCGCGTCCCGGGATCAATTTTCGGCCCAATATTTCCAAGTTTGCTGACGACATGAAACTAGGTGGGATTGTGAGTTGTGAGGAGGATGCAAAGAGGCTTCAAGGTGATTTTAGACAAGTTGAGTGAGTGGGCAAATACATGGCAGATGCTGTATAACGTGGATAAATGTGAAGTTATCCACTTTGGTGGGAAAAACAGAAAGGCAGATTATTATTTAAATGGTGATAGATTGGGAAATGTTGATGTACAAAAGGACCTGGGTGTCCTTGTACACCAATCACTGAAAGCAAACATGCAGGTGCAGCAAGCAGTTAGGAAGGCAAATGGTGTGTTGGCCTTCATTGCAAGAGGATTTGAGTACAGGAGCAAGGATGTCTTACTACAGTTGTACAGGGCCTTGGTGAGACCACACCTGGAGTACTGTGTGCAGTTTTGGTCTCCTTACCCAAGAAAGGATATACTTGCCACGGAGGGAGTGCAGCGAAGGTTCACCAGATTGATTCCTGGGATGGCAGGACTGTCGTATGAGGAGAGATTGGGTCGACTAGGCCTGTATTCACTAGAGTTTAGAAGAATGAGAGGGGATCTCATTGAAACGTATAAAATTCTGACAGGGCTAGACAGACTGGATGCAGGGAGGATGTTTCCCCTGGCTGGGGAGTCTAGAACGAGGGGTCACAGTCTCAGGATATGGGGTAGGACATTTAGGACTGAGATGAGGTGAAATTTCTTCACTCAGAGGGTGGTGAACCTGTGGAATTCTCTACCACAGAGGGCTGTGGAAGCCAAGACACTGAATATATTTAAGAAGGAGATAGATAGATTTCTAGATGCAAAAGGCGTCAAGGGGTATGGGGAGAGAGCGGGAATATGGTACTGAGATAGAGGATCAGCCATGATCATATTGAATGGCGGAGCAGGCTCAAAGGGCCGAATGGCCTACTCCTGCTCCTATTTTTCTATGTTTCTATTAAGGGCTATCTTATATTTATGTCCCCCAGTTCTGGAATCTCCCACAAGTGGAAACAGTTTCCCCACATCTACCCTGTGGACCCCTTCATAATTTGGAAGACCTCTATTAGGTTTCCTCTCAGTCTTCTTGTTTCCCAGGGAAAAGAGCCCCAGCCTTCTCAATCTTTCCTGACTGTCGCATCCTCTCAATTCTGGCAATATTCTTGTAAAACTTTTCTGCACTATCTCCAGTGCTTGAATGTCCTCTAGGGTTTATTTCTAGGGGGATAGAATTGAAAAGTAGGGAAGTTATGCTAAACCTGTATCGAACCTTGGTTAGACCACACTTAGAATACTGTCTGCAGTTCTGGTCATCATATTATAAAAAGGATATAGAGGCACTGGAGAGGGTGCAGAGAAGATTTACAAGGATGATACCAGAAATGCGAGGGTATACATATCAGGAAAGGATGGACAGGCTGGGTCTCTTTTCTCTTGAAAAAAGGCTAATAGAGGTCTTTTAAAATTATGAAAGGTTTTGTTAGAGTGGATACAGAGAGAATGTTTCCACTTGTGGGGAAGACCATAACTAGAGACCATCAATATAAGAGAGTCACCAAGAAATCCAATCGGGAATTCAGGAGAAACTTCTTTACCCAGAGAGTGGTGAGAATGTGGAACTCGCTACCACAGGGAGTGGTTGAGGTGAATAGTGTAGATGCATTTAAGGGGAGGCTTGTGAGGGAGAAGGGAATAGAGGGTTACGCTGATTGATTTAGATGAGGAAAGACGGGAGGAGGGTCGAGTGGAGCATAAACGCCGGCATGGACTGGTTGGGCCGAATGGCCTGTTTCTGTGCCGTATATCCTATGTAATCCTTTTTGTAGTATGGAGACCAGAACTGCTCATGGTATCCTCAGTGTGGTCTAACCAAGGGTCTAAATAAATTTAACATTGGCTCCCTGCTTTTGTTATCTAATCCTCTAGAACTGAACCTCAGAACATTATTTCCATCTTTATGACCTTATCTATGACTTTTAGCGATTTATGTATCTGCGTTCCCAGATCTCTTTGCTCCTCTACCCTATTCAGTTTCTTACCTTCTAAGGAATAAATGGCCTCCTTATTCCTCCTACCAAAATGAACCACCTCACATTTTACCATCCTGAATTTCTTTTGCCATAGATCTACCTACTCTGCAAGCCTGTTTATATCTTCCTGTAATTTCGTGCAGTCCACCACTTTATCAGCGATACCCCACCAGTTTTACATCGTTTGCAAATTTTCACACCATCCCTCCAATTTCTGAGTCCAAGCAATTGAGCTGTGTCAGCTGGTAACACGCTCGTCTTTGAGTCAGAAGGTTGTGGGTTCAATTCTTGAGCAGTTGAGGGAGTGCCGCACTGTCAGAGGTGCCGTACTGAGGGAGCGCCGCTCTGTCGGAGTGGGCAGTACTGAGGGAGCGCCGCACTGTCGGAGGGGCAGTACTGAGGGAGCGCCGCAATGTCAGACGGGCAGTACTGAGGGAGCGCCGCACTGTCGGAGTGGGCAGTACTGAGGGATCGCCGCACTGTCGGAGGGGCAGTACTGAGGGAGTGCCGCACTGTCGGAGGGGCAGTACTGAGGGAGCGCCGCACTGTCGGAGGGGCAGTACTGAGGGAGCGCCGCACTGTCGGAGGGGCAGTACTGAGGGAGCGCCGCACTGTCGGAGGGGCGGTACTGAGGGAGCGCCGCACTGTCGGAGGGGCTGTACTGAGGGAGCGCCGCGCTGTCGGAGGGGCAGTACTGAGGCAGCGCCGCACTGTCGGAGGGGCAGTACTGAGGGAGTGCTGCACTGTCGGAGGGGCGGTACTGAGGGAGCGCTGCATTGTCGGAGGTGCTGTCTTTCAGTTGAGACGTTAACCCGAGGCCCCGTCCGCTTTCTCAGGTGGACATAAAAGATCCCACGGCCACTATTGGAAGAAGAGCAGGGGGGTGTTCTCCCCGGTGTCCTGGGGCCAATATTTATCCCTCAACCAACATCACCAAAACAGATGATCTGGTCATTATCACATTGCTGTTTGCGGGAGCTTGCTGTGCGCAAATTGGCTGCCGCGTTTCCTACATTACAACAGTGACTACACTTCAAATAAAGTACTTCATTGACTTTAAAGCGCTTTTTGATGCCCTGAGGTTGTGAAAGGCGCTGGAGAAATTCAAGTCTTTCTTTAATATGTGCGAACAACAGTGGTCCCAGCACGGGTCCCTGCAGGAAACCACTTCCCACTTACCGCCAGCCCAAGAATCTGTCTTCAAATCTGTTTGTGTAGCCATCTTTCCGTCCATTCTGCTAGCTGACCCCTGACCCCCTGCTCCCCATGCACCCTGACCGTTGTCGTAGCACTTCCAGAAACCGTAGCAACAACTGCATCTCCTCCTCTGGGGTTGCAAAACAGAACATTTACAAGTTGCAGCAACCATCGCTAAGCCTATATATTTTAAAAAGAATTTCCTGCAGTCTTTCTGCTCCGAAACACAACACATTGTGCAAGCACTTTGCACAATTTCTTTTGCAAAAACATTTGTTTGAAAGAAATTGCAGCTTGTTTGCTTGTAGTCAGCTCTTGTCGGCTGTGGCTCAGAGGAGTCCTACTCCAGAAATCTAGGCTGACACTCCCAGTGCAGTACCGAGGGAGCGCCGCACTGTCGGAGGGGCAGTGCTGAGGGAGCGCTGCACTGTCGGAGGGGCAGTGCTGAGGGAGCGCCGCACTGTCGGAGGTGCAGTACTGAGGGAGCGCCGCACTGTCGGAGGGGCAGTACTGAGGGAGCGCTGCACTGTCGGAGGGGCAGTACTGAGGGAGCGCGGCACTGTCGGAGGGGCAGTACTGAGGGAGCGCCGCACTGTCGGCGGGGCGGTGCTGAGGGAGCGTGGCACTGTCGGAGGGGCGGTACTGAGGGAGCGCCGCACTGTCGGAGGGGCAGTACTGAGGGGGCGCCGCACTGTCGGAGGGGCAGTACTGAGGGGGCGCCGCACTGTCGGAGGGGCAGTACTGAGGGAGGGCCGCACTGTCGGAGGGGCAGTACTGAGTGAGGGCTGCACTGTCGGAGGGGCAGTACTGAGTGAACGCCGCACTGTCGGAGGGGCAGTACTGAGGGAGCGCCGCACTGTTGGAGCGGCAGTACTGAGGGAGCTCCGCACTGTCGGAGCGGCAGTACTGAGGGAGCTCTGCACTGTCGGAGCGGCAGTACTGAGGGAGCTCTGCACTGTCGGAGCGGCAGTACTGAGGGAGCTCTGCACTGTCGTTGGGACGGTACTGAGGGAACGGTGCACTGTTGGAGAGGCAGTGCTGAGTGAGCACTGCACTGTCGGAGGGGCAGTACTGAGGGAGCGATGCACTGTCGGAGGGGTGGTACTGAGGGAGCGCTGCACTGTTGGAGGGGCAGTACTGAGGGAGCGCTGCACTGTTGGAGGGGCAGTACTGAGGGTGCACCGCACTATCGGAGGGGCAGCACTGAGGGAGTGCCGCACTGTTGGAGAGGCAGCACTGAGGGAGTGCCGCACTGTTGGAGAGGCAGTACTGAGGGAGCGCCGCACTGTCGGAGGGGCAGTACTGAGGAAGTGCCGCACTGTCGGAGGCGCAGTACTGAGGGAGTGCCGCACTGTCGGAGGGGCAGTACTGAGGGAGTGCCGCACTGTCGGAGGGGCAGTACTGAGGGAGTGCCGCACTGTCGGAGGTGGAGTACTGAGGGAGGGCCGCACTGTCGGAGGGGCAGTACTGAGTGAGGGCTGCACTGTCGGAGGGGCAGTACTGAGTGAACGCCGCACTGTCGGAGGGGCAGTACTGAGGGAGCGCCGCACTGTCGGAGCGGCAGTACTGAGGGAGCTCCACACTGTCGGAGCGGCAGTACTGAGGGAGCTCTGCACTGTCGGAGCGGCAGTACTGAGGGAGCTCTGCACTGTCGTTGGGACGGTACTGAGGGAACGGTGCACTGTTGGAGAGGCAGTGCTGAGTGAGCACTGCACTGTCGGAGGGGCAGTACTGAGGGAGCGATGCACTGTCGGAGGGGTGGTACTGAGGGAGCGCTGCACTGTTGGAGGGGCAGTACTGAGGGAGCGCTGCACTGTTGGAGGGGCAGTACTGAGGGTGCACCGCACTATCGGAGGGGCAGCACTGAGGGAGTGCCGCACTGTTGGAGAGGCAGTACTGAGGGAGCGCCGCACTGTCGGAGGGGCAGTACTGAGGAAGTGCCGCACTGTCGGAGGCGCAGTACTGAGGGAGTGCCGCACTGTCGGAGGGGCAGTACTGAGGGAGTGCCGCACTGTCGGAGGGGCAGTACTGAGGGAGTGCCGCACTGTCGGAGGTGGAGTACTGAGGGAGCGCTGCACTGTCGGAGGGGCAGTACCGAGGGAGTGCCGCACTGTCGGAGGTGGAGAACTGAGGTAGCGCCGCACTGTCAGAGGGGCGGTACTGAGGGAGCGCCGCACTGTCGGAGGGGCGGTACTGAGGGAGCGCCGCACTGTCGGAGAGGCGGTACTGAGGGAGTGCCGCACTGTCAGAAATGCTGTCTTTCGGATGAGACATTAAACCGAGGCCCCGTCTGCCCTCTCAGGTGGACGTAAAAGATCCCGCGGCCACTATTTCGAAGAAGAGCAGGGGGAGTTCTCCCCGGTGTCCTGGGGCCAATATTTATCCCTCCATCAACATCACTAAAACAGATGATCTGCTCATTCTCACATTGCTGTTTGTGGGAGCTTGCTGTGCACAAATTTGCTGCCGCGTTTCCTACATTACAACAGTGACAACACTTTAAAAAGTACTTCATTGGCTGTAAAGCGCTTTGGGACGTCTGGCGGTCGCTGTATAAATGCAAGACTCTCTCTTCCTTTCGTCTTTTTCCAGTTATACGCTGCTGCTCGGGGAATGATTGAAATGACTTCAAACAGACTGTTTGTAAGAGATTTAACGGGAAACTCACCAACCTGTTGTGGAGCGAAGTGCCTCTCTCTATTCCGGACTGTTTTGCCCCTGAGTTTTCCGACTGCTCATGATGCCTGGTGACACCATGTGTGTGTATTTCAAACTGCTGCCTGCTCCCAGCCCCTTCCCCCCTTTGCTCTCTTCTCTTCCCCTCTCCTGCCTGAGCTTTGCTTCCACTGGACTTGTAGCTGGAGTCAGTCTCCGCCTTCTTGGAGCGGGCTGATTGGAGGAAGGGTGAAGAAAGGGGCCTCTTGTTTTCCGAGGATCAGCCGAGGGAGGAAGCTGCCGTTTAAAGGGGCATGTTCCTCCTCCTCCTCCCCAGGACTGCCCCTCTCTGTTTCAAAGAGGTGCGCCCACTGCAGCACGATCCCTGCTATTTAAAGGGACAGTGTCCCGACACTGTGCAGCCTCCAGTCCCACTCTGCAAGGCAGCTCCTGCCATTTAAAGGGACAGTGTCGCCACTCTGCAAGACGGCTCCTGCCATTTAAAGGGACAGTGTCGCCACTCTGCAAGACGGCTCCTGCCATTTAAAGGGACAGTGTTGCCACTCTGCAAGACTGCTCCTGCCATTTAAAGGGACAGTGTCACCACTCTACAAGACTGTTCCCTGCCATTTAAAGGGACAGTATCGCCACTCTGCAAGACTGTGCCCTTCCGTTTAAAGGGACAGTGTCGCCACTCTGCAAGATGGCTCCTGCCATTTAAAGGGACAGTATCACCACTCTGCAAGACTGTTCCCTGCCATTTAAAGGGACATTATCGCCACTCTGCAAGACTGTTCCCTGCCATTTAAAGGGACAGTGTCGCCACTCTGCAAGACTGTGCCCTGCCATTTAAAGGGACAGTGTCGCCACTCTGCAAGATGGCTCCTGCCATTTAAAGGGACAGTGTTGCCACTCTGCAAGGCTGTTCCCTGCCATTTAAAGGGACAGTATCGCCACTCTACAAGACTGTTCCCTGCCATTTAAAGGGACAGTGTCGCCACTCTGCAAGACTGTTCCCTGCCATTTAAAGGGACAGTATCGCTACTCTACAGGACTGTGCCCTGCCATTTAAAGGGACAGTGTTGCCACTCTGCAAGACTGTGCCCTGCCATTTAAAGGGACAGTGTCACCACTCTGGAGGACGGTGCCCTGCCATTTAAAGGGACAGTGTCACCACTCTGGAGGATGGTGCCCTGCCATTTAAGAACAAAAAATCTCCACTCGACAAGGCTGTCTCCACAATTTAAAGAGACCAATCCCCTCTTTACAGAATCCTACAAGTGCCATTTCTAATACCTTTTCTACGTTCACTTTTAATCTCGTTTTGCTTCCTTCAAGTCTCCCACATCAAAATCATAAAGGATTTTGATAGAGTAAATAAGGAGAAACTGTTTCCACTGGCAGGAGGGTCGGTAACCAGAGGACACAGATTTAAGAAAATTGGCAAAAAAAAGAGGCATGATGAGGAGAATATTTTTTACGCAGCGAGTTGTTGTGATCTGGAATGCGATGCCTGAAAGGGCGGTGGAAGCAGATTCAATAGTAACTATCGAAAGGGAATCGGATAAATACTTGAAAAGGAAAAATTTGCAGGGCTACGGGGAGAGAGCAGGGGGGAGTGGGACTAATTGGAGAGCTCTTTCAAAGAACCAGCATGATGGTCTGAATGGCCTCGTTCTACACTGTATCATTCTATGAACGAGCCTCTGGAGCCACGGAGGTGGCAGTTGATCGACTCTGAGGACCTTCGCATGCTGATGAGTGCAACCTGGGAGGGTGGGGGGGGGGGGTGGAGGTGCAGAGGAGACTTCACTGCATCACACGTTTGAATAGTCATAGCAACATAGGAGCAGGAGGAAGCCATTCAGCCCCTCGAGCCTGTTCCGCCCTTCAATGAGATCATGTCTGATCTGTGACCTAACTCTATATACCTGCCTTTGGCCCATATCCCTTAATACCTTTGGTTAACAGCAATGCGTCAATCTCAATTTTAAAATTAATAACTGACCTTGTATAAACTGTCATTTGTGGAAGAGAGTTCCAAACTTCTACCACCCTTTGTGTGTAGAAGTGTTTCCTAACTTCACTCCTGAAAGGCCTGGCTCTAATTTTTAGACTATGCCCCCTAGTCCTAGATTCCCCAACCAGCGGAAATAGTTTCTCTCGATCTGTTCCCCTTAATATCTTGAATACTTCGATCAGATCACCCCTTAACCATCTAAATTCAAGGGAATACAACCCTAGTTTGTGTAATCACTCCTCGTAATTTAACCCTTGGAGTCCAGATATAATTCTGGTAAATCTACGCTGCACTCCCTCCAAGGCCAATATATCCTTCCTAATGTATGGTGCCCAGAACTGCTCACAGTACTCCAGGGGTGGTCCAACCAACAACAACAACTTGTATTTATATAGCGCCTTTAATGTAGTAAAATGTCCCAAGGTGCTTCACAGAAGTGTTTTAAAACAAATAATTTGACACCGATCCACATAAGGAGAAGTTAGGGCAGGTGACCAAAAGCTTGGTCAAAGAGGTAGGTTTTAAAGAGCGTCTTAAAGGAGGAGAGAGAGGCGGAGAGGTTTAGGGAGGGAATTTCAGAGCTTAGGGCCCAGGCAACTGAAGGCACGGCCGCCAATGGTGGAGCGATTAAAATCATGGATGCATAAGAGGCTAGAATTAGAGGAGTGCAGATATCTCGGGGGGTTGTGGGGCTGGAGGAGATTCCAGAGATAGAGCGTTGTGAGGCCATGAAGGGATTTGAACACAAGCATGAGAATTTTAAAATCGAGGCGTTGCTTAACTGGGAGCCAATGTAGGTCAGCAAGCACAGGGTTGCTGGGTGAACGGGACTTGGTGTGAGTTAGGACACGGGCAGCCGAGTTTTGGATGACCTCAGGCAGAACGTGGGAGGCCAGCCAAGAGTGTGTTGGAATAGTCAAGTCTAGAGGTAACAAAGGCATGGATGAGGGTTTCAGCAGCAGATGGGGAAGTCGGGGCGGAGATGGGTGGAGGTGGAAATAGGTGGCCTTAGTTATGGCGCGAATATTTGGTCGGAAGCTCATTTCAGGGTCAAATATGACACCATGGCCTCGCCCCCTCCCTATCTCTGTTACCTCCTCCAGCCCCACAACCCCCCGAGATATCTGTGCACCTCTAATTCTGCCCTCTTGAGCATCCCTGATTTTAATCGCTCAACCATTGGCTACCGTGCCTTCGGGGCTTTGCATCACCTGTCTGACACAAAGCTAAGTGTCTGAATATGAACCCATTAGGCAGCAGTAATCTGGGAGAAAGATTGGCCCCACAGTGTCTTGGGTCTGTGACCTTGTTGATTTCCTGCTGTTGGATTATTTCTGTACCAAGGTGGTGAGGCTAAGTTGACTTGGCGCCATAGAAGCATAACGGCACAGAAGGAGACCAATTGGCCCATCGAGTCTGTGCCGGCTCTCTGTAGAGCAATCTAGCCAGTCCCATTCCCCCACTCTATCCCCGTAGCCCTGCAAGTTTATTTCCCTCAAGTGCCTATCCAGTCTCCCCTTGAAATCATTGAGTGTCTCTGCTTCCACCACTTCCGTCGGCAGCGAATTCCAGGTCCTCACCACTCGCTGCGTAATAAAGTTTTTCCTCGCATCCCCCCCGTATCTCTTGCCCAAAACCTTAAATCTGTGTCCCCTAGTCCTTGTACCATCAACTAGTGGGAACAGCCTTTCCCCATCTAGCCTATCCAAACCTGTCATAATCTTGTACACCTCTATCAAATCGCCCCTCAACCTCCTTTGCTCTAATGAAAACAAATCCAGCTTCTCCAACCTGTCCTTGTAGCTAAGATCCCCCATCCCCGGAACCATTCTGGGAAATCTCCTCTGCACCCTCTCAAGGGCCTTCACATCCTTCCTATAGTGTGGTGACTAGAACTGGACGCAATACTCCAGTTGTGGCCTAACCAACGCTTTATTAAGGTTCAGCATAACTTCTCTACTTTTGTACTTTTATGAAGCCCAAGATCCCATATGCTTTGCTAACCACTCTCTCAATATGTCCTGCCACCTTCAGGGACCGATGCACACTAACTCCCAGGTCCCTCTTTTCCATGCACACTCTTTAAAACTGTGCCATTAAGTGTATATTAAGTGTGCCATGTCTCCGGTGTAACAACGCCAAAAGTCTCCTTCGTTTATTTGCCCCCCTGTGCATGTGGCATGAAGCAACTCAAGCTGCTAAGGAGGCGCCAGCAATCAGTGCTCGTTCGACAGCATCCAAAGGATGGCTAGTGCAAAAAGTGGAAGTACCACCCTGGTCCAGTAGGCAGTGTGGCTCGGCCTCTAACCTGAGCTCAAGGGGTTTGGATCTCGACACTGGGAGGTAATAGTGTTAAAATGACATAGAATTACATCGAATGTACAGCACAAAAACAGGCCATGCGGCCCAACTGGACCATGCCGGTGTTTCTGCTCCACACCAGCCTCCTCCCACCCCTCTTCATCTCACCCCATCAGCCTATCCTTCTATTCCTTTCTCCCTCATGTGTTTATCCAGCTTCCCCTTAAATACATCTCTGCTATTCACCTCAACCACTCCCTGTGGTAGCGAGATCCACATTCTCACCACTCTCTGGTTAAGAACTAGGAGGAGGAGTAAGCCATTTGGAAGAAGAGCAGGGGGCAGTTCTCCCCGGTGTCCTGGGGCCAATATTTATCCCTCAACTAACATCGCTAAAAACAGATGATCTGGTCATTATCATATTGCTGTTTGTGGGAGCTTGCTGTGTGCAAATTGGCTGCTGCGTTTCCTACATTACAACAGTGACCACACTTTGAAAGTTCTTCATTGGCTGTAAAGTGCTTTGGGATGTCTGGTGGGTGTGAACGGCGCCGGAGAAATGCAAGTCTTTCTTTCTGTTTCATTATAATGATTTTAGCGCTGATCTCAGTGCTCAACATGCTGCTGATTGGCTTAGCACTCAATAGGTGGCCCAATATCGGGTGCAGTCTACTGGCCAGTAATGTTTGGCCTCGGCCTCTGCACTACCTAAAGGGGAGGTGCTTTGTTGCAGCAGCACCTCATTGTCAGTCAGGTTGAAGACATAGCTCCGCAGGCCAGAGAGAGCAAGAATGGGGAACGGGGAAATGGCAGAGACTCTGAACAAATATTTTGTATCTGTCTTGACGGTAGAAGACACTAACAACATCCCAATAATGGATAATCAAGTTGCCACAGGGAGGGGGGAAACTAAAGACAATTACTGTCACTAAGGAAATAGTACTTGGTAAAATAATGGGACTAAAAGACGACAAGTCCCCTGGACCAGATGATCTGCATCCCAGGGTCTTAAAAGAAGTGGCTGCAGAGATAGTGGATGCATTGGTTGCAATATACCAAAATTCCCTGGACTCTGGAGAGGTCCCAGCGGATTGGAAAACCGCAAATGTAACACCCCTATTTAAGAAAGGAGGGAGACAGAAAGCAGGAAACTATAGACCAGTTAGCCTAACATCTGTCGTTGAGAAAATGCTAGAGTCCTTCATTAAGGAAGCAGTAGCAGGGCATTTAGAAAATCAGTCAAGCAGAGTCAGCATGGTTTTATGAAAGGGAAATCATGTTTAACAAATTTGCTGGAGTTCTTTGAGGATGTAACGAGCAGGGTGAATAAGGGTGAGCCAGTGGATGTGGTGTATTTGGATTTCCAGAAGGCATTCGATAAGGTGCCACATAAAAGGTTACTGCATAAGATAAGAGCTCACGGAATTGGGGGTAATATATTAGCATGAATAGAGAATTGGCTAACTAACAGAAAGCAGGGAGTCGGGATAAATGGGTAATTTCCCGGTTGGCAAATGGTAACTAGTGGGGTGCCACAGGGATCGGTGCTGGGGCCTCAACTATTTACAATCTACATTAATGACTTGGATGAAGGGACCGAGTGTAATGTAGCCAAGTTTGCAGATGATACAAAGATGGGTGGGAAAGCAAGTGGTGCAGAGGACTCAAAGAATCTGCAAAGGGATATAGACAGGCTAAGTGAGTGGGCAAACATTTGGCAGATGGAGTATAATGTGGGAAAGTGCGAGATTATCCACTTTGGCAGAAAAATAAAAAAGCAAACTATTATTTAAATGGAGAGAGATTACAAAATGCTACAGTTCAGAGGGACCTGGGGGTCCTTGTGCATGAAACACAAAAAGTTAGCATGCAAGTACAGCAAGTAATCAAAAAGGCAAATGGAATGTTGGCCTTTATTTCAAGGAGGTTGGAGTATAAAAGCAGGGAAGTCCTGCTACAACTGTACAGGGTATTGGTGAGACCACACCTTGAGTACTGCGTACAGTTTTGGTCTCTTTATTTAAAGAAGGATATACTTGCATTGGAGGCAGTTCAGAGACGATTCACTAGGCTAATTCCAGAGATTAGGGGGTTGATTTATGAGGAAAGGTTGAGCAGGTTGGGCCTATACTCATTGGCATTTAGAAGAATGAGGGGTGATCTTATTGAAACATATAAGATACTGAGGGGGCTCGACAAGGTAAATGCAGAGAGGATGTTTCCCCTCGTGGGTGAATCTAGAACTCGGGGGCATAATTTCAGAATAAAGGGTCGCCCTTTTAGAACTGAGATGAGGAGGAATTTCTTCTCTGAGGGTCGTAAATCTGTGGAATTCTCTGCCCTAGAGAGCCGTGGAGGCTGGGTCATTAAATACATTTAAGGTGGAGATAGACAGATTTTTACAAGATAAGGGAGTGAAGGGTTATGGGGAGCGGGCTGGGAAGTGGCTTTGAGCCCAAGATCAGCCACGATCTTATTAAATGGTGGAACAGGCTCGAGGGGCCAAGTGGCCTATTCCTGCTCCTATTTCTTATGTTCTTAATATCTCAAGATGGTTTTTCGGATGCTGCACTCGAGGCCTCGGTCATGGCCATTCAAAGAAGGTGGGCTGTCCTGTTCCCGCAGGGTGGCAGGGAGCCATCCAAGGCTCCCAGTGGAAAGCTCTGGCAGGAGATAGCTACCTCCATCACGGCCGCCAGTTCGGTTCCAAGGAGATGGATCCAATGCCGAAAGAAGTTTAATGACCTCACACGGCCGGTCAAGGTGAATGAAGGCGTCAGCAAATGCCATATCCCACCAGCAGCACCACAAGCCTCACGCACTGCTCAATGCAGCACACCCCCATCACTCACCTACCAACAATCTCTGCCTATCACTGCTCGTACCTCCCAAGCACGGCTTCACTTCACCCTCACAAGCTTACCACTGCTGCAACATCTCACACCCACATCTCACACCGTGCGCACACAGACAGCTATTCAACTATGACAGGCACATCGCCCAAGCACATTGCATCACACTCACTGACACACCTCCCTGTCTCTTGCAGGCAAAGGCGGCTCATAACCGTTGGGAACAGCAGCGGACGGGGGGGGGGGCGGCCAATCCGCTGTACTGACCCTCAGCCACCTGGAAGAGTCTGTGCTCAACATCATTGAAGTGACCAAGGCCGTGGCATCGGGAGAAGTTGCCTTGCTGATAATTACTGTATGGTCAATCCTAATCCTTCTTCTCACATCCCAGCTCCCCCTTGACGTAAGAAAACTACTAGGCACTTGGTCTAAGCGTTAAACAAAGCTTTAATCAACTGTTTTTCAACATGGAGATCTAGTTGTGTCCTTCACTAGTTCCTGTTAAGAATGTCCTGCGCAAGCTGGGCCCGTGCCCGAGTATTTATACTCTCCCTGGATAGCGCCACCCGCAGGCCACTCAGTATTATTTCATAAGTCTTTCTTTCATGAATGACAGATTCATGTCACCCCTCATCCCACAATCTCTTCTCACTTACAAGCTGCTGATGGTGTATGCTTGGACATCTAGTTTTCTCCCCACTACCCGCACCACAACCCAACCCTTGTGCCTTTCTGCTTTCAGATACCCAAGAACTGCCGGCAGACCAGACTGTCCCCCAGGCTGCGGAGGAGAGTGAAGGAGAAGAAGGAAAAGACACATCATCTCTGCATCTGACACCCGCTCAGAAACTGGCACTGCACGGAATGTGGAGGGTAGTATTGAGGTGGGATCTGCACAGGGTGGGGCACCGGGCACGAGTGGGCTGCAGCAAGGCCAGGGGGAAAGGGTAGCTCAGGGGCCAGCTCCTTGGAGGGTGAGTTTGCACATGAGTTCGGCTGCACACGACTCAGATGATGACCTCGATGGGGCGGCCTTCAGAGGAAGAGTGGTGGGCCATGCACACCGAAATGCTAGGTGCAATGGCAAGCCTGCCAGAGAGCCTCTTGGCAATGTCAAGGAGCATGGAGGAGCCCGGCTCTAACATTGGACGGGGCTTTGCGCAGAGCTTGGAGCCCATGATTTCCAGGATGCAAATGATGGACAACTCCAGGAGAGACCTTGTGGACCCAGCCATGATGCTGTGTGTGATTGGCGATGTCGCCATTTCCATGACCGCATAGGCAGAAGCGACCCAACATCTCAGTGCTGCAGTAGAAGCGCAGACCGCTCTCCTGCAGGCTCAGCCAAGCTCAGACTGCTGCCATCGTGGCTGGGTTTATGAGTGTAGCAAGGGGCTCGCAGGGGGTGTCACAGCAGGCCAGTCGTCAGTCCTCCAACAGATTGCTAGGAATGCTGAGGCGCCGCCCCGGGGGAGTGGCAGTGGGTCAGTGGATCAAGAACCTGCTGTCCTCTCTTGGGATGGCAGCATTCCAACTCCCGCCAAGGCCGCTCCGCCATTGCCCTTGCTGCTGCCTGTCAGCCAGCCCAGACTGCTGCTGTCCATGCCGAGCTGGTGCGCTCGACAGCCGGGCCTTCTAGGTCCACAGCTGGTCGAGCACGTCCTGCAAGGCCATCTGTAGTCTTTCCCTACGGAAAGTCAGGAGCCTGCCACCAGCCATGCTGCAGCCACTGGGGGAGCACTTCGTAGGAGCACTAGAGTTAGAAAAGGCACATGAAGGTTGATTCCGGAGATGAGGGGGTTGATTTATGAGGAAAGGTTAAGTAGGTTGGGCCTCTACTCATTGGAATACAGAAGAATGAGAGGCGATCTTATCGAAACATATAAGATTGTGAGAGGGCTTGATCGGGTGGATGCGGGGAGGATGTTTCCACTGATGGGTGAGACTAGAACTAGGGGGCATCATCTTAGAATAAGGGGCTGCCGTTTCAAAACTGAGATGAGGAGAAACTTCTTCACTCAGAGGGTAGTAAATCTATGGAATTTGCTACCTCAGAGAGCTGTGGAAGCTGTGACATTAAATAAATTTAAAACGGAGATAGACAGTTTCCTAGCTGATAAGGGAATTAAGGGTTATGGGGAGCGGGCAGGGAAGTGGACGTGAGTCTAGGTTCGGATCAGCCATGATCCTATTGAATGGTGGAGCAGGCCCGAGGGGTCATATGGCCTACTCCTGCTCCTACTTCTTATGTTCTTATGTTCTTATGAACGACAACACTAAGGGATTGCATAAGGGGGATTAGTTCACATTGTAATATTGATTGAATTGGGATACATTTATAAATTGTGTTTGGAATGTGTGTTTTGTGATGGCTCTCATTTCAGCTTTGTGCCCAGGAGGATGCTGTGATGTTCCGTGATAGAGGGATGGTATGATGAGGAAGTGGTGAGCAACGGGGATCTGGGGTTTCGTTCACTGGAATTGAAGTCTGATGAGGCCTTCATGGACAGGCCGGGGATCTGCTGCCTGCTTCCTCCTTGCCCTCGTTCTCTTCCTCCTCCTCCTCCTCCTCCTCCTCTACCTTTGAACCAGCCACATAAATACAGTGGCAACAAGAGCGGGTCAGAGGCTGGGTATTCTGTGGAGAGTGTCTCACCGCCTGACTCCCCAAAGCCTTTCCACCATCTACAAGGCACAAGTCAGGAGTGTGATGGAATACTCTCCACTTGCCTGGATGAGTGCAGCTGCAACAACACTCAAGAAGCTCGTCACCATCCAGGACAAAGCAGGCCGCTTGATCGGCACCCCATCCACCACCTTAAACATTCACTCCCTCCACCACCGGCGCACCGTGGCTGCAGTGTGTACCATCTACAAAATGCACTGCAGCAACTCGCCAAGGCTTCTTCGGCAGCACCTCCCAAACCTGCAACCTCTTCCACCTAGAAGGACAAGGGCAGCAGGCGCGTGGGAACACCGCCACCTCCAAGTTCCCCTCCAAGTCACACACCATCCTGACTTGGAAGTATATCGCCGATCCTTCATCGTCGCTGGGTGAAAATCCTGGAACTCCCTACCTAACAGCACTGTGGGAGTACCTTCACCAGACGGACTGCAGCGGTTCAAGGCAGTGGCTCACCACCACCTTCTCAAGGGTAACTAGGGATGGGCAATAAATGCTGGCCTTGCCAGTGACGCCCAGATCCCATGACCGACTAGAAAAAAAATGCTATCAATCTCCGATTTAAAATTAAAAATTGATCTAGTATCAATTGTCTTTTGCGGAAGAGAGTTCCAAACTTCTACCACCCTTTGTGTGTAGAAGTGTTTTCGAACTTCACTCCTGAAAGGTCTGGCTCTAATTTTTAGACTCTGCCCCCTAGTCCTAGGCTCCCCAACCAGCGGAAATACCATCACCACACGGACTGCAGCGGTTCAAGCAGGCTGCTCACCACCACCTTCTCAAGGGCAACTAGGGATGGGCAATAAATGCTGGCCTGGCCAGCGACAACCTGATCCCATAAACGAATAAAAACATAGTTTCTGTCTCTCTACCCTATCAGTTCCCATTAATATCTTGAAACCTTCGATCAGATCACCCCTTAACCTTCTAAATTCCATTGAACACAACCCTAGTTTGTGTGATCTCTCCTTGTAATTTAACTCTTGGAGCCCGGGTATCATTCTGGTAAACCTACGCTGCACTCCCTTCAAGACCAATACATCCTTCCTAAGGCCAACCTATAGCACGTAAATTCACTGAGGAAAGACCCTTATAGACTAGGTATTAGCACCGACCATATAAGTAGTTTTTTAACACCAAGTTACCCTCAGGCAATGATCAATGAGGCATCAAGGGATTAAACGGTTCACTAGTTATGCAGTCATACACTGTTACATGATTCATACAATAAAGTACTCAGAATGGTTAGCGTGACAGGGGGGATTTGGGAGTTCAGTTTTTTTTCAAGCTTTCTGATCTTGCGATGTTGTTTAGGCCCCTGATTGACAGCACAAACAGCAGCAAGGCGGCGTGGACACAGCTTGTTCTGAAAGAAAGAGAGACATGCATTTATATAACACCTTTCAGACATCCCAAATCACTTCACAGCCAATGATGTACTCTCCTGCCTTCTATCCTATCACAGGCCTTCCCTTTTGTTCTTTCATCCCCTCCCTCCTTTCCCAGCCCCTACACTTGCTGAAAAATCTGTTCCATTTCCTGCTTTTTTCCAGTTCTGACGAAATGTCATCGACCTGAAACGTTAACTCTGTTTCTCTCTTCACAGATGCTGCCTGACCTGCTGAGTATCTCCAACATTTTCTGTTTTTATTTTATGTACTTTTGAAGTACGGTCACTGTTGTAATGTAGGAAACGCGGCAGCCAATTTGCGCACAGCAAGCTCCCACAAACAGCAATGTGATGATGACCAGATCATCTGTTTTTTAGTGATGTTGGTTGAGGGATAAACGCTGGCCCCAGGAGACCGGGGAGAACTCCCCCTGCTCTTCTGAGTACAGGAGCAAGGATGTCTTACTACAGTTATGCAGGGCCTTGGTGAGACCACACCTGGAGTACTGTGTGCAGTTTTGTTCTCCTTACCTAAGAAAGGATATACTTGCCATAGAGGGAGTGCAGGGAAGGTTCACCAGACTGATTCCTGGGATGGCAGGACTGTCATATGAGGAGGGATAGGGTCGACTAGGCCTGTATTCACTAGAGTTTAGAAGAATGAGAGGGGACCTCATTGAAACGTATAAAATTCTGACAGGGCTAGACAGACTGGATGCAGGGAGGATGTTTCCCCTGGCTGGAGGGTCTAGAACGAGGGGTCACAGTCTCAGGATATGGGGTAGGACATCTAGGACTGAGATGAGGAGAAATTTCTTCACTCAGAGGGTGGTGAACCTGTGGAATTCTCTACCACAGAAGGCTGTGGAGGCCAAGTCACTGAATATATTTAAGAAGGAGATAGATAGATTTCTAGACACAAAAGGCATCAAGGGGTATGGGGAGAGAGCGGGAATATGGCATTGAGATAGAGGATCGGCCATGATCATATTGAATGGCAGAGCAGGCTCGAAGGGCCGAATGGCCTACTCCTGCTCCTATTTTTCTATGTTTCGATGTTTCTTTGAAATAGTGGCCGTGGGATTTTTTATGTCCACCTGAGAGGGCAGACGAGCCTTGGTTTAGTGGTAGACAGCTAGAGAGTCAGACAGTGATACAGAGCGAGCGGCAGATGGAGAGACTGAGAAAGAGATAGGTAAATGAAAAGAAATATGCAGCAGGTCAGTCAGAATCTGCAAAGGGAAAAGATTGAGTAATATTTCAGATATAACCTTTTTTTTTACTCAGAATTGTAACCTGAAAGATAGACAAGCCCCACTGTAGAGACAAAAGAGACTCTGATTACCGGGAGGAAGCCAATGGGTTGAATGACCTGCAAACGGCATAATAGAGAAGCATGGAGCTGTTTGTTAATGTGAAGGGGTCACCTGAGTGGGGCAATGAAGAGACATCAGCAGAATAAAACCTCAGATAATGAAACGCACGGAGAAGGTGTGAAGTGGATACAAGAAATATTGGATGGGTGCATGAGAGCTCGGCGTGGGTGAGAAGTGAGTGTGCAACAGGTTGCCAGTGGCTTGCAATTTTTGTCCACATGGGTTAAAATCAATGTGTGGGTTACTGTAAAGAGTGCATGCACTTCTCATGCTAGGCACACGATGGAATACATAGAATATACAGCACAGAAACAGGCCATTCGGCCCAACCAGTCCATGTCAGCGTTTATGCTCCACTCGAGCCTCCTCCCATCCTTCCTCATCTAACTCTATCAGCATAACCCTCTATTCCCTTCTCCCTCATGCGCTTATCTAGCCTCCCCTTAAATGCATCTATACTAGATGACGAAAGAGATAGAGAGTAAGATGAAGCAGAAAAAGAGCGCATATGACATATGTCAGGTCGAGAATACATCTGAGAATCAGGCTAAATATAGAAAGTTCAGAGGAGAAGTGGAAAAGAAAAGAGGGGCAAAGAGAGGGTATGAGAACAGAATGACAGCCAACATAAAAGATAATCCAAAAGTCTTCTATAGGCATATAAATAGTAAATGGGTAGTAAGAGGAGGGGTGGGGCCGATTAGGGATCAAAAAGGAGACCTACGCATGGAGGTAGAGGGTATGGCTGAGGTACTAAATGAGTACTTTGCATCTGTCTTCACCGAGGAAGAAGATGTTGCCATTGACATAGTGAAGGAGGACGTAGAGGAGATACTGGATTGGATAAAAATTGGTAAAGGCGAGGTAGTAGAAAGGCTGGCTATACTTAAAGTAGGATAAGTCACCAGGACCAGATGGGATGCATGCTAGGACGCTGAGGGAAGTGAGGGAAGAAATTGCGGAGGTGCTGGCCATAATCTTCCAATCCTCCTTAGAAACGGGGGTGGTGCCAGAGGACTGGAGAATTGCAAATGTTACACCATTGTTCAAAAAAGGGTGTAAGGATAAACCCAGCAACTACAGGCCAGTCAGCTTAACCTCGGTAGTGGGGAAGCTTTTAGAAACAATAATCAGGGGCAAAATTAACAGTCACTTGGACAAGTGTGGATTAATTAAGGAAAGCCAGCACGGATTCGTTAAAGGCAAATTGTGTTTAACTAACTTGATTGGGTTCTTTGATGAGGTAACAGAGAGGGTTGATGAGGGTAATGCGGTTGACTTGGTGTACATGGATTTCCAAAAGGCGTTCAACAAAGTGCCACATAATAGGCTTACCAGCAAAGTTGAAGTCCATGGAATAAAAGGGACAGTGGCAGCATGGATACGGAATTGGCTAAGTGATAGGAAACAGAGAGTAGTGGTGAACGGTTGTTTTTCGGACTGGAGGAAGGTACACAGTGGTGTTTCCCAGGGGTCGGTTCTAGGACCACTGCTTTTCTTGATATATATTGATGACTTGGACGTGGGTGTACAGGGTACAATTTCAAAATTTGCAGGTGACGCAAAACTTGGAAGTATAGTGAACAGTGAGGAGGAGAGTGATAGACTTCACGAGGACATAGACAGGCTGGTGGAATGGGCGGACACGTGGCAGATGAAATTTAATGCAGAAAAGTGTGAAGTGATACATTTTGGTAGAAAGAATGAGGAGAGAACATATCAACTAAATGGTACAATCCTGAAGAGGGTGCACGAATAGAGAGCCCGGGGGAGTATATGTGCACAAATCGTAGAAGGTGGCAGGACAGGTTGAGAAAGCAGTTAAAATAACTTACGGAGTCCTGTGCTTCATGAATAGAGGTATAGAGTACAAAAGTGTGAAATTATGGTGAACCTGTATAAAACACTGGTTCGGCCTCAACTGGAGAATTGTGTCCAATTCTGGGCACCGCACTTTAGGAAGGATGTGAAGGCCTTAGAGAGGGTGCAGAAAAGATTTACGAGAATGATTCCAGGGATGAGGGACTTCAGTTACATTGATAGACTGGAGAAGTTGGGGTTGTTCTCCTTAGAGCAGAGACAGTGAGAGGAAATTTGATAGAGGTGTTCAAAATCATGAGGGTTCTGGACTGTGTAGATAGAGGGAAACTGTGCCCATTGGCGGAAGAGTCGAGAACCAGAGGACACAGATTTAAGGTGATTGGCAAAAGAACCAACGGCGACGTAAGAAAAAACTTTTTATGCAGCGAGTGGTTAGGATCTGGATGGCACGAATGGCCTTCTTCTGTGCTGTAACCATTCTATGAGCCTATGATTCTATTCACCTCAACTACTCCCTACGGTAGCGAGTTCCACATTCTCACCACCCTCTGGGTAAAGAAATTTCTTCTGAATTCCTGTTTGATTTCTTGGTGACTATCTTATATTGATGGCCTCTAGTTTTGCTCTTTCCCACAAGTGGAAACATTCTCTCTGTGTCTACTCTTATCAAAACCTTTCATCATTTTAAAGGCCTCTATAAGGTGATGATGGGATAGTGTTGAGTACCGTTAAACAATAGTGGATAGCAGTTCTGATGAAAGGTCATCGACCTGAAACGTTAACTCTGTTTCTCTCTCCACAGATGCTGCCTGACCTGCTGAGTGTTTTTGTTTCCACTTGGATCCCTTTAATCGCATTGGAAGGTACATCCTGAGAAACAAGAAGCAGCGCCACCTCGTGGTAATCGGACGCAACTAGAAAGGCAAGAACTTAACTCTGCTCCCCCGAGGCCCCGTGTGTTGTGTGAAGCTGGTGACTGCTGGGTCTCATTAGGACACAGCACGTAAAGTCACCGAGAGAAGGCCCTCGTAGACTAGGTATTAGCACCGACCATGTAAGTGTTTTTAACACCAAGAGACCATCAAGCAATGATCAATGAGGCATCAAGGGATTAAACGGTTCAGTAATGGTGACAATGAAACAACCAGATTGTCGTAAAAATCCATCTGCTTCACTCGTGCTCTTTAGGGAAGGAAATCTGCCGTCCTTACACGGTCTGGCCTATATGTGACTCCAGACCCACAGCAATGTGGTTGACTCTTAACTGCCCTCTGAAATGGCCTAGCAAGCCACTCAGTTGTACCAAACCGCTACAAAGAAGTATACTGGGACCTTCACCACGTGGACAGCAGTGGTTCAAGAAGGCGGCTCACCACCACCTTCTCAAGGACAATTAGGGATGGGCAACAAATGCTGGCTTTGCCAGTGACGCCCACATCCCGTGAATGAATAAAGAAAATTCTGTACCAAAAATTCCTTACCTAAGAAAGGATATACTTGCCATAGAGGGAGTGCAGCGAAGTTTCACCAGATTGATTCCTGGGATGGCAGGACTGTTGTATGAGGAGAGATTGGGTCGACTAGGCCTATATTCACTAGTGTTTAGAAGAATGAGAGGGAATCTCATTGAAATGTATAAAATTCTGACAGGGCTAGACAGACTGGATGCAGGGAGGATGTTTCCCCTGGCTGGGGAGTCTAGAACGAGGGGTCACAGTCTCAGGATACGGGGTAGGTCATTTAGGACTGAGATGAGGAGAAATTTCTTCACTCAGAGGGTGGTGAACCTGTGGAATTCTGTACCATCGTGGCTAAGTGCATGGTACGATCATCTCTCAGTGCCCCGGTGGGAAGCCTCTTTGTAAGTATGTAGGCCATGTTTGGAGACTCTTTGTCGCTGAAGTACTATTAATGTGCTAATGATCCCAGTCTCATTGCCTGAGTCCTACTTGGAATTATGGATTACAACGATGTGTTAGCATAGTCTCATCATGGCAGCTTCCTTCAAATATTCCTCCTGCTCCCAGATCCTGCATGTACAGTACATGGCACTGAAATTGGCTGCCACCTCTTGCCTGACACGGTGCTCTGCCCTCTTGTGGTGAGAGCACCTGGAGAGCTAAACAGGGGCAGCTGAGGCTCAGTTTGTAGCATTCTCGTCTCTATCAGTAGGTCGTGGATTCAGGTCCCACTCCAGAGACTTCAGCACATAATCTAGGCTGAGACCCCCGGTGTAGTACCGAGAGAGTGCTGCACTGTCGGAGGTGCAGTCTTTTAGATGAGACTTTAAACTGAGGCCCCGTCTGCCCTCTCGGGTAAATAATCACATGGCACTATTTCGAAGAAGAGCAGGGGAGTTCTTCCCAGTGCCCTGGGGCCAATATTTATCCCTCAATCAACAAAACTAAATTACAGGATCGCTGGTCATTAACAAATTACTGTTTGGGGGAGCTTGCTGTGCGGAAACTGGCTGCCACGTTTCCTTCATTACAACAGTGGCTATACGTCAGACGGTACTTCATTGGCTATAAAGCGCTTTGGGACGTTCTGGGGTCATGAAAGGCGCTGTATAAATGCAAGTCTTTCTTTCTTTAAACAGGGCGACCATCGTTACACCCAATTCATGACAAACATGCCCAGTTTGCCAGCCATTAAAGAAGGGAGGTCTGGTGCTCCCCTTACTCTGCCACCTACCTGAGGGCTCATTTTCACATTCAGAACAGTATCATGGACACTGCACAAAGCAAAGAGGCTGCCCTAACCCCGACACCTGAACTACCTGCCCTTGAAAGCCTAGAACTGTGTGTAGCCTTTCATTTGTGTTTTAATATATAGATCTCACAGCAGAGAAACAGATCATTTGGATCAACTGGTCCGTGCCGGTGATTCTGCTCCACACGAGCCTCCCTCCATCCTACTTCATTTCACCCTATCTCCATATCCTTCTTTCCCTTTCTCCCTCATGTATTTATCTAACTTCCCCTTAAATGCATCGATAATCTTCGCCTCAACCACTCCCTGTGGTAGCGAGTTCCACATTCTCACCACTCATTGGGTAAAGAAGTTTCTCCTGAATTCCCTATTGGATTTATTAGTGACTATCTTATCTTTAGGACCTTTAGTTTCGGTCTCCCCCACAAGAGGAAACATCTTCTCTACATTGCCCTATCGAACCCCTTCATAATCTTAAAGACCTCTATCAGGTCACCCCTCAGCCTTCATTTTGCTCGAGAAAAAGGTTCCAGCCTGTTCAATCTTTCCTGATAGTTATAAACTCTCAGTTCCAGTATTATCCTTGTGAATCTTATTTGCACCTTCTCCAGGGCCTCTATATCCTTTTTATAATAAACAGGTCATTTTCGGGTTGGCAGGCTGTAACTAGTGGGGTACCACAAGGATCAGTGCGTGGGCCTCAGCTATTCACAATCTACAACAATGATTTGGATGAGGGGACCAAATGTAATATATTCAAGTTTGCTGATGATACAAAACTGGGTGGGAATGTAAGTTGTGAGGAGGATGCAAAGAGGCTTCAAGGGGATATAGACAGGCTAAGTGAGTGGGCAAGAACATGGCAAATGGAACATAATGTGGAGAAATGTGAAGTTATCCACTTTGGTAGGAAAAATAGAAAAGCAGAGTATTTTTTAAATGGTGAGGGATTGGGAAATGTTGGTGTTCAGAGGGACCTGGGTGTCCTTGTACACGAATCACTGAAAGTTAACATGCAGTTACAGCAAGCAATTAGGAAAGCAAATGGTATGTTGGCCTTTATTACAAGAGGATTTGAGTATAAGAGTAAAGACGTCTTACTGTAATTATATAGGGCCCTGGTGAGACCACACCTGGGGTATTGTATACAGTTTTTGTCTCCTTACCTAAGGAAGGATATACTTGCCATAGAGGGAGTGCAATGAAGGTTCACCAGACTGATTCCTGGGATTGGGGGGATTGTCCTATGAGTAAAGATTGAGTAGACTAGGCCTATATTCTCTAGCGTTTAGAAGAATGAGATATGATCTCATTGAAACATATAAAATTCTTACAGGGCTTGACAGGGTAGATGCTGAGAGGTTGTTTTCCCCTGGCTGGGGAGTCTAGAACCAGGGGTCATAGTCTCAGAATAAGGGTTCGGACATTTGGGACTGAGATGAGGAGAAATTTCTTCACTCAGAGGGTGGTGAATCTTTGGAATTCTCTGCCCCAGAGGGTTGTAGATGATCACTCGTTGAATATATACAAGACAGAGATCGATAGATTTTTGAATATTAAGGCAATCAAGGGATATGGGGATAGTGCAGAAAAGTGGAGATGAGGTAGAAGATCATGATGCGGAGATGCCGGTGTTGGACTGGGGTGGACAAAATTGAGAGGTCGCACAACACCAGGTTATAGTCCAACAGTTTTATTTGAAATCACAAGCTTTCGGAGCTATCGCTCCTTCCTCAGGTGAAGTAAATTGGATACAGAATCGCCATCTGTAGAAGATCAGCCATGATCTTATTGAATGGCGCAGCAGTCTCGAAGGGCCGAATGGCCGACTCCTGCTCCTATTTCTTATGTTCTTATAATACGGAGAGCTGAACTGTGCACAGTGCTCCAAGTGTGGTCTAACTAATATGAGTTGAAACCAGGGGCTTTTTGTAAAACAGATGCTGTGTGCGTGTGTGTGTCTGTGTGTGGGCACTTGACCTGCATAAACAGGAAACCCACGGCACCGCTTTCCAGTCCAATCGTACATTTATTAATAAACACAGCGCATGATTTCCGCAATTCGCTCTGCATTTTACACCTCCCTCGCACCGATCTATCGAAAGCCATTTCTCAGCGAGCTGCCGGTCCGTGGCTCAGAGTTTAACCGACTGGGTCACCGGCAATGAGCTTCTTCGGCCTCTGCACGCTGTGCCATCTCTTCCAAGGTGAGATATCCTTCGATGTTTTAAGAGAGCGGGGAAGGGTTTGGAGAGAGTCAATAAGGAGAAGGGTTTTGACAGAGTCCATAATGAGAAGTGAATTGATAGAGTAAAGATTACACTTGGCTAGCCTGTCCCACCACTCAGTGAGATCATGGCTGACCTGTATCCGGACTTCATCCACCCGCCTGGGCTCCATGTCCCTTGGTGCCCTTGGCTGACAGATATCAATCAATCTCAGATTTAAAATGATTAATTGAGCATCTATTGCCTTTTGAGGGAGAGAGTTCCACACTTCTACCGCCCTTTGCGTGAAGAAGTATTTTCGAGAGGAAGTCTTTGATAGAGTAAATAGGAGAAGAGTTAAGATAGAGTCAATAAGGAGAAGGGTTACATAAGAACATAAGGAATAGGAGCAGGAGTGGGCCATTCGGCCCCTCGAGCCTGCTCCGCCATTCAATAAGATCATGGCTGATCTGATCTTGGCCTCAACTCCACTTTCCCGCTCTCTCCCTATACCCCTCGACTCCCCTGTAGCTCAAAGATCTGTCTATCTCAGCCTTGAATATATTCACTGACTCCGCCTCCACAGCTCTCCGGGGTAGAGAATTCCAAAGATTCACCACCCTCTGAGAGAAGAAATTCCTCCTCATCTCCGTCTTAAATGGGCGACCCCTTATCCTGAGACTATGCCCCCTAGTTCTAGATCCCCCCACGAGGGGAAACATCCGCTCAGCACCTAACCTGTCAAGCCCCCTTTTGAGAGAGAAGGGTTTTGGTAGCGTTAATAAGAAAAAGGGTTTGGAAAGAGTCAATAAGAGAAGGTTTTTGATAGAGTAAATAATGAGAGACTGTCTCCCTTGGCCGGAGGGTCGATAACCAGAAGAAAGAGTTTGAAGGTAATTGGCAAAAGAACCAGAGGGGAGATGAGGAGAATCTTTTTACGCAGCGAGTTGTTGTGATCTGGAATGCGCTGCCTGAAAGGGCGGTGGAAGCAGATTCAATAGTAACTTTCAAAAGGGGAATTGGATAATTACTTGAAAAGGAAAAAAAAGTTACAGGGCTATGGGGAAAGAGCAGGGGGGAATAGGACTAATTGGAGAGGTCTTTCAAAGAGCCGGCACAGGCAGGATGGGCCGAATGGCCTCTTTCTGTGCTGTATGATTCTATGTGCAATTTAACATTCAACTTTAACTTTAATAAAGCAACTAAAATATTCAGCAAAGTGGAAATTTCAATCAATAACAACACCGCAACTTTGAAGCCGACATGCTCCTTAAGATGGATTTTTTTGGATTTGTCGGTATCAAGGTGGGTCCGCCAGAGGTTGGCTTCGGGCCCACAACTTGTTGTTAATATTTTTTGTCTGCTTCTCAGTTGTTGTGTCTCAGTCGGTCTTGTTCCAGTCTCCGCCGGTTCAGACGCTTGCTGTCGGGAGCCTTGTTAAACTGCAATGCCAGACGGGGAGGATGGAGCGTCTCGTTGTATCCTGGTACAGACAATGGCACCGAGAGGAATTAAAGCTCGTTTACAAAGTGGCCCAATTCGTAAGGCCAGAGGGAAGATTTTCCGGCGAGATATGTAATAAATCGGGTAATTATACTCTGGTCATTGCAAATGTCCAGAGAAATGATTCTGGGCTGTATTACTGTGCCGCGCCAAACCACACTAAGTCCCTAATATTCGGAAATGGCTCCAAGCTAGTGATTACAGGTAATCTTCACAACTATTTCACTCAATTGTGCATTTATACATCACTTAAAACGCGTCTTGTTTTACTGTTAATTCGGCCTCCGTTTTATTTTCCGAATTTAGCGGGTCCCCCGGATATATTTCTCTTAACTCCACCGCCAAATGAAATTTCCTGGTCGGAACGGGTGCCCTTGATGTGTTTGGTGAGAGGCGCGTCTCCCGAATCCCTTCCCGTCCGCTGGACGGTTTCGGGCCGGGTTACCGAGGGACGCAGCGATTCCGGGACGGTGGACCCGGACGGGAGCTACACCGTGAGAAGCCACATCAGCGTCTCGGCGGAAACTTGGAGCAGCGGCGCCGTCTGTACTTGCGCCGTTCCAATCAACTCGGCTGGGGATCTGATCAGTGAAAGTGTCTCGTCTGAGAGAGGTAACTGGAGTTGAGACGAGTTAATGATAGTGTTAAACTGCTGCATCAGAACTGTTGCTTTATATCTTAAACTACACTTTGTCTCTCTTTAGTAAAATTTTACAAAGTTGCCAATGCTGCAAGCACCTCCAGACTAGAGCGCTCTAACGGAAACTTTAACATCTCTTTTCCTTGGCCGGCCATTTGCTGCATTTATTTCTCCATGTTTCTAGCCTGACTATCTCGCCATCAGTCGCTGCACATCTCCCCTGCTTCATAAGAACATAAGAACATAAGAATTAGGAGCGGGAGTCGGCCATTTGGTCCTTCGAGCCTGCTCCGCCATTCAATAAGATCATGGCTGATCTTCTACCTCATCTCCACTGTCCCGCACTTTCTCCATATCCCTTGATTCCCTTAATATTCAACTGCTCACAGTACTCCAACAACCAACAACAACAACTTGTATTTATATAGCGCCTTTAATGTAGTAAAACGTCCCAAGGTGCTTCACAGGAGTATTAACAAATAATTTGACACTGAGGCACATAAGGAGATATTAGGACAGGTGACCAAAAGATTGGTCAAAGAGGTCGGTTTTAAGGAGCGTCTTAAAGGAGGAGAGAGAGGCGGAGAGGTTTAGGGAGGGAATTCCAGAGCTTAGGACCCAGGCAGCTGAAGGCACAGCCGCCAGTGGTGGAGCGATGGAAATCGGGGGGATGGGCAAGAGGCCAGAATTGGAGGAGCGCGGAGATCTTGGAGGGTTGTAGGTCTGGAGGAGATTACAGAGATAGTGAGGGGGCGAGGCCTTGGATTTGAAAACAAGGATGAGAATTTTAAAATCGAGGCGTTGCTGGACCGGGAGCCAATGTAAGTAAGCGAGCAACAGGGGGTGATGGGTGAACGGGACTTGGTGTGAGTTAGGATACGGGGCAGCAGAGTTTACATCCTATTATTCTCCTCTAGTGATACTGGATATAAGCAGCCCAGAACCAAATCCATCCCGAACGACTGCGCTTCCAATACGGGCTATATTGGGAGCACTAATATGGAAAGGCAGTATTTTACAAATGGCATGAGTTTGGAAAGTGTCGATGTACAGAGAGACTTTGATGTCCATATACACAAATCCTTAAAGATGGCAGGGCAAGTTGATAAGGTGGTTAAAAAAGCATATGCTTTACTTGGGTTTATATAAGGAGATATTAGGACAGGTGACCAAATGCTTGGCCAAAGAGGTCGGTTTTAAGGAGTGTCTTAAAGGAGGAGAGAGAGGCGGAGAGGTTTGGGGAGGTAATTCCAGAGCTCGGGGCCCAGGCAGCTGAAGGCACGGCCGCCAATGGTGGAGCGATGGAAATCGGGGGTTGTGCAAGAGGCCAGAATTGGAGGAGCGCAGAGATCTCAACAACAGGAACAACTTGCATTAAGAACATAAGAACATAAGAAATAGGAGCAGGAGTAGGCCAATCGGCCCCTCGAGCCTGCTCCGCCATTCAATAAGATCATGGCTGATCTGATCCTAACCGCCAATCTACTATCTATCACAGAACCATCTCCTGCATCTAACAGAATTGCACACATGAAATAGGAGCAGAATCAGGCTACACAGTCCCTGGGCCCGCTCCACTACCCACAGGGCCATGACCGGATCCGAACCTAGACTCATGTCCAAATTCCTGCCTGCTCCCCGTAACCCTTAATGCCCTTTACTTCTAGGAAACTGTCTATTTCTGTTTTAAATTTATTTAATGATGTAGCTTCTACAGCTTTTTGTGGCAGCATATTCCATGGACCTACCACCCTCTGAGTGAAGTAGTTCCTCCTCATCTCAGTTTTGAAAGAGCAGCCCCTTATTCTAAGACTATGTCCCCTAGTTCTAGTCTCACCCGTCATCGGGAACATCCTCCCCGCATCCACCCGATCCAACCCCTTCACAATCTTATATGTTTCAATAAGATCGCCTCTCATTCTTCTGAACTCCAATGAGTAGAGTCCCAATCTACCCAACCTCTCCTCATATGACCACCCCCTCATCCCCGGGATTAACCGAGTGAACCTTTTTTGCACTGCCTCGAGAGCAAGGATGTCTTTCCTTAAGTAAGGACACCAAAACTGTATGCAGTATTCCAGGTGCGGTCTCACCAATACCTTGTACAATTGAAGCAATACCTCCCTATTTTTATATTCTATCCCCCTAGCAATGAAAGCCAACATTCCATTTGCCTTCTTAATCACTTGCTGCACCTGCATACTAACCTTTTGAGTTTCGTGCACCAGGACCCCCAGATCCCTTTGCACTTCAGTACTCTCCAGTTTCTTGCCATTAAGATAATAAATTGCTCTAGGATTTTTCCTGCCAAAGTGCATCACCTCACACTTTCCAGTGTTGTATTCCATCTGCCAAATCTCTGCCCACTTACTTAGCCTGTCTATGTCCCCTTGCAGGTTTTTTATGTCCTCCTCACTCACTACTTTCCCTCCCATCTTTGTATCATCTGCAAATTTTGATATGTTACACTTGGTCCCTTCCTCCAAATCGTTAATATAGATTGTAAAGAGTTGGGGACCCAGCACTGACCCCTGTGGAACACCACTAGTTACTGATTGCCAGTCTGAGAATGAACCATTTATCCCAACTCTTTGCTTTCTGTTAGATAGCCAATCCTCTATCCATGCCAGAATATTACCCCCAATCCCGTGATTTTTTACCTTAAGCAATAATCTTTTGTGTGGCACCTTGTCAAATGCCTTTTGGAAGTCTAAATACACTACGTCCACTGGTTCCCCTTTATCCACTCTATATGTTACTTCCGCAAAGAACTCCAGCAAATTTGTCAAACATGACTTCCCCTTCGTAAAACCATGCTGACTTTGTCCTATTAAATTATGATTATCCAAATGTCCTGTTACTGTTTCCTTAATAATGGACTCCAAAATTTTACCTACCACAGATGTTAGGCTAACCGGTCTATAGTTACCAGCCTTCTGTCGACTGCCCTTTTTAAATAATGGTGTTACATTAGCAGATATAGGGAACAGGACATCATCTTGTGTTTAACGATTCTGGCAAAAACGTCTTCAAATCCCAGTAGGCGAGGTTTCAGAATGTCACTGAAGGTAAGCTATTAGTTTGTGTTTCGTTCATTTCATCAGAGTTATTTCTTTGTTGTTCAGTGTCCCTCTGGAGCACGACCTGCCGCATCGCGCTTTACGTCAGTCTGGCGGCGGCCCTTCTTGTGCTGGGGATGGTCATTCTCGCGGCGAGACGGCGCTGCAAGACCCGCAAACCAGGTACTGCCTGTCTGAAGCTAAACCTAAGTTGAGTCTCTTGCCGTTTGCTGAAAGTGTCCCTTTGGTGTGTAAGTTTGCACATTTAACTCTAATCATCTCCTTAAATCAGAGAGTCCAGTCACAACTGACCGAGGTCCAGATTCAAGAATCAAGAACCCAGAAAACGAGGTAGGTGTGAAGAATCTCAGCGGTATTATTTTGATTAGAGAGCGGGAGGAGTGGGACTAATTGGGTAGCGATTTCAACGAGCCGGCACAGGCAGGCCGGGCCGAATGGCCCCCTTCTGTGCTGTAAGATTCTATACTGGTATCAAGCGTTTCATTGATATTCATGGACATGTCCGTTGGTGGTTACTTTAATGAGAGATTCGCATTAATACAGCGCGTTATGCCTGGCTCGGAAACGACCCAAAGCGATTCGCATGCAATGAATTGCTTAGAACAACTTGTATCTATACAGCGCCTTTAATGTCCCAAGGCGATTCACAGGAGCGTAAATTAGAGAATATTTGACAGCGAGCCACATAAGGAGGACAGGTGACCAAAAGCTTGGTCAAAGACGTCGGTTTTAAGGAGCGTCTTAAAGGAGGAGAGAGAGGCGGAGAGGGAATTCTAGAGCTTGGGGCCCAGGCAGCTAAAGGCGAGGCCGCCAATAGTGGAGTGATTAAAATCGGGGGATGTGCAAGAGGCCAGAACTGGAGGAGCGCGGAGATCTCGGAGGGTTGTAGGGCTGGAGGAGGTTACAGAGATAGGGAGGGTGGTGCCCATTACTGATCTTTCTGAATTAATTCTTACACTGTAATCAGTAAAATTGAAATTATATTCAAAAGGGGAAATGCATAAACTTTTCTTAAATTCGTGTTTCCTGTTTTTAAATTAATCTAAAGACGCTCAGGCGGGAGACCCGTTGTTCCCATTTTGATTCAAACTTATACTGACTCAGAATAAAGTTGAGCAGGAGGGTGAAGAAATATATTAATGACTTGGAAGTGGGTGTACAGGGCACAATTTCAAAATCTGCAGATGATACAAAACTTGGAAGTATAGTGAACAGTGAGGCGGAGAGTGATAGACTTCAAGAGGACATAAACAGGCTGGTGGAGGAAATATAAACTAAATGGTACAATCCTAAAGGGGGTGCACGAACTGAGAGACCTGGGGGTATATGTGCACAAATCGTTGAAGGTGGCAGGGCATGTTGAGAAAGCAGTTAAAAAAGCATACGGGATCCTGGGCTTCATAAATCGAGGTATAGAGTACAAAAGTGTGGAAATTATGATGAAACTGTAGAAAACACTGTTTCGGCCACAACTGGAGTACTGTGTCCAATTCTGAGCACCGCACTTTAGGAAGGATGTGAAGGCCTCAGAGAGGGTGCAGAAAAGATTTATGAGAATGATTCCAGGGATGAGGGACTTCAGTTATGTGGATAGACTAGAGAAGCTGGGGTTGTTCTCCTTGGAGCAGAGAAGATTGAGAGGAGATTTGATAGAGGTGTTCAAAATCATGAGGGGTCCGGACAGAGTAGTTAGAGAGAAACTGATCCCATTGGCAGAAGGGTCGAGAACCAGAGGACACAGATTTAAGGTGATTGGCAAAAGAACCAAAGGCGACGTAAGAATAAACTTTTTTACGCAGCGAGTGGTTCGGATCTGGAATGCGCTGCCTGAGAGGGTGGTGGAGGCAGATTCAATCTTATCTTTCAAAAGAGAGCTGGATAAGTACCTGAAGGAAAAAAAATTGCAGGACTACGGGGAAAGGGCGGGGGAGTGGGACTAGCTGAGATTCGGCACGGGTTCGACGGGCTGAATGGCCTTCTTCCGTGCTGTAACCATTCTATGATTCTATGATTCTGTGAATTGTATTCTCATGTTGCTCCCTCACAGATTCTGTACGCGCGCCTGGCGTTTGGTGCGGATTACACATCGTCATGAGAATGGAAGACCTTTAGATATAAAGCTTCACTCACCGCATCATCAATTACAGCCTGTGTTCAGTGACTCTTCAAATTACTGGGCGGTAATTATTCCTTAGCTCCCAGTGTGATTGTACTCTGCCTGTAGATGTGATTAATGATTTTTAAAACATCTTTATTACCGTTTCAATAAAGCAATTATATTTTCTTTATAATCTCATGCAGATTTAGAATGTGTTCTTTATCATACCGAGAGACACCACAGCAGAGAACCGTTTTTTTTTAAATAGATAATAACAGTTGCTAAAGGGACAATTATCGGAAAAATTCATATTCTGCTTAACTGTTAGAAGAGAGAATTGCCTTTCTACAGCGCCTTTCACGACATCAGGACGTCCCAAAGCGCTTTACAGCCAATGAAGCACTTTTTGCTGAAGTGTGTGTTTGTGGGATCTTGCTGCGCGCAAATTGGCGGCTGCGTCTCCCTACATTACAACAGTGACTACACTTCAAAAGTACTTCATTGGCTGTAAAGCGCTTCGCGACGTCCCGAGGTCGTGTGCGGTGCTATATAAATACACGTCTTCCTTTACTTGTAGCAATGGAAATGTTGTAAAATATCTTTTTGTAATTTAAATGGTGCTAGATTGGGAAATGTTGATGTACAAAGGGACCTGGGTGTCCTTGTAAACCAGTCACTGAAAGCAAACATGCAGGTGCAGCAAACAGTTAGGAAGGCAAATGGTATGTTAGCCTTCATTGCAAGAGGAAGTGAGTACAGGAGCAAAGATGTCTTACACAGTTATACAGGGCCTTGATGAGACCACACCTGGAGTACTGTGTGCAGTTTTGGTCTCCTTACCTAAGAAAGGATATACTTGCCATAGAGCCAGTGCAGTGAAGGTTCACCAGACTGATTCCTGGGATGGCAGGACTGTCGTATGAGAAGAGATTGGGTCGACTAGACCTGTATTCACTAGAGTTTAGAAGAATGAGAGGGGATCTCATTGAAACGCATAAAATTCTGACAGGGCTAGACAGACTGGATGCAGGGAGGTCCCCTGGCTGGGCGGGGGGAGGGGGGGGGGGTCTAGAACGAGGGGTCACAGTCTCACGATACGGGGTAGGACATTTAGGACTGAGATGAGGAGAAATTTCTTCACTCAGAGGGCGATGAACCTGTGGAATTCTCTACCACAGAGGGCTGTGGAGGCCAAGTCACTGAATATATTTAAGAAGGAGATAGATAGATTTCTAGACACAAAAGGCATCAAGGGGTATGGGGAGAGAGCTGGAATATGGTATTGAGATAGAGGATCAGCCATGATCATATTGAATGGCGGAGCAGGCTCGAATGGCCGAACGGCCGACTCCTGCTCCTATTTTTGTATGTTTCTATGTTTCTAAATTTTATCCAACACACAGATAGTTCCATTTATTTACAGTAGGGAAATATACTTGCAACTCAGAGGTGGAGCAATTTCCAGTGTACAATACAATCAGGCCTCCAGCTTCACCTCGTATAAGAATTAACCAGATACTTTTACAGGGGCTAAAAGGTTTAAATTATGAGGACAGTTTGCATAGACCAGGCTTGAATCCCCTTGAATATCGAAGATTAGGGGGTGATCTAACTGATGAGTTTAAGATGCTTCAAGGAGTTGATAGGGTGGAGAGAGAGCAAATATTTCCTCTGGTGGGGGTGGGGTGGGGTGGGGGGTGGGGTGGGGCTAGTCCAGAACAAGGGGGACAACAACTTAAAATTAGAGACACGCCGTTCAGGGGTGATGTCAGGAAGCACTTCTTCACACAAAGGGTGGTGGAATTCTGGAACTCTCCCCCCACCAAAAAAAAATAGTTGAGGCTGGGGGTCAATTGAATATGTCACAAGTGAGGTGGTTAGATTTTTGTTAGGCAAGGGTTTTAAGGGATATGGAACCAAGGTGGGTAGATGCACTGCACCAACTCGCCAAGGCTTCTTTGGCAGCACTTCCCTAACCCGCGAAATCCACCACCTAGAAGGACAAGGGCAGCAGGCGCATGGGAACACCACCACCTCCAAGTTGCCCTCCGAGTCACACACACCATCCTGACTTGGAAATATATCGGGCCGTTCCTTCATCGTAGCTGTGTCAAAATCCTGTAACTCCCTCCCTAACAGCACTGTCGGAGTACATTCACCACACGGACTGCAGCGGTTCAAGAAGGCGGCTCACCACCACCTTCTCGAGGACAATTAGGGATGGGCAATAAATGCTGGCCTTGCCAGCGACGCCCACATCCCATGAACGAATAAAAAAAAGATGGAGTTAAGAAACGTCCCGATCTGCACATTCCAGAGGAACCTCTACTGTAGGGAATGGATTACTGCGGAAATTTCCCTTTGGGGGATGTACAACATCACTTTCATTGGTTGAGGGTGAAACACTGCAGCGCTCTCTGTAGAATTTCACGTTTCCGGTCCATACTGCCTGTTACTTTATTCTCAATTACAAATCAGAGAAGGGAAATAACCACCGATGGTGCAATCCTGTCTCTGGCTTAATATTCTCTCCCCAATACCGTGCAAACCTGGGAGCTTGAACTTAGGATTCGCTAGACGAGAAAAGGCCAAGGTCCACCGAGTTCGCCGATCTCATCGAGAAGCTCTTGTAATTCATGTCCCGAGGGGATAGAAACTTGCCGAAATTAACGATATTCTGCTGTCAAAATATTCTGCACAGATATTGCAAAGAGTATTTGGAGACACTTGTCACAAGATCACTGCAGGTGAAAAAGGCCTTTCTACCAAACTTAGCTCAGGAATCCAGAAAGGTTCTGACCTTCTGGCCCATCAGGGCAGTCAAACTGTTTCCTAAATGACTCCAGGGGTTTTCATTAACACCGCCCTACCCAGAGGACCATTCCATGTGCTGATCACTCCTTGTGTGATGAACCTCCAGAAATCAGTCTTCAATTTGCCTTTTAGTAGTCCGAACTAATTATCCTACTGGCGACAGGAACATTGGAACAGGAGGAGGCCATTCAGCCCCTCGAGCACGTTCCGCCATTCAATTAGATCACGGCTGATCTGTATCTTAACTCCATTTACCCACCTTGGTTCCGTAACCCTTAATACCCTTACCCAACAAAAATCTATCAATCCCGTGTTGAAAATTTCAATTGACCCCCAGCCTCAACAGCTTTTTGGATGAGAGAGTTCCAGATTTCCACTACCCTTTGTGTGAAGAAGTGCTTTCTGACATCGCCCCTGAACGGCCTGGCTCTAATTTGAAGCTGATTCCCCCCTTGTTCTGGACGCTCCCCACCAGAGAAATAGTTTCTCACTATCTGCCCTATTAACTCCTTTAATCATCTTAAACACCTCAATTGGACCACCTCCTTAATCTTCTATATTCAAGAGAATACAAGCCGAGTCTGTGCAACCTGTCCTCATAATTTAACCCTTTTTGCCCCGGTATCGTCCTGGTGAATTTCGATCCGCGTTACAGAACCCTATAATATAATGTAAATCAACATTAACAAGAATACGGTTGTGAGGAATTTATTCAAATCCTCATGTAATTTATTGGACAGTTTCTGGGAGATGGATTTGAAAGGGTCTTTGCCAAGAACTTTTTGTGTTGCTCCTGAATCTCATCCGGTTGTACATGCTGATTTCAAATCTAATCAGAAGGGGAATACTTAGACTGATCTGACTCTGATGGATAAAGCAATATAACCACCTATGATGCAATCCTGTCTCTGGTTGAATATTCTCTCCCAATACTGTGCATACCTGGGATCTTGAACATAGGAATTGCTAGACGAGAAGAGGCCAAGGTCCACCGAGTTCACCTTCTACCATCCTGGTAGTCGCATGATACAATGATAATGGGGTTGTCATGGCAATCCATCCCTACCCACGAGTCTACAAGAGACCCAGACCTGACGTGAGCAAAGCTCCAGTGGTGGAGAGTTTTAGGAAACCACAGGTCCAAAGTCACCCATTCCTCACAAGCCACGCTACACTCACCATCTGTCTCTGACATGTAGTTTTGACATTACTACACATAGCAAAACACACTACCCCAAAGGTAAAATGGAACCAGGCACAAATCCCCACATCTCTGCCCGCGATTCTCTCCTGTTGTCATCTTAGTCTGTAAATGATTAAGTATCTCGCTTCTCAGACAGAGGATATCGCCACTAACAGTATCTCAATTCAGGACCGATATTGTCAGCTCAATAGTCATTCAAGTTTTATCCTGATCACATTTAATTATAAGTGAAGTATTGATCGATAGGAACCTCTCGTGCATCTTTACATTCGAAGAATAATTTATTTTATTTACACAAGCATTTGCAAATAAAAATCTTGTTACTAACTGGAGCTGCAGGATGAGCAGGAAAGGTTCAGAGAAACACCAAACCGAGAAGTCCCTGCTCTTAATGTTTGTCTCACACTTGAATTACACTAATGCAGTGGAGTATCTTTACAATACTCAAAGCACGTTCGTTTACATTGAATAGAAAGAGTCTTTGCAAACTCTGGCGAGTGCAGGCAGATAGTTCAGATGTTTGACGGGAGTCTCCGTGGCTCTATTCTCATTCCCCGCAGGCTGTGGGTTCTTTTGTAAGTCCGGTCTCCTCCCGCATTAATCGGATAGAAACCCTTCGGGCTCTCATCTGCGACCCGCCTTCTTTTTTGATGACTTTTCCGAGGCAGCAAATTGCAGAGAGGCGTAAAGAGGCTGGTCTCGAGGGCCGCCCTGAGACAGGAAAATATATTAAACATTGACATTTCAAGATATTTAAAGGCAGGTCAAGCTATCTCGTCCTGCAGTCGCGTTCATGGAATCAGAGAATGATGCAGCACAGAAGGAGGCCGTTCGGCCCATCGTCCCTGTGCCGGCTCTTTGAAAGAGCTCTCCGATTAGTCCCACTCTCCCTGCTTTTCCCCACAGCCCTGCACATTTTTATCCTTCGAGTATTTATCCAATTCGCTTTTGAAATTAAGCATTGAATCTGCTTCCACCATCCTCTTTATAAATTTGAGAATCTTTTGCTTAATATGTCCACACAAGAACTGTCTGAATTAATGTTTTAACACACAGAGGAGCACAACTCGTAAAGCAGATTAACCCAGAAATCACCAACATTTAATCAGAAAACTGGGATGATGAGTCTATCTGTTTGATAGGATAGACACATCAAAACAATCCAATCAGACGGCCATGTTTCGCCATGCGCCATCTGCAAGGTTACATTGATCAATCATACCCAGACATAATCACACACACACAGACACTCAATCATACCCAGACATAATCACACACACACAGACACTCAAACACTCAGACACACAACAATCAATCACACCAAGACAGAATCACACACACAGACACTCAATCATACCCAGACATAATCACACACACACAGACACTCAAACACTCAGACACACAACAATCAATCACACCAAGACAGAATCACACACACAGACACTCAATCACTCTCACACACATACAATCAATCACACCAAGACAGAATCACACACACACTCAATCACACATCATAAAAGATAAGACTTGCATTTCTACAGCATCTTTCACGTTCTCAGGACGTCCCAAAGCGCTTCACAGCCAATGAAGTACTTTTGAAGTGTAGTTACTGTTGTAATGTAGGAAACACGGCAGCCAATCTGCGCACAGCAAGTTTCCACAAACAGCCATGTGATAATGATCAGATAATCTATTTTTTAGTGATGTTGGTTGAGGGACAAACATTGGCCCAGGACCCCAGGGAGAACTCTCCTATGCTCTTCTTCGAGATAGTGGCGTGAGTTCATTTAAGTCCACCTGAGAGGGCAGACGGGGCCTCAGTTTAACATCTCATCTGAAAGACGGCACCTCTGACAGTGCAACGCTCCCTCAGTACTGCCCCTCCGACAGTGCAACGCTCCCTCAGTACTGCCCCTCCGACAGTACGGTGCTCCCTCAGTACTGCCCCTCCGACAGTGCAGCGCTCCCTCAGTACTGCCCTCCGACAGTGCAGAGCTCCTTCAGTACTGCCCCTCCGACAGTGCGGCACTCCTTCAGTACTACCCCTCCGACAGTGCGGCACTCCCTCAGTAATGCCCCTCCGACATTGCGGCGCTCCCTCAGTGCTGCCCCTCCGACAGTACAACGCTCCCTCAGTACTGCCCCTCCGACAGTGCAGCGCTCCCTCAGTACTGCACTGGGAGTGTCGGCCTGGATTATGGGCTCAAGTCTCTGGAGTGGGACTTGAACCAATGACCTTCTGACTCAGAGGCGAGAGTGCTACCCACTGAGCCACGGCTGACAATCACATGCACGCACACTCACTTACACATTCACAAACACACACACGCACATACTCGCACACTCACCCTCTCAGACATTCACTCACACTCACACTCACTCACTCACACTCACACACTCACACTCACACACACTTACACTCACACACACACTCTCACACACACACACATACTCACACTCTCACACACACAATCACATTCTCTCCAAACTGATTCCTTCTTTGACGACTTATCATAGAAATATATTTTGACTTATCTGTGAAACTATTCTGGGTGTCGTCTTATTTCAGAATCTTCATAATAATAACTGTGCTAATATATTAAAAACAATATTTCCGCCGGATGGGAGGGGCCGGGGGTTTGTGGGGGGAGTGGACATGGACTCAATGTAGAGATAAAAAGAATAGAAAATAGCAAAAAGCTGGAAATCTGAAATAGAACCTGAAACTGCTGGAAGTCCGCAGTAAAGTCTGGTGAAGGCATTCTACCCGGAACATTAACCTCTCCTTTCTATTATCACATGGGAAGAGGGCTGCGGGATATGTTCTGTTTCCAGTTGGAGCAACGAGTGGGATTCGCTGCAAATTAAGATGATCTGATCTATGACCTGCTCAATGCCAACTGTGTGAAATATCCCGCATGTGGCGCATTGCACCCATCCCAGAAATCACCAAGTTCCTGTATATTATTGCAACAGGTTCAATGAACTTACTTACATGTATTGCACCCTGATGTGTCCGCTTCGCCTCCATTTGACGGGTGTCACCTGTGTATCAACAGTTAAGAATATGAATTTAAACATTCTCAATTCTGGCTAATCTATAATTAATTACAGAGGCACCATGCACCAATGGTCCCCTAATACGCCAGTGGTCCACTAATATGCCAATGGTACCCCAATACGACAATGGTCCACCAATATGCCAATGGTACCCCAAAATGCCAATGGTCCACCAATACGACAATGGTCCACCAATACGCCAATGGTACCCCAATAAGCCAATGATCCCCCAATACGCCAATTACAGCCCAATACGCCAATTGTCCATCAATGACCCAATGGTGCTCCAATACATCAATGGTCCCTCATTATGCCAATTATCCCCCAATATGCCAATGGTACCCCAATGTGTCAATGGTCCACCAATAATATCTCAATAATATCTCAATAAGCCAATGAACCCCCAATATGCCAAGGGTACTCTAATGCACCAATGGTACCCCAATACGCCAATGGTACCCCCATATGCCAATGGATGGACATGGATGATCCACCCCCGGTGTCTGGCGTCTATTGTCCATCTGATACATAATTGTCAGCATTAATAACCAATAATTAGCCTTTCTGTGAGTCCGGCAGACAGGAGCACGAGGGCAGGACAGTTTGATGGCGGGAAATGCACTTATTGATCTTTGAAATATCCCATAATTGATGTTCTATCTGCACCAACATTGCAATCCAACTCACCCGAGTGTTGCTCATTTCTTCCCGCTCTTTTCGTTCTCTCTCTCAAACTAAAACTGTATGCAAACAAAAATATTAAACAAGCATTACTTCTTGTAAATCCTTGGTCACATGCCATAAATATTGAGAACAGAATTGTGGAATGGACCTTGAATCAATCTTAAAAGAACGTGGAAAATATTGAAATTGGAGTTGGGGTTAACTGTATTTTGACACATGTGTTAAATACAGTGAGATTGTTACTGATGGACTTTGTAAATGGTTCAGTTACTCACCTTTCATTGTGGGGTCTGTTGACTCGTTCTTCTGAAACAATTAACTGTAATTAGTATTTAACGCTTCGAGAAGGGAATCACATTAAACAAACATTTATTCAAATATTCCTGAAAAACGTAAATTCTCACCTGATCTGCCGCTTTTATGATTCCAAATGGAAATGAAGATCAATACCAGAACCAGGATCACCGAGACAGTTATGGCAAAGGGAAGGGTCAGAATGCACCACCCTACAGAGAGAAACACTTAGAAAATGCTGCTGGGTCAAGCCATTACTTTCTGGGATTCTCTGATGAGAAACGTGAACCAGTTACAATGAAGGAGCATCAAACCCGGGGTGTGACAGGACAAACCAGTCAATGCGACGCATATTGGACAAGTGAAAGCTATTAATGGAATAAATTGCACTAGTTTGGTGGTTGAGGCAAATTGACAGACGGCACTCTCAGTATTGCCCCATAATTTTAATAATGCACAATCAAAACATCCTATTTGAAAACTGAATCATAGAATGGTTAGAGCACAGAAGGAACCCATCGTGGCTGTGCCGGCTCATTGGTGGAGCTACCGAATTAGACCCACTCCCCTTCTCTTTTCCCATAGCCCTGTTAATGTTATCCCTTCAAGTATTTATCCAATTCTCTTTTGAAAGTTACTATTGAACCTGCTCCCACTGCCCTTTCAGGCAGCGCATTCCAGGTCACAACAACTCGCTGCGTAAAAAATTGTTTCCTCATCTCCCCTCTGGTTCTTTTGCCAATCACCTTAAATCTGTGTCCTCTGGTTCCCGACCCTTCTGCCAATGGGAAAAATTTCTCCTTATTTATTCTATCAGAACCCTTCATGATTCATGATTTTACACTTCTATTAAATCTCCTCTTAACCTTCTCTGCTCTAAGGAGAACAATCCCAGCTTCTCCAGTCTCTCCCAATAACTGAAGTCCCTCATCCCTGGGACCATTGTGCGAAATGTTCTCTCTCCATCCTTCCTAAAGTGTGGTGCCCAGAATTAGACACAATACTCCAGCTGTGGCCCAACCATTGCTTTATAAAGGTTTAGCATAACTTCCTTGCTTCTGTACTCTAATCCTCTATTAATAAAGCCAAAGAGTCCATATGTTTTTTTAACAGTCTTCTCGACTTGTCCTGCCACCTTCAAAGATTTATGCTCATACACCCGCCATGTTTTATGAGTGATAAATTGGAACAATTACCCAATTTCAGTGAAGCTTCATAATCCGATTACATGAAAATATATTTCATGGGGAAAGTGGGGATCGATAAGGGGGGTTCGGGTCTTTAAAACGGGAAACGAGAAAATAAACGGGTGGAAATGAGTGAGCGTCTGATCCCAGCAGACGCGTTCAGCCAACTATTTCACCGCATCTCTTGACCAGTTTCAGGTCAGAAAGCGCGTTCACTCCAATCCATTCCAGGATGCGCTGCCTGAAAGGGCGGTGGAAGCTGATTCACGAATAACTTTCAAAAGGGAATCGGATAAATACTTGAAGGGGAAAATTTTGCAAGGGCTGTGGGGAAAGAGCAGGGAAGGAGTGGGATTAATTGGGGAGCTCTTTCAAAGAGCCGGCACAGGCACGATGGGCCGAATGGCCTCCTTCTGTGCTGTATCATTCTTTGATTCTAAAATGACCCGCAGAAATCTAAAGTCAGCCAAGAGCGGAGGAAGTATTTACAAGACCTGGGACGGAGGGTAACCGTAGCTTGTTTCAATGTATTTTATAACAGACTGATCGCACTATTCTCCTGATATATAGATATTCATGCTCATCCCGTGGTGTTGCTTTATTTACAGACTTCAGGCGCTTAGGAGCGAGTGAACTACTCCGACTGACGCTAAAGCTGAATACTGACCTTCGCTATACAGATCACCGACTCACCTGTCACTGTTTTGGGGCGCGACACGCTCTTGGCCCAAGATTTGTCCTTGGAACCCAGTTCAACAATACAGGTGCAGACCCCGCCGCTTCTCCAGGCTTCCCTCGAGACCATCACATGGCTTCTGATGCTGTAGGTCATGTCCGGGTTCAGTGTACCGGAATCGCTCTGTCCTTTGGTCACCTGTCCGGTAACGTTCCAGTAAAGAGCAATCTGGTTCGAGGAGACGCCAGTGACCAAACACACCAAGGGGACGGTGTCCCTTAAATGCGGCTCCCCCGGCAGAGCAAACACCAGCACAGCCGTCTTGGGTGTGGAACTGTCTGGACAGGGATTGGGACACAGTTAACTCTTAGTTTACACCGAATGATATTGCTGTGCATGATCTGAATTCAATTTGGTTTTGCTCTTACCTCCAACCAGCAGTGTGGATCCATTCCCGAGCGGTGCATAGCCATCCCTATCAGCACAGTAATAGGAGCCGGTGTCAGCCACCTGCACATTGCGGATTTCCAGGATCAGTATATATTTGGTGTGTCCTCTTTTAGAAGTAAACTTGCAATCGGTCCGATTACAGGATGGGATATCGATTAGTCTCGGGGCTTCACCCACACGCTGCTTGTACCAGAAATAGCTATTCACCAATTCCACTACATGAACCTGGTGACATTCCAATTCAACCGACTGGCCGACTCCGGCTGTAACTGTGAAGGGGCTCCGAGACAGAAAGGGCTGGGATTCTGCAACTAGAAGGATTATTGTTACATTAGAACTGATTATTGAGCGATAGAAAGAAGCCGCGTTGAAACACCTCGCCTGTAATTTAAGAACAGCATCATTATTGCCTTCAGTTATTGCTTGTTATATCCATTCTCTGGTTTGCCTTTACTTCGCCTTATAGAAGGACCAGAAAGTAAACCAACATTATCAACAACAACTTTCTTTGATACATCGCCTTTAATGTAACTAAACGACCCCAGGCGCTTTACACAAATTTGACACCGAGCCACAGAAAGAGATATTAGGACAGGGTCAAAGAGCTAAGTGCTAAGGAGCGTCTTAAAGGAGGAGAGAGAGGCGGAGAGGTTTAGGGAGGGAATTCCAGAGCTTAGGGCCCAGGCAACTGAAGGCATGGCCACCAATGATGGAGCGATGGAAATCGGGCGATGTTCAAGAGGCCAAAATGGGAGGAGCGCAGAGATCACGGAGGGTTGCAGAGCTGGAGGAGGTCACAGAGATAGGGAGGGGGCGAAAATATCAGCTGTTAGCTCGGTCACATTTTCGCCTTAGTAAACACAGTCCATTGTTTCCAGTTTTTGGCTGATTCCATTTAGGAGCTTGGAACCGTGTCTCACTCACCGTAAGGCCAGAACACGTGGACAATGAGGATCAGGGAAAAAGCTGCCTTTAACATCTTGAGGCCGGAACCGCGCTCAGTTATTCCCGTGCTCGCTCTCAACATTCTGCATTCGGAGTGGGCGCCGAGTGACCCGAGCGCACACACTGTTGGTTACACCCCCTTCAGATACGGTGGAAACTATTACGAGCTAAGCCGTTGGGTGCAGTATCCTGTTGGATCCCACGCCTCATGCATTTTACACGTGGGCAGTGTCTGTGCGTCACAGCGGTCAGTCTAATGCAAATTGCAGAGTGGACATAAAGAGCTTTCGATTATAGTTCGGAGAGGGAGACAGAAAGGTTATAAAATAGAAAGACTTGTATTTATATAGCGCCTTTCACGACCACCCGACGTCTCAAAGCGCTTTACAGCCAATGAAATACTTTTGAAGTGTAGTCACTGTTGTAATGTGCGAATTATGGTATGGATGTGTGCATTTGTCATTGTTCTGAATATTAAGTTCGGCAGTTAACGTTTAGAGGGTGCATGAACAGAGAGCCCTGGGGGTATAGGTGCACAAATCGCTGATGGTGGCCGGGCAGGTTGAGAAAGCGGTTAAAGCGGGATTCTGGGCTTCATAAATAGAGGCACCGAGTACAAAAGCAAGGAAGTTATGATGATCCTTTATAAAACACTGGTTCGACCCCAACTGGAGTACTGTGTCCAATTCTGGACACCGCACTTTAGGAAATGTGTGAAGGCCTTAGAGAGGGTGCAGAAAAGATTTACGAGAATGATTCCAGGGATGAGGGACTTCAGTTACGTGGAGAGACTGGAGAAGCTGGGGTTGTTCTCCTTAGAGCAGAGAAGGTTGAGAGGAGATTTGATAGAGGTGTTCAAAATCATGAGGAGTCTGGTCAGAATAGATAGAGAGAAACTGTTCCCATTGGCGGATGGGGCGAGAACCAGAGGACACAGATTCAAGGTGATTGGCAGAAGAATCAAAGGCGACGATGAAGGAACGGCCGATAATTGTCCAAGTCAGGTTGTGTGTGACTTGGAGCGGGGAACTTGGCGGTAATGTTGTTCCCATGCGCCTGCTCTCCTTGTCCTTCTAGGTGGTGGAGGTCGCGAGTTTGGGAGGTGCTGTCGGAGAAGCCTTGGCGAGTTGCTGCAGTGCATCTTGTATGGAGATAGTACACACTGCAGCCACGGTGCGCCGGTGGTGGAGGGAGTGGATATTTACTGAATGATATTGAGGGTCAGAATAGGATCAATTACTCCTGTGCAAACACTGGGCAATGCAGATAAACAGGACGCGGTGTCACATGGAAAGGGAGGCTGTAAATGAGGTCAATGTACTCGAGTCTGCTCTCTGTTCAGTTGACTCTACCCTGGGTGGCAACTGTCTTCTGTGTGCGGTTGAACATGGCGCCTCACTGTTTGACCTTTCTGTGTGTGAGCGGCTAAGCTGCAGAAACAGGAAAACCACAGAGAGCTTCTAGCTCGGCCATTATTTTCCAGCTCAAGTCAGAATCTCGGCCAGCCGTTTCCACAACTCGCTGCACTTTGCACATCGCCTCGCAAGCGGCCCGAGCAGCGTGAGCTGTGGTATTCAGAGCAACAGGCGCGGTCACAGTCAAAGCGCCTCTGCGCTGCCAACGAGCTGCCCCCTCTCTGCTTCAAGCTCAGGCTCGCGTCTTTATCAGTTGAGGTCAGGCATTTCCGCATCGCTGTTCAGAAATTCAGTAAGGTACTAAATGGTCAGCTCAACTCAAAACCAGTTCTACCAGAAATTCATTCTAAAAATTAAAATTGATGTAATTTTCTCTTAGCTCCCAGTTTCCATACCGCTTCATTCTTCTGAAGATGGCCACCCTTGACATAGGTTCCATAGGCGCCTTCCATAGAATTACACAGAATGTGCAGCACAGAAACAGGCCATTCGGCCCACCTGGTCCATGCCGTTGTATCTGCTCCACAGGAGCCTCCTCCCACCCCTCTTCATCTCACCCCATCAGCATAACCTTCTATTCCTTTCTCCCTCATGTGTTTATCTAGCTTGCCCTTAATTGCATCTCTGCTATTCGCCTCAACCACTCCCTGTGGTAGCGAGTTCCACATTCTCACCACTTTCTGGGTAAAGAAGTTTCTCCTGAATTCCCTAGATCTTGTCTGCCCCACAAGTGGAAACATCTTCTCTACGTCTACCCTATCGAACCCTTTCATAATCTTTAAGACCTCTATCAGGTCACCCCTCAGCCTCCTCTTCTCTATTCAATCTTTTTGATGGGTATAACCTCTAAGTTCTGGTATCATGCTCGTAAATCTTTTCTGCACCTTCTCCAGTGCCTCTGTATCCTTTTGCTCATATGGAGAGAACTGTGCACAGTGCTCCAAATGCGTTCTAACCAGTGTTCTCCGCAAGTTTAACATAATTTTTCTGCTCTTCAATGGTATCCCTCTAGAAATGATCCCTAGTGTTTTGTTTGCTTTTTATGGACTTATTAACCTGCGTCGCTGCTTTTAGTGATTTGTGTATTTGTTCCCCCTGATCCCTCTGCTCCTCTAGCCCATTTATAGTCTGATTTTCAAAGGAGTATGTGGGCTCCTTATTCTTCCTACCAAACTGCACCACCTCACACTTATATATATATTGACATTCATTAGCAAGTACACGCTCATTCTGACAGTTTTGAAATGTCTTCTTGTAGTTTTTCACAGTCCCCCTCAGTATTAACTGTACCTCCCAATTTGGAGTCCATGACCCAATCCAAATCCCCATTCTTTATGTGTGAGCGTACACAAAGAAAAATCAAAGACTTGCATTTGTACAGTGCCTTTCGCATCCTCAGGGCGTCCCAGGCAGCTTTCAAGCCAATAACGTACTTTTGAAGAGTAGGCACTGTTGTAATGAAGGAAACCCGGCAGCTAATGTGCGCACAGCAAGATCCCACAACCAGCAATTAAATAAATGACCAGATGATCTGTTTGAGGTGATGGTTGAGGGGTAAATATTGGCCTCAGGACACCGGGGAGAACTCCCCCTGCTCTTCTTCCAATAGTGCCCATGGGATCTTTTACATCCACACCCAAGAGGGTAGACTGGCCTCGGTTTAACGTCTCATCTCTTCCGACATTGCGGCACTCACTCAATATTGCCCCTCCGACTGTACGGTGCTCCCTCAGTACTGCCCCTCCGACAGTGCAGCGCTCCCTCTGTACTGCCCCTCCGACAGTGTGGCACTCCCTCAGTACTGCCCCTCCGACAGTCCAGTGATCCCTCTGTACTGCCCCTCCGACAGTACGGCGCTCCCTCAGTACCGCCCCTCCGACAGTGCGGCGCTCCCTCTGAACTGCCCCTCCGACTGTACGGCATTCCCTCAGTACCGCCCCTCCAACAGCAGAGCACTTGGAAAACAGTGACAGGATCGAACAAAGTCAACATGGATTTACAAAAGGTAAATCATGCTTGACTAATCTACTGGAATTTTTTGAGTATGTAACTGTTAGAATAGGTAAGGGAGAACCAGTGGATGTGGTGTATTTGGACTTTCAGAAGGCTTTCGATAAGGTCCCGCATAAGAAATTAGCATGCAAAGTTAAAGCACATGGGATTGGGGTAAGGTACTGACTTGGATAGAGAACTGGTTGGCAGACAGGATGCAAAGATTTGGAATAAACGGGTCTTTTTCCGAGTGGCAGGCAGTGACTAGTGGGGTACCGCAGGGATCGGCGCTAGGACCCCAGCTATTCACAATGTATATTAGTGATCTAGACGAGGGAACTAGATGTAATATCTCCAAGTTTGCAGACGACACAAAGCTGGGTGGGTGTGTGTGCTGTGAGGAGGATGCAGAGAAACTCCAGTATGATTTGGACAGGTTGAATGATTGGGCAGATGCAGTATAATGTGGATAAATGCGAGGTTATCCACTTTGGTGGCAAAAACAGGAAGGCAGATTATTATCTGAATGGCAATAGAATGGGAAAAGGGGAAGTGCAACGAGACCTAGGTGCCCTTGTGCACCAGTCGCTGAAGGTAAGCATGCAGGTGCAGCAGGCGGTTAAGAAGGCAAATGGTATGTTGGCCTTCATAGCGAGAGGATTCGAGTACAGGAGCAAGGATTTCTTGCTGCAGTTGTACAGAGCCTTGGTGAGACCACACCTTGAGTACTTTGTGCAGTTTTGGTCGCCTTATCTGAGGAAGGATGTTCTTGCCATGGAGGGAGTGCAGCGAAGATTCACCAGACTGATACCTGGGATGGCAGGAATGACGTATGAACAGAGATTGGGTCGATTAGGCTTATATTCGCTAGAGTTTAGAAGAATGAGAGGGGATCTCATTGAAACTTATAAAATTCTAACAGGACAAGACAGACTAGATGCAGGAAGGATGTTCCCGATGGCGGGGGAGTCCAGAACCAGGGGTCACAGTCTACGGATAAGGGGTAAGCCATTTAGGACTGAGATGAGGAGGAATTTCTTCACCTAGAGAGTGGTGAACCTGTGGAATTCTCTACCGCAGAAGGCAGTTGAGGCCAATTCATTAAATATATTCAAGAAGGAGCTAGATATATTTCTTAAGGCTAAAGGGATCAAGGGATATGGGGAGAAAGCAGGTACAGGGTACTGAATTTGGATGATCAGCCATGATCTCATTAAATGGCGGAGCAGGCTCGAGGGGCCGAATGGCCTACTCCTGCTCCTATCTTCTATGTTTCTATGAACAGGGAGCAGACCGCGGGCTACGTCATCTTAATTTCCATCCAATCCCCATTATCGCTCCGAATGGAAACAGAGCGAATCCATCAACCGCACTGGCATCTACTGATAGAAATGATCAGTTAATGTTTCGGGCATAATGCCTTCAACAGACACTCATCCGCAGTGTAATTCCAACAATTTTTGTTTGTATTTCAGATACCCAGATTTACATTATTTTTATTATCTCTACAGGGAGTCGAGGACCCCCCGCCACCACTCTGGCCCCCTGTGGGGTGATTGATTTTAATAATTTAGCCAGAAGAATTATTTTAGAGATGCAGAAATGCGACGACATTCCTGGATAATTGTGAAGATAACTCAAACTATGTTGCTAAATAGCTTCCATGCTCAGTCGATATACAAGTCTTAAGAATGCATTTATGTGCGTGTGTATGTCTGTATTTATATTTGGGTGAGTCTATTAATATTTGTGCGTTTGTGTGTGTATGTGAGTGTGTGTATGTGTCGATGTGTATATGTGTGTGTATATATACGTGTGTATGTATGTGTGAGTATGTCTGTGTGTATATGTGTTTGTCTGTGTGTGTGAGTGTATTTCTCTTTATTCACGGATGTGGGCGTTGCTGGCAAGGCCGGCATTTATTGCCCATCCCTAGTTGCCCCTTGAGAAGGTGGTGGTGAGCCGCCTTCTTGAACCGCTGCAGTCCGTGTGGTGAAGGTGCTCCCACAGCGCTGTTAGGGAGGGAGTTCCAGGATTTTTACCCAACGACGATGAAGGAACGGCCGATATATTTCCAAGTTAGGATGATGTGTGACTTGGAGGGGAACTTGGAGGTGGTGGTGTTTCCATGCGCCTGCTGCCCTTGTCCTTCTAGGCATATGTTTATGTGTGTATGTAATTGTGTGTGTGTGTAAGTGTGTGTATGTGTTTGTGTGTATGTATGTGTGTGTGTAAGTGTGTGTGTGTGTGTATGTGTGTGTGTGTGTAAGTGTGTGTATGTGTTTGTGTGTATGTGTATATGTGTTTTGTATTTGTATGTTTCTGTGTGCTATAACGAGACGCTGTTGCTATCTGTCTACGCCACTAAGCAACGAGCTTGGCCCTCCTTGCAGGCAAACAGCTTTTTCATTGAGGTCCCAATCACACGCAAACTCTTCGCTTGCCGGTAGGGGCGCCAAAGCAGCGGCTTCCATTCTCTTAAATCAATAACCTGGGGCCATTATTCGGAACTATGCCCCTTGACCCTGGAAACAGTTCTCCTGGAAGATGGCGCATGACGAAACGGCTGATTGGATTAGTTCCACATGTGAACCAATCAAACAGTGCAGTTGTCTGAATGGATTTGTTGATTTTAAAAAGAATCTTATTGGTTTCTAATTTGAGATTATTTATGATTAATAGCAGTCTACTCTTGCCTATAAACAGTAAGCCAGATCGTGCCCTATGGAGAACGAGTAAGCTGATATAAACATGATTTAAATATCTATATATTTCTCTGTTTTAATATGTTTTCCAGACTCGACACATCGGCGGATTTTGTTGCGTTGAAAATGTCATCAAAAAAGAAGGCGGGAAAGAGACGCGAACTCGAATGGGTTCTATCAGATTTACGAAAGAATCCACAGCAGGTGGAAACTGTAACTTAACTTGCAATGTAAAGCAACAGAGACTCTCAACAAACACCTAAACTATCTCAAACTGAGGAGCTTAAGATGATTAAAGTTGATAGAAAATAGAAAGACTTGCATTTCTATTGCGCCTTTCACCACCACCGGACGCCCCAAAGCGCTTTACAGCCAATGAAGTACTTTCTGAGGTGTGGTCACTGTTGTAATGTGGGAAACGCAGCAGACAATTTGCGCACAGCAAGCTCCCACAAAGACCAATGTGATAATGACCAGATCATCTGTTTTTTAGTGATGTTGGTTGAGGGATAACTATTGGCCAGGACTCCAGGGTAAACTCCCCTGGGTTTCCTTGGAATATTGCCATTGCATTTTTTACGTCAACCTGAGAGGGCAGACAGGGCCTCAGTTTAATGCCTCACCTGAAAGACGGCCGCTCTGACAGTGCAGCGCTCCCTCACAACTGCACTGGGAGCGTCGGCCTAGATTTTTGTGCTCAAGTCTCTAGAATGAGACTTGAACACACAAACTTCGAACTCAAAGGCGAAGGTGCTACCAACTCGGCCACAGCTGTCTCTCCTTTAAATAGAGAGAAAAACATTCCTCTGGTGGGAGGAGTCCAGAACAAGGGGGCATAACCTTAAAATTAGAGCCAGACCGTTCAGGGGTGATATCAGGAAGCAGTTCTTCACACAATGTGCATTGGAAATCTGGAACTCTCTCTCCCAAAAAGCGTTGAGGCTGGGGGTCAATTGAAAATTTCAAAACTGAGATTGATAGATTTTTGTTGGGTAAGGGTATTAAGGGTTAAGGAACCAGGGCGGGTAGATGGAGATAAGATACAGATCAGACGTGATCTAATTGAACGGCCTTCTCCTGTTCCCATTTTCCTATCGCTTTGCTCTCGCCAAGATTTACGTAGAAGGTATTGCTTTTTCAAACACCGCTTGGCGTATTATGAAGATAATCTAGTGTATCAGTACGATGGCAGTGTGCAACTAACATTAAACAACAAGGACTTTCTTGTCTCGCATTTTCCTGCACTTTTTGCCTTGACTGGTGGCACTGTATAGGCTAGACGGGGAAAGGCTATTCCCACTAGTTGTTGGTACAAGGACTAGGGGTCACAGATTTAAGGTTTTGGGCAAGAGATACAGGGGGATGTGAGGAAAATCTTTTTTACACAGCAAGTGCTGAGGAACTGGAACTCGCTGCCGATTGAAGTGGTGGAAGCGGAGACACACAATGTTTTCAAGGGGAGACTGGATAGGCACTTGAGGGAAATAAACTTGCAGGGCTACGGGGTTATAGCAGGGGAATGGGACTGACTGGATCGCTCTACAGAGAGCCGGCACGGACTCGATAGGCCGAATGGCCTCCTTCTGTGCGGTATGACTCTATGACTCTATGACTATGACTGTAGCACCAGTTACTGGCCAGTTTGTTGGAAACATCGCGCAAGCAAGTTTTAAAAAGTTTTCCTAAAATAGAACAATGCACTCGAAGTTTAGAATCATAGGATCATAGAACGGTTACAGCACAGAAGGAGGCCATTCGGCCGATCGAGCCCGTGCCGGCTCTCTGCAAGAACACTTCAGCTAGTCCCACCCCCCGCCCTTTCCCCGTAGTTTTTCCTTCAGGATCTCATCCAACTCCTTTTCGAAAGCCATGATTGGGTCTGCCTCCACCACCCTTTCAAGCAATGCATTCCAGATCCTAACCACTCGCCGCGTAAAAAACATTTTCCTTATGTCGCTTTGGTTCTTTTGCCAATCACCTTAAATCTCTGTCCTCTGGTTCTCGACCCTTCCGCCAATGGGAACAAATTCTCTCTATCTACTCTGTCTGGATCCCTCATGATTTTAAACACCTCTATCAAATCTCCTCTCAACCTTCTCTGCTCTAAGGAGAACAACCCCAGCTTCTCCAGTCTATCGATAAGGTCCCGCATAAGAGATTAGCGTGCAAAGTTAAAGCACATGGGATTGGGGGTAAGGTACTGATTTGGATAGAGAACTGGTTGGCAGACAGGAAGCAAAGACTTGGAATAAATGGGTCTTTTTCCGAGTGGCAGGCAGTGACTAATGGGGTACCGCAGGGATCGGTGCTTGGACCCCAGTTATTCACGATATATATTAATGATCTAGACAAGGGAACTAGATGTAATATTTCCAAGTTTGCAGATGACACAAAGCTGGGTGGGCATGTGTGCTGTGAGGAGGATGCAGAGAAATTCCAGTATGATTTGGACAGGTTGGGTGATTGGGCAGATGCATGGCAGATGCAGTATAATGTGGATAAATGTGAGGTTATCCACTTTGGTGGCAAAATCAGGAAGACAGATTATTATCTGAACGGCAATAGACTGGGAAAAGGGGAAGTGCAACGAGACCTGGGTGTCCTTGTGCACCAGTCACTGAAGGTAAGCATGCAGGTGCAGCAGGCGGTTAAGAAGGCAAATGGTATGTTGGCCTTCATAGCGAGAGGATTCGAGTACAGGAGCAAGGATGTCTTGCTGCAGTTGTACAGGGACTTGGTGAGACCACACCTTGAGTATTGTATGCAGTTTTGGTCGCCTTATCTGAGGAAGGATGTTCTTGCCATGGAGGGAGTGCAGTGAAGATTCACCAGACTGATACCTGGGATGGCAGGAATGACATATGAAGAGAGATTGGGTCGATTAGGATTATATTCGCTAGAGTTTAGAAGAATGAGAGGTGATCTCATTGAAACTTATAAAATTCTAACAGGACTAGACCGACTAGATGCAGAAAGGATGTTCCCGATGGCGGGGGAGTCCAGAACCAGAGGTCACAGTCTAAGGATAAGGGGTAAGCCATTTAGGACTGAGATGAGGAGGAATTTCTTCACCCAGAGAGTGGTGAACCTGTGGAATTCTCTGCCACAGAAGGCTGTGGAGGCCAAATCATTAAATATATTCAAGAAGGAGATAGATATATTTCTTAAGGCTAAAGGGATCAAGGGATATGGGGAGAAAGCATGGACAGGGTACTGAATTTGGATGATCAGCCATGATCTCATTAAATGAGGGAGCAGGCTCGAGGGGCCGAATGGCATACACCTGCTCCTATCTTCTATGCTTCTATCCATGTAACTGAAGTCCCTCATCCCTGGAATTGATCAATTGTTATTTTGTAATTAGAGGCCATCATGATTTTTTGAATGAGAAGAGGATTGCTGATGCTGGATATGATAAATATGTGTCCGAACATCCTACCTCCTAATTGGCCATCAGGTCCCTGAAAGAAGTTCTTGATTTTAGTAGATATTTATGTTGGCCGCTAGGGGCGCTGTGTCGCCAGTTTCCATTCAGTGTATATTAAAACTAGGCCCCACCATTCCGAGTACTGTGCATTCTGACCCTTTTACTGAGGCTAATTAAGTAAACGGGACAGATTGATTAACGTGATATTAATTTTGCTTATTTCTTGAAAGGTTTTGTTCACGTCCGTTATATTTCTGAAATAAAAGATTGGGAAACCGTGTTCTTCCCCAGAGTACAGTAGTGATTCACACTGAACTAGGATAAGTAAACCACTGCTTGTTCAGGTGTTCGCAGTGGTGCAGTTGCTTGCACTCTCGCCTCTTGACTCGGAAGTTTGTGGGTCCAACTCCCAGTCCAGATTTCAGGATGCCCCAAAACGCTTAGAGACAAGGCAGTACTTTTAAAGTGTAGTCACTGTTGTAATATAGGAAACGCTGCAGCCATATTGCGCACAGCATGATTCCACAAACAGCAACGATATAGTTTCCAGATAATCTGTTTTAGTGATGTTGGTTGAGGGATAAATATTTACCAGGTGAACCCCAGCTCTTCTTCGAAATAGTGCCGTGGTATATTTTACGTCCACCTGAGAAAGCAGACGGGGCCTCGGTTTAACATCTCATCCGAAAAGCGGCACCTCCGACAGTGCAGCGCTCCCTCAGTACCGGCCCTGGGTTATCAGCCTGGATTATGTGCTCAAGCATCTGGAGTGGGACTTGAACCCACTACCTTCTGACTCAGAGGCGAACAGGAGAGATTGTTATATTCTGTAACTGCTGAATTGAACATTCTCTGAACAGAGATATCAACCACAAGGACATTTGAGGACAGAAAATCCGCTACTGAACCGACCAACACCAGGCCGTACTTGGGAAGGCCTGAACCCCTCCGATGATACCTGGGAGAAGTTTTCTAAAAATTGTTCTTGTGAATAAAATGCAATCCACAATAAATGAATGCCTATCGGTATCTGTACGCGTGTGTTTAAAGACAACCTACACCTTGTGCAATAGAAAGTGTAGCAGAAATCTATTCTATTCCACAATTTGATAAATATCCAGTAATGACACATTGCAGTAAGTCGAAAGTATATTAAGTTTAACTGGAATTGTCGGTAACCATGTTCTGCTGGAGCTTGTTTGATGGTGTAAGGGAGTTTAGGAGAAATTTCCAGAGATCTTTTCTTCTGGAATTCATTAGTTAGCATCTGTGGCGGTTGTAAAGGGAGGGTTACATCCAATGGATATGGTTAGCATTCATTACCTGATGGTCGAAACACACCTTTCTATTAATTCATGATGGTTTTGTGTGTAACCATTGCTTGCATTTAATTGAAAAGATTTTTGTCGCGAGCATTCTTGATTGAATGATGCTTATTCCCCAATTTTTGTTTCTGGAATCATGATTAAGCTTTCAGATATGTGTGAATCACAATATCAAAGGAAAATTGTAAACTATGTCTCATTGTACTTACTGTGCATGTTCGCTGAGCTATCAGAGAGAAAGAGAAAGAGACAGAGACATTGAGAGAGAGAGAGAAAGAGAGAGAGACAGAGAGAGAGAGAGAGTTGCTGTAGTTTGGGTCATGAGTTCTGTTTGCTGTAGTTCATAGAGACTCTTTTTAAATAGACTCTGTAGACTGTTTGCTGTACTGCGCTGTTTAAATAGACTCTGTTTGCTCAGCAAATAGGGGTTGTTTGCTATAAAATAGGCTGTTTGATGTGAGTCCTGCCTTATGTCCCGACACACCTACAACAACAACAACAACTGGTATTTATATAGCGCTTTTAATGTAGTAAATGTCGCAAAGTGCTTCGCAAGAGCGTTTTCTCAAAAAAAATTGACTCCATGCCACATAAGAACTAACGATATATTAGGGCAGATAACCAAAAGCTTGCCAAAGAGGTAGGTTTTAAGGAGCATGTTAGAGGAGGAGACAGAGATCGGGAGGTGGAGAGGTTTAGGGTGGGAATTCCAGACCTTACGGCCCAGGCAGCTGAAAGCACGGCCGGCAATGGTTGACAGATTATAATTGGGGATGTTCAATAGGCCAGAATTAGAGATGCGCAGATATCTCAGAGCATTGTGGGGCTGAATGAGATTACAGAGATGGGGAGGAGCGAGGCCATGGCGGAATTTGAAAACAAAGGTGAGAAATTTAAAATCGAGGTGTTGCTTAACCGGGAGCCAATGTAGGTCAGCGAGCACAGGGGTGATCATTGAACAGGTCTTGGTGCGGGTTAGGACACGGGCAGCCGCATTTTGGATGAACTCAAGTTTACGGAGTGTAGAAAGTGGTCGGCCGGCCAGGAGTGCTTTGGGATATTCAAGTCTAGAGGTAACAAAGGCACGGATGAGGGTTGCAGCAGCAGATAAGCTGAGGCAAGGGCGGAGATGGGCGATGTTACGGAGGTAGAAATAGGCGGTCTTTGTTATGGTGCAGATATGTGGTCGGAAGATAATCTCAGGGTCAGATATGACAACAAGATTGTGAACAGTCTGGTTCAGCCAGGGAGAGGGATGGAGTCCATGGCGAGGGAGCGGAATTCGTGGCGGGGACCAAAGGCAATGGCTTCGGTCTTCCCAATATTTATTTGGAGTAAATTTCTGCTTATCCAGTGCTGGATGCCGGACAAGCAGTGCGACAATTTAGAGACAGTGGATGGGTCGAGAGAGGTGGTGGTGAGGGAGAGTTGACACAGTGGTGTCAATAGACACGCTGATCTTGGCTATTGCCCAATGTGGAACTACAGTTCCCAAGGTGCAGTGCGATGATTGGTTCTCCATTCAGCCGTGACGGTGTCAGCAGTGACAGAGCTATTGGGACCTGTGCAAGGTTGAGAAAGCAGCTCCAGAGACAGCACCAAAGCCCCTTTAATAATTCTAACAGACCAGAGGAATCAGTGATCAGTTCAAGCGCAGAAACAGAACCAAGCACCTGGGCTTCACCGAAAAGCCCCTTGTCCAGGTGAGAACCAATCCCTGTCCGAATTCAGTGCCGGCTACTCCACGGGGCAAGAATCCCTCCGGCCGCTCTGTGTGATTTTCTAAGGAGCAAGGGAATACCTAACTTCACAGTTACACAATTCAGATATTTATTAAACAAAAATATTATTCCTTTGACGCTAATATCTGGAGCCAACCGAATTATTAACAATTTGATGCATGTTTCTTTCGCCCTCAAGTAACTGACACTAACCAGTTTCAATGTGACTTTTAAAAACATGAATCAAGACTCTGTGTGGGGAGTTAGGGATTGACTGCAAACAGGGGAAGTGTTCAACATCACAGAGCCCCAGAAACAACTGACCCCGCCGCTTAATAATTCAACTGGAACAGGGTTTAAAACGGGAGCTGCGCGCATTAATCGTACCCGCAGGAAATTAAAGGCAAGGTGTCATTTTATTAATATTGTGCCGAGTTTTATTTGCCCTCCTGAGTTTTAAAGGGGGTGACTCAGACTATAATTGAACAACTTCTCTTTAATCCGGGGCAGGCTGTAAAATGCCGCTTTCTTCTCCTCTTTCTCATTCATCTAATTCGCTCTTTACTCCGCCTCAGGAATATTCTCATCAGAAATTCTTTTAAGACTGAAGCCCAAATCATATTTCTCAATTGAAATCCCAATTTTAAAGGGATTGACAAATTCAGGGTTGTCTTGCTGCTGATTTAGAGAAAGGGACGTTAGTCTATTATGAAAAATTTATTTTAGGGGGAAAAGATTATTTTAAAATCTGATGCAGTATGTCAGACAGTAACAGCGCGTTATCAGAACGATTCCGGCCGAAGTGCATCAGCTGATCCGTATCTCTACAATCCGCCCCTCATTTTTCTGGGGTAGAAAACAGACTTAATATTCATTAACGCAAAAGTCTTCGAAATCTTGGAACCTTCTCTTAACAGAGACTCCAATTGGAGTTTAAACATTTTTATAAATTAAAGGTTGAAGATTTTAATAATTTAATCAGACACAAATAGATTTATAAAATACCCGAATTGAAAATCTGCCTCCTTCCTTTTCCTGGCCCCTCCTAGCCATTTGCATACCGGGTAATAAATAGACCCGGAGTCTCGGGTTTGCAGACACTGTAACCGGACCGGGTCCCGGAGTTTACAGGAAGAGCGCACGGTTCAGTCGGAAATTAGAGCGGTGGCTGTTGGCGCTTCTCCGGAGGAAATGGCTCCAGCGATGCATCTCCTGTGGGCTCTGCTGATCCATTCAACAGGTGGGAGACGGATGGTTTTAGTCACGGGTTTATCCGCAACTAAATCGGTTCAATACCGAGAATCGAGCGGTTTTCTATCCGTGTTTATTGACGCATGAACGTCCTATTTGCTCCAAGTCTCTGAATGGGTTGACTTTTTTCTTTTATTGAAGGTGTCTTGGCGGCTCCCGTCCTCAATCAGTCCCCAATATCCGATCCTGTCTCCGCGGGTCAGACCGCCCGGTTGCAGTGTGCGATGCAGAACGGGGCTGTGGGCAGCAAGGGTGTGTGGTGGTACCGACAGCGACCCGGGGAAGCTCCGGTGTGGGTGCTCGTTCACGGTACCGATGACAGCATCGACCGAGGCACCGGCTTCACAGACCGTTTTCAACCTTCCAGAGACGCCTCGGGTAACAGTTACATTCTGACCATCGGAACCCTGGTGCCCGGTGACTCCGCCGTCTATTACTGTGCTGTGTGGGACACGGGATACATCTTCGGACCGGGGACCGTCATGAGTATAAAGAGTAAGTGACTCTCTCATTCTATCATTCACATTGTTTCAATTATTATTAATTTGCAGTCGCTTTCATTCCCGGGCGCCAGAGAAACCTCAATTCAGTGAATTTTGATGTTGGATCTATTTATACCACGAAAATTTTAAACTGCTCAGAATTGGAATTGTTGAAGCGCCTCGGGGAATAATACTGCGCTGAAATGAAGTTTGACACCATTTCCTGCTCCCATTCAATAGGGGAGATGAGGAGAAGTGTTCTTTTTACGCAGCGAGTTGTTGTGATCTGGAATGCGTTGCCTGAAAGGGCGGTGGAAGCAGATTCAATAGTAACTTTCAAAAGGGAATTGGATAAATACTAGAAGGGGACAAATGCAGGGCTATGGGCAGAGAGGAGGGGAGTGGGAATAATTGGAGAGCTCTTTGAAAGAGTCGGCACAAGCACGATGGGCTGAATGCCCTCAGAGTGGCACTGATTGATAAAATAGCGACATAGGAACAGGAGGAGGCCATTCAGCCACTCGAGTCTGTGTGAAAAAGTACTTCCCTCCTGAATGGCCGGGCTCTAATTTTAATTGAGCTCCCCTGTTTCTTGGTTTTCCGACCAGAGGGAATCGATTCTCTGTCTCTACCCGATCGAATCCTTTTTCACATTTTAAACACTTCGATCAACACCCCCGCAAATCTTCTAAAATCAAGAGAACACAAGCCAAATTTATGCAACCCGTCCTCGTAATTTAACCCACTAAGCCCCGGTATCATTCGAGTGCAGCAAGAGACAGTGCTAGAGAGGGAAAGGCAAATTGTGAGCTACACTGTGAAGTTCTGACAGTGGACACTGAATATGTCACTATGTTAAACTGAGACTTGAAGGGAGAAAATTGCAGGGTTATAGGGAAAGAGCAGCGGAGTGGGACTAATTGGAGAGCTCTTTCAAACAGTCAGCACTGGCACGATGTGATGAATGGCCTCCTCCTGTGCTCTGTGATTCTATGTTCTGCCTTACTTCTTCCCTTAGTGTATGTGGAATTATTCCTATTGTCCAGAGTCGGCACCGCCCGATTTTAAATAGATTGCCCGGAGCCGGCGGGAGAGCACCTGGGGGAATCCCAACCCATTTACTGTCATTTACAAATTTCAATGTTGCTGCTGGTTTTATACCTGTGACGTATTGTCCCCCTGACCGCAGCGGTCGGGTGTCAGGCTCTGGGCTGGGAGAGAGAGAGGACCCTCCCGAGACCCGCTGTCGCAGTACACAACCGGTTGGATCGACTCCCTGTCGCCAGCAACACCGGGACTAGTCGGGATTGTATTCGTTTGACGGGACCGCTTTTATTCTGAATTTCCTGCTGCGATATTTAATCTGTCTGATCTCATTATTCGCAATCTCCCCGCTGTTTATAGAGCAGAACCGCCGCTTTACCATGGAACGGCGCAGTGACAATTACTGACCAGCCCCGTGTGTGTGAGTGAGACTGGGTGATGCTTGTTGAAGGGAACTTTCTCTCCATCTCATTCTCTCGCTGCTGACCCTCTCACCTCCCCCAGGCTGTGTCTGCTGACTCTCCCTGTCCAGTGTCCCCCCAGGGAATAGCGCCGATTCTCCTGGGTCGCTGTGTCGGGTCCCGCTACCGCCCAGTGTTGAACGGATCGCTCCGGGACCAGCGAGACTGAGCTGATCCCGAGAGAGAAATCAGTTCACCCGCGCGGGGAGCAATATTTACTTACCTCTGTAGCGAGAATCTTTTACAACCCTTGTTCCCCCTTTCACTAGAAATATCGAACAGTGAAAACCCTTCATCAAAAAAAAGGCTGAGGGGTGACCGAATAGAGATCTTTAAAATGATGAAAGATTTTGATGGAGTAGACACAGAGAGAATGTTTCCACTTGTGGGGAAGAGGATAACTAGAAACCATCAATATAAGATAGTCACCAAGAAATCAAATAGGTAATTCAGGAGAAAATTCTTTACCCAGAGAGTGGGGAGAATGTGGAACTCGCTACCACAGGGAGTGGTTGAAGCGAATAGTATAGATGCATTTAAGGGGAAGCTAGATAAACACATGAGGGGGAAGGGAATAGAGGGTTATGCTGATAGAGTTAGATGTGGAAGTAAGGGAGGAGGCTCGAGTGGAACATAAACACCGGCATGGACTGGTTGGGCCGAATGGCCTGTTTGTGTGCTGTATATTCTGTGTAATTCTTTGTAATCCATTCACAATATTGTTAAGCAGAGTCACTACATTAATTCCCAGCCCGTGTACCATGTCCTCTCTTTATTCAGTGAGCTCTTCAGCAGACCCGGTAACAGACCCGGCTCAATTATCATCGCCGCAACATTTAAAGCCGATCAGTTTCTAACACGCAATTCTAAAAAATATGAATTGTTAAAAAAAATTCCAGAGTCTTACAGAATGATACAGCACAGAAGGAGGCCATTCGGCCCATCGTGCCCCTGGCGGCTCTTTGAAAGGGCTTCATCAGTTTGAGATATCAGAACATATGTGGACTCTCGGTGAAAATCGGGTCACTGCTCCGTGAATTCACCACTTTAATGTTAACACATCGCATTTTAAGACAATCAAACCCTTTATTATATTCAAGTAAAAAGGAAAAAACTGCAATGATAGAAAATCAAATAAAAACAGAAAATGCTGGGAATACACGGCCGGTCGGTTAGTGTCTGTAACGGGAACAGACAGGTTAGTGCGGTTCCGGGGGTGTAACCTGCATCTGAACTGGTCAGTTACTGATCTTTCCGCCTCACACATGCTGACTGACCCGGTCTGTATTTCCAGCATTTTCTGTTGAAGGAAAGTGACAAAGAAAGAAAGGAAGACTTGTATGTCTACAGCTCCTTTCACGACCTCAGGACGTCCCAAAGCGCTTTACAGACAATGAAGTACGTTTGAACCAAGTCACTGTTGTAATGTAGGCAAAAGAATTGGCAGAGGAGCAGAGGAATTAGAGATTTAAGAATTTATTGGAACTCCTGTATTAATCAGTAATTTATTTTAAAGTGAATGTTGTTCGGGGTTCTTTGGCGTCTTTGATTTTGGATCAGAGCGTCCCACTGATGACGGATTCCATAAACTAATGAATTTTCTCTGCCCCCCCACACAGGCAGCGAGGATCGAAGCCCCTCGGTTCTTCTCCTCCCTCCCTCCTCGGAAGAAATCGGCTCGGGCTCGGCCACTCTGTCCTGCCTGGTGAGTCGCTTTAAGCCGGGCTTGGTGCGGCTCCGCTGGAGCGTGGATGGCCAAGAGACAGACAGCGGGGTGACGACAGGCGCCGTGTCCCCGGACAGCGATCAAACCTACAGCCTGAGCAGTTACATGAGAGTCCCCGCCGCCGCCTGGAACAAGGGCTCCAGCTATTCCTGCAGCGTCAGCCACGGCTCCCTGAGCTCACCTCTTCTCAAGACCATCAGCGCCTCCTCGTGTTCAGACTGAGGCGCTGCAAGTTGGCAGTGGAGTTTGATTTTTGCCAGTGTTGAATGTAATTAAACAGAGCATTCGATGTGTGCAATCCACTTTTTTGCAATGTAATCGCTGTAGCAATTTCAGTTTTTGGCAAACAATCAGAATGTTTAATAATATCAGAAGAGAACGAAATGATTGTGAGATGGAACTTTCTGTACAACTGTCCCCATTATCTTGTGTGTAAACTTTCGCTGTGTGTAGAATGGGGACAGATTTCCCTTTAGTCTGTGACCATATTGTGATTGGGAACTTGTGTAGCACAGCTCTTAATAAACATGAAATGCTGCCACGAGCTGAAAATGGTCCGTCTTTACTCAGCACTTAAAGGGACATTGAGTGGATTACATGGAATGTACAGCACAAACAGGCCATTCAGACCAATCAGTCTATGCCTGTGTTTATGCTCCACACGAGCCTCCTCCCACCCCCATTCACCTCACTCCATTAACATATCCTTCGATTCCTGTCTCCCCCTTGTACTCATCGAGCTTCCCCTTAAATGCTTCTATACTATTCGACTCAACTATTCCATATGGTTGCGAGTTCCACATTCTCAGCAATCTCTGGGTATAAAAGGTTGCTCCTGAATTCCCTACTGGAACTCTGAATTTTAAGGTTATGCTTCCTTGTTCTGGACGTCCCCCCACCGGAGGAGTAGTTTCTCTCTGTCTACCCTATCAATCCCTTACAAAATCCTAAAAACCTCAATCAAATCACCCCTTAACATTACATATTCCAGCCAATACAAGTCTAGTTTATCTGATCTCTCCTCGTAATTTAACCCTTGGATCCCTGGTATCATTCTGGTGAATCTGTGCTGAACTCCCTCCAATATATCCTTTCTGAGATGGTGTGTCCAGAAACTGTACACAGTGCTCCAGATACTGGATTATTGAAGAAGGGTGGGAGAGAGAAGCCAGGCCACTATCGGCCTGTCAGATTAACGTCAGTTGTGGGGAAGTTAACAGAATCTGTCATTAAGGATAGAGTGACTGACCACTTCTGCAAATATGAGCTGATCAGAGCGGGCCAACATGGCTTTCTTAAAGGTAAATCATGTCTGACTAATGTAGTTGCATTTCTTGAGGAGGTCACTAATCAGATAGAGAAAGGAGTGTCTATGGATGTTATCTATATGGACTCCCAGAAGGCCTTCAATAAGGTTCCACATTAAAGATTATTGGCCAAGTTGCGACTGCATGGAATTGGGGGAGCCTATTGATCTGGGCTGGCGTTTGGATGAGAAGTAAGAGACAGAGAGTCGGGATAAAGAGTAGGTACTCAGATTGGCGGGATGTGACAAGTGGTGTTCCCCAGGGATCTGTTCTGGGGCCTCAATCTTTCCACTGTATATATTAATGAGTTGGATGAAGGAATAGGGAGTTGTATATCCAAGTTTGCAGGTGGTGTTAAATTAGGAGGCACAGTAACTTGTGTAGATGGGAGCAACAATTTGGAAGGGGATATGTACAGGCAGTGAGAGGAGTGAAATATGACAGATGTCGCTCAATGTGGGGAAGTGTGAGGTAATCCACTGTGGATCTACTCCTGTTCCTGTGCTCCTAGATCAGCAAGTGAGGATTCTGAATATGGTGAATCTTACATGTGAAATGTCCAGAGAACAATGGACAGAGAATGTCGCCAATGAGCATGTGCAAGGCTGGTGGGAGGAGGCGGGACTGCGAGTAGCATGCGTCAGCACCAACGAACATACATATTAACCCTGCGTGCGTACGTAATTATCACACGTGTTATGAACGTGCTGACCTACGATCAACTTGCTTACCTTGCATAATTAAATAGCTGAGCTTGTGAGTACAATTGAGGTCATTCTCATAGCACTGGAGGTGCTAAGTTTCTATAAGTGTATTGATAAATAAAGATTATTAATCTCTCTATCTCTTGATCCACCAGTATATATTAAAGTGAAGGATAAGGATTATTCTGACACCACACATCACGTGGCTGTTTGATTTCCAAACCTTAAGCTTCTGTAGATCGTTGCTGAGACCCCATGTGTCACTTTGGCGCAGTAGCTTGAAAAGTGAAATTATTCCATTGCAGGCCATTCATTAAAGAGCGCCACGCATCATTCTGGGGTTAGATTACGAAAGAGATTGCTAAAACTCAGTCTGATTCCGTTGCTCAATCAAGTATTGAAAGGGGACATCATCCGGGTCGGAAAAGCACAGATAATGAACGTATGGTCAGGGTCTTTGGGCTGGGCTGTGAACTTGGAACTGGAGGATAGTTTAGGAACTACACGCGGGGCGGCAAAAGAGGAAAAGATAAACAATTCCCACACAGTATAGTAGGTCTTTGTCAAAGACTCCCTGTGGAGACACTTAGGCCGCGATTTCCCCTAACTGGGCGGGTCCGTGGCGGGCGAGATCGTTGGCGGGTCGCGGCCTCGCTGCTGGATCAATCTCGGCCTCCTACATGACTTGCCCATGATTGGGCTTGTTAATCCCGTTTTGCGAGTTTCCCAGCCAATTGAAGGAAGCGGGTCTGATGACGTCATTTTATGCCGCGTCATCAGCCGGTTTTCTTAAAGCGACCATGCGCAAATTTACTTTCACATTTGTGCTGTTCCTGTTCTGCAGCATTGAGGTGCTGCAAACATTGATAAGCATTTCACAGAGGTGCACAGCTGCACCCACGCTCTCCCATGACTCCCTTCAGAGCACGTAGGAAGGCTCTTTTCCCTTCCAATGAGACCTCCCCAGGAGACCAACGCAACCTGGTTGCACATTGCACAGGAGGACACAAGCAGGGATATCGTCAAGAGGACCAGGCTTCAATGGCGCAAATCTTTCAATGATCTCAGAAGAACACGAAATGTTAATGCAAAGACACACTCAACCTTAACCTGCTGTGCCACTCATCACATCTCCATGCCTCTGTCTTCCCTGTCCTACTGCTGCACAGCCTTACTCACACCAACTTACCTTGCACCTCTACCCATCCCTCTCTATCTACATTCTCACTTCCACATATCACTAGACACCACTCACACTCACCCTCATCCTAGTCCAATCATGCCAACTAACAACACACAAGGATAGGCGCTTGTGTGTTTTAGCCAATTTTCATTTGAAATTTCTGTTAGAAGACATGGAAATCTTTTTTTCTACACATCTTCTATACTTCGTCAGATTGGTGTGCACCTTTGAAAGTGATCTGTGAGTTGCAGTGAATGATGAAGCATAATCGTACCCCCACCCCCGCAATGCTGATGAGTGAGAAAGGAATGGCTTGGGCATTGTAGGGATGCTTTACGTTGTTGGTGTGGGGTGGTGCCAACCTGGCGCATCATGTGGCAGCCATATGGGTGTGGAACGTCAAGTGAAGTATATGTGGCCACGGTGAGGACATTCCTGGCGTCCCGGGAAGCAATGTGGTCGGGTGCTGATGCCCTCTGTCCTGTGCAGCATCAGTTGATTACGGAGAAGGTTGGTGTTGTTGTTGGTGCTGCTGGTGTGCCTGGTGATGCTGGTGTTGCGGCTGATTGTGCTCAGATTATGAGGACCAAGGTGGGAGAGTATAAACCGTACCCATGCTGATGGAATAGATGGCAGGTGAACTTGAGATGAGAGAAGGAATCTGTCAATGCTGAAAGAGGTTGTTCCAATGAGGTGACACGAGGTTACATATTAACCCTGCGTGCATACGTAATAATTACACGTACTATGAACGAGTTTGCTCCAAACACTTGAAATCTGCTTAAAGCTCAATCTCTCTTCCAAATGCAGTAAGCAACAGCTTTTGAGTTTGGAAAGTGAGCAGCTGTGAGATGGGAGATTTTATAGCACATTTCCAGATGTCAAGTAATGAGATGGCGATTCAACTCCCGCCCAGCTTAACAGACGTGATGCCCCATCAGCGTGGACCCCGTTGGCAAGCTGGTAAGTTCCAAATGTGAGCTCAAAATTGTTGTTACTGCTCTGTTAACAAGGTGATAATGACCTGAATTGCCTCCGCCGCCGCCACATGTCGGGTCTGTTTAGCGCTGACGGACCGACATTTGGTAAATGCGCGAGGTGGCGGGTTGACAGCGGGATCCCGACCACTGTAAAAAAACATTTTCCCTCCTGACCCGCTACCGATCCCGCCGCTGAACCCCAGGAAAATTCCCCCCTAAGATTACAGTTAGACTTTAGGTTGGAGTCGTTTAGAACTCGGTACAGACCCAGCCGGTATTTTCCGGTGTGATAGCGGGCGAGATCGGTGGGGGGTCGGGAGGGAATTTTTATTTTTTTGTCAGCGGGTCAGGATCCCGCTGTCATCTCGCCCGCATGCCCCTTAGTGCAACGACAGCACTATGTTAGATTAAACTTCAACTGTGATGTGGCCATGGTCCCTTTAAAGATGCTGGTTGATAACGCGTCATGAATGACGTCATCTGACCCGCTCCATCTCATTGGGCCGGGTAACGCGCTGATAGGGCTTAATTGCCCCCCTTAAGGTGAGTTAATTTTCAGCAGCGGGATGGAGCCAGCGGTGGGGTCGCGACCCACCATGGCCACTGTCCGCACCGGACCCGCCCAGCTAAGCAAAGTACCGGCCTTGACTCCAAAGCGAAAGGACAATCCTGGAGCTGTGAATGCGGCGGAATGACACTCCTGTCACTTAAAGTGCTCCACCTGTTAGATTCCCCCGCAAATTTCTGAAGATTTCACATTTTAACTGTTGGTAGCAAAACTTCGTGGATCCCAATCTGTCCTGAGCCCTTCTCTAAACCTCTCCGCCTCTCTCTTCACCTTTAAGACCCTCCTTATAACCCACCTCTCTGAGCAAGTTTTTGGTCACTTGTCCCAATATCTCCTTATGTGGATCGGTGACACATTTTGTTTGTTAAGCGCTCCCGTGCAGCATCTTTGGACGTTTTACTACGTTAAAGGCGCTGTATAAAAACATGTTGTTGTTGGTGCTCTGTAGCCTACATACAGTGCTCTTAGATTACTTTATTGACCCAGCAATTCATTCCTGAACGCAATAGGACCTGGGAACTCTATTGGGGGAATGGATGGGAATAAGATGGGCGGGAGAGGTTTGGGTGTGTTACATATGACAATAAGCTAACCCCACCTGAACCCACTGCATCATCTCCTGCTGCCATATCTAAGCTCTCAGGCGGGAAACCTCACTATAATATTTAAATCAGGCTCCCACAGTGCAGTTGGGAGACTGACTTGAATTTAACGGCTGCGAGCCGTGTTTCCCGGTGCTCAGGAAACCCAGCATCGAAATCTCCCCTCAACCCTCCCTGCTCTAAGGAGAACTATTTCAGTCTCTCCACATAAGTGAAGTGCCTCATCCCTGGTACCATTCTAGTAAATCTCCTCTGCAAGGTCTTGACATCTTTCTTAAAGTGTGGTGCCCAGAATTGAACACAATACTCCAGCTGAGACCTAACCAGTGTTTATTAAGGTTTATCATAACGCCCTTGTTTTGTCATCTATACCTATATTTTAACAGCCTTCGCAACTTTTCCTGCGACCTTCAAAGATGGGTGTACCTGAACTCCAGGTCTCTCTGTTCCTGCACCCCCTTTACTAACTGAAATTGAGCTATAAACCCTGTCAACATGTTTCCAGAAAGGCGCACTTTACTAGTAATAATTAATAATCCCTCACGTTTCCTTCTTTCCATATTAATCTCCAGTGTTGGTGATTTAGTACATGTCCACTTCCCCATTGCTACATTTCTCCTGCACAATTTACTTCTGTGTAAGTAGATGCGATGTATTCACCTCAATTATGGCATTAGATAGCATAATAAATACTGGAAAAAGCTCATAGCTCCTCTGGGTAACACCTAAATATATAACAGTAACATTTTACGCACATAATTTGTATTCTCTAATTATCCTCGACTCACTGCATTATGCTGGAGAAATCACCCAGCTTTTATCGGGCGAAGTTGCTTAGTTCCAGTCACGAGTTCTGTTTGCTGTAGTTTGTACATGCTCTTTTTAAATAGACCCTGTAGACTGTTAGCTGTCATGCGCTGCTTAAATACACTCGATTTGCTGAATAAATAGAGTTTGTTTGCTGTAAGGTAGACTGTTCGATGTGAATCCTGCCTAAAGTCCCGTCCCACCTTCAACAACAACAACAACTTGTATTCATATAGCACCTTTAATGTAGTAAAACGTCCAAAGTTACTTCACAGGAGTGTTATCAATGAAGTTTGACTCCGAGCTACATAAGGAGATATTAGGGCCGAAGACCAAAAACTAGGTCAAAGAGGCAGGTTTTAAGGAGTGACTTGAAGGCGGAAAGAGAGGTAGAGAAGAAGAGAGGTGCAGCGAGGGAAGTCCAGAGCTGAGGGCCTAGGCAGCTGAAAGCATTGCCACCAATGGTGGGGCGATGTGCAAGAGGCCAGAATTGGAAGAACGCAGATATCTCGGAATGTTGTCGGGCTGGAGGAGATGACAGAGATAAGGAGGGGTGAGAACATGGAGGGATTTGAAAACAAGAATGCTCATTTTAAAATGGAGGTGTTACTTAACCATGAGCCAATGTAGGTCAGCGAGCACAGGGGTGAAGGGACTTGGTGCATGTTTTGGATGGTCTCAAGTTTACAGAGGGAAGAAAGTGGGAGGCCGGCCAGGTGTGTGTTGGTATAGTAAAGACTAGAAGTAAAAAGTGTTGCGCATGAGGGTTTCAGCAGCTGATGAGCTGAGGCGCGGTGGAGTCAGGCGATGTTATTGAGGTGGAAAAATGTTGTCTTACTTATGGCATGGATATGTGGTCGGAAGCTCATGTCGAGGTCAGATATGACACCATGGTTGCCAACAGTCTGTATAAATCTCAGACATTTCCCAGGGAGAGGGATGGAGTCGGTGGTGAGGGAACGGAAATTGTGGCGGAGACTGAAGAGAATGGCTTTGGTCTTCCCAATATTTAGTTGGAGGAAATTCTGCTCATCCAGCGTTGGATGTTGGACAAGCAGTGTGACAATTTAGAGAGAGTGGAGTGGTCGAGAGAAGTCGTGGTGAGGTAAAGCTGACACAGTGGTGTCAATAGACACGCTGATCTTATGTATTGTCCAATGTGGAACTACAACTCCCAAAGTGCAGTGCGCGGTGTTGCCAGTGCTCTGCAATGATTGGTTCTCCAGTCGGCCGTGTCAGTGTCAGCAGTGACAAAGCTCTGGGGACCTGTGCAAGGTTGAGAGAGCAGCTCCAGTCACAGCACCAAAGCCCCTTTAATAATTCTAACAGACCAGAGGAATCAGTGATCAGTTCAAGCGCAGAAACAGAACCAAGCACCTGGGCTTCACGGAAAAGCCCCTTGTCCAGGTGAGAACCAATCCCTGCCCGAATTCAGTGCCGGCTACTCCAGGGTGCGAGAATCCCTGCGGCCGCTCTGTGTGTTTTTCTAAGGAACAGGGGAATACCTAACTTCACAGTTGCACAATTCAGATATTTAATAAACAAAATATTTTATTTCTTTGACGCGAATATCTCGAGACAACCCAATTATTAACAATTTGATGCATGTTTCTTCCGCCCTCAAGTAACTGACACTAACCAGTTTTAATCTGACTTTTAAAAACATGAACCAAGCCTCAATGTGGGGAGTTAGGGATTGACTCCAAACAGGCGAAGTGTTCAACATCACAGAGCCCCAGAAACAACTGACCCCGCCGCTTAATAATTCAACTGGAACAGGGTTTAAAACGGGAACTGCGCACATTGATCGGACCCGCAGCAAATTAAAGGCAAGGTGTCATTTTATTAATATTGTGCCGAGTTGTATTTGTACTCCTGAGTTTTAAATGGGGTGCCTCAGAATATAATAGAAGAACTTCTCTTTAATCCGGGGCAGGCTGTAAAATGCCGCTTTCTTCTCCTCTTTCTCATTCATCTAATTCGATCTTTACTCCGCCTCAGGAATATTCTCATCAGAATGTTATTTACCGACTGAATCCCAAGTCATATTTATCAATTGAAATCCCAATTTTAAAGGGATTGACGAATCCAGGGTTGTCTGGCTGCTAATATAGAGAAAGGGACGTCAGTCTATTATGAAATATGTATTTTAGGGGAAACGATTATTTTAAAATCTGATGCAGTATATCGGAGAGTAACAGCGCGTTATCAGAACGATTCCGGCCGAAGTGCATCAGCTGATCCGTATCTCTACAATCCGCCCCTCATTTTTCTGGGGTAGAAAACAGATTAAATATTCATTAAACGCAAAAATCTTCGATATCTTGGAATCTTCCCTTAACAGAAACTTCAATTGGAGTTTAAACATTTGTAAATCGAATGATTAAGATTTTAATAATTTAATCAGGCACAAATAGATTTAAATAAAAATACCCGAATTAAAAATCTGCCTCCTTCCTTTTCCTGGCCCCTCCCAGCCATTTGCATACCGGGTAATAAATAGACCCGGAGTCTGGGGTTTGCAGACACTGTAACCGGACCGGGTCCCGGAGTTTACAGGAACAACGCACGGTTCAGTCGGAAATTTGAGCGGTGGCTGTTGGCGCTTCTCCGGAGGAAATGGCTCCAGCGATGCATCTCCTGTGGGCTCTGCTGATCCATTTAACAGGTGAGACACGGATGGTTTTAGTCACGGGTTTATCCGCAACTAAATCGGTTCAATACCGAGAATCGGGCGGTTTTCTCTCCGTGTTTATTGACGCATTTACTTCCTATTTGCTCCAAATCTCTGAATGGGTTGACTTTTTTCTTTTATTGAAGGTGTCCTGGCGGCTCCCGTACTCAATCAGTCCCCAATATCCGATCCTGTCTCCGCGGGTCAGACCGCCCGGTTACAGTGTGCGATGGAGAACGGGGCTGTGGGCAGCGACAATGTGTACTGGTTCCGACAGCGACCCGGGGAAGCTCCGGCCGGGGTGATAAGACATAACACCGATGGAGCTATATACCGAGGCACCGGCTTCACAGACCGTTTTCAACCTTCCAGAGACGCCTCCGGTAACAGTTACATTCTGACCATCGGAACCCTGGTGCCCGGTGATTCCGCCGTCTATTACTGTGCTGTGTGGGAGTCGGGATTCATCTTCGGACCGGGGACCGTCCTGAGTATAAAGAGTAAGTGACTCTCTCATTCTATCATTCACATTGTTTCAATAATTGTTAATTTGCAGTCGCGTTCATTCCCGGGCGCCAGAGAAATCTCCATTTAGTGAATTTTGATGTTGGATCTATTTATACCCAAAAAATGTAAAACTGCTCAGAATTAGAATTGTTGAAGCGCCTTAGGGAATAATACTGCGCTGAAATGAAGATTGACACCATTTCCTGCTCCCATTCAATCGGGGAGATGAGGAGAAGAGTTCTTTTTCCGCAGCGAGTTGTTGATCTGGAATGCGCTGCCTGAAAGGGCGGTGGAAGCAGATTCAATAGTAACTCTCAAAAGAGAATTGGATAAATACTTTGAAGTTATGAATTAATGTGAAAAGTAAAGAGGTTTTGATACTTTAGACTTTAGGGAAAATGTCAATTCCCTGGCGACGGTGCAGAGGAGATTTACCAGACTGGCACCAGGGATGAGGGACTTCAGTTATGTGGAGAGTCTGGAGACGCTGGGATTGTTCTCCTTAGAGCAGACAAGGTGAAGGGGAGATTTAATAGAGTTGCAAAAATTCATGAATGGTTTGATAGAGTAAATAAGGAGAAACTTTTTACACTGGCAGGAGGGTCGGTAACCAGAGGACATGATTTTAGATAATTGGCAAACGAACCAGAGTCTACGGGAGGTGATTTTGTTTTACGCAGCGATTTGTGGTGATCTGGAATGCGCTGCCTGAAAGGGCGGTGGAAGCAGATTGAATAGTAACTTTCAAAAGGGAATTGGATAAATATTTGAAGGGGATAAATGTTGGTATTTTATGGAAAGTCCAGGGGGAGTGGAAATAATTGGATAGCTCTTTCAAAGACCCGGCACAGGCACACTTTGCCGAAGCTTTCAGAGGAGCACTGATTGATAAAATAGCGACTTAGGCACAATTCAGATATTTAATAAAGAAAATATTTTATTTCTTTGACGCTAATATCTCGAGACAACCCAATTATTAACAATTTCATGCATGTTTCTTTCGCCCTCAAGTAACTGACACCAACCAGTATCAATCTGACTTTTAAAAACATGAACCAAGACTCAGTGTGGGGAGTTAGGGATTGACTGATGGTGTGTTGCCTCCCTGGTGCAAGGGTCAAGGACGTCTCGGAGCGGCTACAGAACATTTTGGAGGGGGAGGGAGAACAGCCAGCTGTCGTGGTGCACATAGGCACCAACGACATAGGTAAAAAACGGGATGAGGTCCTAAAATCAGATATAGGGAGTTAGAAGGTGAATTAAAAAATAGGACCTCAAAGGTAGTAATCTCAGGATTGCTACCAGTGCCACGTGCTAGTCAGAGTAGAAATAGGAGGGATATTTCAATGAATCCGTGGCTAGAGGAATGGTGCAAGGGGGAGGGATTCAAATTCCTGGGACATTGGAACCGTTTCTGGGGACGTGGGACAGTACAAACGATGGTCTGCACCTGGGCAGGGCCGGGACCGCTGTCCTCGGGGGATGTTTGCTAGTGCTGTTGGGGGAGGATTAAACTAATGTGGCAGGGGGTTGGGAACCTGAGCAGGGAGACAGAGGAAAGCAGTCAGGAAGGGACATAAGGTATGGAGTAAAAGGTAAAGTGTTAAATAAGAAAAAGCAGGAAGTAAGTGTCACAAAACACATTTGAAAGTTCTTTATCTGAATGCACGTAGCATTCGTAACAAATGGACGAGTTAACGTCACAAATAACAATGTATGGTATGATCTTGTGGCCATTACAGAAACAATGTGCTGGCAGGTGTGACACGTCTGGGAATTAAATATGCCAGGGTTTCAACAATCAGAAGGACAGAGCAGGAAGGAAGGGGGAGGGGGGGGGGGCTGGCTATGTTAATAAAGGAAGGAATCACTGTAATAGAGATAAATGATATTGGTCAAAAGATCAGGATAATGAAACAGTTTTGGGTAGAGATAAGGAATAGATAAGGTGAAAAAAACACTGGTGGGCGTTGTATATAGGCCTCCCTAATAGTTGCAACTCTGTTGGAAGAAGTATTAATCAGAAATAGTTGGGTCATGTAATAAGGGAACAGCTATAATTTATGGGAGATTTAACTATCATATTAACTGGACAAATCAAATTGGGCAGGGCAGCCTGAGGAAGAGCTTAATGAGTGGTCTTAGGGATGGATTTCTTGAGCAGTATGTATCAGATCCTACAAGGGGCAAGCAACCTTGGACCTGGTCCTGTGTAATGATGTCAGGATTAATTAATAATGTCCTAGTTATGGATCCCCTTGGAATGAATGGTACCATAACATGGTTGAATTCCCTATCCAAT
>CM059447.1:48784686-48840220 GCA_030390025.1 Squalus acanthias | reverse complement strand
CAAAGAGGAATTCTACTCCAGCCTCGAACAATCCCTGTCCCAAGTCCCAAAGGGCGACAAGCTGATCCCCCTTGGCGACTTTAACGCCAGAGTTGGAAAGGTCACAGATCTCTGGGGTGGTGTGATCGGCAGAGAGCGGGTCGGGAAAGCCAACTCCAATGGGTACCCTCCTCCACACAAAATGCTTCGAACATGGCCTTGTCATAACCAACACCTTGTTCCGTCAGAGGGACAAGTACAAGGCTTCATGGCAGCACCCTCGCTCCAAGCACTGGCATCTGCTGGACTACGCCATCGTCCGAGCGAGGGACCGCAAGAACGTTCGTATCACCCACGCCATGACAGGAGCTGACGACTGCTGGACAGACCACCGCCTAATCCGCTATGTCATCTCCATCAATGTAGCCCCAAAACAGCGGCGGCACAGAAGCAATGCCGCAGGAAAATCAACGCTGGAGCACTCAAAGACTCCGCTAAGAAAGCCCTATTCAGCCTGCGCCTCACAACCAGCCTGACGACTCCCAGTGATTCAGAGACACAGAGTGTCCACAGCGCCTGGTCTGCACTCAAGGCCTCCATAATCAGCGCCTGTGAAGAGACGCTTGGTCACTCGACCAGGAAACACCAAGACTGGTTCGACGAGAACGACCAGGAGATCCAGGAGCTAATAAGCCGCAAGCGCAAGGCATTCTTGATCTGGAAACAGCAACAGAACTCGAGAGCAAGAAAGCAGCTCTACAGACGCCTGAAGGTCGAGGTCCAACAAAAAACTCGCGACCTAAAGAACAGATGGTGGGTGGAGAAAGCGCAGGAGATCCAGCAGCTAGCCGACAACCACGACGTGCGTGGATTCTTTAGCGCAGTCAAGACCACCTACGGCCCAAGCACCCAAGGTCCTACCCCACTGCGGGCCAAGAACGGAGAGGTGATCATCAAGGACAGAGAGACAGTCAGTGCCCGCTGGAAGGAGCACTTCAAAGATCTCCTTAACCATGACTCTGTCTTCGACGTGAGTGTCCTCAACTCCATCCCGCAGCATGCTACCCGCCACCATCTCAGCACAACCCCAGCCCGGCATGAGGTTGAAAAGGCCATCTGACAACTGAAGAACAACAAGGCCTCCGGAGCAGATGGAATCCCCGCCGAGGCACTAAAGCATGGCGGAGAAGCACTATTGGCGCGAATACATGAACTCATTTCTCTTATTTGGAAGGAGAGCATGCCAGGGGATCTCAGAGACGCCGTAATCGTGACCATCGTCAAGAAAGGTGACAAGTCCGATTGCGGTAATTACAGAGGAGTTTCCCTGCTGTCTGCCACAGGGAAAGTCATCGCAAGAATCCTCCTCAATCGCCTTCTCCCAGTGGCCGAAGAGCTCCTCCCAGAGTCACAATGTGGATTCCGCCCACTTTGGGGCACAATGGACATGATCTTCACCGCGCGTCAAATACAAGAGAAATGCAGGGAACAGCACCAACCACTGTACATGGCCTTCTTTGATCTCACAAAGGCCTTCGACACCGTCAATCGTGAGGGATTATGGAGCGTCCTCCTCAAATTTGGCTGCCCTCAAAAGTTTGTCACCATCCTCCGCCTGCTTCACGACAACATGCAAGCCGTGATCCTGACCAACGGTTCCACCACAGACCCAATTCACGTACGGACCGGGGTCAAGCAAGGCTGTGTCATCGCACCAACGCTCTTCTCGATCTTCCTTGCTGCAATGCTCCAGCTCACCCTCAGTAAGCTCCCCGCTGGAGTGGAACTAATTTACAGAACAAACGGGAAACTGTTCAACCTCTGTCGCCTCCAGTCCAGATCCAAGGTTGTCCCATCCTCTGTCGTCGAATTACAGTATGCAGACGACGCTTGTGTCTTCGCTCACTCGGAGGTCGAACTCCAAACCATCGTCAACACCTTCACTGAAGCGTACAAGAGCATGGGCCTTGACGTAAGAAAACTACTAGGCACTTGGTCTAAGCGTTAAACAAAGCTTTAATCAACTGTTTTACAACATGGAGATCTAGTTGTATCCTTCCCTAGTTCCTGTTAAGAATGTCCTGAGCAAGCTGGGCCCATGCACGAGTATTTCTACTCTCCCTGGACAGCACCACCCGCAGGCCACCCAGTATTATTTCATAAGTCATTTCCACATGAATGACAAGATTCATGTCAGGCCTTGCACTAAACATCCGTAAGACAAAGGTCCTCTCCCAACCTGCCCCCGCCACACAGTACTGCCCCCCCGATTATCAAAATCCACGACAAGGCCTTGGACAACGTGGACCACTTTCCATACCTCGGGAGCCTACTGTCAACAAGGGCAGACGTCGATGACGAAGTCCAACACCGCCTTCAGTGTGCCAGTGCAGCCTTCGGTCGCCTGAGGAAGAGAGTGTTTGAAGACCAGGACCTCAAACCCAGCACTAAGCTCATAGTCTACAGAGCAGCAGTGATACCCGCCCTGCTGTATGCTTCAGAGACATGGTCCATGTACAGCAGGCACCTCAAAGCACTGGAGAGGTACCACCAACGCTACCTCCGCAAGATCCTGCAAATCCATTGGCAGGATAGGCGCACCAATGTCAGTGTTCTCGCTCAGGCCAACATCCCCAGCACCGACGCTTTGACCGTGCTCGATCAGCTCCGATGGACGAGTCACATTGTCCGCATGCCCGATACGAGACTCCCAAAACAAGCGCTCTACTCGGAGCTTCGACACGGCAAGAGAGCCCCAGGTGGGCAGAGGAAACGCTTCAAGGACACCCTCAAAGCCTCCTTGAAAAAGTGCAATATTCCCACCGACAGCTGGGAATCCCTGGCCCAAGACCGCACAAAGTGGAGGAGAAGCATCCGGGAAGGCGCCGAACACCTCGCGTCTCTTCACCGGGAGCAAGCGGAAACCAAGCGCAAACAGCGGAAGGAGCGCACGTCAACCCAAGCACGCCACCCACCCGCCCCTTCAACCACCGTCTGCCCCACCTGTGACAGAGACTGCAGGTCCCGCATTGGACTCATCAGTCACCTGAGAACTCATTTTTAGTGTGGAAGCAAGTCATCCTTGGTTCCGAGGGACGGGGTCCCCAGGAGTGTGTCAGTATTTACAGGGGGTCCCCGGGAGTGTGTCAGTATTTACAGGAGGTCCCCGGGAGTGTGTCAGTATTTACAGGGGGTACCCGGGAGTGTGTCAGTATTTACAGGGGGTCCCCGGGAGTGTGTCAGTATTTACAGGGTGTCCCCGGGAGTGGGTCAGTATTTACAGGGTGTCCCCGGGTGTGTGTCACTATTTACAGGGGGTCCCCGGGAGTGGGTCAGTATTTACAGGGGGTCCCCGGGAGTGTGTCAGTATTTACAAGGGGTCCCCGGGAGTGTGTCAGTATTTACAGGGTGTCCCCGGGAGTGGGTCAGTATTGGCAGGGGGTCCCCAGGAGTGTGTCAGTATTTACAGGGGGTCCCCGGGGGTGGGTCAGTATTTACAGGGGGTCCCCGGGAGTGTGTGTCAGTATTTACAGGGGGTCCCCGGGGGAGGGTCAGTATTTACAGGGGGTCCCCGGGAGTGTGTCAGTATTTACAGGGGGTCCCCGGGGGAGGGTCAGTATTTACAGGGGGTCCCCAGGAGTGTGTCAGTATTTACAGGGTGTCCCCGGGAGTGGGTCAGTATTTACAGGGGGTCCCCGGGGGTAGGTCAGTATTTACAGGGGGTCCCCGGGAGTGTGTGTTCGTATTTACAGGGGGTCCCCGGGGGTGGGTCAGTATTTACAGGGGGTCCCCGGGAGTGTGTCAGTATTTACAGGGGGTCCCCAGGAGTGTGTCAGTATTTACAGGGGGTCCCTGGGAGTGTGTCAGTATTTACAGGGGGTCCCCGGGAGTGGGTCAGTATTTACAGGGGGTCCCCGGGAGTGTGTCAGTATTTACAGGAGGTCCTCGGGAGTGTGTCAGTATTTACAGGGGGTTCCCGGGAGTGTGTCAGTATTTACAGGGGGTCCCCGGGAGTGGGTCAGTATTTACAGGGGGTCCCTGGGAGTGTGTCAGTATTTACAGGGGGTCCCCAGGGGTGGGTCAGTATTTACAGGGGGTCCCCGGGAGTGTATCAGTATTTACAGGGGGTCCCCAGGAGTGTGTCAGTATTTACAGGGGGTCCCCGGGAGTGTGTCTGTATTTACAGGGGGTCCTCGGGAGTGGGTCAGTATTTACAGGGGGTCCCCGGGAGTGTGTCAGTATTTACAGGGGGTCCTCGGGAGTGTGTCAGTATTTACAGGGGGTCCTCGGGAGTGTGTCAGTATTTACAGGGGGTCCCCAGGAGTGTGTCAGTATTTACAGGGGTTCCCCGGGAGTGTGTCAGTATTTACAGGGGGTCCCCGGGAGTGTGTCAGTATTTATAGGTCGTCCCGGGAGTGTGTCAGTATTTACAGGGGGTCCCTGGGAGTGTGTCAGTATTTAGAGGGCTTTCCCCGGGAGTGTGTCAGTATTTACAGGGGGTCCCCGGGTGTGTGTCAGTATTTACAGGGGATCCCGGGAGTGTGTCAGTATTTACAGGGGGTCCCCGGGAGTGTGTCAGTATTTACAGGGGGTCCCCGGGTGTGTGTCAGTATTTACAGGGGGTCCCTGGGAGTGTGTCAGTATTTACAGGGGGTCCCCGGGTGTGTGTCAGTATTTACAGGGCTTTTCCCGGGAGTGTGTCAGTATTTACAGGGGGTTCCCCGGGGGTGTGTCAGTATTTACAGGAGGTCCCCGGGGGTGTGTCAGTATTTACAGGAGGTCCCCGGGAGTGTGTCAGTATTTACAGGAGGACCCCGGGAGCGGGTCAGTATTTACAGGGCTTTCTCCGGGAGTGTGTCAGTATTTACAGGGGGATCTCCGGGAGTGTGTCAGTATTTACAGGGAGTCCCCGGGCGGTGTGTCAGTATTTACGTGGGTGTGCCCGGGAGTGTGTCAGTATTTACAGGGCGGTCTCCGGGAGTGTGTCAGTATTAACACGGGTCCCCGGGAGTGTGTCAGTATTTACAGGGCTTTCTCCGGGAGTGTGTCAGTATTTACAGGGGGATCTCCGGGTGTGTGTCAGTATTAGAGGGGGTCCCCGGGAGTCTGTCAGTATTAACAGGGGTCCCCGGGGAGTGTGTCAGTATTGACAGGGGCTCCCCGGGAGTGTGTCAGTATTTACAGGGGCTCCCCGGGAGTGGGTCAGTATTTACAGGGGCTCCCCGTAGTGTGTCAGTATTTACAGGGGGTCCACGGGAGTGGGTCAGTATTTACAGGGCGGTCCCCGGGAGTGTGTCAGTATTTACAGGGGGTCCCCGGGAGTGTGTCAGTATTTACAGGGAGTCCCCGGGAGTGTGTCAGTATTTACAGGGGGTCCTCGGGAGTGTGTCAGTATTTACAGGGAGTCCCCGGGGAGTGTGTCATTATTTACAGGGCGGTCTCCGGGAGTGTGTCAGTATTAACAGGGGTCCCCGGGGAGTGTGTCAGTATTGACAGGGGCTCCCCGGGAGTGTGTCAGTATTTACAGGGGCTCCCCGGGAGTGGGTCAGTATTTACAGGGGGTCCCCGGGTGTGTGTCAGTATTAGAGGGGGTCCCCGGGTGTGTGTCAGTATTTACAGGGCTTTTCCCGGGAGTGTGTCAGTATTTACAGGGGGTTCCCCGGGAGTGTGTCAGTATTTACAGGAGGTCCCCGGGAGTGTGTCAGTATTTACAGGGGGTCCCCGGGAGTGTGTCAGTATTTACAGCAGGTCCCCGGGAGCGGGTCAGTATTTACAGGGCTTTCTCCGGGAGTGTGTCAGTATTTACAGGGGGATCTCCGGGAGTGTGTCAGTATTTACAGGGAGTCCCCGGGCGGTGTGTCAGTATTTACGTGGGTGTGCCCGGGAGTGTGTCAGTATTTACAGGGCGGTCTCCGGGAGTGTGTCAGTATTAACAGGGGTCCCCGGGAGTGTGTCAGTATTTACAGGGCTTTCTCCGGGAGTGTGTCAGTATTTACAGGGGGATCTCCGGGTGTGTGTCAGTATTAGAGGGGGTCCCCGGGAGTCTGTCAGTATTAACAGGGGTCCCCGGGGAGTGTGTCAGTATTGACGGGCTCCCCGGGAGTGTGTCAGTATTTACAGGGGCTCCCCGGGAGTGGGTCAGTATTTACAGGGGCTCCCCGTAGTGTGTCAGTATTTACAGGGGGTCCACGGGAGTGTGTCATTATTTACAGGGCGGTCCCCGGGAGTGTGTCAGTATTTACAGGGGGTCCTCGGGAGTGTGTCAGTATTTACAGGGAGTCCCCGGGGAGTGTGTCATTATTTACAGGGCGGTCCTCGGGAGTGTGTCAGTATTAACAGGGAGTCCCCGGGGAGTGTGTCAGTATTGACAGGGGCTCCCCGGGAGTGTGTCAGTATTTACAGGGGCTCCCCGGGAGTGGGTCAGTATTTACAGGGGGCTCCCCGGCGGTGTGTCAGTATTTACGTGGGTGTGCCCGGGAGCGTGTCAGTATTTGCAGGGGGTCCCCGGGAGTGTGTCAGTATTGGCAGGGGGTTCCCGGGAGTGTGTCAGTATTTACAGTGGGCTCCCCGGGTGTGTGTCAGGTATTTACAGGGTGTCCTCAGGAGTGTGTCAGTATTGGCATGTGGTCTCCGGGAGTGTGTCAGTGTTTACAGGGGGTCCCCGGGAGTGTGTCAGTATTGGCAGGGGGTTCCCGGGAGTGTGTCAGTATTTACAGTGGGCTCCCCGGGTGTGTGTCGGTATTTACAGGGTGTCCTCAGGAGTGTGTCAGTATTGGCATGTGGTCTCCGGGAGTGTGTCAGTGTTTACAGGGGGTCCCCGGGTGTGTGTCAGTATTTACAGGGGGTCCCAGGAGTGTGTCAGTATTTACAGGGGGTCCCCGGCAGTGTGTCAGTAGTTACACGGTGTTCTCTGTTACTATTTCCAGGGATTCCCCCCCAATACAAGTTTAAAAGCCGCTGTGTTCTGTGCCTCCTCCAATCGGACCCGTAGGCTGATATAAAAATGATTGCCTTGAAATGTCACTGCATTAATATTTGCCCAGTCCCGCGGCACTCTGTAAACACTGATGCCACATCTGATGAACTCCACTATTTAGATAGTGGGAAACGGAATTGATTAGGAACTCATTATGGATTCCTGTAGAAACACACAGTTCTGTTAAGGTCAGCCATCATTATAATGCAGTGGTGGATTTGATTTATCCAGTGACCCAGTTAACGCTGCAATGATCCCACTGATGCGATGCTTTGGTGAATCTGTTAAAGCGTTGAAGAGCAAAGCATTAGATAGATTAACGGTACTGTGTTGAGCTCCAGTCCCTGGATCTGATTTGCATTTCCCCTGCCCCAGCGCCCGCGCACTTGAGCAACATCGCCACCCACCAAATGTCGAATCTGTTACATTTTGACCCAAGCAGCATTTTCCTTTCACAAAGAACCAGCCGGGTTAGAAGTGAGCGACGCGGACCCTGCACAGTTACTGGGCTGTATCAGGGTTAACTACATCCTCTTGAGATGTAGGAAGCTAGGAAGTACTGGACGACGAAAGAGCCAGGTCCATCGAGTCCATCCTGGTCGTCGCACAATTCTCTCTGGAGTTTAGCAGAATGAGAGGTGATCTCATTGAAACATATCAGATTCTGAGGGGGGATTGACAGGGTAGATGCTGAGAGGTTGTTTCCCCCTGGCTGGAGAGTCTAGAACCAGGGGTCACAGTCTCAGGATAAGGGATCGGCCATTTAGGACTGAGATGAGGAGGAATTTCTTCACTCAGAGGGTGGTGAATCTTTGGAATTCTCTGCCCCAGAGGGCTGTGAATGCTGAGTCTTTGAGTATATTCAAGGCTGAGATCGATAGATTTTTGGACTCTCGGGGAATCGAGGGATATGGGGATCGGGCGGGAAAGTGGAGTTGAGGTCGAAGATCAGCCATGATCTTATTGAATGGTGGAGCAGGCTCGAGGGGCCGAATGGCCCGACTCCTGCTCCTAATTCTTATGTTCTTATGTTATGTCTCCAATTCCTGGTATCCTGGGATGAGAGCCCAGCGTGGAGATAGAAATGAGAGGGAACATTGGTCCCAGCGTGGCGATACAGACCCTCACCTCCAACATGGCAAAGTTAAAGGGAATGATTTGAAATCAATTCATCATTTAAAGCTGCTAATTGTAACATCGCATCCTGTGCGGGGTTCCCTGGGTGGGCCAAACTTCAACCTCAGTGCGTTCATTTGGGGACATCCGGAGCAGCTCACCAGGAACTGGGAATATCGGGAGCAGCTCCCCGTAAATAGGGAATATCGGGAGCAGCTCTCCGTAAACTGGGAATATCGGGAGCAGCTCACTGGGAATATCGGGAGCAGCTCACCAGGAACTGGGAATATTGGGAGCAGCTCACCGGGAACTGGGAATATCGGGAGCAGCTCCCCGTAAACTGGGAATATTGGGAGCAGCTCACCGGGAATATCGGGAGCAGCTCACTGGGAATATTGGGAGCAGCTCACTGGGAATATTGGGAGCAGCTCACTGGGAATATTGGGAGCAGCTCACTGGGAATATTGGGAGCAGCTTGCCGGGAATATTGGGAGCAGCTTGCCGGAAATATTGGGAGCAGCTCACCGGGAACTGGGAATATTGGGAGCAGCTCACCGGGAACTGGGAATATTGGGAGCAGCTCACCGGGAATATTGGGAGCAGCTCGCCGGGAATATTGGGAGCAGCTCACCGGGAATATTGGGAGCAGCGAACTGGGAATATTGGGAGCAGCTCACCGGGAACTGGGAATATTGGGAGCAGCTCACCGGGAACTGGGAATATTGGGAGCAGCTCACCGGGAACTGGGAATATTGGGAGCAGCTCACCGGGAATATTGGGAGCAGCTCACCGGGAATATTGGGAGCAGCTCACCGGGAATATTGGGAGCAGCTCGCCGGGAACTGGGAATATCGGGAGCAGCTCGCCGGGAACCGGGAATATCAGGAGCCGTTCCCCAGCAACCGGGAATTTCGGGATGAGGGTCCTGGGGTGAGACAGACTCACTGCAGACTGAATTAAGCTGGCGTGTATTGTTTTGCAGATGAACAGACCGACCATCACATTCTCAGGGCAGCTGGGATGGGCAATCAATGCCAGCGATGCCCACACCCCGAGAATGAGTGAAATACAGGCTTCAGTAACATCGCAACATCAGAACATAAGAATTAGGAGCAGGAGTCGGCCGTTCGGCCCCTCGAGCCTGCTCCACCATTCAATAAGATCATGGCCGATCTGATCTTGGCCTCAACTCCACTTCCCCGCCCGCTCCCCATAACCCTAGACTCCCTTATCGTTCAAAAATCTGTCTAACTCCACTTTAAATATATTCAATGACCCAGCCTCCACAGCCCTCTGGGGCAGAGAATTCCACAGATTTACGACCCTCTGAGAGAAGAAATTCCTCCTCAACTCCGTTCTAAAAGGGCGACCCTTTATTCTGAAACTATGCCCCCGAGTTCTAGATTCCCCCACGAGGGGAAACATCCTCTCTGCATCCACCCTATCGAGCTCCCTCAGTATCTTAAATGTTTCAATAAGATCCCCTCTCATTCTTCTAAACTCCGGCACATTTCTGTCATTCTCATCACATCGCCATCTTCTCCAGGCCCCTCGACCGGGTAACATCGGGAATGCAATGTTCTTTGCCAGTAAGGCGAGGGATGGAGCAGGGTCGAAGCCTGGGCCCACGGGGAGGGGTGTCTGTGGGTTACGGGGAGGGGTGTCTGTGGGTTACGGGGAGGGGTGGTTACGGGGAGGGGTGTCTGTGGGTTATGGGGAGGGGTGTATCTGGGTTATGCGGAGGGATGTCTGTGGGTTACGGGGAGGGGTGTCTGGGTTACGGGGAGGGGTGTCTGTGGGTTACGGGGAGGGGTGTCTGTGGGTTACGGGGAGGGGTGTCTGTGGGTTACGGGGAGGGGTGTCTGTGGGTTACGGGGAGGGGTGTCTGTGGGTTACGGGGAGGGGTGTCTGTGGGTTACGGGGAGGGGTGTCTGTGGGTTACGGGGAGGGGTGTCTGTGGGTTACGGGGAGGGGTGTCTGTGGGTTACGGGGAGGGGTGTCTGTGGGTTACGGGGAGGGGTGTCTGTGGGTTACGGGGAGGGGTGTCTGTGGGTTACGGGGAGGGGTGTCTGTGGGTTACGGGGAGGGGTGTCTGTGGGTTACGGGGATGGGTGTCTGTGGGTTACGGGGAGGGGTGCCTGTGGGTTACGGGGAGGGGTGCCTGTGGGTTACGGGGAGGGGTGCCTGTGGGTTACGGGGAGGGGTGCCTGTGGGTTACGGGGAGGGGTGCCTGTGGGTTACGGGAATGGGTGTCTGTGGGTTACGGGGAGGGGTGTCTGTGGGTTACAGGGAGGGGTGGTTACGGGGAGGGGTGCCTGTGGGTTACGGGGAGGGGTGTCTGTGGGTTACGGGGAGGGGTGTCTGTGGGTTACGGGGAGGGGTGTCTGTGGGTTACGGGGAGGGGTGTCTGTGGGTTACGGGGAGGGGTGTCTGTGGGTTACGGGGAGGGGTGTCTGTGGGTTACGGGGAGGGGTGTCTGTGGGTTACGGGGAGGGGTGACTGGGTTACGGGGAGGGGTGTCTGTGGGTTACGGGGAGGGGTGACTGGGTTACGGGGAGGGGTGTCTGTGGGTTACGGGGAGGGGTGTCTGTGGGTTACGGGGAGGGGTGACTGTGGGTTACGGGGAGGGGTGTCTGTGGGTTACGGGGAGGGGTGTCTGTGGGTTACAGGGAGGGGTGATTGTGGGTTACGGGGAGGGGTGTCTGTGGGTTACGGGGAGGGGTGTCTGTGGGTTACAGGGAGGGGTGATTGTGGGTTACGGGGAGGGGTGTCTGTGGGTTACGGGGAGGGGTGACTGTGGGTTACGGGGAGGGGTGTCTGTGGGTTACGGGGAGGGGTGTCTGTGGGTTACGGGGAGCTGCGCCGGTGGGTTACGGGGAGCTGCCCGCCATCTAAACCCTGTGCCCTGTTGTGTGTTTTCCCTGCAGATGCCTGCGGCCTCTCGGACCCGGCCCACGTGGAGAGCCTGCAGGAGAAATGCCAGAGTGCCCTGGAGGATTACAGCCGCAACCAGTACCCCAACCAGCCCAACCGCTTCGGCAAGCTGCTGCTGCGGTTGCCCTCGCTGCGAGTGGTTTCCTCCCCCGTCATCGAGCAGCTCTTCTTTGTGCGCCTGGTGGGTAAGACCCCGATCGAAACGCTCATCAGGGACATGCTGCTGTCGGGCACCAGCTTCAGCTGGCCTTACATGGCCGTTCAGTGACGTTCTCTCGCCAAGTCCGTTCACTTGGGCCCAGGAGACGGGACAGGAGCTGACCCCGTGTGGCTTCGAAAGCAGGCCTGAGCTGAGGGGGGTTTCATCCCTCTCTCGGCAACGGGAGGCCTGGTCGCAACTTTACAAGGAAAGGGACTCGCTTTTCCGGGGGTCGGGAACGCTCCCTGAGGTCGCAGCCTCCCTAACCCCCAGCGCAGGAGCCGGGGTCACGAAGCCAGGTGTTGTATAAACTTAAATAAATAAAAATGAACAGGTGTGCTTTTTAAAGTCATGTCCGCACTATTTGAGAGGTTCTGAACTCGTTTAAAAAAAAAACAAGACTCGCGTTTCTCCAGCGCCTTACGCCACCTCAGGACGTCCCAAAGCGCTTTACAGCCCATGAAGTACTTTTTGAAGTGTAGTCGCTGTTGTAATGTGGGAAACGCGGCAGCCAAATTGCGCACAGCAAGCTCCCACAAACAGCAATGTGATAATGACCAGATCATCTGTGTTCGTGATGATGGTTGATGGATAAATATTGGCCTCGGTTTAACGTCTCATCCGAAAGACGGCCCCACCGACAGTGCGGCGCTCCCTCAGTACCGCCCCTCCGACAGTGCGGCGCTCCCTCAGTACCGCCCCTCCGACGGTGCGGCACTCCCTCAGTACTGCCCCTCCGACAGTGCGGCGCTCCCTCAGTACTGCCCCTCCGACAGTGCGGCGCTCCCTCAGTACTGCCCCTCCGACAGTGCGGCACTCCCTCAGTACTGCCCCTCCGACAGTGCGGCGCTCCCTCAGTACTGCCCCTCCCACAGTGCGGCACTCCCTCAGTACTGCCCCTCCGACGGTGCGGCGCTCCCTCAGTACTGCCCCTCCGACAGTGCGGCGCTCCCTCAGTACCGCCCCTCCGACGGTGCGGCACTCCCTCAGTACTGCCCCTTCGACAGCGCGGCGCTCCCTCAGTACCGCCCCTCCGACGGTGCGGCACTCCCTCAGTACTGCCCCTTCGACAGCGCGGCGCTCCCTCAGTACCGCCCCTCCGACGGTGCGGCACTCCCTCAGTACTGCCCCTCCGACAGTGCGGCGCTCCCTCAGTACTGCCCCTCCCACAGTGCGGCACTCCCTCAGTACCGTCCCTCTGACAGTGCGGCTCACCCTCAGTACCGCCCCTCCGACAGTGCGGCGCTCCCTCAGTACTGCCCCTCCCACAGTGCAGCGCTCCCTCATTACTGCCCCTCCGACAGTGCGGCACTCCCTCAGTACCGTCCCTCCGACAGTGCGGCGCTCCCTCAGTACCGCCCCTCCGACAGTGCGGCGCTCCCTCAGTACTGCCCCTCCCACAGTGCGGCGCTCCCTCAGTACTGCCCCTCAACAGTGCGGCGCTCCCTCAGTACCGCCCCTCCGACAGTGCAGCGCTCCCTCAGTACCGCCCCTCTGACAGTGCGGCACTCCCTCGGTACCGTCGCTCCCTCAGTACCGCCCCTCCGACAGTGCAGCGCTCCCTCAGTACCGCCCCTCCGACAGTGCAGCGCTCCCTCAGTACCGCCCCTCCGACAGTGCGGCGCTCCCTCAGTACCGCCCCTCCGACAGTGCGGCACTCCCTCAGTACCGCCCCTCCGACAGTGCGGCGCTCCCTCAGTACCGCCCATCCGACAGTGCGGCACTCCCTCAGTACCGCCCCTCCGACAGTGCGGCGCTCCCTCAGCACTGCCCCTCCGACAGTGCGGCGCTCCCTCAGTACTGCCCCCAGGCAGCTTATATTTAGCATTTTAGAGGAAATCTTTGAATGAAGAAGGAACATGACTCAGGAACTGACACGTGAACTTAGATGGACTGTAATTCCTGGCTGGTAAAGCTGAAGAGAAGGCCGGCTCTCGGCTCTCTTTAACTGCGACTGTAACTTGATTTGTGTTCTGCAGATGTCAGGACAGTCAGCAGGCTCGGAGATTACAGCTGCCGACAGCCTGAGCTGTGCCCAGATCGGCTGAGGTTAAAGATAATCCATTAACTGGAAGGTCACCTGAGTCACCCCATCACTTAATTGAGTTCAGGGAAAAGTGCCCCAGTCTCAGGTTGAAGGGCAGCGAGTCATCAAGGGAATCGCACCAACAAGGTACAGAATGTCTTGTGAGAGAGAACGGGAAGGCTAAGTGCACCGGTGGTTGCTAGGAGATGGTGACGGAGCTGTTCTACAGCACACGGCCTGACCTTAATGCAAATCGACCGTGCTGAAAAAGAGCTGATTCTATCAGTCGTGCATGAAATGTAGGTTGCAATGCTTTCAGCCTGCCTGCAAGGTACTGAGCTAACAAAGCAGGTCATATATAAAAAAATACCACGAGCCACAATTCACGAAATTTTCAGAGTGCTTCTGTTCACTGAAGACATTGGAAACATCGCTTCGTTGTGCTTGATTAGTCTTTCTGGAAGTTTACAGCAAGGTACAGGGGCCGAAGTCAAACGCAGACCCACTCCCGGCAAACGCAGACCCACTCCCGGCAAACGCAGACCCACTCCCGGCAAACGCAGACCCGGCTCCCGGCAAACGCAGACCCGCTCCCGGCAAACGCAGCCCGGCTCCCGGCAAACGCAGCCCGGCTCCCGGCAAACGCAGACCCACTCCCGGCAAACGCAGACCCGCTCCCGGCAAACGCAGCCCGGCTCCCGGCAAACGCAGACCCGCTCCCGGCAAACGCAGCCCGGCTCCCGGCAAACGCAGCCCGGCTCCCGGCAAACGCAGCCCGGCTCCCGGCAAACGCAGCTCGGCTCCCGGCAACCGCAGACCCGCACCCGGCAAACGCAGACCCTCTCCCGGCAAACGCAGACCCGCTCCCGGCAACCGCAGCCCGGCTCCCGGCAAACGCAGCCCGGCTCCCGGCAAACGCAGACCCGCACCCGGCAAACGCAGACCCTCTCCCGGCAAACGCAGCCCGGAGCCCGGTAAACGCAGACCATTTTCCAATGGATCAAACCCCTTCCCATTCACTCCCACTGTACAGAATCCCAATGGATTCAACGGCAGTATGGTGGCCTGGTTATGCCCGAGGTCGAGCGTTCAAAACCCACCGTTGTAAAAAGATCTGGTAATTTGTGGGTTGGCACCAGGGGGAAAAAATGACTGCGAAATCTGACGGATTTTCATAACAAACCCAACTGGTTCACGAACTCCCTTCAGGGAAGGGAACCTGCCTCCCCCCCTACATGTGACTCCAGTCTCACACCATCTCGTCGGCTGGGGATGGGCAGTAAATGCTGCCTTGCCAATGTTGCCTGCATCCCAAGAATAAAAAATCTATCTGGGCAGTGAGGGTTTCCGTCCCTGATATCTGTTGTGTGCTGTCGATAGGAATCAGGGTGAGACCCACTAAATCTAATAGTTTCAGCTCCCATCAGGCTTCCCTAATGCTTTAATGGCTCACTTAGTGAATAATAGATGGTTGTGCGGCTCTGTTGGAGATACCACGCTATCAAGACTCACCTTCAGGTGCTGCGTGCAGCTGCCCTCACACGTTCAGGAAGTGTACAAGTTGGAACCAGTGCCTCACATTCGGGAATAAAATGCCTGAGAAACACAGCTGGTCTAATAACACACGGGTTGGCGTTTGGGTCGTGGGTTCGAACCCCACTCGAGCCCATAATCCAGGCCGGCGCTCCCAGTACAGTACTGAGGGAGCACCGCACTGTCGGAGGGGCAGTACTGAGGGAGCGCCGCACTGTCGGAGGGGCAGTACCAGAGGGAGCGCCGCACTGTCGGAGGGGCAGTACCGAGGAAGTGCCGCACTGTCGGAGGGGCAGTACTGAGGGAGTGCCGCACTGTCGGAGGGGCAGTACTGAGGGAGCGCCGCACTGTCGGGGGGGCAGTACTGAGGGAGTGCCGCACTGTCGGAGGGGCAGTACTGAGGGAGCGCCACACTGTGGGAGGGGCAGTACTGAGGGAGTGCCGCATTGTTAGAGGGTCAGTACTGAGGGAGCGCCGCATTGTCGGAGGGGCGGTACTGAGGGAGCGCCTCACTGTCGGAGGGGCAGTACTGAGGGAGGGCCGCACTGTCGGAGGGGCGGTACTGAGGGAGCACCGCACTGTCGGAGGGGCGGTACTGAGGGAGCACCGCACTGTCGGAGGGGCAGTACTGAGGGAGCGCCGCACTGTCAGAGGGGCAGTACTGAGGGAGCGCCGCACTGTCGGAGGTGCCATCTTCTGAATGAGATGTTAAACCGAGGCCCCGTCTGCCTGCTCAGTATGTTAAAGATCCCACTGCACTATTCGAAGATGATCAGGGGAGTCCTCCCTGATCTCCTGGGCCAACAATCCTCAACCAAAAAAACAAATTAGCTGGTCATTCATTTCAATGCTGTTTGTGGGACCTTGCTGTGCACTAACGGCTGCCTCATTCACCTGCAAAGCAGCAATCGCTGCCTTTCTCAGACCTGCTGATGGTCTGTAAATATAAACCGCAGTCTGTCTTTTTTAAGAAGGTGGCTCCAATTAGCCTCCATGATGCCGGCACAGACACAATGGGCCGAATGGCCTCCTTCTGTGCTGTAAATTTCTGTGATCCTCTGTGGCCCAGGAGGGAACAGAATCCACCCTCGGCGCGCCAGGCCGCAGCTCCAGGCCGAGCGGCCTCTTTGTCCGAGTCCGATTCTCGGCTGTGAGCAGCCCGAGGTGTTGCCGGTTGCAGGACTTGGGGCGTCTTGCCCGTCAGTCCCTTGGGACCCTGTCCAGGGCAGCCTGAGCCTCAGACTGTGGCTGCTGTGCTGGGCGTGTCCGGGGCCGAGTCGCCCCCCCACTCCCGCTGATGGATTTACACCAGCGCGGTCTGAAGCTGCTGTTCTGTTTCTGTGGATTTATAGCCAGCGGTGAAGTTAGTTACCGGCCAGTAACTGAAAAGCAGGGGCCCTCCGTAAATCACCTCGAAATGATAATATTTCATTAGCCGAATAGTCTGGGAGCCTGGCGGTCAGCGACCTGCGAGCGGATCGATTGACGATGACCCCTGCTGACCTTCACTTTGTGCGACTCGAGATGGCAACAAGGCCACGTGACAATAAAATCCACGGCCGTCGCTGATTGATTCATGGGCTGGTGTTGGGGCCGAGCTCAAGGACGTGAGTCCCTCCTGCTGGGGAATGGGAGAGAGCGAGAGGAAGAGAGAGCCATACAAGGGAGGGAGAGAAAGAGAGGGTAGGAGAGAAAGAATGTGAGGGGGAGAAAAAGAGATACAAGAAAGGGAGAGAAAGAGAGGGAAGGAGGGAGAGGAAGACAAAGAGATAAGAGACAAAGAAAAGGATGGCAAGAAATAAGGAGAAAGACTCGCATTTCTCCAGCGCCTTTCACGACCACCGGATGTCCCAAAGCGCTTTACAACCAATGAAGTACTTTTTGAAGTGTAGTCACTGTTGTAATGTAGGAAACGCAGCAGCCAATTTGCGCACAGCAAGCTCCCACAAACAGCAATGTGATAATGACCAGATCATCTGTTTTAGTGATGTTGGTTGAGGGATAAATATTGGCCCCAGGACACAAGGGAGAACTCCCCCTGCTCTTCTCCGAAATAGTGCCGTGGGATCTTTTATGTCCACCTGAGAGAGCAGACAGGGCCTCGGTTTAACGTCTCATCCGAAAGACAGCACCTCCGACAGTGCAGCGCTCCCTCAGTACCACCCCTCCGACAGTGCGGCGCTCCCTCAGTACTGCCTCTCTGACAGTGCGGCGTTCCTTCAGTACTTCCTCTCAGACAGTGCGGCGCTCCCTCAGTACTGCCCCTCCGACAGTGCGGTGCTCCCTCAGTACTGCCTCTCTGACAGTGCTGCGCTCCCTCAGTACTGCCTCTCAGACAGTGCGGCGCTCCCTCAGTACTGCCCCTCCGACAGTGTAGCACTCCCTCAGTACTGCCTCTCCGACAGTGCAGCGCTCCCTCAGTACTGCCCCTCAGACAGTGCGGCACTCCCTCAGTACCGCCCCTCCGACAGTGCGGCGCTCCCTCAGTACCGCCCCTCCGACAGTGCGGCACTCCCTCAGTACCGCCCCTCCGACAGTGCGGCGCTCCCTCAGTACCGCCCCTCCGACAGTGCGGCGCTCCCTCAGTACTGCCCCCCGATAGTGCGGCACTCCCTCAGTACTGCCCCTCCGACAGTGTGGCGCTCCCTCAGTACTGCCCCTCCGACAGTGCGGCGCTCCCTCAGCACTCCCCCTCCGATGGTGCGGCGCTCCCTCAGTACCGCCCCTCCCACAGTGCGGTGCTCCCTCAGTACTGCCCCTCCGACAGTGCGGCGCTCCCTCAGTACTGCTCCTCCGACAGTGCGACGCTCCCTCAGCACTGCCCCTCCGACAGTGCGACGCTCCCTCAGCACTGCCCCTCCGACAGTGCGGCACTCCCTCAGTACTGCCCCCCGATAGTGCGGCGCTCCCTCAGTACTGCCCCCCGATAGTGCGGCACTCCCTCAGTACTGCCCCTCCGACAGTGCGGCGCTCCCTCAGTACTGCCCCTCCGAACGTGCGGCGCTCCCTCAGCACTCCCCCTCCGATGGTGCGGCGCTCCCTCAGTACCGCCCCTCCGACAGTGCGGCGCTCCCTCAGTACAGGCACTGGGAGTGTCAGCCTAGATTTTTTTTGCTCAAGTATCTGGAGTGGGACTCGAATCCAGAGGTGAGGGTGCTACCAGCTGACACTGAGAAAGAGGGATACAGTGAAAGGGAAAGAAAGATGAGAGGGAGAGAAAAATGAGGAATGGGGGGGAGGGAGAGAGATTGGGGGAGGAGAGAGAGAGATTGGGCTGGGATGGGGGAGAGACCCCTGGACACTCAGAGCCCACATTCTGTCTCCAGTAGCTTGTAGCTGAAATGTTGCTCAGTGTACAGTCTAAGGTAGTGAGACAATGATCTTTACACCATCAGGGGACCCAGTCACGTTACACCGAAGGTCTTGTGAATATGACCCCTTCACGGATTGTGACAGAAAGATAAATGGAATAGATAAGAGTGTTGCTCACTGGGGACTCTGGTAGGAGCTGGAGGGCGAAGAGGGGGAAAAGGGATTTAGAAATGGACAGAACCAAGTTAATCCCTCGGATAAAGTACATCCTGTGACAGTGAAGATGAGGGAAGGAGAGGATTATACTCCCAGCTGATCTCCTATAAACAGGATGTGTCTGTTGGTGTTCCTGTTTTTATCGGAGAATGAATCCCGATTCAACCTCTCCAATGGGACTTGTTAATCAAAATCTTTCTGCATTGAGCGTGGGGTAAGGAACAGGACAAGGATCGCTCCCAGTGTGAGAAAGTATCTGGTACACTGAGGAGCTGGAGAATGTGCTCCCCCAACTCTCCTGCCATGTCCCCAATCCCCCGTCCTACACATGCTTACTCCGCTGTGTTGAAATCCATCTTAACTCATCCTCTCCCAGTATCTCAAACCTCGGGGTCTCCCCTCCCCTCCCTCCAACAAGGAGGTTTGAAAACCTAAGCAAGTTTGGGAAGGAAGGGAGGTTGGAGATGGGCGGGGGTGCTGTAGTTTTTAAAGCCATGGTTAGGTTTTTTGAGGAGAGGGGCGATTACGGTGGTTTTGAAAGGGAGGGGGACAGTACCAGAGGAGAGGGAATCGTTTACAATATCAGCTAACATGGGGCCAGGGAGGTAAGTTGGGTGGTGAGCAGTTTAGTGGGAATAGGGTCAAGGGAGCAGGAGGTGGATCTCATGGACAAGATGAGCTTGGAGAGGGCATGACATGAGATAATATAAAAATGAGGGCATTAGGGATAAGGAGTCCAGTCGGGGGGAACTTTTCACCCACATGGGTAACAGAATGTGGAAACAGTTACCAGGGGGAAGGCGGCAGTATATATTGGGTTAATGGAGATTTGGAAGTGTTTGTGGAGAGTGAGGGCTTGGGGAATATGGCTGTCCCATACCTGTACACATATAGCAGCTAGCACTGAGAGCTGGGCAGGTACCACAGGGCAGCCTATTGTTCCCCTCACTGTGATATATCGTCCGTCTCGTCACCACCTGCGGCAAGAGTTGGTCAATTCACCCTCGCTCCCCCCCCAGGACACTGGACCCGAGCAGGAAGACATTGAACCCCCAGGATCTACATGCTGCCCTTCAGCGACATCATCCGAAAACACATGACGTCAGGTTCCACATGTACACTGACACCCAGCGCAACCTCACCACCACCTCTCTCGACCCCTCCACTGTCTTTAAATTGTCAGACTGCTTGTCCCGACATCCAGTTCTGGATGAGCAGAAATTTCCTCCAACCAAATATCGGGAAGACTGAAACCAGTGTCTTCGGTTCCCCGCCACAAACTCCGTTCCCTAGCCACCGACTCCATCCCTCTCCCTGGCAACTGTCTGAGGCTGAACCAGACTGTTCGCAACCTCGGCATCCTATTTGACCCTGAGATGGGCTTCCGACCACATATCCGCTCCATCGCCTGTCTCTGCACCTGCCTCAGCACACCTGCTGCTGGAACCCTCCTCCATGCCAATTGATGCTAGATCAGTTGTTAATTTTAAATCTGAGATTGATAGATTTCTGTTAACCAAAAGTATGAAGGGATATGGGCCAAAGACGGGTACATGGAGTTAGGTTGCAGATTAGCCATGATCTCATTGAATGGTGGAACAGGCTCGATGGGCTAAATGGCCTCCTCCTGTTCCTATGCCTTTGTTAATCTCGAGACTTGACTATTCCAATGCTCAACCGGCCAACCTCCCATCTTACAACTTGGCCGCCCCCATGTCCTAACTCGCTCCAAGTCCCGTTCACCCATCACCCCCTGTGCTCGCTGACCTACATTGGCTCCCGGTCCGGCAACACCTCCATTTTTAAATTCTCATCCTCGTGTTCAAATCCATCTCTGTCACCTCCTCCAGCCCTTTAACCTTTCGAGATCTCTGCGCTCCTCCAATTCTGGCCTCTTGCGCATCCCCCGATTTCCATCGCTCCACCATTGGCGGCCGTGCCTTCAGCTGCCTGGACCCTAAGATCTGGAATTCCCTCCCTAAACCTCTCCGCCTCTCTCTCCTCCTTTAAGATGCTCCTTAAAACCGACCTCTTTGACCAAGCTTTTGGTCGCCTGTCCTAATTTCTCCTTGTGTGTCTCGGTGTCAAATTTTGTCTCGTAATGCTCCTGTGAAGCACCTTGAAGTTGTTGGATCCAGATGACAGGTAAGTGATATTTGAAAACCTGCTGCCGAGTTGGAAAGGTTTGGAATCGCTGTGGGCTTCTGACCTCATCTCACCTTACACTGTGCCAGCTCTGGGCACAGTCACGTGTTGTGATCCTCTCACTGTGCTGCAGACTCCCAGGTCAATCTGACACTGACACGAGTACACATTAATCCCGCAGAGCAAAAATGGGACAACATAGACTTAGTGGGAATCGAACCCATTGCAGTAATGAGCAAGAAACTTTAAAACCTAATCTCTACTCCTTCAAGAGTGACAGTGAGAACAATGACTCCAGGTAGAAAGAAAGACTTGGATTTCTAGAGCGCCTTTCACGACCACCAGTCATCCCAAAGCGCTTTACAGCCAATGAAGTACTTTTTTGAAGTGTAGTCACTGTTGTAATGTGGGAAACGCAGCAGCCAATTTGCGCACAGCAAGCTCCCACAAACAGCAATGTGATAATGACCAGATCATCTGTTTTTGTCAAGTTGCTTGAGGGATAAATATTGGCCAGGACACCGGGGATAACTCACCTGCTCTTCTTCGAAATAGTGGAATGGGATCTTTTACGTCCACCTGAGAGGGCAGATGGGGCCTTGGTTTAATGTCTCATCCGAAGGATGGCACCTCCGACAGTGCAGCACTCCCTCAGTCCTGCCCCTCCGACAGTGCGGCGCTCCCTCAGTACAGGCACTGGGTGTGTCAGCCTAGATTTTTTTGCTCAAGTCTCTGGAGTGGGACTCGAACCCAGAGGTGAGGGTGCTACCAGCTGACACTGAGAAAGAGGGATAGAGTGAAAGGGAAAGAAAGATGAGAGGAAGAGAAAAATGAGGAATGGGGTGGAGGGAAGAGATTGGGGTGGGGTGGGGGGAGAGAAATGGGGAGGGGTAGCGACCCCTGGACACTCAGAGCCCACATTCTGTCTCCAGTAGCTTGTAGCTGAAATGTTGCTCAGTGTACGGTCTAAGGTAGCGAGACAATGATCTTTAGACCATCAGGGGACCCAGTCACGTTACACCGAAGGTCTTGTGAATATGACCCCTTCACGGATTGTGACAGAAAGATAAATGGAATAGATAAAGAGTGTTGGTCACTCTGGTAGGAGCTGGAGGGCGAAGAGGGATTTAGAAATGGACAGAACCAAGTTAATCCCTCGGATAAAGTACATCCTGTGATAGTGAAGATGAGGGAAGGAGGGGATTATACTCCCAACTGATCTCCTATAAACAGGATATGTCTGTCGGTGTTCCTGTTTTTATCGTAGAATGAATCCCGATTCAACCTCTCCAATGGGAGTAAGGAACAGGACAAGGATCTCTCCCGGTGTGAGAAAGTATCTGGTACACTGAGGAGCTGGAGAATGTGCTCACCCAACTCTCCTGCCATGTCCCCAATCCCCCGTCCTACACACGCTACCCCGCTGTGTTGAAATCCAAACCCATCGCACTGTCTCTTACTCATCCTCTCCCAGTATCTCAGTCCTGCCCCTCCGACAGTGCGGCGTTCCCTCAGTACCGCCGCTCCGACAGTGCGGCGCTCCCTCAGTACTGCCCTTCTGACAGTGTGGCGCTCCCTCAGCACTGCACTGGAGTGTCACCCTAGCTTTATAGAAACATAGAAACATAGAATCTAGGAGCAGGAGTAGGCCATTCGGCCCGTCGAGCCTGCTCCGCCATTCAATACGATCATGGCTGATCATCCAAATCCAGTACCCTGTCCCTGCTTTAATCCCCACAGTACACATATCCCACCCTACCCCCGTAACCCCACGTATTTAATTCCCCCTAACATATCCCATCCTATCCCCATAACCCCACATATTTAATCCCCCCCTAACACTAAGGGTCAATTTATCATAGCCAAATCAACCTAACCCACACATTTTTGGACTGTGGGAGGAAACCGGAGCACCCGGAGGAAACCCACGCAGACACGGGGAGAATGTGCAAACTCCACACAGACAGTCACCCGAGGTCAGATTCGAACCCGGGTCTCTGGCGCTGTGAGGCACCAGTGCTAACCACTATGCCACCGTGTTGGTCAAGTCCCTGGAGTGTGACTCGAACCTTCTGACTCAGAGGCGACTGTGGTACCCACTGAGCCACAGTAATATCAGTGTCTTTTGTCCCTTCCTGAAAGTGGCAGGGGAGAGCAGGGAGCATGTGGGGCACCTCCCGGATTTATTGCCTTCCCACGTTTGCTGGTGTCATTGCTGGGGAGTCCTGCCCTCAGGGCACACGCACATGGAGAATAGTTGGACAAGATCCCAGGGCAGCCGACTCGCAGGGAGCCCACGTTTCTGTGGGCATGCGAGCTCTACCACACACAAACACATTATTATGGATTAATACTGCGAGAGACACCAGCAGCTGCCCCTGTGCCAGGAATTAAGGATTTAAACGCAGTCTTTGTTTTACAGATTTTATTGTAGGAAATGATACAGAGAACACACACAATACACAGGCTGCAGGAGACCTTGCGTTACAGTGGTTAAGTTTGGTCGCAGGGCGATTAGCTCCCTGGATCCTCCCTAACTTCCTTACAACAGTCTCGCTTTTTAATATCAGGTAAAAGGCTGTTACATCAAGTCCCCCCCACCCCCCCATCTCCTTCACTCTTGGTTTTACACTAACTTACACCAGCCCAGCACTGCAGTGTGGATCTCATGACAAAAACTGCACATACACAAAAGGTTTGATACGGCTGATGTTTCCGCATGTGGGGGAGACCACAACTAGGGGGCCATAAATAAATATAAGATGGTCACTAATAAATCCAATCGGGAATTCAGGAGAAACTTCTTTGCCCAGTGAATGGTGAGAATAAGAACGTAAGAAATAGGAGCAGGAGTCGGCCATTTAGCCCCTCGAGCCTGCTCCGCCATTCAATAAGATCATGGCTGAGCTTCGACCTCAACTCCACTTTCCCGCCCGATCCCCATATCACTTGATTCCCTTAATATCCAAAAATCTATCGATCTCAGCCTTGAATATACTCAAAGACTCAGCATTCTCGGCCCTCTAGGGCAGAGAATTCCAAAGATTCACAACCCTCAGTGAAGAAATTCCTCCACATCTCAGTCCTAAATGGCCGACCCCCTTATCCTGAGACTATGCCCCCTGGTTCTAGACTCTCCAGCCAGGGGGAAACAGCCTCTCAGCATCTACCCTGTCAAACCCCCTCAGAATCTTGTATGTTTCAATGAGATCACCTCTCATTCTTCTAAACTCCAGAGAGTATAGGCCCATTCTACACAATCTCTCATCATAGGACAGCCCTCTCATCCCAGGAATCAATCTCGTGAACCTTCGTTGCACCGCCTCCAAGGCAAGTACATCCTTCCTTAAATAAGGAGACCAAATCTGTGCACAGTACTCCAGGTGTGGTCTCACCAAGGCCCTGTACAATTGTAGCAAGACTTCCTTACTCTTATACTCCAACCCTCTATCAATAAAGATCAACATGCCATTTGCCTTCCTTATTGCTTGCTGTACTTGCATGCTGTGTTTCTTGCAGGAGGACACCCAAATCTCTCTGAACACCAACATTTGTTCCTTGCTCTCATTAGCCCCTTGGTTCCCTACTATTTCTGCTATACTTTTTTGTCTTTTCTACGGTGAAGACAGATACAAAATATTCACTAGGTTGATTCCTGAGTTGAAGGGGTTGTCTTATAAGGAAAGGTTGAGCCTATACTCATTGGAGTTTAGAAGAATGAGAGGTGATCTTATTGAAACATAAGATTCTGAGGGGGCTCGACAGGGTAGATGTTGAGAGGATGTTTCCCCTCGTGGGAGAATCTAGAAGTAGAGAGGGCAGAGTTTCAGGATAAGGGGGTCACCCATTTAAAATGGAGATGAGGAGGAATTTCTTCTCTGAGGGTCATGAATCTTTGGAATTCTCTACTCCAGAAAGCTGTGGAGGCTGAGTCATTGAATATATTCAAGCCGGAGATAGACACATATTTGAGCTACAGGGGAGTCAAAGATTATGGGGGAACAGGCAGGAAAGTGGAGTTGAGGCCAAGATCAGATCAGCCATGATCTTATTGAATGGCGGAGCAGGCTCGAGGGGCTGTGTGGCCGACTCCTGCTCCTAATTCTTATGTTCTTAAATGGTATTTTGAAATTAAAAAATGTTGGACTATTCATATGGACAATTTTAAATATTAGATTTTATTTCCCAACCTTTTTTCCCAAAATCCTAGCTTCTTATTGCTTTATATTTTTTTGTTCATGTGGTGGTAGTGGGGGAGGAGTGATAAAGACCTCAGCTGAAGATTTCCCAACATTCCTTAAAGTCTTCCACCAGATGGAACATTTATATGCAATGAGGCTTTTGTAGGTTCTTTCCTTCCTTCTTCAAATGTTCAGAGTGGCAGACAATCCAATGCAAGCCTACATGCAGCAGAGACTGGAGTTTGAACTCTCAGCCATGCACTCTGTAAGGCTGCGTACAGCCTGGAACAGCTCTTGGTGTTATCTTAGAAACATAGAAAAATAGGAGCAGGATTCGGCCATTCGAGCCTGCTCCGCCATTCAATATCATGGCTGATCCTCTATCTCAATACCATATTCCTGCTCTCCATACCCCTTGATGCCTTTTGTGTCTAGAAATCTATCTATCTCCTTCTTAAATATATTCAGTATATCTTAGCAACAGGATTAGTGCAAGAAAGTCAAAACACGATAGTGGAAATCTAATATTGGAATGTTTGTTACTTGCAATCAGGAATTCTTTGACAGATTCAAAATTGTACCCATCATACAAAGGCAAATACAAAGGTTGCACAGAAAATACCCTTTGTTTTTTTCCTCCTTCACACTCAAGCTTATGATCTTATATTATACTGTTTAAAGTCTCTGCCATTTCCTGGTTCCCCATTATAATTTCTCCCCGTCTCAGCCTTTAAGGGACCAACGCTTGGGGCAAAGGCAATTGGGGTTAGGTGGCAGATCAGCCCTGATCTGATTGAATGGCATTGGGGCTGAAAGGCCTGCTCCTGTTTTCTTTAATTACGCGTTCCTGGGATGTGGGCGTCACTGGCAAGGCCGGCATTTATTGCCTAGTTGCTCTTGAGAAGGTGGTGGTGAGCCGCCTTCTTGAACTGCTGCAGTCCCATGTGGTGAAGGTGCTCCCACAGTGCTGTTAGGGAGGGAGTTCCAGGATTTTGACCCAGCGACGATGAAGGAACGGTGATATACTTCCAAGTCGGGATGGCGTGAGAGAGACTCGGAGGGGAACTCGGAGGTGGTGGTGTTCCCATGCGCCTGCTGCCCTCGTCCTTCTAAGTGGTGGAGTTCGCGGGTTTGGGAGGTGCTGCCGAAGAAGCCTTGGCGAGTTGCTGCAGTGCATCTTGTAGACTGTACACACTGCTGCCACGGTGCGCCGGTGGTGGAGGGAGTGGATGTTTAAGGTGGCGGACAGGGGGGGGGCTGAGCAAGCGGGATGGTGTCGAGCTTCTCGAGGGTTGTCGGAGCTGCAACTCATCCAGGCAAGCGGCGAGTATTCCATCACACTCCTGACTTGTGCCTTGTAGATAGACGGCGACGTGCAGACAGATCCCGTATCAGCCTTTAGGGGGATCAACGCTAGGATACGGGGCAAAGGCAGGCGGGGCCAGGCGGCGGAGGGGCAGGGGTGCAGGATTTTGACCCGGCGACGACGAAGGAACGGCCCGATGTATTTCCAAGTCGGGATGGTGTGTGAGAGACTCGGAGGTGGTGGTATTCCCAGGCGCCTGCTGCCCTTGTCCTTCTAGGTGGGAGAGGCGACGGGTTTGGGAGGCGCTGTCGAAGAAGCCATGGCGAGTTGCGGTGGAGAAGAAGCCTCCCCTTCCCCGGGGAGCCTGAGCCTCCCCTCAGACCATCTTCATGTTGAACTTGGCGTCCCCTCCATCTCCTCCTCCTCCCCCCCTCCCCCGCCGGCGTGCGGCACGAAGTCGATGTGGGTGTTGTGCCGGATGGGCCCGCGGACGCGGCTCCAGGCGAACAGCAGCGAGAAGCAGAGGGTCACCACGCCCAGGAAGGAGGCCAGGCCCAGCGACGCGGCCGTCACCACCGTCCGCGGCTCCAGCGGCGAGCCCAGGCGCAGGGCGGCGGTCGCCTGCCGCTGACCCAGCAGGCCCAGCCGCTCCTCGGGCGTCAGCGGCCGCACCTCCAGCTCGGCCCAGGCCGTGTCGTTGCCGCCGGCGTTGCGGGCCACGCAGCGGTAGGTGCCGGCGTCGGCCCGCAGCACCGGCCCGATCTGCAGGCCGCCGTCAGGCAGCAGGCGGCTGCGGCCGACGCCGGGCCCGGAGGCGGCTGTGGGGAGGCCGGGATTGACGACGCCCGCCAGCGGCTGGCGCCGGGGGTTGAGCCACAAAATGGCGGGCGGCGGCCGTCCGTCGGCGGCGCAGCGCAAAATGGCCGTCTGGCCCTCGCCGGCCCGCACCCGCCGCCGGCTTTCGTCGTCCTTGTGGCGGATCTTCGGCGGGCGGCAGCTGAAGGCCGAGCGGGGCAGCTGGGGGTCTGTCAGCCGCCGGCCGCGCAGCCGCTCGGGCGAGGCGCAGGCCGGCGGCGGCGAGCCCAGCCAGCGCAGGCGGCGGGCCCGCCGGACCAGCCAGAGCAGGCGGCAGTCGCAGGCCAGCGGGTTGGCGCCCAAACCCAGCGCCTGCAGCGAGGCGGCCGAGCGGAAAGCCGCCTCCTCCAAACTCGACAGCCGATTGGCCGAGACGTCCAGCAGCTGCAGGCCAACCAGGCCGCGGAAGGCGGCGGTCGCCACGGTGACCAGCGCGGCGCCCACCAATCGCAGCTCCCGCAGCCGCGTCACGTGCTGCAGCTGTCCGCCGCCGATGGCGCCGATCGGGTTGTGCGAGAGGTTGAGGAAGCGCAGGTAGGCCTGAGACCGCAGGCTGGCGTGCGGCACGGCGCGCAGGTTGCAGCGCGTCACCGACAGCCAGACCAAATTGAGGCCCAGGAGGCTGTCCGGGCCTAGCTCCCCCAGCGAGCTCAGGCCGTCCAGCTCCAGCGCCCGCAGCTGCCGCAAGTCCCGCAGCGAGCCCCCGGGCACGGCCCCGACCTGGGGCAGCCGGCGGAGCCGCAGCACCGTCAGGTTGCCCAGCGCTGAGAGGGCCTGGGCCGGCAGGCTGCTGACCGAGCCCCCCTCCAGCGTCAGCTGCTGCAGGCCGCCCAGCCCGGCGAAAGCCTGCGGCCCGATGTAGGCCAGCTCCGGGCCGCCGAGCGCCAGGCGCTGCAGGCCGGCCAGGCTGGGGACGGCCAGGCCGCCGTCCGCCAGCAGCAGCAGCGGGTTGTGGCGGAGGTCCAGGGCGGCCAGGCCCCCCGGCAATGCGGCCAGCGGCCCCTCGTCCCCGCCCTCCCCCGGCGCCAGGAAGCGCAGGCGGTTGCGGCTGAGGTCCAGCGCCTGGGTCCCGGCGGGGATCCCCCGGGGGGCCGCCGTCAGCCGCCGGCCGGAGCAGCTCACCGACCGCTCCCGCGGCCAACACTTGCACACGGCCGGGCAGCCGAGCCCCGGGCCCGGGATCAGCAGCAGGAGGAGGAGGAGGTGAGGGGCGGCTCCGGGAGACATCCTCCGGCCGGCCTGTAAAGAGAAAGAGAGAAGCGGCGGGTCAGTGAGGAAAACCAGCCCCAACCCCCCCCACCAAAAATACCCCAAACCAGCCCCGACCCCCAAAAATACCCCAAAACCAGCCCCGACCCCCCAAAATACCCCAAACCAACCCCGACCCCCAAAAATACCCCAAAACCAGCCCCGACCCCCAAAAATACCCCAAACCAACCCCGACCCCCAAAAATACCCCAAAACCAGCCCCGACCCCCAAAAATACCCCAAACCAACCCCGACCCCCAAAAATACCCCAAAACCAGCCCCGACCCCCAAAAATACCCCAAACCAACCCCGACCCCCAAAAATACCCCAAAACCAGCCCCGACCCCCAAAAATACCCCAAACCAACCCCGACCCCCAAAAATACCCCAAAACCAGCCCCGACCCCCAAAAATACCCCAAACCAACCCCGACCCCCAAAAATACCCCAAAACCAGCCCCGACCCCCAAAAATACCCCAAACCAACCCCGACCCCCAAAAATACCCCAAAACCAGCCCCGACCCCCAAAAATACCCCAAACCAACCCCGACCCCCAAAAATACCCCAAAACCAGCCCCGACCCCCAAAAATACCCCAAACCAACCCCGACCCCCAAAAATACCCCAAAACCAGCCCCCACCCCCAAAAATACCCCAAAACCAGCCCCGACCCCCAAAAATACCCCAAACCAACCCCGACCCCCAAAAATACCCCAAAACCAGCCCGACCCCCAAAAATACCCCAAAACCAGCCCCCACCCCCAAAAATACCCCAAAACCAGCCCCCACCCCCAAAAATACCCCAAAACCAGCCCGACCCCCAAAAATACCCCAAAACCAGCCCCCACCCCCAAAAATACCCCAAAACCAGCCCGACCCCCAAAAATACCCCAAAACCAGCCCCCACCCCCAAAAATACCCCAAAACCAGCCCGACCCCCAAAAATACCAGCCCGACCCCCCAAAAAACCCGCCTTGATCCCCATTAAAAAAAAACAACCCCGACACCTCAAAAAAACCAGCCCCAACACCAAAAATACAAAAATCAGACCTGACCCTCAAAAAACAGCCCTGACCCCAGCAAAAAACCGACTCTGACCCCCCCCCCCCCCCCCCCGAAACCTACTGCCACACCCGAATTCTCCACCGTATTCCCCAGACCCTCCTCACGATATATCCCTCAGCCAAACTATCTCTTTCCAGAATCGCCTCTAGTTGCCTCTTGACCCCATTTATAACAGTTAACTCTTCCCTGGTAACTGTTTCCACATTCTGTCACCCGTTGAAATTCACTCCAACCCGCCCCCCCCCAATTTTTATAGAGGGATGGACTTCGATGGGAGAGTGAGGGGCTAGAGGTCTGGGCTTTGATGGCTGAGTTAGGGGACTAGAGGGATGGGCTTCGATGCGAGAGTTAGGGGACGAGAGGGATGGGCTTTGATGGGTGAGTTAGGGGACTAGAGGGATGGGTGTTGATGGGAGAGTGAGGGGACTAGAGGGATGGGCTTTGATGGGAGAGTTAGGGGACTAGAGCGATGGGCTATGATGGGAGAGTTAGGGGACTAGAGGGATGGGCATCGATGGGAGAGTTAGGGGACTAGAGCGATGGGCTATGATGGGAGAGTTAGGGGACTAGAGGGATGGGCATCGATGGGAGAGTTAGGGGACTAGAGCGATGGGCTATGATGGGAGAGTTAGGGGACTAGAGGGATGGGCATCGATGGGAGAGTTAGGGGACTAGAGCGATGGGATTTGATGGGTGAGTTGCGACTAGAGGGATGGGCTATGATGGGAGAGTTAGGGGACTAGAGGGATGGGCTTCGATGGGAGAGTTAGGGGACTAGAGGGATGGGCTTTGATGGGAGAGTTAGGGGACTAGAGAGATGAGCTTCAATGGGAGAGTTAGGGGACTAGAGGGATGGGCTTCGATGGGAGAGTTAGGGGACTAGAGGGATGGGCTTCGATGGGAGAGTTAGGGGACTAGAGGGATGAGCTTCGATGGGAGAGTTAGGGGACTAGAGAGATGAGCTTCGATGGGAGAGTTAAGGGACTAGAGGGATGGGCGTTGATGGGAGGGTTAAGCGACTAGAGGGATGGGCTTTGTTGGGAGAGTTAGGGGACTAGAGAGATGAGCTTCGATGGGAGAGTTAGGGGACTAGAGGGATGGGCGTTGATGGGAGAGTTAGGGGACTAGAGGGATGGGCTTCGATGGGAGAGTTAGGGGACTAGAGGTATGGACAATGATGGGAGAGTTAGGGGACTAGAGGGATGGGCTTCGATGGGACAGTTAGAGGACTAGAGGGATGGACTATGATGGGAGAGTTAGGGGACTAGAGAGATGGGCTATGATGGAAGAGTTAGGGGTCTAGAGGGATGGGCTATGATGGGAGAGTTAGTAGACTAGAGGGATGGACTATGATGGGAGAGTTAGGGGTCTAGAGGGATGGGCTATGATGGGAGAGTTAGGGGTCTAGAGGGATGGGCTATGATGGAAGAGTTAGGGGACTAGAGGGATGGACTATGATGGGAGAGTTAGGGGTCTAGAGGGATGGACTATGATGGGAGAGTTAGGGGTCTAGAGGGATGGGCTATGATGGAAGAGTTAGTAGACTAGAGGGATGGGCTATGATGGGTGAGTTAGGGGACTAGAGGGATGGGCTTCGATGGGAGAGTTAGTAGACTAGAGGGATGGGCTAGTTAGGGGACTAGAGGGATGGGCTTCAATGGGAGAGTTAGTAGACTAGAGCGATGGGCTATGATGGGAGAGTTAGGGGTCTAGAGGGAGGGGTTCGATGGGAGAGTTAGGGGACGAGAGGGATGGGCTATGATGGGAGAGTTAGTAGACTAGAGGGATGGGCTTCGATGGGAGAGTTAGGGGACTAGAGGGATGGGCTATGATGGGAGAGTTTGTAGACTAGAGGGATAGGCTATGATGGGTGAGTTAGGGGACTAGAGGGATGGGCTTCGATGGGAGAGTTAGTAGACTAGAGCGATGGGCTATGATGGGAGAGTTAGGGGACTAGAGGGAGGGGTTCGATGGGAGAGTTAGGGCTCTTGAGGGATGGACTATGATGGGTGAGTTAGGGGACTAGAGGGATGGGCTATGATGGGAGAGTTAGGGGACTAGAGGGATGGGCTACGTTGGGAGAGTGAGGGGACTAGAGGGAATGACTGATGGGAGAGTTAGGGGTCTAGAGGGATGGGCTATGATGGAAGAGTTAGGGGACTAGAGGGATGGACTATGATGGGAGAGTTAGGGGTCTAGAGGGATGGACTATGATGGGAGAGTTAGGGGTCTAGAGGGATGGGCTATGATGGAAGAGTTAGTAGACTAGAGGGATGGGCTATGATGGGTGAGTTAGGGGACTAGAGGGATGGGCTTCGATGGGAGAGTTAGTAGACTAGAGGGATGGGCTAGTTAGGGGACTAGAGGGATGGGCTTCAATGGGAGAGTTAGTAGACTAGAGCGATGGGCTATGATGGGAGAGTTAGGGGTCTAGAGGGAGGGGTTCGATGGGAGAGTTAGGGGACGAGAGGGATGGGCTATGATGGGAGAGTTAGTAGACTAGAGGTATGGGCTTCGATGGGAGAGTTAGGGGACTAGAGGGATGGGCTATGATGGGAGAGTTAGTAGACTAGAGGGATAGGCTATGATGGGTGAGTTAGGGGACTAGAGGGATGGGCTTCGATGGGAGAGTTAGTAGACTAGAGCGATGGGCTATGATGGGAGAGTTAGGGGACTAGAGGGAGGGGTTCGATGGGAGAGTTAGGGCTCTTGAGGGATGGACTATGATGGGTGAGTTAGGGGACTAGAGGGATGGGCTATGATGGGAGAGTTAGGGGACTAGAGGGATGGGCTACGTTGGGAGAGTGAGGGGACTAGAGGGAATGACTGATGGGAGAGTTAGGGGTCTAGAGGGATGGGCGTTGATGGGAGAGTTAGGGGACTAGAGGGATGGACTATGATGGGAGAGTTAGGGGTCTAGAGGGATGGGCTATGATGGGAGAGTTGGGTCTAGAGGGATGGGCGTTGATGGGAGAGTTAGGGGACTAGAGGGATGGGCTTCGATGGGAGAGAGGGGTCTAGAGGGAGGGATTCGATAGGAGAGTTAGGGATCTAGAGGGATGGACTATGATGGGCGAGTTAGGGGACTAGAGGGATGGGCTATGATGGGAGAGTTAGGGGTCTAGAGGGAGGGGTTCGATGGGAGAGTTAGGGGACTAGAGGGATGGACTATGATGGGAGAGTTAGGGGTCTAGAGGGAGGGGTTCGATGGGAGAGTTAGGGGACTAGAGGGATGGACTATGATGGGAGAGTTAGGGGTCTAGAGGGAGGGGTTCGATGGGAGAGTTAGGGCTCTTGAGGGATGGACTATGATGGGCGAGTTAGGGGACTAGAGGGATTGGCTATGATGGGAGAGTTAGGGGACTAGAGGGATGGGCTATGATGGGAGAGTTAGGGGTCTAGAGGGAGGGGTTCGATGGAAGAGTAATGGGACTAGAGGGATGGACTATGATGGGAGAGTTAGGGGTCTAGAGGGAGGGATTCGATGGGAGAGTTAGGGATCTAGAGGGATGGACTATGATGGGCGAGTTAGGGGACTAGAGGGATGGGCTATGATGGGAGAGTTAGGGGTGTAGAGGGAGGGGTTCGATGGGAGAGTTAGGGGACTAGAGGGATGGACTATGATGGGAGAGTTAGGGGTCTAGAGGGAGGGGTTCGATGGGAGAGTTCGGGCTCTTGAGGGATGGACTATGATGGGCGAGTTAGGAGACTGGAGGGATTGGCTATGATGGGAGAGTTAGGGGACTAGAGGGATGGGCTACGTTGGGAGAGTGAGGGGACTAGAGGGATGGGCTATGATGGGAGAGTTAGAAGACTAGAGGGATGGGCTATGATGGGAGAGTTAGGGGACTAGAGGGATGGGCTACGTTGGGAGAGTGAGGGGACGGGTTATGATGGGAGAGGTAGGGGTCTAGAGGGATGGACTATGATGAGCGAGTTAGGGGACTAGAGGGATGGGCTTCGATGGGAGAGAGGGGTCTAGAGGGATGGGCTTTGATGGGAGAGAGGGGTCTAGAGGGATGGACTATGATGGGAGAGTTAGGGGTCTAGAGGGATGGGCTACGTTGGGAGAGTGAGGGGACGGTCTATGATGGGAGAGTTAGGGGACGAGAGGGATGGGCTTTGATGGGAGTGTTAGGGGACTAGAGGGAGGGGTTCGATGGGAGAGTTAGGGGACTAGAGGGAGGGGTTCGATAGGAGAGTTAGGGGACTAGAGGGATGGGTGTTGATGGGAGAGTTAGGGTACTAGAGGGATGGGCTTCGATGGGAGTGTTAGGGGACTAGAGGGAGGGGTTCGATAGAGTTAGGGGACTAGAGGGATGGGCTATGATGGGAGAGTTAGGGGACTAGAGGGATGGGCTTTGATGGGAGTGTTAGGGGACTAGAGGGATGGGCTTTGATGGGAGTGTTAGGGGACTAGAGGGATGGGCTATGATGGGAGAGTTGGGGGACTCGAGGGAGGGGTTCGATGGGAGTGTTAGACTAGAGCGATGGGCTAAGTGGTCTTTTCTTGTCCCCTTTCCTTACAATTTTAAGTATGACTGAAAATCACATTTACCTCATAAACATCTTCTTTATCCCGAACACCTGGTTGGTTTTGTTCAGTCCTGGATCATAGCTGACGGGGTCCGGGTGTGGGTGTTGCGGCAGTGGCTGGTGATCTAGCGTTCGAGGAGCTGAGAAGCCTCTACTGTGCCAACGTATTGAGGAGAAAAGCCTTTTATCCGGGTGGGATCTGGTTACAGGTTACACACCTACTGCAACCTGTGACTGTGGTTCCAGGAACACAGCACCTGGCCAGGGCACGATCAGGTTACAGCACAAACATTGTTCCTCTGAATATTTAAACACCGGACATGTACAAATAAAGCTTCACCGTGTAGAAAGAGAAAGGAGCGGCGGTATCTCCCAGAGAGCCGCTTGAGTGTGACCCGCACTGATCGCCAAAGAGATTCTGTGCAGCTCACATTGTGTTAGATACAGAGTAAAGCTCCCTCTACACTGCCCCATCAAACACTCCCAGGGCAGGTACAGCACGGGTTAGATACAGAGTAAAGCTCCCTCTACACTGCCCCATCAAACACTCCCAGGGGAGGTACAGCACGGGTTAGATACAGAGTAAAGCTCCCTCTACACTGCCCCATCAAACACTCCCAGGGCAGGTACAGCACGGGTTAGATACAGAGTAAAGCTCCCTCTACACTGCCCCATCAAACACTCCCAGGGCAGGTACAGCACGGGTTAGATACAGAGTAAAGCTCCCTCTACACTGCCCCATCAAACACTCCCAGGGTAGGTACAGCACGGGTTAAATGCTGTGGGTTCGAGAGCAGGAGGGGCTGCCCCCCTGATTCCGCAAAGCCTCTCCACCACCTACCAATCATGAGTTCGAGAATGCACAGGACAGAAACAGGCCATTCGGCCCAACTGGTCCACGCTGGTGTTTATGCTGCCCTCGAGCCTCCTCCCACCATCTCGCCCTACCAGCATATCCTTCTATTCCTTTCTCCCTCCTGTTTATCGAGCTTCCCCTCAAATGCATCTTTGTGGTGGCTCGAAGCTTGGTAGCAGAGGTCCTATTGCTGCTCCAGCGGAGATCAGCAGAGCCCAGAATTGGAAGCAGGATTTTGCCCAGCTGTGTGTGGCTCAGATCCACACCAGGCCCTATCCATTGGGCCTCTCTCCCAGAACGTTTAACAATCTCCTTAAGAGTTTCGAGCAGCCCGTGACAAGACAGCAGGCGGAACGAGATGTCAATGCGGGATTTTCCTTTATTGCATCGGATTGGAACAAACCACGGCTGAAACAAAGAACTCACTTATCACACACACACACGTGGGAATGGCTGACTCCCTGGGCAGCCATGTGAGCATCTCATCGCATTAAATATGCAGCATCCTGTGAGCGACCACATTCCTCCTTTAAAGGGGACTCTGCCTCTTAATCAGGGGTCCCAAATTCCCCTTTACATCGAGTCTAGCTGGGACTAAACGGGAAATCCAGATGCAGGTCTGGGGAGAGATGAGGAGGCCCAGGGATATTTAACAGAATCCAAACTATACAATTCACATGTGATTGGGGAGGTGGGGGGAGGAATTACTGTGCCCCTCGCCCCGAGGTCTCAGTTGCTAGAAGAAGGGGTCGTTCTCTGCCTTGCGCCCGCTCTGGAGCTGCAGGCGGCCCATGGCGGTTTTGCCGATGCACGGGATCCTGCGATTGGCCTTCATGACAACCGCCAGCCGGCAAGAGTTGGGTCTCTGGATGACTTCACACCATTCTGGGTAATCGACTGGCTGTTGCACACTGCGAGGGAACACAGGCAGAGAGAGTCTGTTACAGTTAGAGCACACTGCGAGAGAACACGGTGGCATAGTGGTTAGCACTGGTGCCTCACAGCGCCAGAGACCCGGGTTCGAATCTGACCTCGGGTGACTGTCTGTGTGGAGTTTGCACATTCTCCCCGTGTCTGCGTGGGTTTCCTCCGGGTGCTCCGGTTTCCTCCCACAGTCCAAAAATGTGTGGGTTAGGTTGATTTGGCTATGATAAATTGACCCTTAGTGTTAGGGGGGATTAAATATGTGGGGTTATGGGGATAGGATGGGATATGTTAGGGGGAATTAAATACGTGGGGTTACGGGGGTAGGGTGGGATATGTGTACTGTGGGGATTAAAAGCAGGGACAGGGTACTGGATTTGGATGATCAGCCATGATCGTATTGAATGGCGGAGCAGGCTCGACGGGCCGAATGGCCTACTCCTGCTCCTAGATTCTATGTTTCTATGTTTCTATGTTTCTATGTAACACAGGCAGAGAGAGTCTGTTACACTCAGAGCACACTGTGAAGGAACACAGGCAGAGAGAGTCTGTTGCTGTTAGAGCACACTGCAAGGGAACACAGGCAGTGAGAGTCTGTTACAGTTAGAGCACACTGCGAGGGAACACAGGCAGAGAGAGTCTGTTACAGTTAGATACAGAGTAAAGCTCCCTCTACACTGTCCCCATCAAACACTCCCAGGGCAGGTACAGCACGGGTTAGATACAGCGTAAAGCTCCCTCTACACTGTCCCATCAAACACTCCCAGGGCAGGTACAGCACGGGTTAGATACAGAGTAAAGCTCCCTCTACACTGTCCCATCAAACACTCCCAGGGCAGGTACAACACGGGTTAGATACAGCGTAAAGCTCCCTCTACACTGTCCCATCAAACACTCCCAGGGCAGGTACAGCACGGGTTAGATACAGAGTAAAGCTCCCTCTACACTGTCCCATCAAACACTCCCAGGACAGGTACCGCACGGGTTAGATAGAGAGTAAAGCTCCCTCTACACTGTCCCATCAAACACTCCCAGGGAACTGGACTGAGACTTCCCTTCCCATTTCAGTTGGACCCTTACAGCCAGCAGCCAAAGGAGATTCCGAGATTTGAACCCATGTCCCTCAGGTCAGTGTCTGACCCACTGTTCTGTCCCCTGGTTTGGGTTATACTCACTTGTCACAGCAGCCCACCCCAAAGGGGTTCAGACAGATGCACTGGTAACAATTCTCGTTGATCCAAGTATCTCCGATCTCCAACCTAAGCCCCTTGTGCTCGCAGGTGGCTGCAGAGAGAGAGAATCAGCGCAACGTGACGATGGGTCTGATCATTATCTGAACATAAGAAATAGGAGCAGGAGTCGGCCATTCGACCCTTCTCCACCATTAATAAGATCATGGCTGATCTTCTACCTCATCTCCAGTTCCCCGCACTATCCCCATATTCCTTGATTCCCTTAATGTCCAAAAATCTATCAATCTCAGTCTTGAATATACGCAACGACTGAGCATCCACAGCCCTCTGGGGTAGAGAATTCCAAAGATTCACCACTCTCTGAGTGAAGAAATTTCTCCTCATCTCAGTGGCTGACCCCTTATTCTGAGACTATGACCCCTGGTTCTAGATTCCCCAGCCAGGGGAAACATCCTCCCTGCATCGACCCTGTCAAGCCCTGTAAGAATTTTGTATGTTTCAATGAGATCACCTCTCATTCTTCTAAATTCTAGGGAATATAGGCCTAGTCTACTCAATCTCTCCTCATAGGACAATCCCCCATCCCAGGAATAATTCTAGTGAACCTTCATTGCACGCTCTCTAAGGCAAGTATATTCGTCTTTAGGTAAGGAGACCAAAACTGTACACAATACTCCAGGTGTGGTCTCACCAGGACCCTATATAACTGCAGACTTCTTTACTCTAATACTAAAATCTTCTTGTAATAAAGGCCAACATACCATTTGCTTTCCTAATTGCTTGCTGTACCTGCCTGTTAACTTTCAGTGATTCTTGTACAAGGAGACCCAGGTCCCTCTGAACACCAACATTTCCCAATCTCTGCCTAATTTTCCTACCAAAGTGGTAACTTCACATTTCTCCACATTATATTCCATCTGCCATGTTCTTGCCTACTCACTTAACTTGTCTATATCCCTTTGCAGGCTCTTTGCGTCCTCCTGATAACTTACTTTCCCACCTAGCTTTGTATCATCAGCAAACTTGGATACATTACACTCGGCCCCCTCATCTAAGTCAGTAATATAGATTGTAAATAGCTGAGGCCCCAGCACTGATCCTTGCGGTACCCCACTAGTTACAGCCTGCCAACCCGAAAATGACCCGTTTATTCCTACTCTCTGTTTTCTGTCCGTTAACCAATCCTCAATCCATACTAGTATATTACCCCCAATCCCAGGAGCCCTAATTTTGTGTAATACCCCCATGTGTGGCACCTTATCGAATGCTTTTGAAAATGCAAATACACCACATAAGATGATGGACTGCAAGATACGCCTGTGGTTCACAAATGCGGTGGGACAGACCGTAAACTCGACACGCGAGAGATGGCGGAGCTGACCCAGCACCACCATGTTTAAAGAGCACGGGAGAGAAAATATAGACAATGAATTCAATCACCCAGCTTTAATGAATCTGTCCCCATCTCTCCTGAAGGTGTGACTCTCACTGGGGTACGGGTTCCCTCCTCTCCTGAAGGTGCTGACTCTCACTGGGGTACGGGTCCCCCTCCTCTCCTGAAGGTGCTGACTCTCACTGGGGTACGGGTCCCCCTCCTCTCCTGAAGGTGCTGACTCTCACTGGGGTACGGGTCCCCTCCTCTCCTGAAGGTGCTGACTCTCACTGGGGTACGGGTCCCCTCCTCTCCTGAAGGTGCCGACTCTCACTGGAGTACGGGTCCCCTCCTCTCCTGAAGGTGTGACTCTCACTGGGGTATGGGTCTCCTCCTCTCCTGAAGGCGCTGACTCTCACTGGGGTACGGGTCTCCTCCTCTCCTGAAGGTGCTGACTCTCACTGGGGTACGGGTTCACCATCTCTCCTGAAGGTGCTGACGCTCACTGGGGTACAGGTTCCCTCCTCTCCTGAAGGTGCTGACTCTCACTGGGGTACGGGTCCCCTCCTCTCCTGAAGGTGCTGACTCTCACTGGGGTATGGGTCCCCTCCTCTCCTGAAGGTGCTGACTCTCACTGGGGTACGGGTCCCCTCCTCTCCTGAAGGTGCTGACTCTCACTGGGGTACGGGTCCCCTCCTCTCCTGAAGGTGCTGACTCTCACTGGGGTACGGGTCTCCTCCTCTCCTGAAGGTGCTGACTCACACTGGGGTACAGGTTCCCTCCTCTCCTGAAGGTGCTGACTCTCACTGGGGTACGGGTCCCCTCCTCTCCTGAAGGTGCTGACTCTCACTCGGGTACGGGTCCCCTCCTCTCCTGAAGGTGCTGACTCTCACTCGGGTACGGGTCCCTCTCCAGAAGGAGTGTTCAGTGGACGCCCTCTATTACCTCACCCAGATGGCCATATTCCATGTGCAAGCCCAGCGCCAGCAGTGTCTTTGACTGTGTGGGCATCATAATCTAACCCGACATCCATGCACTTTTCATCAGGGACCTTCTGTAGCCCACTGGCATGGAGTTCAAGTGTGGCCCCTACTACTACTCTGCAGAGATTAGTTAACCTTTAGTAATATTCATTCTCCAGATGCAGGGGTCGCTGGCTAGGCCGGCATTTATTGCCCATCCCTAATTGCCCTTGAGAAGGTGGTGGTGAGCCGCTTTCTTGAACCGCTGCAGTCCGTGTGCTGAAGGTACCCCACAGTGCTGTTAGGGAGGGAGTTCCAGGATTTTGACCCAGCGACAATGAAGGAACGGCCGATATATTTCCAAGTCGGGATGGTGTGACCTGGAGGTGATGGTGTTCCCATGCACCTGCTGCCCTTGTCCCTCTCAGGGGTTGGAGGTGATGCCAAAGGAGCCTTGGCGATTACTGCAATGCATCCTGCAGATAGTACACGCTGCAGTCATGATGCGCTGGTGGGGGTGAGAATTCAATATTGAGTCTTGTGGCAGGGGCTCTGATCAAGCAAACTGCTCTGTCCTGGATGGTGTCGAGTTTCTTCAGTGCTTTTCTTAAGTGTTCTGCTCACCTGCTGCTGAAACCCTCATCCATGCCTTTGATTCCCATAGACTCGACTTTTCCAATGCTCTCCTGCCCAGCCTTCCGCTTTCCATAAAATTGAGGTCAGCCAAAACTCTGCTGCCCATGTCCTAACTCGCACTGAGTCCCGTTCACCCGTCACCCCGTGCTCCCTGACCTGCATTGGCTCCCGGTACGGCAATGCCTCGATTTTAAAATTCTCATCCTTGTGTTCAAATCCCTCCATGGCCCCTCGTCCCTCCCTATCTCTGTAATCTCCCCCAGCCCCACCACCCCCCGAGATCTCTGCGCTCCTCCAATTCTGGCCTCTTGAGCGTCGCCCGATTTCCATCGCCCCATCGACGGCCGTGCCTTCAGCTGCCTGGGCCCCGAGCTCTGGAATTCCCTCCCTGAACCTCTCCGCCTCTCTCCTCCTTTAAGACGCTCCTTAAAACCTCCCTCTTTGGCCAAGCTTTTGGTCATCTGCCCTAATATCTCATGTGGCTCGGTGTCAAACGTTCTTTGATTACGCTCCTGTGAAGTGCCTTGGGACGTTTTACTATGTTATATAAATGCAAGTTATTTGTTGTGGTTGCACCATCCAGGTGAGTGTTGAGGTTCTATCACACTCCTGGCTTCTGCCCTGTTGATGGTGGAAAGGCTTTGAGGGGGTCAGGACGGAGCTGAGCCACTCATCACAGAATAGGCAGCCTCTGTCCTGGTCTGGCTGATCCAATTCAGCTTCCAGTCCACAGCATTTCAACAACTCACCACAGACCATGATCAGACCCGGCATGTTCAGCCTGTGCATTGCATTGCCACACCGAGGGGAGTAGTTAGCCGCCCAGATTTAAAGAGCCCTCATCTGAACATCATTTCAAAAGGTACAAGGATGGGTAATTCCCCCCTCAATCACTTAGCGTTAACAGGACCGGCCCACAAGAGCCCCCCCACTCCCCCTACAGTCACACTACTTGGCGGTGTAGAGAAATGAGTCTTACCTTTGCCATCAAAGAAGCATTCTCCAGCACCGTGAGCGGCCTGAGGGAACAGAACCAGCACCAGCCACAGAAATCTCACCGCAGAATCCAACAGCACCATGGTCCAAATCAGTCTGCCTCTCTCGCCCGGTCTGTCTGTCCCACGGCCTCTCTCGCCCTGTCTGTCTGTCCCACGGCCTCTCTCGCTCAGTCTGTCTGCCCTGCAGCCTCTCTCGCCCTGTCTGTCTGTCTGTCCCACGGCCTCTCTCGCTCAGTCTGTCTGCCCCACGGCCTCTCTTGCCGTCTGTCTGCCCTGCGGCCTCTCGCCTTGTCTGCCTGTCTCTATATATCAGTCTCCCGGTCACTCAGTATTTTTCTGTCAGTCGGTCTCTCCCTCTCTCTTATTCACCCCCAAAAATATATTTTTCTCTCCTTCACACTGCCGCAGACTATTCTCCCCCCTCCTTTTTTCTCTCTTCCTCCCTCCGCGAACTCTCTCTCGTCACTGTCCAGTCCAGTGCATCACCCATCACCTGCGACCCATCCCTATCCCTCTTGTATTTATACTGCTCCATTTCTCCACCCCTCCCGTTTCCAACAGTGTCAATTGTGCATGGATCGATCCTGTCCTCAGTGTCTGTGTGCTCACACCGCCTGCCTCTGCGATAAGACCAGGCTCTTCCTCCTCTTTTATTTACCAGCAATTTATTTGGACACAGTTGACGGAGGAACCGTTAAACAGCAACGTCTGAGTGTGACGAGGAGACCCGTTAGTCCCGGTGATCAGAGCTGAACTGCCCCTTATCTGACAGTTGCAGCAGTTCACTCCGGACGCTGCCCGGTCACCAGGGAGACCGTGATTGGAGGGGGAAAAAAATCATTGATCTCCAGAAAAAAAGAACTCGCATTTCTCCAGCGCCTTTCACAACCTCAGGACGTCCCAAAGCGCTTCACATCCAATGAAGTACTTTTTAAAGTGTCGTCACTGTTGTAGGAAATGCGGCAGCCAATGTGCGCACAGCAAGCTCCCACAAACACAATGTGATAATGATCAGATAATCTGCTTTAGTGATGTCGGTCGAAGGATAAATATTGGCCCCAGGACACCAGGGAGAACTCCCCTGCTCTTCTTCCAATAGTGGCCGTGGGATCTTTTACGCCGACATGAAAGGGAAGACGGGGCCTCGGTTTAACGTTTCATCCGAACGACAGCATCTCCAACAGTGCGGCGCCCCCTCAGTACTGCCCCTCCGACAGTGCGGCGCTCCCTCAGTACTGCCCCTTCGACAGTGCGGCGCCCCCTCAGTACTGCCCCTCCGAAAGTGCGGCGCTCCCTCAGTACTGCCCCTCCGACAGTGCGGCGCTCCCTCTGTACTGCACCTCCAACAGTGCGGCGCTCCCTCAGTACTGCCCCTCCGACAGTGCGGCGCTCCCTCAGTACTGCCCCTTCCGACAGTGTGGCGTTCCCTCAGTACTGCCCCTCCGACAGTGCTGCGCTCCCTTAGTACTGCCCCTCCGACAGTGCGGCGCTCCCTCAGTACTGCCCCTCCGACAGTGCTGCGCTCCCTTAGTACTGCCCCTCCGACAGTGCGGCACTCCCTCAGTACTGCCCCTTCCGACAGTGTGGCGTTCCCTCAGTACTGCCCCTCCGACAGTGCGGCGCTCCCTTAGTACTGCCCCTCTGACAGTGCGGCACTCCCTCAGTACTGCCCCTCCCGACAGTGCGGCGCTCCCTCAGTACTGCACTGGGACTGTCGGCCTAGAATTTGTGCTCAAGTCTCTGGATAGGGACTTGAACCCACGACCTTCTGACTCCGAGGCAAGGGTGCTGACACTCTTTGTTTGGTAGAGTGTCTGACAGTGAGCTGGCCTGGGCTGTTAACCAGTGTCGGGCTGCTAGTAACCCGCTGCTAACCCATCCCCAGATACCCGGAGTGCAGACAGCACTGTTGCCCCACCTGGGGTCAGGGCTCGGGTCCAGCGATCTCACACACTTGTTGCTTTCTCTCCAGAAGGTGCCGACTCTCTGGGTCCGCGCGCCACCTTGTACCTCCCCGAACTCAGCCCAACAGCCGAGCGGATGAGAAGGGAGACGTGGGAGTGGTTAGACGATCAAAGGCCAAGGTCCATCTCGTTCTTCCACCATCCTGGTAGTCACATGATACTTCTCTATCTAATCGTAGCCAGAGAATCATCTGCAACGGCTTCTCTTCCCGCTCCCGCATCGTTACCTCTGGAGTCCCCCAAGGATCTATCCTTGGCCCCCTCCTATTCCTCATCCACATGTTGCCCCTTGGCGACATCATCCGAAAACACAGCGTCAGTTTCCACATGAATGCTGACGACACCCAGCTCTACCTCACCACCACTTCTCTCGACCTCTCCACTGTGTCTAAATTGTCAGACTGCTTGTCCGACATACAGTTCTGGATGGGCAGAAATTTTCTCCAATTAAATATTGGGAAGACCGAAGCCATTGTTTTCGGTCCCCGCCACCAACTCTGTTCTTCCTAGTCACTGACTCCATTCCTCTCCCTAGCATCTGTCTGAGGCTGAAACACACTGTTCGCAACCTTGGTGTCATATTTGACCCTGAAATGAGTTTCTGACCACATATCCGCAGCATAACGAAGACCGCCTACATCCACCTCCGTAACATCGCCCGTCTCTGCCCTTGTCTCAGCTCATCCGCTGCTGAAACCCTCATCCATGCCTTTGTTACCTCTAGACTTGACTATTCCAACGCACACCTGGCCGGCCTCCCACATTCTTACCCTATGTAAACTTGAGGTCATCCAAAACTCAGCTGCCCGTGTCCTAACTCGCACCAAGTCCCGTTCACCCATCACCCCTGTGCTCGCTGACCTACATTGGCTCCCGGTTAAGCAGCGACTCAATTTCAACTTTCTCATCCTTGTTTTCAAATCCCTCCATGGCCTTGCCCCCCTCCCTATCTCTGTAACCTCCTTCAGCCCCACAACCACCCCCGCCCCCCGAGATATCTGCGCTCCTCTAATTCTGCCCTCTTGAGCATCCCTGATTATAATCGCTCAACCATTGGCGGCCGTGCCTTCTGTTGCCTGGGCCCTAAGCTCTGGAATTCCCTCCCTGAACCTCTCCGCCTCGCTACCTCTCTCTCCTCCTTTAAGACGCTCCTTAAAACCTACATCTTTGACTAAGCTTTTGGTCACCTGCCCTAATTTCTCCTTATGTGGCTCGGTGTCAATTTTTTTGTCTTTTAATGCTCCTGTGAAGCGCCCTGGGACGTTTTACTACGTTAAAGGCACAGTATAAATACAAGTTGACCAATCACAGCAATCAATCTCTATCAATGAGTCTGCAACAGACCCAGACATGAGACAAGGAAACCCCCAGTGGTGGAGAGCTTTGGGAACCAGAGGTCCAAAGTCACCTCTTCCTCCCGAGCACGCTACACTCACCGCACGTCGTGTCTCCGATTCCTCCTAGAGCAGGGCCTGCTCCACCTCCACTATTCACACACAATCCAGCAAGGGTTCCGACACCGGGAGCAGTAATCCTGCGATTTTCCCTTTCTCAACCCAAGGGCAGCCTTCCTTACAAAGCAGGCCACTCATCCCTCCGGTCCCAGACTCCTCCAGCTCCCACTCTCCTGTTCCCCTGGGGGGTCCGTCTTTCCCCTATAGGTCGCCCCTTGCTATGTGTGCTGCAACACTCTTAAATACTATGTAAACATTGGACTGTGCCCCCGGGTAATGGGCACCTGAGCTTGTGCCCATCTCCACTGAAGCCACGAGATGTTGCTACAAGAACAGCGGGAAGACAGGAGAGTTCTGGAAGCTTCCAGAGGTAAACGAGAGACTGCAATCACTGTTTAAGCAGAGTGTTTACTCTCCCTTTGTGATCAGACACGTCATCCCACATCTGAAATCACCCAACAAAGGGAGTTCCAAAACATCGCTGAGGCCAGATAGTAACTCCAGCAACAAGGAACAACCAGAGACAACATTGCAGGCTGGCCGTGCGTTAGCTCCCTCCACACTGTCCCATCAAACACTCCCAGGGCAGGTACAGCACGGGTTAGATACAGAGTAAAGCTCCCTCTACACTGTCCCATCAAACACTCCCAGGGCAGGTACAGCACGGGTTGATACAGAGTAAAGCTCCCTCTACACTGTCCCATCAAACACTCCCAGGGCAGGTACAGCACGGGTTAGATACAGAGTAAAGCTCCCTCTACACTGTCCCATCAAACACTCCCAGGGCAGGTACAGCACGGGGTTAGATACAGAGTAAAGCTCCCTCTACACTGACCCATCAAACACTCCCGGGCAGATACAGCACGGGTTAGATACAGAGTAAAGCTCCCTCTACACTGACCCATCAAACACTCCCAGGGCAGGTACAGCACGGGTTAGATACAGAGTAAAGCTCCCTCTACACTGTCCCATCAAACACTCCCAGGGCAGGTACAGCACGGGTTAGATACAGAGTAAAGCTCCCTCTACACTGTCCCATCAAACACTCCCTGTGCAGGTACAGCACGGGGTTAGATTCAGAGTAAAGCTCCCTCTACACTGTCCCCATCAAACACTCCCAGGGCAGGTACAGCACGGGTTAGATACAGAGTAAAGCTCCTTCGACACTGTCCCATCAAACACTCCCAGGGCAGGAACAGCACGGGTTAGATACACAGTAAAGCTCCCTCTACACTGTCCCATCAAACACTCCCAGGACAGGTACAGCATAGGTTAGATACAGAGTAAAGCTCCCTCTACACTGTCCCATCAAACACTCCCAGGGCAGGTACAGCACGGGTTAGATACAGAATAAAGCTCCCTCTACACTGACCCATCAAACACTCCCAGGGCAGGTACAGCACGGGTTAGATACAGTGTAAAGCTCCCTCTACACTGCCCCATCAAACACTCCCAGGGCAGGTACAGCACGGGTTAGATACAGAGTAAAGCTCCCTCTACACTGACCCATCAAACACTCCCAGGGCAGGTACAGCACGGGTTAGATACAGAGTAAAGCTCCCTCTACACTGTCCCATCAAACACTCCCAGGGCAGGTACAGCACGGGTTAGATACAGAGTAAAGCTCCTCAGTGCCTAAGCTCCAAACTCAGCCTGTCCCACTGTCAGTGTGGTCCAGTTCCCACACCAGCCCTCCTGTGGCCTGTGAGTGAGATTTGGAGCCTGTTTGTTGTAGTTTTGTGCAGCAGCCCATTCCCACTGTGACCTGGCCTGAGACGACCACTTGCTGGTGTCCCATGGGACGGGTGCAAGACCTGGGCAGGTGTGAACCACTCCCCCCGCACCTGTAACAAACCGTCAGCCCCACGGAAATGACCAGAAAGCAAGAGAAATACACCTTCATAATCTGTATTGTACATTAATGACACAGCAGCCCAGAGTGAGACTCTCTGACACACCAGCCCAGAGCGAGCATGCACCTCACACAGCAGCCCAGAGCGAGCATGCACCTCACAGACGCGCACTCACGCGCCAGGCCTTGTACACAGCACAAATCCCAACTGAGCCAGGCCAGGAGATGGAGGCAATGTTGAAAGTGTAGGTGCAGTGTTTCACATCGTGCAGTAAACAGGCGATTGGGTTTAAGCCGCTGGCAGAGAGCGCGAGGGACCGTCCTGCCTTACACTCGGCTGTCTATAATACTGATTGTGATCGCCGGCTCCGCCACGATCGCCGTGCGAGTCTGCTTCCACAGTCTGTACATCCTGCGTCCGAGGTTCTGATGCCGAGGAAGGACTCCTGCTAAATTGATTCGATTTGTTTGCGGACTTTCTCCGAGGCGAGTCTGTCGAGCGCTCTCTGACGGAGAATGACCAGCGCGGCGAAGACGAGAGACAGCGAGATCATGGTGCCTTCAAACCTCCAGAAGAGAGTCTCCTCCATCAATGCCGACCGGCAGCTGCAGGGGAAGAGAACACAGTCCCCAGAGTCAGGCTTCCTGCAACACTCAATCTACAGATCAAAGCCAGGGGGGTGACTGCCTCGCCCGACGTGGGACTGAGCCCCACATACAGAGCAGGAAGATCCCAGACTCAACATGTTCACAACTGACAGGCAGAGTGCAGCAATCGTTACCTTTTATATTCCTTTTTCCGCGACTCAGAACAGTTGATCTTTTCCACGAATCCGGTCCGGGTGCAAGCTCCCTGGGTTTTCTACACAAACAACACAAGAGTCTGCAGGAGAAGCAAGAGGCAGCTCACGGCAATTTCACCGCGTGCCCTCCGGGGGGACCCTGATTCACACAGCCCGACCCAACACACACAGGGGGGGTCCCCGATTCACACAGCCCGGCCCAACACACACAGGGGGGGTCCCCGATTCACACAGCCCGACCCAACACACACAGGGGGTCCCCGATTCACACAGCCCGACCCAACACACGGGGGGGGACCCTGATTCACACAGCCCGACCCAACACACGCAGGGGGTCCCCGATTCACACAGCCCGACCCAACACACGGGGGGGGTCCCCGATTCACACAGCCCACCCCAACACACACAGGGGGGGTCCCCGATTCACACAGCCCGGCCCAACACACACAGGGGGGGTCCCCGATTCACACAGCCCGACCCAACACACACAGGGGGTCCCCGATTCACACAGCCCGACCCAACACACGGGGGGGGGACCCTGATTCACACAGCCCGACCCAACACACGCAGGGGGTCCCCGATTCACACAGCCCGACCCAACACACGGGGGGGGGTCCCCGATTCACACAGCCCACCCCAACACACACAGGGGGGGTCCCCGATTCACACAGCCCGGCCCAACACACACAGGGGGGGTCCCCGATTCACACAGCCCACCCAACACATGCAGGGGGGGTCCCTGATACACACAGCCCGACCCAACACACGGGGGGGACCCTGATTCACACAGCCCGACCCAACACACACAGGGGGTCCCCGATTCACACAGCCCACCCCAACACACAGGGGGGGTCCCCGATTCACACAGCCCGCCCCAACACACACAGGGGGGGTCCCCGATTCACACAGCCCACCCAACACACACAGGGGGGGTCCCCGATTCACACAGCCCACCCAACACACACAGGGGGGGTCCCCGATTCACACAGCCCACCCAACACATGCAGGGGGGGTCCCTGATACACACAGCCCGACCCAACACACACAGGGGGGGTCCCCGATTCACACAGCCTGACCCAACACACACAGGGGGTCCCCGATTCACACAGCCCACCCCAACACACAGGGGGGGTCCCCGATTCACACAGCCCGCCCCAACACACACAGGGGGGGTCCCCGATTCACACAGCCCACCCAACACACACAGGGGGGGTCCCCGATTCACACAGCCCACCCAACACACACAGGGGGGGTCCCCGATTCACACAGCCCACCCAACACATGCAGGGGGGGTCCCTGATACACACAGCCCGACCCAACACACACAGGGGGGGTCCCCGATTCACACAGCCTGACCCAACACACACAGGGGGTCCCCGATTCACACAGCCCACCCCAACACACAGGGGGGGTCTCCGATTCACACAGCCCGCCCCAACACACACAGGGGGGGTCCCCGATTCACACAGCCCACCCAACACACACAGGGGGGGTCCCCGATTCACACAGCCCACCCAACACACACAGGGGGGGTCCCCGATTCACACAGCCCACCCAACACATGCAGGGGGGGTCCCTGATACACAGCCCATCCAACACACGCAGGGGGGTCCCCGATACACACAGCCCGACCCAACACACACAGGGGGGGTCCCCGATTCACACAGCCCGACCCAACACACGCAGGGGGTCCCTGATTCACACAGCCCGACCCAACACACGCAGGGGGTCCCTGATTCACACAGCCCACCCCAACACACACAGGGGGGTCCCCGATTCACACAGCCCGACCCAACACACACAGGGGGTCCCTGATTCACACAGCCCGACCCAACACACGGGGGGGGTCCCCGATTCACACAGCCCACCCCAACACACGGGGGGGGGGACCCTGATTCACACAGCCCGACCCAACACACGCAGGGGGGTCCCCGATTCACACAGCCCGACCCAACACATGCAGGGGGTCCCTGATTCACACAGCCCACCCCAACACACGGGGGGACCCTGATTCACACAGCCCACCCAACACATGCAGGGGGGTCCCCGATTCACACAGCCCACCCCAACACACGGGGGAGTTTCCGCCGCACGCAGGGTGTCCAAACTCAGGAGGTCCCCGCCGCACGTTAACACGTGATGCTCTGATGCCCGCCTCTACCCACCCCCCCACAGACCCCGCCTGCTCTTCCGCAGCCGGTACTCACCGTCTCGAACTGAGTGCATTTCTTACATTCCTCCGTCACCATGAACTGCTCGACCTGCCAGCACGGAGTGGCTGGAACTGCGCTCACTGCGAGAGAGAGAGAGAGAGAGGGAGGAAGATGGAGCAATAGGATCCGGACGCGGGTTAAAATATGGGGCCCACAACAACCCCAGGCCGGAGAGCACGCTGCGTGGGATCCTTGAGCAGCGTCCCAGAGACCGGTGATGGTGTCAGCAGAGCTCAGTGACGGGCTGGTGTAATCCTGCAGGAGTCGAATTCCCCGCTCATGCACTGAGAAAGCCCCGATTGGCAGCCTCCCGCCACCCCCCAGTTTTCTCCCTTTATCCCACAAGCCGGATGGGCCAGGGTACGGTTCAGGTCACCTCCAGGGGGCAGTCTCGCTCCACTGGGACTTTACACCTAGTGCAGTCTTACTGCTGGCTGGGAATACCATGTTACACGGTGAGTAGGGCCATTGGAAAAATTCACAGGATCCTGGCGATTACAGCAAGTATAACAGTGAATCAATATAAAACCTTAATGGGCCCATCTTTTGTTCCTTTACTTGTCCCATTACCGTCTCCTTTTGCCTCGCACCATCATCCCTTTTGTCATTTAATCTCTCCTGCCTCCCGCCCTATCACAGACCTTCCCTTTTGTTCTTTCCTCCCCTCTCCCCGCACTTGCTTAAAACCTGTTCCATCTCTAACTTTTTCCAGTTCTGACAAAAGGTCAAGGACTCTGTTTCTCTCTCCACAGATGCTGCCTGACCTGCTGAGTGTTTCCAGCATTTTCTGTTTTTACTTACTAACTCCACAAGTTGGGGACTGGCTGTGGTTATGGGCTCCACACTATAGGGAGGATGTCGAGGTTAGAGAGAGGGTTCAGCACAGATTCACTCGATGCTGCCTGGTATAGGGAAATACAAATACAAAGAAAGATTTGAAAAACTGGGGCTGTTTTCATTAGAATGGAGGAGATCAGGGGATAATTCTGAAAGGATGGGACAGAGTAGATGGAAGCCACTGGAATCAGTCTTTTGGGGGTCCAGAACGTGGAGACACAGATACGAGACATTGGCGGCCGTGCCTTCAGCCGCCTGGGCCTCGAGCTCTGGAATTCCCTCCCTAAACCTCTCCGCCTCTCTCTCCTTTAAGATGCTCCTTAAAACCGACCTCTTTGACCAAGCTTTTGGTCACTTGTCCTAATATCTCATGTGGCTTGGTGTCAAATTTTGTCTGTAACGCGCCTTGGGAGGTTTTACTGCGTTAATGGCGCTGTATAAACACAAATTGTTGTTGAATGAAGCAGTACTGTACCTGAATCTTTCACTTCACTCAATGTTAGCGATTCAGTTAACCTGAAAGGCAAAAACGAAAGTGGACAGTTACACAGCTGTGCCACCACTCTCGGTATTTTACACAGATGTTCTCACCTGATGGGCACACTCGCACTTTGCAGCCGGGTTCACTAGGTGGCGATCAGGAGCAGGAACCCTGGCTTACCTTCCCCCTCCCCCTCCCCCTCCCTAGCCCAGGAACTATATCCTCTGCTACAGCTTACTGGACCCCCCCTGCTCCGATCCAGGAGGCTCTCTGCAACAGTTACTGTTCACATTTTCTCAGAGAGAGAATTACAAATGAAAGCACACACAGTACCCAGTTACTTAACAAATGAAGAGAACTTTGAGTCTATTGTTTGTGGACTTTGTACCGCGCAGTGTGCATGTTAGCGATAGATTAGCGATGAGGAAAGATTGGATAGGCTGGGGTTGTTCTCTCTGGAACAGAGGAGGCTGAGGGGAGATTTAATTGCGGTGTATAAAATTATGAGGGTCCTCGATAGAGAGGATAGGAAGGACCTATTTCCCTTGGCAGAGGGGTCAATAACCAGGGGGCAGAGATTTTAAGCAATTGGTAGAAGGATTAGAGGGGAGTTGAGGAGAACTTTTCACCCAGAGGGTGGTGGGGGTCTGGAACTCACTGCCTGAAAGGGTGGTGGAGGCAGAGACCCTCATCACATTTAAAAAGTACTTGGATATGCGCTTGAAGTGCCGTAACCGACAGGGCTACGGACCAAGAGCTGGAAAGTGGGATTAGGCTCCATAGCTCTTTTTCGGCTGATACGGACACGATGGGCTGAATGGCCTCCTTCTGTGCTGTAAATTTCTATGATTCTATTGCGCCAACCCAGAGCCAGAGCATTACTTTAAATTAAGCCAGGAACATGGGGCTACAGGACACAGATTTAAATGAGTAAGAAAGAGTCTTAAATCTATTGAGAAGAACGTTGGAAAGTACGGAACAGATTCTGCAGCCCAGCCCCAGAAACCGCTCTTCACAAATATCTGGAGAGAATGGTTACAGCACAGGAGGCCATTCGGCCCGTCGAGCCCGTGCCGGCTCTCTGCAAGAGCACTTCAGCTAGTCCCACTCCCCCGCCCTTTCCCCGTAGCCCTGCAAATGTTTTCCCTCCAGTTACTTATCCAATTCCCTTTTGAAAGCCGTGATTGAATCTGCCTCCACCACCCTCTCAGGCAGTGCATTCCAGATCATAACCACTCGCTGTGTAAAAAAGTTTTTCCTCATGTTGCCTTTGGTTCTTTTGCCAATCACCTTAAATCTGTGTCCTCTGGTTCTCGACCCTTCCGCCAATGGGAACAGTTTCTCTATATCTACTCTGTCTAGTCCCCCTCATGATTTTGAACACCTCTATCAAATCTCCTCTCAATCTTCGTTGCTCCAAGGAGAACAACCCCAGCTTCTCCAGTCTATCCATGTAACTGAAGTCCCTCATCCCTGGTATCATTCTCGTAAATCTTTTCTGCACCCTCTCTAAAGCCTTCACATCCTTCCTAAAGTGCGGTGCCCAGAATTGGACACAATACTCCTGTTGGGGCCGAACCAGTGTTTTATAAAGGTTTATCATAACTTCCTTGCTTTTGTACTCTATGCCTCTATTTATGAAGCCCAGGATCCCGTAAGCTTTTTTAACCACTTTCTCAACCTGCCCTGCCACCTTCAACGATTTGTGCACACATACCCCCAGGTCTCTCTGTTCGTGCACCCACTTTAGGATTGTACCCTTCAGTTTATATTGCCTCTCCTCGTTCTTCCTACCAAAATGTATCACTTCGCACTTTTCTGCGTTAAATTTAATCTGCCACGTGTCCGCCCATTCCACCAGCCTGTCTATGTCCTCTTGAAGTCTATCACTATCCTCCTCACGATACCTGGCCAATTCTCCCATAAAATATTGCTGCGGTCTCTACCCCTGTCCCCTCACTGGGCTGTCTGTTCCACACAGAGTCTCTCTGCACACCTGCCCTGGGTTTAGCAATTTAAAAAAAAATATTCGTTCCTGGGATGTGGGCGCTGCTGGCAAGGCCGGCATTTATTGCCCATACCTAGCTGCCCTTGAGAAGGTGGTGGTGAGCCGCCTTCTTGAACCGCTGCAGTCCGTGTGGTGAGGGTGCTCCCACAGTGCTGTATTCCATCACACTCCTGACTTGTGCCTTGTAGATGGTGGAAAGGCTTTGGGGAGTCAGGAGGTGAGACACTCGCCGCAGAATACCTAGCCTCTGACCTGCTCTTGTTGCCACAGTATTTATGTGGCTGGTCCAGTTAAGTTTCTGGTCAATGGTGACCCTCAGGATGTTGATAGTGGGGGATTCGGCGATGGTAATGTCATTGAATGTCAGGGGGCGGTGGTTAGACTCTCGCTTGTTGGAGATGGTCATTGCCTGGCACTTCTGTGGCGCCAATGTTACCTGCCACTTATCAGCCCAAGCCTGAACATCGTGCAGGTCTTGTTACATGTGGGCATGGACTACTTCATTATCTGAGGAGTTGTGAATGGCGCTCGAACACTGTGCAGTCATCCGCGAACATCCCCACTCCTGACCTCCAACAACACTCAAGAAGCTCGACACCATCCAGGACAAAGCAGCCCGCTTGATTGGCGCCCCATCCACCACCTTAAACATTCACTCCCTCCACCACCGGCGCACCGTGGCTGCAGTGTGTACTATCTACAAGATGCACTGCAGCAACTCGCCAAGGCTTCTTCGGCAGCACCTCCCAAACCCACGACCTCTTCCACCTAGAAGGACAAGGGCAGCAGGCGCATGGGAACACCATCACCTCCAAGTTCCCCTCCAAGTCACACACCATCCTGATTTGGAAGTATATCGGCCGTTCCATCATCGTCGCTGGGTCCAAATCCTGGAACTCCCTCCCTAACAGCACTGTGGGAGTACCCTCACCACACGGACTGCAGCAGTTCAAGAAGGTGGTGGTGGCAATTAGGGTGTGGGCAATAAATGCCGGGCCTGGCCAGTGACGCCCAGATCTCAGGAACGAATAAAGAAAAACCTCCTGACTTGAGCCTTGACTGTGGGGCTCACCGGATATTTAACAGACAGAGGAGGAGGAGGCCCCCGGGCCCGGGTCCCCGGCCTCTCTCCCCGGGGCTGCTCCTTCCCCGGGACATCATTCCACAGCTTCAGGCTCTCTGCGGAATCCTCAGCGCCGCCGCGTCCTGTGGGCAACAAGAACAAAGGGGGGGGTTTAGGTTAAATCAACATCCCCGGAGTCTCCCCCGCGCACTAGGCCCCCGATCCCCGGACTCTCCCCCTGCCCCAGGCCTCTCCCCCCCCGCACCAGGCCCCCGATCCCCGGCCTCGATTTCTCACCGCCTGCCGCCCCTCCGCCGCCATTTTGCGCCGGGACTAGACGACGAGGCGACAGCGGCTGAAAGAGCAGCCCCCCGGGGTGGGGGGTGGGGCGCGGGGCGGGAGCCTCCACAGCGCCACGCCTGGCGGGGAGGAGGACCTGCAGCGCCCCCGGACCCGATCGGCCCATCGAGCCTGTGCTGGCTCTCTGAGAGAGCTTTTCAACCAGTCCCAGTCCCACTCCCACCCCTGCTCTCTCCCCACAGCCCTGCGAATCATCCTCCCTTCAAATATTTACCCAATTCCCTTTTGAAAGTTACTATTGAATCTGCTTCCACCGCCCTTTCAGGCAGCGCGTTCCAGATCACAACTCGCTGCGTAAAACATTCTCCTCATCTCCCCCTCTGGTTCTTTTACCAATTATCTTAAATCTGTCTCCTCTGGTTACCGATCCTCTTGCCACTGGAAACAGTTTCTCTTTATATACTCTAGCAGAGCCCCTCGTGATTTTGAACACCTCTATCAAATCGCCTCGTAACCTTCTCTGCTCTAAGACGAACAACCCCAGCTTCTCCAGACTCTCCACATAACTGAAGTCCCTCATCCCTGGGACCGTTCTGTTAAATCTTCTCTGCACCCTCTCCGAAGGCCTTGACATCCTTCCGAAAGTGCGTTGCCCAGAATTTTTTTTATTATTCATTTGTGGGATGTGGGCATCGCTGGCAAGGCCGACATTTATTGCCCATCCCTAGTTGCCCCTGAGAAGTTGGTGGTGAGCCGCCTTCTTGAACCGCTGCAGTCCGTGTGGTGAAGGTGCTCCCCCAGTGCTGTTCGGGAGGGAGTTCCTGGATTTTGACCCGCGGTGCTGAAGAAACGGCCGATATATTTCTAAGCCAGGATGGTGTGTGAGTTGGAGGGGAGGTGGTGGTGTTCCCATGCGCCTGCTGCCTATTAATAAAGCCAATGATTTTCTAACAGCCTTCTCAACTTGTCCTGCCACCTTCAAAGATTTGTGTCTCTCTGTTCCTGCATCCACTTTAAAATAGTACCATTTAGTTTATATTGCCTCTCCTCATTCTTCCTACCAAAATGCATGACTTCACACTTCTCTGTGTTAAATTTCATCTGCCACGTGTCCGCCCATTTTGCCAGTCTGTCTATGTCCTCCTGCAGTCTGTTATTATCCGCCTCAATGTTTAATACATTTCCGAGTTTCGTATCATCTGCAAACTTTGAAATTATGCCCTGTATACCCAAGTCCAGGTCATTAATATACATCAAACGGAGCAGTGACCCTAATACCGACCCCTGGGGAACACCACTGTAGACCTCCCTCCAGTCTGAAAAACAGCCGTTCACCACTACTCTCTGCTTTCTGTCCCTTAGCCGATTTTGTATCCATGCTGCCACTGTCACTTTCATCCCATGGGCTTTAATTTTACTAACAAGTCTATTATGTGGTACTTTGACAAACGCCTTTTGAAAGTCCATAGACACATCAACCACACTACCCTGATCAACCCTTTCCGTTACTATCGAACTTCCTATTATTGCTCATTCAGCCCTTTCCTTCTTGTCTCAGTTTCTGATGCGGGGTTCGTGCTCTCTCTGTATTGCTCCTTCCTCGATGGAAAGTTCAATGTTTAAATCAGTTTTATTGCCTGTCCTCAGCCACGAAGGACCATCGTCAAAACAACCCTCAGTTCAAAGAATGACTCCAGCAGAGCTCCTGTAGGGCCCAGCGCCAGTACCATCGACTCCAGCAGGGCCCCTGTAGGGCCCAGCTCCAGTACCATCGACTCCAGCAGGGCCCTGTAGGGCTCAGCTCCAGTACCATAGACTCCAGCAGGGCTCCTGTAGGGCCCAGCTCCAGTACCATAGACTCCAGCAGGGCTCCTGTAGGCCCAGCTCCAGTACCATAGACTCCAGCGGGTCTCCTGTAGGGCCCAGCTCCAGTACCATCGACTCCAGCAGGGCTCCTGTAGGGCCCAGCTCCAGTACCATAGACTCCAGCAGG
>CM059447.1:48726460-48784486 GCA_030390025.1 Squalus acanthias | reverse complement strand
GGGATTGTGGGACTGATCCCGTTGTCCCAGTGTTGGGGAATGTGGGACTGATCCCAGTGTTGGGGATTGTGGGACTGATCCCAGTGTTGGGGATTGTGGGACTGATCCCGTTGTCCCAGTGTTGGGGAATGTGGGACTGATCCCGTTGTCCCAGTGTTGGGGAATGTGGGACTGATCCCAATGTTGGGGAATGTGGGACTGATCCCAATGTTGGGGAATGTGGGACTGATCCCAATGTTGGGGATTGTGGGACTGATCCCAATGTTGGGGATTGTGGGACTGATCCCAGTGTTGGGGAATGTGGGACTGATCCCAGTGTTGGGGATTGTGGGACTGATCCCGTGTCTCCAGGTTGGGGATTGTGGGACTGATCCCAGTGTTGGGGAATGTGGGACTGATCCCAGTGTTGGGGAATGTGGGACTGATCCCAGTGTTGGGGGATTGTGGGACTGATCCCAATGTTGGGGAATGTGGGACTGATCCCAGTGTTGGGGAATGTGGGACTGATCCCAGTGTTGGGGAATGTGGGACTGATCCCAATGTTGGGGGATTGTGGGACTGATCCCAGTGTTGGGGAATGTGGGACTGATCCCAGTGTTGGGGAATGTGGGACTGATCCCAGTGTTGGGGATTGTGGGACTGATCCCAGTGTTGGGGAATGTGGGACTGATCCCGTGTCCCAGTGTTGGGGGATTGTGGGACTGATCCCAGTGTTGGGGAATGTGGGACTGATCCCGTGTCCCAGTGTTGGGGGATTGTGGGACTGATCCCAGTGTTGGGGATTGTGGGACTGATCCCAGTGTTGGGGATTGTGGGACTGATCCCAATGTTGGGGATTGTGGGACTGATCCCGTGTCCCAGTGTTGGGGAATGTGGGACTGATCCCAGTGTTGGGGATTGTGGGACTGATCCCGTGTCCCAGTGTTGGGGATTGTGGGACTGATCCCAGTGTTGGGGATTGTGGGACTGATCCCAGTGTTGGGGATTGTGGGACTGATCCCGTGTCCCAGTGTTGGGGATTGTGGGACTGATCCCAGTGTTGGGGATTGTGGGACTGATCCCGTGTCCCAGTGTTGGGGATTGTGGGACTGATCCCAGTGTTGGGGATTGTGGGACTGATCCCAGTGTTGGGGATTGTGGGACTGATCCCGTGTCCCAGTGTTGGGGATTGTGGGACTGATCCCGTGTCCCAGTGTTGGGGAATGTGGGACTGATCCCAGTGTTGGGGAATGTGGGACTGATCCCAGTGTTGGGGAATGTGGGACTGATCCCAGTGTTGGGGATTGTGGGACTGATCAGTGTGCAGGTGCTGATCGCACTCCTACCATAGGCTGCCCCAAGGAGCCGGGGTTTGGGCAGGCGAGACTCTCCCGTGCAGTTTCCCTGATACTGGCCAGAGTTCCCAGGTAGCCCAGCTTCGTTTTTGCTAAATTTAAACAACCACCTGTCCGTCCAGCTTGCGGTGGTGAGAATTTACTTGTCGACTGGGAAGGGAAGTTTATTAAATTTAATTCGGTCGTCTTGAACTGTGTGGAGCCTGCAGGTTCGTACCTGGTCTATGCTGAGTTATCTAATCACACCTGGGGCAGTAATAGGGGCTAGAGTGGGCTCGGGGGAAAGATCAGCCTGGGTTCCTGCTCCTGATCAATGTCCAGTGACCCCTGGGTTAGAGAGAGGGGAAATTAGCCAGGGTTCCTGCTCCTGATCACTGTCCAGTGACCCCTGGGTTAGAGAGAGGGGAAATTAGCCAGGGTTCCTGCTCCTGATCACTGTCCAGTGACCCCTGGGTTAGAGAGAGGGGAAATCAGCCAGGGTTCCTGCTCCTGATCACTGTCCAGTGACCCCTGGGTTAGAGAGAGGGGAAATCAGCCAGAGTTCCTGCCCCTGATCACTGTCCAGTGACCCCTGGGTTAGAGAGAGGGGAAATCAGCCAGGGTTCCTGCTCCTGATCACTGTCCAGTGACGACCCCTGGGTTAGAGAGAGGGGGAAATCAGCCAGGGTACCTGCTCCTGATCACTGTCCAGTGACCCCTGGGTTAGAGAGAGGGGAAATCAGCCAGGGTTCCTGCCCCTGATCACTGCCCAGTGACCCCTGGGTTAGAGAGAGGGGGGAAATCAGCCAGGGTTCCTGCCCCTGATCACTGTCCAGTGACCCCTGGGTTAGAGAGAGGGGAAATCAGCCAGAGTTCCTGCTCCTGATTAGTGTCCTTGGGTTATGGAGCGGGGGGTATGGAGGGGGCCACACTGATGGGGCCTATAGCCCAGGGAGGGTCAGCGGATGCTGGCAGCAAATAGGAGAAAACTGCCGTAGCGGAGACTGGGCATTCGGTGCCTGATCTGTGCCCAGACGCGGGGCTCGTGTCAGTGGAGTGTTGGGTTACTCAGTAAATCCCCTCGGTCAGAGTCGGCCCTGCAGGTGGAACGGGAAAGCTGACTGAACACGTTCTAACACCACCTTTCTCTTTTTGTCTTTCTCCCTCTCTCTCTCTCTCTCTCTTTCATGGTTCTGCTGCTGCCGTGGCTGGTGAAACGTTGATTGTGCTGTCCTGCCTCCCGTGTGTCGGACCGCCCTGGGCCCGTGTGCCAAACCCGCGTCGCCTCGACAACTGACAACAAATGCCTCCCAATAACAAACCACTTTCTTCCTCGAGCTGCTGTTTTTTTTTGGGGACTGTTGATTCTGTTTGTGTGTGTGTGTGTTTGTGTCTCTCGTTCTTTGCCCATCTCTAGATCGTCCTGGGGAGCCCCTGATGAAGATGAGGCGAGCGGGCGAGCGGGGATCCCGGCCGGTGTCCTACGGAGGCGACTCGTCGAACGAGGAGGAGGAGGAGCATTGCCGAAGGCGGCACGGCGAGGCCCAGAGCTGGAGCGCAGGATGCCGCTTTGCCCTGCCCCACCAGCGGGCACAGCAACAGATGCCCTTCTGGATGGCACCGTAGTCGACTGTCTTCAGGACCGGGCCGTCAGCGGACATCCCCCCCCCCCCTCCCAAACAACCCACCCACCCGAAGATCATGGCGGCTGGCGATGTTACTGCAGACTGGCACAAAGATGCTTGGCGGAGCGGAGCGTGGCGTGGGCCCCGGCATTCTGCTAGCGCACGGTCAGGTTGTTGGCTTCGAACATTATGCTTTGTCGGGGGCCGGGTGGGGGGGGGGGGGGGGGGGGGGCGTTGCGAGAATGTTTGCCAAGAAATATTTAGTTCTCAAAAGTTGGAAGTTTATTTTTATTTTCTTTGCGGAGTCTCGCAGACAGATGTGGCGCTCGATGTTCCCTTTAAGCCGCGCGGCGCTCTGGCTTTTGATTGGAAAATCCGCCCAATTGTGGAAATTTGAATGGGCAGCGCCCCAAAAAAAAACCAATTAAAGGGGACATTGGTGGCGATGTGAGGCCGCACGGGACTGTCCTGTGTATCCTGGGCGATGGGATCTCTGGCCAGCACTCGCTGAGCTGGCTTTGTGGGAGTGGGGGCGAGCTGCACTGTGTCTGGTGCTCGAGGCGTTCTGCCCATTCTGCTGCCTGGGAACCTCTGATTGAGGCCCTGGTAGATGCGTGGAGTGGGGCTGTTGGTGTACGGTGAATCCTGGTAAATACCGGAGAGAGGCTTAAGTGCTGGGATTCCGAATGAACATCTGGAGCCGCTGCGGACCTGGATTGCGAGTCCGTGCTTCTCGCTCAGGGCTGGTCCGTGTATTCCGGGGAGTTTCTCCTCATCTGTCCCAGCTAGTCGACCTCGTCACTCCCGCTGTGAGTTTGCAGAGAGCATCGCAGCCAAGCCCCCGCTCCTGTCGTCCACACGCAGTGCAGGAACCCTGCTCCTCAGGGTCACCGGGAACTCTTCTGCAGCCTGGCCGCGGTGAGCAGCACCCTCTGCGTGATGCTGGGTCCCCTGGGATAGCTCACCGAGCTGTGAATCACCCCAGCGAGGGGGGCGGGGGGGTGAGCTGTGGGAGGATGTGATCTAAAGGCTGTCCGTTTGAACCTTTCCGCAATGCACTGGACACCAGCCCAACGCAAACCCCGCTCTCTCTCAGCCTCTTACTGTTGGGAGCTGAATTGTTAACATAAAATACCGCGAGTTTAAAACCTGAGCACGCTCCCCTCACCTGCATGTGCGCTGCACGCCTTCAACAGGTAATGCCGATCGTAGTCCAGGGTGGGCTGAATGCTCGGGGGAGCTGGAATGATGGTGGGGGGGGGGGGTCTAATTTCTGGTTATTATAACCTCGTGCGTCGGTTATAATCTCTGGCCTTTTGTAAATATTGTGACAAAGTTCTTATTTTGCCCTTTGTAAATAAAATGAAGCTGAAAATTTTTCCTCTGAATTCCTTTCGAGCGACGGCAAGTGCGGCCTGTGAGTCCGTCGGTCGCTTCAGCGGCTCCGAATCCCGTCTGCTGGTTCGGGACCACACACAGGCGAGGTTTATCCAACCGAGTGTGACTGGAGCCCGTGTGCAACCGACCCAATCTGTTTGCTGAGTGGGAGCTCGAGGAGCAGGATTCTAACTGTGGGGCTGGCTTTGGGCTTTATCGAGGGAGCCGGGATCAAGCAGAGCCTGGTGGATGGAACGGTGGATTTGCTGCCCTTGGAATCAGTAACCCAGGTCTCCCGTTGATGTTCGATGTGCCACCCCTCGCCCAGTGCACGCTCGACAAGCGCTGTTCAGCGTGAGGGGCAGCGCAGGAGTGGCCACCTTGGCTGTGGTTTTACACACCTTCCTAACTCTACCCCAACCAGTCAACAAGCCCAGGGCCTGCTGACCCTGACTGACTGACAGGGCGGTGCCTTCACCCAGCCCCGCCACCTGGCAAACCTCAGGCAGACCGGAGGGCGCTCCGACTGCGAGTGCGACAGTCGAGGAGATCGAGGTTCACAAGTTATAGTGTGGAGTGCCGAGAGTAGCTCAGAATCTGTTCAATCCACACCAGCAGAACATTGCAACAACCTGGCGGTAGGGACTTGCTGAAATTAGCGTCTTACACACGATTTTTCATTCAAATAATTTTATTTAAAAAAAAGAAAATATTCTAGATGGAGAAGATGCTTTTGGAGAGAGTGACGATACTGTGGCTCAGTAACTGTTGCCGACCCTTTGTATTATTGGAGGTGCAGAGCTGCTGTTACAGGTAGTTCGAGGTGGGAGTTCCTGCCTCATTGGGACACGCTCCTGATTAAATCGGTGGACATGGAACCACAATCACAGCCCCGCGGGGTGAGCTCGACCTGGGGCAGTGAGGTAGTGATCCCCACCCCAAACATTGCAACGTAGGGGTGGGAAGAGGAAGAGGGGAAACTGGTGGGAGCAATCTCACTCTCACCCACATTGGAGACTCGTCCTGTGGCAACTGTGGTCCAGACTGACCTCCCCCTCCCCCTAGAATGTGAAGCAATTGCTCAAAGGTTGTTGCTGATCCAGGGCTCTCACCACCACCCCCCACTTCCCTTCCCCCCCCCCCCTCTTCTTTCCCCCCCCTCTCCCTCTCTCTTTCCCCCCTCCCCCTCCCCTCCCCTCCCTCCCCCTCCCCCTCCCCTCCCCTTCGGCAGCAACCTATGACCTCTTCCACTTAGAAGGGACAAGGGCAGCAGATGCATGGGAACACCATCACCTCCAAGTCACACACCATCCTGACTTAGAAATATATCGGGCCGTTCCTTCATCGTCGCTGGGTCAAAATCCTGGAACTCCCTCCCTAACAGCACTGTGGGCCCACATGGACTGCAGCGGTTCAAGAAGGCGGCTCACCACCACCTCAAGGGCAATGGGCAATAAATGCTGGCATTGCCAGCGACGCCCACATCCCATAAACGAATAAAAAAATCAATCTGGGAATAAAGCACGAATGGCCTTTCAACAATACAAAGGGCAGAAAAAACAATATCCTGCAGAGATTGGTAATCAGAGCATACAATAAAGAGAAAAAGTTCAAACATTTAACAGGCATCTTTTGCAAAAATACACAAAAACCAGTTTTCATTTCATGGCACTAGCTTCCACTGTCAGTATGACCACAGACTTCGCTGAATAGGACGGGACAGCCCAGCCCAGGCTGGGGGTTGGTGTTGACCCATTGGGTGTTTAAAGCTCTGCTGCTCTGGGGTGAGGGACCAGTGAGTGGGTAACCAGAGCACTTCCAATCCCTCGAGTGAGAGAGAGCTGGGTTGCTGCAGGAGAGACTCTGCCCAAAGGCGGGCCAGTCCTGCACAGCCGAGCTGCAGGGAACCCCCACCGATGCAGCAGAAACTCCCTGTTACTTTCACACATGTATTATAGTTAGAAAATAGTTTTTGGCACGGTCACGTGTTGAAATAACAGCCCAATGATGTCATTCCGTCTCTGCCCGATTTGAACATCTTTGGGAGACTGGGTGTGTGAGATGTCAGTGTGCAAACGCCTAATGTTCATCCACTGACTCCTCACAACTTCCAGCATTGAAGGCAGCAGCCGATTTGGTTTCAGAAAGAATCACATCAATGCAGCACGGTATGTTTCCAATAGTTCACTTGCAGACTCCAGGACTGGGGGTGGGGATGTGGAAATCCAGCTCGGGGGGGCTACACTGACGCAAACTTTTCAACTTGTCCCAGGGAGTGTTAGAGCAGTGAGCTGCCAAATATTGTCTTTCCGGCTGGTCCTTGGGATAGGTCACTATTTATGTGCTTTTCTACTCATTAAGGTCAAGGGTTTTGGAACAGGAGGAGGCCATTCAGTGAGATCATGGCTGATCTGTATCCTAACTCCACCCACCCGCCTTGGCTCCATATCCCTCCTATTGATCTCCGATTTAAAATTATTAATTGGGCAACACGGTGGCATAGTGGTTAGCACTGGTGCCTCACAGCGCCAGAGACCCGGGTTCGAATCCGGCCTCGGGTGACTGTGTGGAGTTTGCACATTCTCCCCGTGTCTGCGTGGGTTTCCTCCGGGTGCTCCGGTTTCCTCCCACAGTCCAAAAATGTGCGGGTTAGGTTGATTTGGCTATGATAAATTGACCCTTAGTGTTAGGGGGGGATTAAATATGTGGGGATAGGATGGGATATGTTAGGGGGAATTAAATACGTGGAGTTACGGGGATAGGGTGGGATATGTGTCGGTGCAGGCTCGATGGGGATTCTGTGGGAGAAAGCAGGGACAGGGTACTGGATTTGGATGATCAGCCATGATCGTATTGAATGGTGGAGCAGGCTCGACGGGCCGAATGGCCTACTCCTGCTCCTAGTTTCTATGTTTCTATGAGCTGGCATCTACTGCTGTTTGCTTTAAGAAGTGTGGAACTCTCTCCCACAAAGGGTGGGAGAAGTGTTTCCCAACTTGTCTCCTGAATGGCCTGGCTCTGTTGGTGTCCCCTTATCCTAGACTCCCTCACCAGAGGAAAAAGTTTCCTATATTCCAGGGAATTCAAGCCTAGTTTATGGAATCTCTCCTCATAATCTAACACTTGGAGCCCTCGCAACATTCTGGTGAATCTGCTCTGCACTCCTTCCAAGGCCAATATATCCTTTCTACGGTGCGGTGCCCTTAACAGTACTCCAGCTGTGCCAGGGAACGGAACACTTGGAACAGCACGGGTTAGATACAGAGTAAAGCTCCCTCTACACTCTCCCAGGGTAGGTACAGCACGGGTTAGATACAGAGTAAAGCTCCCTCTACACTGTCCCCATCAAACACTCCCAGGGCAGGTACAGCACGGGTTAGATACAGAGTAAAGCTCCCTCTACACTGTCCCCATCAAACACTCCCAGGGCAGGTACAGCACGGGTTAGATACAGAGTAAAGCTCCCTCTACAGTGTCCCCATCAAACACTCCCAGGGCAGGTACAGCACGGGTTAGATACAGAGTAAAGCTCCCTCTACACTGTCCCCATCAAACACTCCCAGGGCAGGTACAGCACAGGTTAGATACAGAGTAAAGCTCCCTCTGTCAAGGGCTGGTACGGAGCAGGTTGAATCCCTGGTGTAGGGAGGGCGAAGGTCAGTCAGCGACCCGTGCATGTGTGGCCGCCTTGGGTTTTATCCACTTTCTGTAGCTCACCCTCCATGAATTCTAACACCGCTGGATTTCCTCAGCCTCTCAGGTGGTGAGATTTCTTTGCGGAGACCAGTCACGCTTTGTTTAATTGAAACTTCAGGGAGTTTACCTTTCGACCGATTTAACTGGGAGTCTTGGGATAAAGCTGAGGGTGACGGCTGCGGAGATTAACGGGACTTTCACAGCGAGTCGTGGTCACACTGACCTCACCCACCCAAACCAGAAACCATCGTTCTTTGCTAATCCTAGGACATCATAATTAAAAGGAAATCTCTCTTTGGGAGAAATGGAAAGCTAAAATCATCAAAACAGCAACTTTGTAACATTACAATTCAATTAAAACTAAAAAAAAAGTTAAACATGTCACCTGTTGTAACTGGGACCTTGGAATGAATGGAAACTCCATGGACCCGGAACAGGACGGTGCAGGGAGCTGGAAGGAGCTGGGCAAACCGGGTGTGATGGAGAGAGTGGCCCCGAGATTCTCACGGGCAGCGCTCTGAATCGAGTCGGCCGAATAAACCGTTCCAGGCCAGAGTGAGCCAGTGATGTGGGCACAGGGTCTGCCCTCTTCACCTGGCACCGCCACCCTCCCGGCTGATCCACACACTGCCTCGCTGGCAAGGGAATGTGCCCACAGCTGGGAGGGATCTCCCCGGGAATGTGCCCACAGTGGGAGATCTCTCCCTGGGAATGTGCCCACAGTGGGAGGGATCTCCCCGGGAATGTGCCCACAGCGGGAGATCTCTCCCCGGGAATGTGCCCACAGTGGGTGGGATCTCCCCGGGAATGTGCCCACAGTGGGAGGGATCTCCCCGGGAATGTGCCCACAGTGGGTGGGATCTCCCCGGGAATGCCCACAGTGGGAGGGATCTCCCTGGGAATGTGCCCACAGTGGGAGGGATCTCCCTGGGAATGTGCCCCCAGTGGGAGGGATCTCCCCGGGAATGTGCCCACAGCTGGAGGGATCTCCCCGGGAATGTGCCCACAGTGGGAGGGATCTCTCCTCCCAATGGGAATGTGCCCCGAGCTGGTAGCTGCCACTCACTCAGAGGGCGAGATGCCCCCCCCCATGCCCCCAAAGTTCAGGGGGGGGGGGGGGGGGCAATTTGCAGACAGCTGCCCCTCCCCTGGTCTCAGTGACACTGCCATCACACAAGGTGAAACAACTTCCTTCCTACAGAAATAATGCTTCAAAACAACCTGTAAAAAGTTGGGTTAACTTTGGTATCAAACTGATCACTCAGTGAGCGTTTGGCAAACTTTCAAAAACTGACATTTAAAATATTTTTCGATAAGGTTTCAGCTGCTTTTTTTGGATCATTTTTACATCAATAACTCTCTCCACCGAGAGAGAAAACATTGTAGCTAGGGGCCGCTAACAGACACTGAGTGTTCATTGGGTGTTAAACCAGAGAGAGGGGAGGATGGGCAGTACTGAGGGAGTGCCGCACTGTCGGAGGGGCAGTACCGAGGGAGCGCCGCACTGTCGGAGGGGCGGTACTGAGGGAGCGCCGCACTGTCGGAGGGGCGGTACCGAGGGAGCGCCGCACTGTCGGAGGGGCGGTACTGAGGGAGCGCCGCACTGTCGGAGGGGCGGTACTGAGGGAGCTCCGCACTGTCGGAGGGGCGGTACTGAGGGAGCGCCGCACTGTCGGAAGGGCAGTACTGAGGGAGCGCCGCACTGTCGGAGGGGCACTACTGAGGAGCGCCGCACTGTCGGAGGGGCAGTACTGAGGGAGCGCCACACTGTCGGAGGGGCAGTACTGAGGGAGAGCCGCACTGTCGGAGCTGCCGTCTTTCAGATGAGACGTTAAACCGAGGCCCCGTCTGCTCTCTCATGTGGACATAAAAGATCCCACGGCCACTATTGGAAGAAGAGCAGGGGGGAGTTCTCCCCGGCGTCCTGGGACCAATATTTATCCCTCAATCAACAATGACCAGATAATCTGTTTTTGTTATCACATTGCTGTTTGTGGGAGCTTGCTGTGCGCAAATTGGCTGCCGCGTTTCCCACATTACAACAGTGACTACACTTCAAAAAGTACTTCATTGGTTGTAAAGCGCTTTGGGACGTCCGGTGGTCGTGAAAGGCGCTGGAGAAATGTAAGTCTGTCTTTTGCACAGAGCCAGTTCTGGTCCAATTTCAGCCAGGCTGCCTTGCCGAGGGTTTTTGGGAGGGGTGGGGGGGCGAGAGAGAGGAGACGGCGGGACATCCTCGAACACACAGCGGGATTAGCAGAGACCTCCCGGGTCAGGCGGCTTCTTCTGCATCTTTGGTCTGGTTGTGGTACAAGAAACAAGTCTCTCTCTCCGCCCTCCGATCAAATACTCGGTGTCCTGCCCTGGGGAGGGGGGGGAGACGGGGAATCTCTGGAGGTTTGGGGAACTCAGTGTCTGTTTACTGACCATCGCTGGGGTTGAAGCACAAAGTTACTCGATACAGAACAAGATAAATTCAGTTTCTATGACAACGTTCCTAAATCTCTAAAATCTTTGGATGCTTTTCAGCCAGTTTAAAATATTTGGATACGTTCGAATCTGTTTAACTTCCTGTTGTTGGAGCCAGAGGAAGGTTGTGTGAAACAGTGCGGGGGTCCCACTCTGTGCGGGCGGAACCCGCCGACACTGGAGGTAGTTTTGTGTCGAAGTCTTTCGGTGACGGTCCGTCACCGGCGGTTACCGTGGATGTGGAGTGTTAAACAATGGCTCAAATTTGGAACATTCACGTCAGTTGAGGTAGGAATCTTTGGAGCGCCGGATCGCACCGGGTTAGTGCGCCGAAGCCCGGTTAAATTCGAATTAACCGGATTAAAGCCCGGTTAAAGTCGAATTAACCGGATTAAAGCCTGGTTAAAGTCGAATTAACTGGATTAAAGTCGAATTAACCGGTTAAAGCCCGATTAAAGTCGAATTAACCGGATTAAAGCCCGGTTAAAGTCGAATTAACCGGATTAAAGCCTGATTAAAGTCGAATTAACAGGATTAAAGTCGAATTAACTGGATTAAAGCCCGATTAAAGTCGAATTAACCGGATTAAAGCCTGGTTAAAGTCGAATTAACCGGATTAAAGCCCGGTTAAAGTCGAATTAACCGGATTAAAGTCGAATTAACCGGATTAAAGCCTGGTTAAAGTCGAATTAACTGGATTAAAGTCGAATTAACCAGATTAAAGCCCGGTTAAAGTTGAATTAACCGGATTAAAGCCCGGTTAAAGTCGAATTAACCGGATTAAAGCCTGGTTAAAGTCGAATTAACCGGATTAAAGTCGAATTAACTGGATTAAAGTCGAATTAACCGGATTAAAGACCGGTTAAAGTCGAATTAACCGGATTAAAGCCCGGTTAAAGTCGAATTAAAGACCGGTTAAAGTCGAGTTAACCGGATTAAAGCCCGATTAAAGTCAAATTAACGGATTAAAGCCCGGTTAAAGTCGAATTAACGGATTAAAGACCGGTTAAAGTCGAATGAAAGCCGGATTAAAATCCGGTTAAAGTCGGGTTAAAACCGGTGTCAGACCTTTGGCTCAGAGAATAACAAAATACAAGTTTTGGAATGGGAGGATGGAGGCGCTCAGGCTCTCGGTGTCGCCAGGTGCTGCTCGATCACCACCTGGAGCTGTGTGGCGGCTCGGTCTCGGTCTCGGCCGTTCTCGGAAGCTGGATCTCCGTTCTGAAACAAAGGATAAGGTGAGAGGAGCGTCAGGGCGGTGGGCAGAAACCAGAAATGGGTGACCGGCGGTTACCGGGGTGACCAGCAGACCCGTGAGGCCCCTTCCCCTCCCCGTGAGTTCAGGTCTCACCGTACTCACCAGCTCGGTCATCTCCATCTCTCTCCCCACTTCATCCTTCCTGTCTGTCTCCAGGTGGCCATTCTGCCCCTCCGGGGCCGTGCTGTTCCCAGCCTGTGGGACCGTCCAACTCTCCTTCACGCCCTTACAGCCAAACAGACTGCAACACACGGAGAGAGAGAGAGAGTGAGCGTCCCATCAAAACACATCAGCCCCCCCCCCACTCCGCTCCATCTCCCACCCTCCCTGTGTGTCCCCTCCCCCCTAACCCCTCCCGTGAGACCCCCTCCCCTCCCCCGAGAGACCCCCTCCCCTCCCCCGAGAGACTCCTCCCCTCCCGAGACCCCTCCCCTCCTCCGAGAGACCCCCCCCGCCCCGTGAGACCCCCTCCCCTCCCCCGAGACCCCACCCCTCCCGAGACCCCTCCCCCGAGAGACCCGTCCCCTCCCCCGAGAGACCCCCTCCCCTCCCCCGAGAGACCCGTCCCCTCCCCCGAGAGACCCCCTCCCCTCCCTCGAGACCCCTCCCCTCCCCCGAGAGACCCCCTCCCCTCCCCCGAGAGACCCCCTCCCCTCCCCCGAGACCCCTCCCCCCCGAGAGACCCCCACCCCTGCCCCGAGAGACCCCCTCCCCCGAGACCCCCTCCCCTCCCCCGAGACCCGTTGCCCAAGACCCCGCCCCCGTGACACACCTCCCCCGAGAACCCCTCCCCTCCCCGAGACCCCCTCCCCCCCAAACCCCTCCCCTCCCCCCGAGACCCCTCCCCTCCCCCGAGACCCCCTCCCCCCAAACCCCTCCCCTCCCCTCCCCCGAGACCCCTCTCCTCCCACGAGAGACCCCCTCCCCCCAAACCCCTCCCCTCCCCCGAGAGACCAGCACCTTCTCCGGTATCCGAGCATGAGGAAGAGAACGCAGAAGATGATGCAGGCCATTCCGATGTGAATCCCGACCACAATCCCACTCAGCGGGCTCTCCGGTGACTTCTTACAGTCACAGGCGGGGTCTCGCGGGGCTGTGAGCAACGACACAGGAGTTAGCGAGCGGTCAGTGTACAGACACACAAGGGGGTCTAGACAGACACACAAGGGGGTCTAGACAGACACACAAGGGAGTCTAGACAGTCACACAAGGGGGTCTAGACAGACACACAAGGGGGTCTAGACAGACACACAAGGGGGTCTAGACAGACACACAAGGGGGTCTAGACAGTCACACAAGGGGGTCTAGACAGTCACACAAGGGGGTCTAGACAGTCACACAAGGGGGTCTAGACAGACACACAAGGGGGTCTAGACAGACACACAAGGGGGTCTAGACAGTCACACAGACTTTGCGAGTAGACTTGCCTGGTTTCTCCGCGCTGTCCCTCAGAGACACGAATCGCCCAGTACTGTTGCCGTCTCCGTGCTGGTTGAACGCCAGCATTTTGATCTCGTACAACGCCGAGGGTTCTGGGAACAGAAGCAGAAAGGCATCAAACTGGGGTCAAATCAATCAAGAAAACAAAGCCATAAACTGCGGAGGTCGGAAACACTCAGCAGCTCAAGCAGCATCGGAGGAGGATGGATATCACCGCTCCTCTCTCCTGAGCTGCAGGACCCTCGTCCTACACTCTTCCCCCCTCCCCCCACACTCTTCCCCCCTCCCCCCATCCTCAGCTTGTTAGGGTCCCAGCCGTGGCTCAGTGGGCAGCACTCTCGCCCGAGTCAGCAGGTTCGAGTCCCACTCCAGAGACTTGAGCACAAAATCTAGGCCGACACTCCAGAGCGCCGCACTGTCGGAGGGGCGGTACTGAGGGAGCGCCGCACTGTCGGAGGGGCGGTACTGAGGGAGCGCCGCACTGTCGGAGGGGCAGTACTGAGGGAGCGCCGCACTGTTGGAGGGGCGGTACTGAGGGAGCGCCACACTGTCGGAGGGGCGGTACTGAGGGAGCGCCGCACTGTCGGAGGGTCAGTACTGAGGGAGCGCCGCACTGTCAGAGGGGCAGTACTGAGGGAGCGCCGCACTGTCGGAGGGGCGGTACTGAGGGAGCGCCGCACTGTCGGAGGGGCGGTACTGAGGGAGCGCCGCACTGTCGGAGGGGCAACACTGAGGGAGCGCCTGCACTGTCGGTGGGGCGATACTGAGGGAGCTCCGCACTGTCGGAGGGGCGGTACTGAGGGAGCGCCGCACTGTCGGAGGGGCAGTACTGAGGGAGCGCCGCACTGTCGGAGGGGCAGTACTGAGGGAGCGCCGCACTGTCGGAGGGGCAGTACTGAGGGAGCGCCGCACTGTCGGAGGGGCGGTACTGAGGGAGCGCCGCACTGTCGGAGGGGCAGTACTGAGGGAGCGCCGCACTGTCGGAGGTGCCATCATTCGGATGAGATGTTAAACTGAGGCCCCGTCTGCTCTCAGGTGGATGTAAAAGATCCCACGGCCACTATTTTGAAGAAGAGCAGGGGAATTCTCCCCGGTGTCCTGGGGCCAATATTTATCCCTCAACCAACATCACTAAAACAGATGATCTGGTCATTATCACATTGCTGTTTGTGGGAGCTTGCTGTGCACAAATTGGCTGCCGCGTTTCCCACATTACAACAGTGACTACACTTCACAAGTACTTCATTGGCTGTGAAGCGCTTTGGGACGCCCTGAATGTGGAAGGGGCGGGAGAAATCTTCCTTTCTACAATCTTGGGTGTTGCGAGCCCGAAGCCTGGTCTGTGGGACGCTCTGTGGATCCCGCCTGCCCGCGGCGCGCTGTGACTGACGAGTGCGTTGGTTCGGCGAGCACCGCACTTACCCAGGTGAGCGATGGTGAAGGTGGTGGCAGTGGCGGACAGGAGCGCCGGCCCCAGCAGCCGGGGACTCTGCACCTTCCTGTGGTACAGCTTGTATCCGGTGATCAGGCCCGGCCGGGCGGGGCGCTCCCAAAACGCCTGTACCGACGTGGAGTTCCACACACGGGCGAAGAACGTCACCGCGCCTGGAACTGATGGAGTGACAAGGTCAAACATTTGGACACCAGACTGACAGGACGCTCGCCCCCTCCCCTCCCCTCCTCCAAACGTTCTGTGGGCGCCACACGAGTCAGGTGACGACTATTCGACTCTGGAAGGCTGCACAGCCTCACCCGACATGCCAACACCTACCAGCAGGGGTCAGTGGTGTGGCATGCTCTCCACCACTGGGGGTTTCCCCCGCCTCATGTCTGGATCTGTTCCAGACTCATTGATCGGGTCTGATTGCTCGGGAACCCGACAAACGGCCCACCGCTCCCCGATTGCAGGCTGGTTGAGATGAGATAACTCGGACAGGCCTTCCTCAGGTCCCAGCCGTGGCTCAGTGGGCAGCTCTCTCGCCTCAGAGTCACAAAGTCGTGGGTTCGAGCCCCGCTCCAGAGACTTGAGCACAAAATCTAGGCCGTCAGTCCCAGTGCAGTACTGAGGGAGCGCCGCACTGTCGAAGGGGCAGTACTGAGGGAGCGCCGCGCTGTCGGAGGGGCGGTACTGAGGGAGCGCCGCACTGTCGGAGGGGCGGTACTGAGGGAGCGCCGCACTGTCGGAGTGGCGGTACTGAGGGAGCGCCGCACTGTCGGAGGGGCGGTACTGAGGGAGCGCCGCACTGTCGGAGGGACGGTACTGAGGTAGCGCCGCACTGTCGGAGGGGCGGTACTGAGGGCGCGCCGCACTGTCGGAGGGGCGGTACTGAGGGAGCGCCGCACTGTCGGAGGGGCGGTACTGAGGGAGCGCCGCACTGTCAGAGGTGCTGTCTTTTGGATGAGACGTTAAACCGAGGCCCCGTCTGCTCTCTCAGGTGGATGTAAAAGATCTCATGGCCACTATTGGAAGAGGAGCAGGGGAGTTCCCCCCGGTGTCCTGGGGCCAATATTTATCCTTCGACCAACATCACTAAAACAGATGATCCGGTCATCATCACATTGCTGTTTGTGGGAGCTTGCTGTGCACACATTGGCTGCTGCGTTTCCCACAACAGTGACTACACTTCAAAAAAGTACTTCATTAGCTGTGAAACAACAGCAACAACAACGTGCATTTATATAGCACCTTTAACGTAGTAAAACGTCCCAAGGTGCTTCACAGGAGCGATTATAAAACAAAACTAAACACCGAGCCACAAAGTAGATATTAGGACAGGTGACCAAAAGCTTGGTCAAAGAGGGAGGTTTTAAAGGAGGAGAGAGGCGGAGAGGTTTAGGGAGGGAGGTAAATCGCTTTGGGATGTCCGGAGGTGGTGAAAGGCGCTATATAAATGTAGGTTCTTGTGCTCCTGGTCTGTAGGGCTGAGTGAGTGGGGCCGGAGTCTCCTCACCTTCCCCTGCTGTGGTGGCTGTGACCAGCTGGGACTGCCTGCTGGCTCCCAGGGGTGAGTAGGCTTTGACGTACATGGAATAGGCGGTGCCGGGCTCCAGGTTGGTGAAGAGGTGCTGGAACGTTGTCTTGCTGACGGCCTCCTGGAACTCCTTCCCATCCGGGTCTGGTGAACGAGCGCAGGCAAAACACAGGGTCAACCGGCAGACTGGCCTCCTCACTCCTCACATCCCCCCGTCCCCCGGCAGTGAAGGGCCACAGTCCCCACCCCACCCGCACCCCCAGGCCCCAGATAACCCCCCACCCACACCCCCAGATAACCCCCCCACCCACCTCCAGCTAACCCCCCCACCCACCTCCAGCTAACCCCCCCCACCCCCACATAACCACCCCACCCCCACATAACCACCCACCCCCAGATAACCCCCCCAACCCCACCCCCACCCCCCACCCCCACATAACCCCACCACCCCGAGCTAACCCCCCCACCCCCAGATAACCACCCACCCCCACCCCCAGATAACCCCCCCTCCCCCAACCCCCCACCCCAAGCTAACACCCCCTCCCCCAACCCCCTTTATCTCAGGTTACAGGAGAGGGGAGCTGGGAAGAGGGGTTGGGGGGGGGGGTTTGGGGGGGGAGGGGTGGAGGGGTTGGGGGTGTGGGGGGGAGGGTTTGGGGTGTCGGAGGGGGAGGGGTTGGGGTGTTGGGGGAGGAGGGGTTGGGGTTGGGGGGGCACAGGGTCGGGGGAGGCGGGGGGCAGTGACTGAGCCCGGGCCCGTGCTGTGATGGCTCTTCCAGTGATGCCCCTCGGCCTGTGTGAGCATCTCCCGGGGGCAGAGGGCAGACTGGGCGCTGGCGGACGGGGGAATTGGGAATGACGGTCACCTACCCGCTGCCTCCCGGATGTGCAGGACGTAGCCGATAATCTCCTCGGTGACGGCGAGGGCGGGCTCCCGCCAGGATAACCGGATGGCGTTGCGGGACACAGCGGCAGCGCTCAGATCCTCGGGAGGTTCGGGCAGCTCCTGGGAGAGGGCGACAGCGAGCCGCGCGCTGGCCTGGTTGGTGCCGGCGCTGTTCTTGGCGATGCACTGGTAGATCGCCTCGTCTGACGAGGTGATGCGGTTTATAATTAGCGTGCTGAAAGGAAGAGGCAGAGTTACAGGCGCTCGGGCCCAATCCTCAACAATGAGAAATAAATACCCTGCCCCAGGGCACCGACTCTCCGCGGGGACCGGACTCTCTCCCGTACCCCGCGCGGGAGCCCAGCCACTGAGTGCGGGGCCTAGGGCATGGGGACGTAACAGCCCGAGCTCGACTCTGTGCCTGACCTCAGTACTGAGGGAGCGCCGCACTGTCGGAGGGGCAGTACTGAGGGAGCGCCGCACTGTCGGAGGGGCAGTAATGAGGGAGCGCCGCACTGTCAGAGGGCAGTACTGAGGGAGCGCCGCACTGTCGGAGGGGGAGTACTGAGGGAGCGCCGCACTGTCGGAGGGGCAGTACTGAGGGAGCGCCGCACTGTCGGAGGGGCGGTACTGAGGGAGCGCCGCACTGTCGGAGGGGCAGTACTGAGGGAGCGCCGCACTGTCGGAGGGGCCGTACTGAGGGAGCGCCGCACTGTCGGACGGGCAGTACTGAGGGAGCGCCGCACTGTCGGAGGGGCGGTACTGAGGGAGCTCCGCACTGTCGGACGGGCAGTACTGAGGGAGCGCCGCACTGTCGGAGGGGCCGTACTGAGGGAGCGCCGCACTGTCGGAGGGGCGGTACTGAGGGAGCGCCGCACTGTCGGAGGGGCGGTACTGAGGGAGCGCCGCACTGTCGGAGGGGCAGTACTGAGGGAGCGCCGCACTGTCGGAGGGGCGGTACTGAGGGAGCGCCGCACTGTCGGAGGGGCAGTACTGAGGGAGCGCCGCACTGTCGGAGGGGCAGTACTGAGGGAGCGCCGCACTGTCGGAGGGGCGGTACTGAGGGAGCGCCGCACTGTCGGAGGGGCGGTATTGAGGGAGTGCCGCACTGTCGGAGGAGCGGTATTGAGGGAGCGCCGCACTGTCGGAGGGGCCGTCTTTCGGATGAGACGTTAAACCGAGGTCCCGTCTGTTCTCTCAGGTGGACGTAAAAGATCCCAGGGCCACTATTGGAAGAAGAGCAGGGGGAGTTCTCCCCGGTGTCCAGTGGCCAATATTTATCCCTCAACCAACATCACTAAAACAGATGATCTGGTCATGGCTGGTTTCGCCCCTGCTTAGCACACGGGTTCCGAAGCAACATGGAGCCGCGGATAAATCAGCACGGGGTGGGGATCGAATCCGAGCGAGTTGGGGTTACATCTGGCCGTTGTGTGACACCCCAAGGCAGCAGGGGTAGCTGAAGGTATAAAGAAACCCGGGCGTTCACAAGCCAGAAATGTCAGTGTTCCTGATTGAACCTGCCCCGCCATTCTGGTGCAGACCAAGTGATAGAATAGTCTTAGCCCTGTGAAGGTGACATCGGACGTTATACAGCAGGGTTCACTGACAGTGCATTACCCCCCTCCCTCCCCCTCCCTCCCCCAGCGCCCCAAGTTGGGGACCACTTACCGGCGGCCGTGCTCACCCTCTGCCATGATTACCTGTTGCTGTGGGTCAGTTTGATGTTCTCGTTGGGCGTTGAAAGGACGTTGCCGTTTTTCAGCCAGACCAGGTGCGGCTCCGGGACGCCCTGGGCCACGCAGGTGAAGACCGCTGTACCTCCGGCCGGCTTGCTGACCGACTGCGGCCACTGCACAAACTCGGGAGGAGCTGCGGACAGAAGCAGAGCGCGTTAATCCCGAGGGCGGAGCTGGAGGCCGCGGGTCAGCCCGTACCCAACGGCAAAGAGTGGCCTCGTCCTGAGGGAGGAGACCGTGGAATCCGTTCAGCTTAGCCCCTCCAACATCTGTCTGACCAACTTACCCGAGCCCCAACATCTGTCTGAGCATCTTGCCCCTGACCCCAACATCTGTCTGACCAACTTACCCGAGCCCCAACATCTGTCTGACCAACTTACCCCTGACCCACTTACCCGAGCTCCAACATCTGTCTGACCAACTTACCCGAGCCCCAATATCTGTCTGAGCATCTTACCCGAGCTCCAACATCTGTCTGACCCCCCAACATCTGTCTGAGCATCCTACCGCTGTCACCCAACATCTGTCTGACCAATTTAACCCTGACCCCCAACATCTGTCTGAGCATCTTACCCCTGACCCCCAACATCTGTCTGTGCATCTTACCGCTGTCACCCAACATCTGTCTGACCAATTTAACCCTGACCCCCAACATCTGTCTGAGCATCTTACCCCTGACCCCCAACATCTGTCTGACCAACTTACCCCCAACATCTGTCTGTGCATCTTACCCCGACCCTCAACATCTGTCTGACCCCCAACATCTGTCTGACCAACTTACCCGACACCCAACATCTGTCTGACCATCTCACTCCTCATTCCAACATCTGTCTGACCATCTTACCCCTGACCCCCAACATCTGGCTGACCATCTTACCCCTGGCCCCCCCCAACATCTATCTAACCATCTTACTCCTCATCCCAACATCTGTCTGACCATCTCACTCCTCATCCCAACACCTGTCTGACCATCTCACTCCTCATCCCAACACCTGTCTGACCATCTCACTCCTCATCCCAACATCCGTTTGACCATCTCACTCCTCATTTCAACACCTGGGCTCTTCCTGTTCTGAGCATGGGGCTCAGTACCAAACATGACGATGCAGTCACTCACCGAGTCATTGGGCGAGAGTGGAACCAGAGATTTTTAAAAAAGTCTTCACAGTGCGTTGCTGAAAGTTGGTCAATCTCTTGCGAGAGTCAACCCCAGGTATCAGTTCCCAGCGTTGCTGGAATCTGAATTGTGCCTCTGCGTGTGTTGCGTTGCGGAGGTGAGGGAGAGGTCAGCGGCGGCACTGTCGGAGCTGGGCTAAAGCGCTGTCCATATGTTCAGAGTCGGCAGGTTGGGAACGGTGGGAGAGAATTACAGCCCCCAACACTGGCGGGAGCGTTGGATGCGATTCCCAAACTAAAGAGTGCTTCATCATGTGCCTTTGAACGTGTACTTCACCCTGTCTCGAGGGGTTTCTCTGTCCCCCTTCCAGCTGTGCTGGAAGGCCAGCACTAATTTATTACTTTTAACCGAAAAGCTCACAATCGATTCTGGTCGCCGTGGCCCCTTCAATTCTCTCACCCTTCACTCCAGAACGCTGGCACGACAAAAGAACCAGGCAGACAATAGGGGCCGGGGAATCTCTCCTCCCTCATCTCCCCCTCCCCCAGCCCGCGCTCCCCATTATCTGTCGGTGCTGTGGAGAATCCGCTTTGTCTGACTGCTCATTCTTTCCAGTCCCCCTTTGTGCAAGTTCAGGGTGCGGAGGGCAGAGGTCGCGACCTGTCTCAGGGACCCTGCTTTGACACAGTCCGGTGAGCACTTTGTACGCCGGAGTTACCCCAGCTGTCCGGGCAGCTGCCCGTGAGAATACTTTGGGCTTTATATTTTAAAATTAAAACAGGTCAGTAATTGTCGGACTGCCCCCTTCTCCCAGCGACAGAGGCATCGCCCTAGATTTCATCAACGGCAGAGGACAACGTCTGACTTTAAACTTGGTAACTCCCTCCCGAACCCTCTCCGCCTCTCGCTCCCCCTTTAACACGCTTCTTAAAACCGACCTCTTTGACCAAGCTTTTGGTCACCTGTCCTAATATCTCCTTACATGGCTCAGAGTCTGATATCCGCTCCTGTGAAGCACCCTGGGACGTTTTACATTACACAGGATTACATCGGATATACGACACAGAAACAGGCCATTCGGCCCAACCAGTCCATGCCGGCGTTTATGCTCCACTCGAGCCTCCTCCCGTCTTTCCTCATCTAACTCTATCAGCATAACCCTCTATTCCCTTCTCCCTCATATGTTTGTCTAGCCTCCCCTTAAATGCATCGATACTATTCGCCTCAACCACTCCCTGTGGTAGCGAGTTCCACATTCTCACCACTCTCTGGGTAAAGAAGTTTCTCCTGAATTCCCTATTGGATTTCTTGGTGACTATCTTATATTGATGGCCTCTAGTTATGCTCTTCCCCACAAGTGGAAACATTCTCTCTCTATCCACTCTATCAAAACCTTTCATCATTTTAAAGACCTCTATTCGGTCACCCCGCAGCCTTTTTTTATTCAAGAGAAAAGAGACCCAGCCTGTCCATCCTTTCCTGATATGAATACCCTCGCATTTCTGGTATCATCCTTGTAAATCTTCTCTGCACCCTCTCCAGTGCCTCTATATCCTTTTTATAATATGGTGACCAGAACTGCACGCAGTACTCTAAGTGTGGCCTAACCAAGGTTTGATACAGGTTCAGCATAACTTCCCCACTTTTCAATTCAGTCCCTCTAGAAATAAACCCGAGTGCGTTAAAGGCACGATATAAAGTCAGGTAGTTGCTGGACTCGTGTGACTGGCTGGGCTCAGAGAGTGACTGACACACCAACGTACCTTGTACCACCAGCCGGCCCTGGGCCGTTCGCCGCACTCGGGTCCCTGGCTTGTTGGCCGCACAAACATAAACCCCCGAGTGATGGACGGTGACATCAGAGATCATCAGATTCCCCGTCCCGAGCACCTCGATCCCATCCACTCCGATCGATCGTCCATCTGGCATGGAACGGGAACAGGAAAACCAGGAGTTACAGACTGGGAGTGAGTTACGCAGAGTCTGGGAGCGAGGAGTCCGGGAGTGAGGAGTCCGGGAGTGAGGAGTCCGGGAGTGAGTTACACAGAGTCTGGGAGTGAGGAGTCTGGGAGTGAGGAGTCCGGGAGTGAGTTACACAGAGTCCGGGAGTGAGGAGTCTGGGAGCGAGGAGTCCGGGAGTGAGTTGTCCGGGAGTGAGTTACACAGAGTCCGGGAGTGAGGAGTCTGGGAGCGAGGAGTCTGGGAGCGAGGAGTCCGGGAGTGAGTTGTCCGGGAGTGAGTTACGCAGAGTCTGGGAGTGAGGAGTCTGGGAGCGAGGAGTCCGGGAGTGAGTTACACGGAGTCTGGGAGTGAGGAGTCTGGGGGCGAGGAGTCTGGGGGCGAGGAGTCCGGGAGTGAGGAGTCCGGGAGTGAGTTACGCAGAGTCTGGGAGTGAGGAGTCTGGGAGCGAGGAGTCCGGGAGTGAGTTACACAGAGTCTGGGAGTGAGTTACGAGGAGTCTGGGAGTGAGGAGTCCGGGAGTGAGGAGTCCGGGAGCGAGGAGTCCGGGAGTGAGTTACACAGAGTCTGGGAGTGAGGAGTCTGGGAGTGAGGAGTCCGGGAGTGAGTTACACAGAGTCTGGGAGTGAGGAGTCTGGGAGCGAGGAGTCCGGGAGTGAGGAGTCTGGGAGTGAGTTACGCAGAGTCTGGGAGTGAGGAGTCTGGGAGCGAGGAGTCCGGGAGTGAGTTACACAGAGTCTGGGAGTGAGGAGTCCGGGAGTGAGTTACACAGAGTCTGGGAGTGAGTTACGCAGAGTCTGGGAGCGAGGAGTCCGGGAGTGAGTTACACAGAGTCTGGGAGCGAGGAGTCCGGGAGTGAGTTACACAGAGTCTGGGAGTGAGGAGTCTGGGAGCGAGGAGTCCGGGAGTGAGGAGTCTGGGAGTGAGTTACGCAGAGTCTGGGAGTGAGGAGTCTGGGAGTGAGGAGTCCGGGAGCGAGGAGTCCGGGAGTGAGTTACACAGAGTCTGGGAGTGAGGAGTCTGGGAGTGAGTTACGCAGAGTCTGGGAGCGAGGAGTCTGGGAGCGAGGAGTCCCGGAGTGAGTTACACAGAGTCTGGGAGCGAGGAGTCCGGGAGTGAGTTACACAGAGTCTGGGAGTGAGTTACGAGGAGTCTGGGAGTGAGGAGTCCGGGAGTGAGGAGTCTGGGAGCGAGGAGTCCGGGAGTGAGTTACACAGAGTCTGGGAGCGAGGAGTCCGGGAGTGAGTTACACAGAGTCCGGGAGCGAGGAGTCTGGGAGCGAGGAGTCCGGGAGTGAGTTACACAGAGTCTGGGAGTGAGGAGTCCGGGAGTGAGGAGTCCGGGAGTGAGTTACACAGAGTCCGGGAGTGAGTTACGAGGAGTCTGAGAGTGAGGAGTCCGGGAGTGAGTTACACAGAGTCTGGGAGTGAGGAGTCCGGGAGTGAGTTACACAGAGTCTGGGAGTGAGGAGTCCGGGAGTGAGTTACACAGAGTCTGGGAGTGAGGAGTCCGGGAGTGAGTTACGAGGAGTCTGGGAGTGAGGAGTCCGGGAGTGAGTTACGAGGAGTCTGGGAGTGAGGAGTCTGGGAGTGAGGAGTCCGGGAGTGAGTTACGAGGAGTCTGGGAGTGAGGAGTCTGGGAGTGAGTTACACAGAGTCTGGGAGTGAGGAGTCTGGGAGTGAGGAGTCCGGGAGTGAGTTACACAGAGTCTGGGAGTGAGGAGTCCAGGAGTGAGTTACACAGAGTCTGGGAGTGAGGAGTCCGGGAGTGAGTTACGAGGAGTCTGGGAGTGAGGAGTCCGGGAGTGAGGAGTCCGGGAGTGAGTTACGAGGAGTCTGGGAGTGAGGAGTCTGGGAGCGAGGAGTCTGGGAGCGAGGAGTCTGGGAGTGAGTTACACGGAGTCTGGGAGTGAGGAGTCTGGGAGTGAGGAGTCTGGGAGTGAGGAGTCCGGGAGCGAGGAGTCTGGGAGCGAGGAGTCTGGGAGTGAGGAGTCCGGGAGTGAGGAGTCCGGGAGTGAGGAGTCCGGGAGCGAGGAGTCTGGGAGTGAGGAGTCCGGGAGTGAGTTGTCCGGGAGTGAGTTACGCAGAGTCTGGGAGTGAGGAGTCTGGGAACGAGGAGTCTGGGAGCGAGGAGTCCGGGAGTGAGTTACACGGAGTCTGGGAGTGAGTTACACGGAGTCTGGGAGTGAGGAGTCTGGGAGCGAGGAGTCTGGGAGCGAGGAGTCTGGGAGCGAGGAGTCCGGGAGTGAGGAGTCCGGGAGTGAGTTACGCAGAGTCTGGGAGTGAGGAGTCTGGGAGCGAGGAGTCCGGGAGTGAGTTACACAGAGTCTGGGAGTGAGTTACGAGGAGTCTGGGAGTAAGGAGTCCGGGAGTGAGGAGTCTGGGAGTGAGGAGTCCGGGAGTGAGTTGTCCGGGAGTGAGTTACGAGGAGTCTGGGAGTGAGGAGTCCGGGAGTGAGAGTCTGGGAGTGAGGAGTCCGGGAGTGAGTTACACAGAGTCTGGGAGTGAGGAGTCCGGGAGTGAGGTACACAGAGTCTGGGAGTGAGTTACGAGGAGTCTGGGAGTAAGGAGTCCGGGAGTGAGGAATCCGGGAGTGAGGAGTCTGGGAGTGAGGAGTCGGGGAGCGAGGAGTCTGGGAGCGAGGAGTCCGGGAGCGAGGAGTCCGGGAGCGAGGAGTCCGGGAGTGAGTTACACAGAATCTGGGAGTGAGGAGTCCGGGAGTGAGGAGTCTGGGAGCGAGGAGTCCGGGAGTGAGTTACACAGAGTCCGGGTGTGAGTTACGAGGAGTCTGGGAGTGAGGAGTCTGGGAGTGAGGAGTCTGGGAGCGAGGAGTCCGGGAGTAAGTTACACAGAGTCTGGGAGTGAGGAGTCCGGGAGTGAGGAGTCCGGGAGTGAGTTACACTGAGTCTGGGAGTGAGGAGTCCGGGAGTGAGTTACACAGAGTCTGGGAGTGAGGAGTCTGGGAGTGAGTTACACAGCGTCCGGGAGTGAGGAGTCTGGGAGTGAGGAGTCCGGGAGTGAGTTACACAGAGTCTGGGAGTGAGGAGTCGGGAGTGAGGAGTCTGGGAGTGAGTTACACAGAATCCGGGAGTGAGGAGTCCGGGAGTGAGTTACGAGGAGTCTGGGAGTGAGGAGTCTGGGAGTGAGGAGTCCGGGAGCGAGGAGACCGGGAGTGAGTTACACAGAATCCGGGAGTGAGGAGTCCGGGAGTGAGTTACACAGAGTCTGGGAGTGAGGAGTCTGGGAGTGAGGAGTCCGGGAGTGAGTTACACAGAGTCTGGGAGCGCGGAGTCCGGGAGTAAGTTACACAGAGTCCGGGAGTGAGGAGTCTGGGAGTGAGTTACACAGAGTCTGGGAGTGAGGAGTCCGGGAGTGAGGAGTCCGGGAGTGAGTTACACAGAGTCTGGGAGTGAGGAGTCTGGGAGCGAGGAGTCCGGGAGTGAGTTACACAGAGTCTGGGAGTGAGGAGTCCAGGAGTGAGGAGTCCGGGAGTGAGTTACACAGAGATTGGGAGTGAGGAGTCTGGGGGTGAGTTACACAGCGTCCGGGAGTGAGGAGTCTGGGAGTGAGGAGTCCGGGAGTGAGTTACACAGAGTCTGGGAGTGAGGAGTCGGGAGTGAGGAGTCTGGGAGTGAGTTACACAGAGTCTGGGAGTGAGGAGTCCGGGAGTGAGTTACACAGAATCCGGGAGTGAGGAGTCCGGGATTGAGTTACGAGGAGTCTGGGAGTGAGGAGTCCGGGAGTGAGGAGTCCGGGAGCGAGGAGTCCGGGAGTGAGTTACACAGAGTCTGGGAGTGAGGAGTCTGGGAGTGAGTTACACAGCGTCCGGGAGTGAGGAGTCTGGGAGTGAGGAGTCCGGGAGTGAGTTACACAGAGTCTGGGAGTGAGGAGTCGGGAGTGAGGAGTCTGGGAGTGAGTTACACAGAGTCTGGGAGTGAGGAGTCCGGGAGTGAGTTACACAGAATCCGGGAGTGAGGAGTCCGGGAGTGAGTTACGAGGAGTCTGGGAGTGAGGAGTCTGGGAGTGAGGAGTCCGGGAGCAAGGAGACCGGGAGTGAGTTACACAGAATCCGGGAGTGAGGAGTCCGGGAGTGAGTTACACAGAGTCTGGGAGTGAGGAGTCTGGGAGTGAGGAGTCCGGGAGTGAGTTACACAGAGTCTGGGAGCGCGGAGTCCGGGAGTAAGTTACACAGAGTCCGGGCGTGAGGAGTCTGGGAGTGAGTTACACAGAGTCTGGGAGTGAGGAGTCCGGGAGTGAGGAGTCCGGGAGTGAGTTACACAGAGTCTGGGAGTGAGGAGTCTGGGAGCGAGGAGTCCGGGAGTGAGTTACACAGAGTCTGGGAGTGAGGAGTCCAGGAGTGAGGAGTCCGGGAGTGAGTTACACAGAGTCTGGGAGTGAGGAGTCTGGGAGTGAGTTACACAGAGTCTGGGAGTGAGGAGTCCGGGAGTGAGTTACACAGAGTCTGGGAGTGAGGAGTCTGGGAGTGAGTTACACAGCGTCTGGGAGTGAGGAGTCTGGGAGTGAGTTACACAGAGTCCGGGAGTGAGTTACGAGGAGTCTGGGAGTGAGGAGTCTGGGAGTGAGGAGTCCGGGAGTGAGTTACGAGGAGTCTGGGAGTGAGGAGTCCGGGAGTGAGGAGTCCGGGAGTGAGTTACACAGAGTCCGGGAGCGAGGAGACCGGGAGCGAGGAGTCTGGGAGTGAGGAGTCTGGGAGTGAGTTACACAGAGTCCGGGAGCGAGGAGTCCGGGAGTGAGGAGTCTGGGAGTGAGGAGTCTGGGAGTGAGTTACACAGAGTCTGGGAGTGAGGAGTCTGGGAGTGAGGAGTCTGGGAGTGAGGAGTCCGGGAGTGAGTTACACAGAGTCTGGGAGTGAGGAGTCTGGGAGCGAGGAGTCCGGGAGTGAGGAGTCCGGGAGTGAGTTACGCAGAGTCTGGGAGTGAGGAGTCTGGGAGCGAGGAGTCTGGGAGTGAGGAGTCTGGGAGTGAGGAGTCTGGGAGTGAGTTACACAGAGTCCGGGAGCGAGGAGTCCGGGAGTGAGGAGTCTGGGAGTGAGTTACACAGAGTCTGGGAGTGAGGAGTCTGGGAGTGAGGAGTCCGGGAGTGAGTTACACAGAGTCTGGGAGTGAGGAGTCTGGGAGTGAGGAGTCTGGGAGTGAGTTACACAGAGTCTGGGAGTGAGGAGTCTGGGAGCGAGGAGTCCGGGAGTGAGGAGTCCGGGAGTGAGTTACGCAGAGTCTGGGAGTGAGGAGTCTGGGAGCGAGGAGTCCGGGAGTGAGTTACACAGAGTCTGGGAGTGAGTTACGCAGAGTCTGGGAGCGAGGAGTCTGGGAGTGAGGAGTCCGGGAGTGAGTTACACAGAGTCTGGGAGCGAGGAGTCCGGGAGTGAGTTACACAGAGTCTGGGAGTGAGTTACGAGGAGTCCGGGAGCGAGGAGTCTGGGAGCGAGGAGTCCGGGAGTGAGTTACACAGAGTCTGGGAGTGAGGAGTCTGGGAGTGAGTTACGAGGAGTCTGGGAGTGAGGAGTCTGGGAGCGAGGAGTCCGGGAGTGAGTTACACAGAGTCTGGGAGTGAGGAGTCTGGGAGTTACGAGGAGTCTGGGAGTGAGGAGTCCGGGAGCGAGGAGTCTGGGAGCGAGGAGTCCGGGAGTGAGTTACACAGAGTCTGGGAGTGAGGAGTCCGGGAGTGAGGAGTCTGGGAGTGAGGAGTCTGGGAGTGAGGAGTCCGGGAGTGAGGAGTCCGGGAGTGAGTTACGAGGAGTCTGGGAGTGAGATGTCCGGGAGTGAGGAGTCCGGGAGTGAGTTACGAGGAGTCTGGGAGTGAGGAGTCTGGGAGTGAGTTACACAGAGTCTGGGAGTGAGGAGTCTGGGAGTGAGGAGTCCAGGAGTGAGTTACACAGAGTCTGGGAGTGAGGAGCGTGGGAGTGCGGAGTCTGGGAGTGAGGAGTCTGGGAGCGAGGAGTCTGGGAGCGAGGAGTCTGGGAGTGAGTTACACAGAGTCTGGGAGTGAGTTACGAGGAGTCTGGGAGTGAGGAGTCTGGGAGTGAGGAGTCCGGGAGTGAGGAGTCCGGGAGTGAGGAGTCCGGGAGTGAGTTACACAGAGTCTGGGAGTGAGGAGTCCGGGAGTGAGGAGTCCGGGAGTGAGGAGTCTGGGAGTGAGGAGTCTGGGAGTGAGGAGTCTGGGAGTGAGGAGTCCGGGAGTGAGGAGTCTGGGAGTGAGGAGTCTGGGAGTGAGTTACGAGGAGTCTGGGAGTGAGGAGTCCGGGAGTGAGGAGTCTGGGAGTGAGGAGTCCGGGAGTGAGGAGTCCGGGAGTGAGGAGTCTGGGAGTGAGTTACACAGAGTCTGGGAGTGAGGAGTCCGGGAGTGAGGAGTCCGGGAGTGAGTTACACAGAGTCTGGGAGCGAGGAGTCTGGGAGCGAGGAGTCCGGGAGTGAGTTACACAGAGTCTGGGAGTGAGGAGTCTGGGAGTGAGTTACACAGAGTCTGGGAGTGAGGAGTCCGGGAGTGAGGAGTCCGGGAGTGAGTTACACAGAGTCTGGGAGTGAGGAGTCTGGGAGTGAATTACACAGAGTCTGGGAGTGAGGAGTCTGGGAGCGAGGAGTCCGGGAGTGAGTTACACAGAGTCCGGGAGTGAGGAGTCCGGGAGTGAGGAGTCTGGGAGTGAGTTACGAGGAGTCTGGGAGTGAGGAGTCTGGGAGTGAGGAGTCCGGGAGTGAGGAGTCCGGGAGTGAGTTACACAGAGTCCGGGAGTGAGGAGTCTGGGAGTGAGTTACACAGAGTCCGGGAATGAGGAGTCCGGGAGTGAGGAGTCTGGGAGTGAGTTACGAGGAGTCTGGGAGTGAGGAGTCTGGGAGTGAGTTACACAGAGTCCGGGAGTGAGGAGTCCAGGAGTGAGGAGTCCGGTAGTGAGGAGTCCGGGAGTGAGGAGTCCGGGAGTGAGGAGTCCGGGAGCGAGTTACACAGAGTCTGGGAGTGAGTTACACAGAGTCTGGGAGTGAGCAGTCTGGGAGTGAGGAGTCCGGGAGTGAGTTGTCCGGGAGTGAGTTACACAGAGTCTGGGAGTGAGGAGTCTGGGAGTGAGGAGTCCGGGAGTGAGGAGTCCGGGAGTGAGGAGTCCGGGAGTGAGTTACACAGAGTCCGGGAGTGAGGAGTCTGGGAGTGAGTTACACAGAGTCTGGGAGTGAGGAGTCCGGGAGTGAGGAGTCCGGGAGTGAGTTACACAGAGTCTGGGAGTGAATTACACAGAGTCTGGGAGTGAGGAGTCTGGGAGCGAGGAGTCCGGGAGTGAGTTACACAGAGTCCGGGAGTGAGGAGTCCGGGAGTGAGGAGTCTGGGAGTGAGTTACGAGGAGTCTGGGAGTGAGGAGTCTGGGAGTGAGGAGTCCGGGAGTGAGGAGTCTGGGAGTGAGTTACACAGAGTCCGGGAGTGAGGAGTCTGGGAGTGAGTTACACAGAGTCCGGGAATGAGGAGTCCGGGAGTGAGGAGTCTGGGAGTGAGTTACGAGGAGTCCGGGAGTGAGGAGTCCAGGAGTGAGGAGTCCGGTAGTGAGGAGTCCGGGAGTGAGGAGTCCGGGAGTGAGGAGTCCGGGAGCGAGTTACACAGAGTCTGGGAGTGAGTTACACAGAGTCCGGGAGTGAGGAGTCTGGGAGTGAGTTACACAGAGTCCGGGAATGAGGAGTCCGGGAGTGAGGAGTCTGGGAGTGAGTTACGAGGAGTCTGGGAGTGAGGAGTCCGGGAGTGAGTTACACAGAGTCTGGGAGTGAGGAGTCCAGGAGTGAGTTACACAGAGTCTGGGAGTGAGGAGTCCGGGAGTGAGTTACGAGGAGTCTGGGAGTGAGGAGTCCGGGAGTGAGGAGTCCGGGAGTGAGTTACGAGGAGTCTGGGAGTGAGGAGTCTGGGAGCGAGGAGTCTGGGAGCGAGGAGTCTGGGAGTGAGTTACACGGAGTCTGGGAGTGAGGAGTCTGGGAGTGAGGAGTCTGGGAGTGAGGAGTCCGGGAGCGAGGAGTCTGGGAGCGAGGAGTCTGGGAGTGAGGAGTCCGGGAGTGAGGAGTCCGGGAGTGAGGAGTCCGGGAGCGAGGAGTCTGGGAGTGAGGAGTCCGGGAGTGAGTTGTCCGGGAGTGAGTTACGCAGAGTCTGGGAGTGAGGAGTCTGGGAACGAGGAGTCTGGGAGCGAGGAGTCCGGGAGTGAGTTACACGGAGTCTGGGAGTGAGTTACACGGAGTCTGGGAGTGAGGAGTCTGGGAGCGAGGAGTCTGGGAGCGAGGAGTCTGGGAGCGAGGAGTCCGGGAGCGAGGAGTCCGGGAGTGAGGAGTCCGGGAGTGAGTTACGCAGAGTCTGGGAGTGAGGAGTCTGGGAGCGAGGAGTCCGGGAGTGAGTTACACAGAGTCTGGGAGTGAGTTACGAGGAGTCTGGGAGTAAGGAGTCCGGGAGTGAGGAGTCTGGGAGTGAGGAGTCCGGGAGTGAGTTGTCCGGGAGTGAGGAGTCCGGGAGTGAGAGTCTGGGAGTGAGGAGTCCGGGAGTGAGTTACACAGAGTCTGGGAGTGAGGAGTCCGGGAGTGAGGTACACAGAGTCTGGGAGTGAGTTACGAGGAGTCTGGGAGTAAGGAGTCCGGGAGTGAGGAGTCCGGGAGTGAGGAGTCTGGGAGTGAGGAGTCGGGGAGCGAGGAGTCTGGGAGCGAGGAGTCCGGGAGCGAGGAGTCCGGGAGCGAGGAGTCCGGGAGTGAGTTACACAGAATCTGGGAGTGAGGAGTCCGGGAGTGAGGAGTCTGGGAGCGAGGAGTCCGGGAGTGAGTTACACAGAGTCCGGGTGTGAGTTACGAGGAGTCTGGGAGTGAGGAGTCTGGGAGTGAGGAGTCTGGGAGCGAGGAGTCCGGGAGTAAGTTACACAGAGTCTGGGAGTGAGGAGTCCGGGAGTGAGGAGTCCGGGAGTGAGTTACACTGAGTCTGGGAGTGAGGAGTCCGGGAGTGAGTTACACAGAGTCTGGGAGTGAGGAGTCTGGGAGTGAGTTACACAGCGTCCGGGAGTGAGGAGTCTGGGAGTGAGGAGTCCGGGAGTGAGTTACACAGAGTCTGGGAGTGAGGAGTCGGGAGTGAGGAGTCTGGGAGTGAGTTACACAGAATCCGGGAGTGAGGAGTCCGGGAGTGAGTTACGAGGAGTCTGGGAGTGAGGAGTCTGGGAGTGAGGAGTCCGGGAGCGAGGAGACCGGGAGTGAGTTACACAGAATCCGGGAGTGAGGAGTCCGGGAGTGAGTTACACAGAGTCTGGGAGTGAGGAGTCTGGGAGTGAGGAGTCCGGGAGTGAGTTACACAGAGTCTGGGAGCGCGGAGTCCGGGAGTAAGTTACACAGAGTCCGGGAGTGAGGAGTCTGGGAGTGAGTTACACAGAGTCTGGGAGTGAGGAGTCCGGGAGTGAGGAGTCCGGGAGTGAGTTACACAGAGTCTGGGAGTGAGGAGTCTGGGAGCGAGGAGTCCGGGAGTGAGTTACACAGAGTCTGGGAGTGAGGAGTCCAGGAGTGAGGAGTCCGGGAGTGAGTTACACAGAGATTGGGAGTGAGGAGTCTGGGGGTGAGTTACACAGCGTCCGGGAGTGAGGAGTCTGGGAGTGAGGAGTCCGGGAGTGAGTTACACAGAGTCTGGGAGTGAGGAGTCGGGAGTGAGGAGTCTGGGAGTGAGTTACGAGGAGTCTGGGAGTGAGGAGTCCGGGAGTGAGTTACACAGAATCCGGGAGTGAGGAGTCCGGGATTGAGTTACGAGGAGTCTGGGAGTGAGGAGTCCGGGAGTGAGGAGTCCGGGAGCGAGGAGTCCGGGAGTGAGTTACACAGAGTCTGGGAGTGAGGAGTCTGGGAGTGAGTTACACAGCGTCCGGGAGTGAGGAGTCTGGGAGTGAGGAGTCCGGGAGTGAGTTACACAGAGTCTGGGAGTGAGGAGTCGGGAGTGAGGAGTCTGGGAGTGAGTTACACAGAGTCTGGGAGTGAGGAGTCCGGGAGTGAGTTACACAGAATCCGGGAGTGAGGAGTCCGGGAGTGAGTTACGAGGAGTCTGGGAGTGAGGAGTCTGGGAGTGAGGAGTCCGGGAGCGAGGAGACCGGGAGTGAGTTACACAGAATCCGGGAGTGAGGAGTCCGGGAGTGAGTTACACAGAGTCTGGGAGTGAGGAGTCTGGGAGTGAGGAGTCCGGGAGTGAGTTACACAGAGTCTGGGAGCGCGGAGTCCGGGAGTAAGTTACACAGAGTCCGGGCGTGAGGAGTCTGGGAGTGAGTTACACAGAGTCTGGGAGTGAGGAGTCCGGGAGTGAGGAGTCCGGGAGTGAGTTACACAGAGTCTGGGAGTGAGGAGTCTGGGAGCGAGGAGTCCGGGAGTGAGTTACACAGAGTCTGGGAGTGAGGAGTCCAGGAGTGAGGAGTCCGGGAGTGAGTTACACAGAGTCTGGGAGTGAGGAGTCTGGGAGTGAGTTACACAGAGTCTGGGAGTGAGGAGTCCGGGAGTGAGTTACACAGAGTCTGGGAGTGAGGAGTCCGGGAGTGAGTTACACAGCGTCTGGGAGTGAGGAGTCCGGGAGTGAGTTACACAGAGTCTGGGAGTGAGGAGTCTGGGAGTGAGTTACACAGAGTCTGGGAGTGAGGAGTCCGGGAGTGAGTTACACAGAGTCTGGGAGTGAGGAGTCTGGGAGTGAGTTACACAGCGTCTGGGAGTGAGGAGTCTGGGAGTGAGTTACACAGAGTCCGGGAGTGAGTTACGAGGAGTCTGGGAGTGAGGAGTCTGGGAGTGAGGAGTCCGGGAGTGAGTTACGAGGAGTCTGGGAGTGAGGAGTCTGGGAGTGAGGAGTCCGGGAGTGAGGAGTCCGGGAGTGAGTTACACAGAGTCCGGGAGCGAGGAGACCGGGAGCGAGGAGTCTGGGAGTGAGGAGTCTGGGAGTGAGTTACACAGAGTCCGGGAGCGAGGAGTCCGGGAGTGAGGAGTCTGGGAGTGAGTTACACAGAGTCTGGGAGTGAGGAGTCTGGGAGTGAGTTACACAGAGTCTGGGAGTGAGGAGTCTGGGAGTGAGGAGTCTGGGAGTGAGGAGTCCGGGAGTGAGTTACACAGAGTCTGGGAGTGAGGAGTCTGGGAGCGAGGAGTCCGGGAGTGAGGAGTCCGGGAGTGAGTTACGCAGAGTCTGGGAGTGAGGAGTCTGGGAGCGAGGAGTCTGGGAGTGAGGAGTCTGGGAGTGAGGAGTCTGGGAGTGAGTTACACAGAGTCCGGGAGCGAGGAGTCCGGGAGTGAGGAGTCTGGGAGTGAGTTACACAGAGTCTGGGAGTGAGGAGTCTGGGAGTGAGGAGTCCGGGAGTGAGTTACACAGAGTCTGGGAGTGAGGAGTCTGGGAGTGAGGAGTCTGGGAGTGAGTTACACAGAGTCTGGGAGTGAGGAGTCTGGGAGCGAGGAGTCCGGGAGTGAGGAGTCCGGGAGTGAGTTACGCAGAGTCTGGGAGTGAGGAGTCTGGGAGCGAGGAGTCTGGGAGCGAGGAGTCCGGGAGTGAGTTACACAGAGTCTGGGAGTGAGTTACGCAGAGTCTGGGAGCGAGGAGTCTGGGAGTGAGGAGTCCGGGAGTGAGTTACACAGAGTCTGGGAGCGAGGAGTCCGGGAGTGAGTTACACAGAGTCTGGGAGTGAGTTACGAGGAGTCCGGGAGCGAGGAGTCTGGGAGCGAGGAGTCCGGGAGTGAGTTACACAGAGTCTGGGAGTGAGGAGTCTGGGAGTGAGTTACGAGGAGTCTGGGAGTGAGGAGTCTGGGAGCGAGGAGTCCGGGAGTGAGTTACACAGAGTCTGGGAGTGAGGAGTCTGGGAGTGAGTTACGAGGAGTCTGGGAGTGAGGAGTCCGGGAGCGAGGAGTCTGGGAGCGAGGAGTCCGGGAGTGAGTTACACAGAGTCTGGGAGTGAGGAGTCCGGGAGTGAGGAGTCTGGGAGTGAGGAGTCTGGGAGTGAGGAGTCCGGGAGTGAGGAGTCCGGGAGTGAGTTACGAGGAGTCTGGGAGTGAGATGTCCGGGAGTGAGGAGTCCGGGAGTGAGTTACGAGGAGTCTGGGAGTGAGGAGTCTGGGAGTGAGTTACACAGAGTCTGGGAGTGAGGAGTCTGGGAGTGAGGAGTCCAGGAGTGAGTTACACAGAGTCTGGGAGTGAGGAGCGTGGGAGTGCGGAGTCTGGGAGTGAGGAGTCTGGGAGCGAGGAGTCTGGGAGTGAGGAGTCTGGGAGTGAGTTACACAGAGTCTGGGAGTGAGTTACGAGGAGTCTGGGAGTGAGGAGTCTGGGAGTGAGGAGTCCGGGAGTGAGGAGTCCGGGAGTGAGGAGTCCGGGAGTGAGGAGTCCGGGAGTGAGGAGTCCGGGAGTGAGGAGTCCGGGAGTGAGTTACACAGAGTCTGGGAGTGAGGAGTCCGGGAGTGAGGAGTCTGGGAGTGAGGAGTCTGGGAGTGAGTTACGAGGAGTCTGGGAGTGAGGAGTCCGGGAGTGAGGAGTCTGGGAGTGAGGAGTCTGGGAGTGAGGAGTCTGGGAGTGAGGAGTCTGGGAGTGAGTTACGAGGAGTCTGGGAGTGAGGAGTCCGGGAGTGAGTTACGAGGAGTCTGGGAGTGAGGAGTCCGGGAGTGAGGAGTCTGGGAGTGAGGAGTCCGGGAGTGAGGAGTCCGGGAGTGAGGAGTCTGGGAGTGAGTTACACAGAGTCTGGGAGTGAGGAGTCCGGGAGTGAGGAGTCCGGGAGTGAGTTACACAGAGTCTGGGAGCGAGGAGTCTGGGAGCGAGGAGTCCGGGAGTGAGTTACACAGAGTCTGGGAGTGAGGAGTCTGGGAGTGAGTTACACAGAGTCTGGGAGTGAGGAGTCCGGGAGTGAGGAGTCCAGGAGTGAGTTACACAGAGTCTGGGAGTGAGGAGTCTGGGAGTGAATTACACAGAGTCTGGGAGTGAGGAGTCTGGGAGCGAGGAGTCCGGGAGTGAGTTACACAGAGTCCGGGAGTGAGGAGTCCGGGAGTGAGGAGTCTGGGAGTGAGTTACGAGGAGTCTGGGAGTGAGGAGTCTGGGAGTGAGGAGTCTGGGAGTGAGTTACACAGAGTCCGGGAATGAGGAGTCCGGGAGTGAGGAGTCTGGGAGTGAGTTACGAGGAGTCTGGGAGTGAGGAGTCTGGGAGTGAGTTACACAGAGTCCGGGAGTGAGGAGTCCAGGAGTGAGGAGTCCGGTAGTGAGGAGTCCGGTAGTGAGGAGTCCGGGAGTGAGGAGTCCGGGAGCGAGTTACACAGAGTCTGGGAGTGAGTTACACAGAGTCTGGGAGTGAGCAGTCTGGGAGTGAGGAGTCCGGGAGTGAGTTGTCCGGGAGTGAGTTACACAGAGTCTGGGAGTGAGGAGTCTGGGAGTGAGGAGTCCGGGAGTGAGGAGTCCGGGAGTGAGGAGTCCGGGAGTGAGTTACACAGAGTCCGGGAGTGAGGAGTCTGGGAGTGAGTTACACAGAGTCTGGGAGTGAGGAGTCCGGGAGTGAGGAGTCCGGGAGTGAGTTACACAGAGTCTGGGAGTGAATTACACAGAGTCTGGGAGTGAGGAGTCTGGGAGCGAGGAGTCCGGGAGTGAGTTACACAGAGTCCGGGAGTGAGGAGTCCGGGAGTGAGGAGTCTGGGAGTGAGTTACGAGGAGTCTGGGAGTGAGGAGTCTGGGAGTGAGGAGTCCGGGAGTGAGGAGTCTGGGAGTGAGTTACACAGAGTCCGGGAGTGAGGAGTCTGGGAGTGAGTTACACAGAGTCCGGGAATGAGGAGTCCGGGAGTGAGGAGTCTGGGAGTGAGTTACGAGGAGTCTGGGAGTGAGGAGTCTGGGAGTGAGTTACACAGAGTCCGGGAGTGAGGAGTCCAGGAGTGAGGAGTCCGGTAGTGAGGAGTCCGGGAGTGAGGAGTCCGGGAGTGAGGAGTCCGGGAGCGAGTTACACAGAGTCTGGGAGTGAGTTACACAGAGTCTGGGAGTGAGGAGTCCGGGAGTGAGTTACACAGAGTCTGGGAGTGAGGAGTCTGGGAGTGAGGAGTCCGGGAGTGAGGAGTCCGGGAGTGAGTTCCACAGAGTCCGGGAGTGAGGAGTCTGGGAGTGAGTTACACAGAGTCCTGGAGTGAGGAGTCCAGGAGTGAGGAGTCCGGGAGCGAGTTACACAGAGTCTGGGAGTGAGTAGTCTGGGAGTGAGGAGTCCGGGAGTGAGTTACACAGAGTCTGGGAGTGAGGAGTCTGGGAGTGAGTTACGCAGAGTCTGGGAGTGAGGAGTCCGGGAGTGAGTTACAGAGTCTGGGAGTGAGGAGTCCGGGAGTGAGGAGTCCGGGAGTGAGTTACACAGAGTCCGGGAGTGAGGAGTCCGGGAGTGAGGTGAGGAGTCCGGGAGTGAGGAGTTCGGGAGTGAGTTACACAGAGTCTGGGAGTGAGGAGTCTGGGAGTGAGGAGTCCGGGAGTGAGGAGTCCGGGAGTGAGGAGTCCGGGAGTGAGTTACGCAGAGTCTGGGAGTGAGTTACACAGAGTCTGGGAGTGAGGAGTCTGGGAGCGAGGTGTCCGGGAGTGAGTTACACAGAGTCTGGGAGTGAGGAGTCTGGGAGTGAGGTGAGGAGTCCGGGAGTGAGGAGTCTGGGAGTGAGTTACACAGAGTCTGGGAGTGAGGAGTCTGGGAGCGAGGAGTCCGGGAGTGAGTTACACAGAGTCTGGGAGTGAGGAGTCTGGGAGTGAGTTACACAGAGTCTGGGAGTGAGGAGTCTGGGAGTGAGTTACACAGAGTCTGGGAGTGAGGAGTCTGGGAGCGAGGAGTCCGGGAGTGAGTTACGCAGAGTCTGGGAGTGAGTTACACAGAGTCTGGGAGTGAGGAGTCTGGGAGTGAGTTACACAGAGTCTGGGAGTGAGGAGTCCGGGAGTGAGGTGAGGAGTCCGGGAGTGAGGAGTCCGGGAGTAGTTACACAGAGTCTCTCTAGTTCGGGAGCTTGCAGTTTTCCGGTTATCTTGGTTGCTCCCAGACTGGTACAGTGGGAAGCCGGAGCCCGAGCCCAGCAGCGGGTTACTGGCTCTGTCCCCGGCGAAGCCCGTTCCCCCCGCTGTACAGGAACCCCCCGCAGGTCGAGTCGAGTCTGCGCCCGACACCGATTCCCCAGCGCTCACCGAGCCGGCTCCACGATACGATGGGCTTGGGATTCCCCGTGGCGATGCATTCCAGGATGGCGGTCTGGTGGACGGTGAGGGTGAGGTTCTGGGGCCCCGATAGGATCACAGGTTCCTGGTCAGCTCGCGGAGACCAGACTGGGAGGAGGAAACAAAATGAACACCAGTCAGACTCGGCAAGTCAGAAACAGCGCGCGGTTCGGCCCCGTAGAGCCGGGAGTGGGAAGCTCGGCCGTGACGGTGAGGGTGAAGCCGGCGGTGATGATGGCGATGATGATGGTGGTGGCTCAGGCTGGCGTACAGACCTGACAGACTCAGCGTAGCCTCCTGACTGGCTCTGGTGTTGGCGATGTTGACGGCTACACAGCGGTACGAGCCGAGGTCCTGCTGCCGTACTCTGGTGATCTGCAGTACGCCCATCGGTAGCAGAGTGTACCTGGAAACCAAGGAAGAGACACTCAGCCTGGGTCACAGCAAACCCGCGGGGAGCACTCCGAGAGACAGCCACTCCACGTCCCAAAGCCCCTTACAGCCAATAAAGTACTTTTTGAAGTGGAGTCACTGTTGTAATGTGGGAAACGCGGCAGCCAATTTGCGCACAGCAAGCTCCCACAAACCGCAATGTGATAATGATCAGATCATCTGTTTTAGTGATGTTGGTTGAGGGATAAATATTGGCCCCAGGACACCGGGGAGAACTCCCCCCTGCTCTTCTTCCAATAGTGGCCGTGGGATCTTTTACATCCACCTGAGAGCAGACGGTTGCCTCGGTTTAACATCTCATCCGAAAGAGGGCCCCTCCGACAGTGCGGCGCTCCCTCAGTACTGCCACTCCGACAGTGCGGCACTCCCTCAGTACTGCCCCTCCGACAGTGCAACGTTCCCTCAGTACTGCCCCTCCGACAGTGCAGCGCTCCCTCAGTACTACCCCTCCGACAGTGCGGCGCTCCCTCAGTACTGCCCCTCCGACAGTGTGGCGCTCCCTCAGCACTGCCCCTCCGACAGTGCGGCACTCCCTCAGTACCGCCCCTCCGACAGTGCGGCACTCCCTCAGTACTGCCCCTCCGACAGTGCAACGCTCCCTCAGTACTGCCCCTCCGACAGTGCTGCGCTCCCTCAGTACTGCCCCTCCGACAGTGCGGCACTCCCTCAGTACTGCCCCTCCGACAGTGCAACGCTCCCTCAGTACTGCCCCTCCGACAGTACGGCGCTCCCTCAGTACTGCCCCTCCGACAGTGCGGCGCTCCCTCAGTACCGCCCCGCCGACAGTGCGGCGCTCCCTCAGTACCGCCCCCTCCGACAGTGCTGCGCTCCCTCAGTACTGCCCCTCCGACAGTGCGGCACTCCCTCAGTACTGCCCCTCCGACAGTGCAACGCTCCCTCAGTACCGCCCCTCCGACAGTGCGGCGCTCCCTCAGTACTGCCCCTCCGACAGTGCGGCACTCCCTCAGTACTGCCCCTCCGACAGTGCGGCGCTCCCTCAGTACTGCCCCTCCGACAGTGCGGCGCTCCCTCAGTACTGCCCCTCCGACAGTGCGGCGCTCCCTCAGTACTGCCCCTCCGACAGTGCGGCGCTCCCTCAGTACCGCCCCTCCGACAGTGCGGCACTCCCTCAGTACTGCCCCTCCGACAGTGCGGCGCTCCCTCAGTACTGCCCCTCCGACAGTGCGGCGCTCCCTCAGTACTGCACTGGGAGTGTCGGCCTGGATTATGGGCTCAAGTCTCTGGAGTGGGACTTGAACTCACGAGCTTCTGACTCAGGTGGGAGTGCTACCCACTGAGTTATGGCCAACATCATTTACAAAAATAAATAAAATATAGAAAAAAACCCCAAGGGGAGCCCTAACTCCAGGGTTCCGCTGAACAGGAGTGACGAGATTCACAGGGATAATATAAACACATGCAACTAATTATCTATAGCAATGTAAAAATCTTACATCTGCTTGCACTTTATGTCAACTATTGCCATTACAAATGCTGAAGCCTCCATTTACAATGGAATCTGGCTATGTAAACAGTCACGCTGCAATGACACTCTCTCAAGAGGAGCCGCAGTGCCACATCTGGTGGGAGGTGTAATTACAGCGTGACAAGTTTACATAAGATATCACCATTATGAATGTTGGCATAGAAATTTATAATGGAAATACAAAGATGACAGAATATGTTACCTCTGTGTGACCTCCAGTTACCTCACCGCCCCTCCTCGAACCCCCACTTCACCTGAGGACATCTCCTGGGCTTGACTGCCCGTGTGATTGTCTCAGTGGATAGAAATATGTAAGTTGGTCGCGAGCCTGTCATTTACCTGGCATCATCCATGTTCAAGGGAACACGATTGAGTTCCCACGTTATCGTGGCTTCGGGAACACCGTAGATGTGACACTGGAATCGGGCCACTCCACCCAGCTGCACCTTCATGGACTGAGGGTGGGTCTGGAATCGAGGCAGAGCTGGACGGGAGGGGCGAGGGGAACAAGAAGGGTCATCATTAGATCTCACTCAGCGAACTCACAAAAACAGTTTACGGAGCATATTTCAGACGGGACAGAGAGTTTCGCAGAGTTACAGAAAGTCAGAGAGAGGGAGATGGACAAGGGACGAGAGGGAGAGAGTGATAGACAGGGGGAGAGGGGGAGAGAGAGCGAGACAGAGAGCGAGAGACAGAGAGAGAGAGAGAGAGACAGAGAGAGAGAGAGAGAGAGAGAGACAGAGAGGGGAGAGAGACAGAGAGAGAGACAGAGAGAGAGACAGAGAGAGAGACAGAGACAGAGAGGGGAGAGAGAGACAGAGAGGGGAGAGAGAGACAGAGAGGGGAGAGAGAGACAGAGAGGGGAGAGAGACAGAGAGGGGAGAGAGACAGAGAGGGGAGAGAGACAGAGAGAGAGAGAGACAGAGAGAGAGAGAGAGACAGAGAGAGTGACAGAGAGAGAGAGAGTCAGAGAGAGAGAGAGTCAGAGAGTGAGAGAGAGAGAGAGAGACAGAGAGAGTGAGACAGAGAGAGAGAGAGACAGAGAGAGAGAGAGGGAGGGGAGAGAGAGGGGGAGAGAGAGAGAGAGAGAGAGAAGGAGATATATATATGGAGAGAGAGCCAGAACATCTGTCAGTAATTTCTGGGGGTTCTCCTGAATTCCCAGTATAAATTTGGTCGGAATCCTCGGGTCATGCCGGAGACGGGGAGCCCCGCAGAAATTCCACCCCTTGGGATTACACAGAAAGAGGCCGTTGGGCCCAACCATTCGGTGCTGGTGTTTATCCTCCAGTACTCTAATCCCATGACCTGCCTGTTCCCATTTCCCCCTTTCCTCCAACACCCTCTCTAACCTCTTCTTCAACACTGACCTGGTCTTTGCTCAAGTCACGAACTCCGCTCGTACATTCCACAGCCTCGACTGTCTGTGAAGAGCTTTCTCCTGCTCTGTCCTGCTCTCTTACCTTGTATCTGTGGCCTCTCGTTCTCGACTCTCATCGACTGGAAATACTCTGCTTCTACCCAGTCTCGCCCGTCCCGCCATATACTGAGACACCTCGATCAGCTCCTCCGCTACAACGAAAACAGACCCAACTTTTCCAAATTCCCAGAGAGTGAGTCTGTGCTGCCCCCTCTCCCTAACTTCGACATCCTCCCTGTAGTGTTGAGCCCAAAACTACACACAGATGTGTGACTCAGTACCGCCCGGGACTGCCCCGACCTGAGCCACGGAGGGGCACCGTCTATTAGCTCCGCTCCCCGCTCCATCCCGCCCCCCGCTCCATCCCGCCCCCCGCTCCATCCCGCCCCCGCTCCATAGGAGCACAGCCCCCAAGGTGCCAGTGGAAGGAGGAGGAGGGAGAGTAACGGAGGGAGGGAGCAGAGTGAGTGAGCGAGGGGACAGAGTGAGTGAGGGAGTGCATGAGCAGGGGACAGAGCAAGCGGTCAGGGTAAGGGGTCGGGGATGAGGGGTTGGGGGGGGCGAGGGGGGAGGAGTCGGGGGGGGGCCAGGGATCGGGGGGGCAGGGCGAGGAGGCCAGGGGTTGGGGGGTCAGGTCGAGGGAGGAGGCCAGGGGTCGGGGGGCAGGGTGAGGAGGCCAGGGGTCGGGGGGTCAGGGGGGCAGGGCGAGGGAGGGGGTCAGGACGAGGAGGCCAGGGGGTATGGGGGTCAGGGCGAGGGGGCCAGGGGTAGGGGGGTCAGGGCGAGGGGGGGGCAGGTCGAGGGGGCCAGGGCGAGGAGGCCAGGGGTCAGGGGGGGGCAGGGCGAGGGGGCCAGGGGTCGGGGGGTCAGGGCGAGGCAGGTCGAGGGGGCCAGGGGTCGGGGGTCAGGGCGAGGAGGCCAGGGGTCGGGAGCACTCTACGTACTTGCCACTTGGACCCGGGCCTTGCGGCTGAGCAGGAGGCCGAAGCGGTTGCGAGCGGTGCAGTCGTACTCCCCGGAGTCCGACTCGTTGTTTTCCTTCTTCTTCTGGAAGTTTCTGATGCAGAGCGAGCCGTTGGTGAGCAGTGAGACCCGGGCGGTTCCCCTCAGTGCCGTCCCGTCCTTTCTCCACGTGATGGTAATGGGCTCCACTCCTTCCACCTGACAGTTCAGTAAGAGAGGTCGATCCCTCACCGCAATCACATCACTGGGCTCCTCCACAAAGGACAGCTCCGACAACAGCCCTCCTTCTGGAACAAGAAACAGCAGCAAGTGATGTGACAGCGGTACACAGCTCGCTCAGACCCAGTCTGTGTTCAGTTCTGGGCCCCGCACCTCAGGAAGGATATACTTGGCCCGGTGTCACTCTGGCAGATTCACCAGAATAATACCAGGTCGAAAAGTGTTAAGATTAACGGGTGATCTAATCGAGGTGTTTAAGATGATGAAAAGATTTGATAGGGCAGATCGAGAGAAACTATTTCCTCTGGTGGGTGGAGTCCATCAAGGCTGTTCCTGTCAAAGCCCATGTACACTGTCCCATCAAACACTCCCAGGGCAGGTACAGCACGGGTTAGATACAGAGTAAAGCTCCCTCTACACTGTCCCATCAAACACTCCCAGGGTAGGTACAGCACGGGTTAGATACAGAGTAAAGCTCCCTCTACACTGTCCCCAACAAACACTCCCAGGGCAGGGACAACACGGGTTAGATACAGAGTAAAGCTCCCTCTACACTGTCCCATCAAACACTCCCAGGGCAGGTACAGCACGGGTTAGATACAGAGTAAAGCTCCCTCTGCACTGTCCCATCAAAAACTTTACTTCACCTGAGGAAGGGGCAATCGATAGCTCCGAAAGCTTGGTGATTTCAAATAAAACTGTTGGACTATAACCTGGTGTTGTGCGACCTCTCAATTTTGTCCACCCCAGTCCAACACCGGCATCTCCGCATCATGACCATCAAAGACTCCCAGGGCAGGTACAGCACGGGTTAGATACAGAGTAAAGCTCCCTCTACACTGTCCCATCAAACACTCCCGGGGCAGGTACAGCACGGGTTAGATACAGAGTAAAGCTCCCTCTACACTGTCCCCATCAAACACTCCCGGGGCAGGTACAGCATGGGTTAGATACAGAGTAAAGCTCCCTCTACACTGTCCCATCAAACACTCCCAGGGCAGGTACAGCACGGGTTAGATACAGAGTAAAGCTCCCTCTACACTGTCCGATCAAACACTCCCAGGGCAGGTATAGCACGGGTTAGATACAGAGTAAAGCTCGCTCTACACTGTCCCATCAAACACTCCCAGGGCAGGTACAGCACAGGTTAGATACAGAGTAAAGCTCGCTCTACACTGTCCCATCAAACACTCCCAGGGCAGGTACAGCACGGGTTAGATACAGAGTAAAGCTCCCTCTACACTGTCCCATCAAACACTCCCAGGGCAGGTACAGCACGGGTTAGATGCAGAGTAAAGCTCCCTGTAAATTTGCCGATTACACCAAACTTGGGGATGTGGCAAACAGTGAGGATGATACCAATCGACTGCAACAGGACATAGAAAGGCTAGCCGAATGGGCAGACAAGTGGCAGATGGAATTTAATACAGAGAAGTGTGAGGTGATGTATTTTGGCAGAAGGAACAGGGAGAGGCAATATACACTTAATGGCACAGCTTTAAAGAGTGTGCAGGGACAGAGGGACCTGGGAGTTAATGTGCATAGGTCCCTGAAGGTGGTAGGACATATTGAGAGAGTGGTTAACAAAGCATATGGGATCTTGGGCTTCATAAATAGAGGTATTGAGTACAAAAGTAGAGAAGTTATGCTGAGCCTTTATAAAGCGCTGGTTAGGCCACAACTGGAGTATTGTGTCCAGTTCTGGTCACCACACTTTAGGAAGGATGTGAAGGCCCTTGAGAGGGTGCAGAGGAGATTTACCAGAATGGTTCCGGGAATGGGGGATCTTAGCTACAAGGACAGGTTGGAGAAGCTGGATTTGTTTTCATTAGAGCAAAGGAGGTTGAGGGGTGATTTGATAGAGGTGTACAAGATTATGATGGGTTTGGATAGGCTAGACGGGGAAAGGCTGTTCCCACTAGTTGATGGTACAAGGACTAGGGGACACAGATTTAAGGTTTTGGGCAAGAGATACAGGGGGGATGTGAGGAAAAACTTTTTTATGCAGCGAGTGGTGATGACCTGGAACTCGCTGCCGACGGAAGTGGTGGAAACGGAGACACTCAATGTTTTCAAGGGGAGACTGGATAGGCACTTGAGGGAAATAAACTTGCAGGGCTACGGGGACAGAGCGGGGGAATGGGACTGACTCGATTGCTCTGCAGAGAGCCGGCACGGACTCGATGGGCCTAATGGCCTCCTTCTGTGCCGTTATGACTCTATGACTTACACTGTCCCATCAAACACTCCCAGGGCAGGTACAGCATGAGTTAGATACAGAGTAAAGCTTGCTCTACACTGTCCCATCAAACACTCCCAGGGCAGGTACAGCACGGGTTAGATACAGAGTAAAGCTTGCTCTACACTGTCCCATCAAACACTCCCAGGGCAGGTACAGCACGGGTTAGATACAGAGTAAAGCTCCCTCTACACTGTCCCATCAAACACTCCCAGGGCAGGTACAGCACGGGTTAGATACAGAGTAAAGCTTGCTCTACACTGTCCCATCAAACACTCCCAGGGCAGGTACAGCACGGGTTAGATACAGAGTAAAGCTCCCTCTACACTGTCCCATCAAACACTCCCAGGGCAGGTACAGCACGGGTTAGATACAGAGTAAAGCTCCCTCTACACTGTCCCATCAAACACTCCCAGGGCAGGTACAGCATGAGTTAGATACAGAGTAAAGCTCCCTCTACACTGTCCCATCAAACACTCCCAGGGCAGGTACAGCATGAGTTAGATACAGAGTAAAGCTCCCTCTACACTGTCCCATCAAACACTCCCAGGGCAGGTACAGCACGGGTTAGATACAGAGTAAAGCTCCCTCTACACTGTCCCATCAAACACTCCCAGGGCAGGTACAGCATGAGTTAGATACAGAGTAAAGCTCCCTCTACACTGTCCCATCAAACACTCCCAGGGCAGGTACAGCATGAGTTAGATACAGAGTAAAGCTCCCTCTACACTGTCCCATCAAACACTCCCAGGGCAGGTACAGCATGAGTTAGATACAGAGTAAAGCTCCCTCTACACTGTCCCATCAAACACTCCCAGGGCAGGTACAGCACGGGTTAGATACAGAGTAAAGCTCCCTCTACACTGTCCCATCAAACACTCCCAGGGCAGGTACAGCATGAGTTAGATACAGAGTAAAGCTCCCTCTACACTGTCCCATCAAACACTCCCAGGGCAGGTACAGCACGGGTTAGATACAGAGTAAAGCTCCCTCTACACTGTCCCATCAAACACTCTCAGGGCAGGTACAGCACGGGTTAGATACAGAGTAAAGCTCCCTCTACACTGTCCCATCAAACACTCCCAGGGCAGGTACAGCATGAGTTAGATACAGAGTAAAGCTCCCTCTACACTGTCCCATCAAACACTCCCAGGGCAGGTACAGCACGGGTTAGATACAGAGTAAAGCTCCCTCTACACTGTCCCATCAAACACTCCCAGGGCAGGTACAGCACGGGTTAGATACAGAGTAAAGCTCCCTCTACACTGTCCCCATCAAACACTCCCAGGGCAGGTATAGCACGGGTTAGATACAGAGTAAAGCTCCCTCTACACTGTCCCCATCAAACACTCCCAGGGCAGGTACAGCACGGGTTAGATACAGAGTAAAGCTCCCTCTACACTGTCCCCATCAAACACTCCCAGGGCAGGTACAGCACGGGGTTAGATACAGAGTAAAGCGAGAGTCAGGAAGTGGGGGCGAACTGAAAAACAAGCCTATTGGGTTTTTTCCGCTGCGGTCACTCAGCATTGTAAACGTTGCTTCTGTGATGTCGCAGCCTCAGTCAGAGTTCGGACGGTGACAGGGTTCTCAGTCCGAGAGTTGGGTGGTAAACAATGTGACTGCGGGCGGTGCTGAATGCTGGCTGACACCCCTGGCTCGCTGATTGATGTCTGTGTCCCAGCGCCATGGTAACCCAGCCCATCACTGAGCCCTGTCTGTGCACGGGCTGTGGGGAGGGACACTGGAGCTGGGACAATGCTGGAGGGGTCAGAAGAGTCATTCAGGACAAGGCTTTCACTACTCGCCCCCCCCAAACGAGGGAGGCTCACACTGCCCAGACACCCAGGAATCCATCTGCCCAGTCCGAGCCCACATGACACGCTAAGGGTGATCTTCCCATGACTCCCTGTCACTCAAAATCCTCTCCTCTGTCCTGCTTTCTCATTAAATGATTCGATTATCCTGGGGATGGGAGGCTGCCTTCATTCAGACCACCACCGAGACCTGACTCTTGCCCCCAAACCCAAGTCGCCCTGGGCTGAGCCCTCGGAGACAGGAGGCAGAAAGCAGCTGCCATTTCACCTACTGACCCTGGCTGCCGATCGGCACCTGAGCAACGGCAACACCGTCACCACAGAATATCCAGCTGAGGTTTGCACCATTCCCAGAGTCACCCCTCACTGTAACACACTGCAATGACCATCTCCAACAAGCGAGAGTCTAACCACCTCCCCTTGACATTCAACGGCATTACCATCGCTGAATCCCCCACCATCAATATCCTGGGGGGTCACCATTGACCAGAAACTTAACTGGACCAGCCACATAAATACTGTGGCAACAAGAGCAGGTCAGAGGCTGGGTATTCTGCGGCGAGTGTCTCACCTCCTGACTCCCCAAAGCCTTTCCACCATCTACAAGGCACAAGTCAGGAGTGTGATGGAATACTCTCCACTTGCCTGGATGAGTGAAGCTCCAACAACATTCAAGAAGCTCGACACCATCCAGGACAAAGCAGCCCGCTTGATTGGCACCCCATCTACCACCTTAAACATTCACTCCCTCCACCACCGGCGTATCGTGGCTGCAGTGTGTACCATCTACAAGATGCACTGCAGCAACTCGCCAAGGCTTCTTCGGCAGCACCTCCCAAACCCACGACCTCTTCCACCTAGAAGGACAAGGGCAGCAGGCGCATGGGAACACCACCACCTCCGAGTTCCCCACCAAGTCACACACACCATCCTGACTTGGAAATATATCGGCTGTTCCTTCATCGTCGCTGGGTCAAAATCCTGGAACTCCCTCCCTAACAGCACTGTGGGAGCAGCTTCACTACACGGACTGCAGAGGTTCAAGAAAGTGGCTCACCACCACCTTCTCAAGGCCAGTTAGGGGATGGGCAATAAATGCTGGCCTTGCCAGCGACGCCCAGATCCCAGGAATGAATAAAAAAATGATATACCCCTCACTGTAACACCACACTCAGTCCTGGGACTTTCAGTCCTGTTACACACACAATCATAGAATGGTTACAGCACGGAAGGCGGCCATTCGGCCCGTCGAGCCCGTGCTGACTCTCAGCGAGTCCCACTCCCCAGCCCTTTCCCCGTAGCCCTGCAAATTTTTTTCCTTCAGATACTTATCCAACTCCCTTTTGAAAGATAAGATTGAGTCTGCCTCCACCATCCTCTCAGGCAGTGCATTCCAGATCCTAACCACTCGCTACATAAAAAAGTTTTCCCTCATGTCGCCTTTGGTTCTTCTGCCAATCACCTTAAATCTGTGTCCTCTGGTTCTCGACCCTTCCGCCAATGGGAACAGTTTCTCTCTATCTACTCTGTCCAGACCCCTCATGATTTTGAACACCTCTATCAAATCTCCTCTCGATCTTCTCTGCTCTAAGGAGAACAACCCCAGCTTCTCCAGTCTATTCATGTAACTGAAGTCCCTCATCCCTGGAATCATTCTCGTAAATCTTTTCTGCATCCTCTCTAAGGCCTTCACATCCTTCCTAAAGTGCGGTGCCCAGAATTGGACACAATACTCCAGTTGAGGCCGAACCAGTGTTTTATACAGGTTCATCATAACTGCCTTGCTTTTGAACTCTATACCTCTATTCATGAAGCCCAGGATCCTGTAAGCTTTTTTAACTGCTTTCTCAACCTGCCCAGCCACCTTCAACGATTTGTGCACATATACCCCCAGGTCTCTTTGTTCATGCACCCACTTTAGGATTGTACCCTTTAGTTTATATTTCCTCTCCTGGTTCTTCCTACCAAAATGTATCACTTCACACTTTTCTGTGTTAAATTTCATCTGCCACGTGTCCGCCCATTTCACCAGCCTGTCTATGTCCTCTTGAAGTCTATCACTATCCTCCTCACTGTTCACTATACTTCCAAGTTTTGTGTCATCTGCAAATTTTGAAATTGCGCCCTGTACACCCACATTCAAGTCATTAATATATATCAAGAAAAGCAGTGGTCCTAGAACCGACCCCTGGGGAACACCACTGTGTACCTTCCTCCAGGCCGAAAAACAACCGTTCACCACTACTCTGTTTCCTGTCACTTAGGCAATTCCGTATCCACGCTGCCACTGTCCCTTTTATTCCATGGGCTTCAACTTTGTTGGCAAGCCCATTACGTGGCACTTTGTCAAACGCCTTTTGGAAATCCATATACACCACGTCAACCGCATTGCCCTCATCAACCCTCTCTGTTACGTCATCAAAAAACTCGATCAAGTTGGTTAAACACGATTTGCCTTTAACAAATCCGTGTTGGCTTTCCTTAATTAATCCACACTAGTTCAAGTGACTGTTAATTTTGTCCGTAATTACTGTTTCTAAAAGCTTCCCCACTACCAAGGTTAAACTGACTGGCCTGTAGTTGCTGGGTTTATCTTTACCCCCTTTTTTGAACAAGGGTGTAACATTTGCAATTCTCCAGTCCTCTGGCACCACCCCCATATCTAAGGAGGATTGGAAGATTATGGTGAGTACCTCCGCGATTTCTTCCTTCATTTCCCTCAGCATCCTAGGATTCATCCCATCTGGTCCTGGTGACTTATCTACTTTAAGTACAGCCAGCCTTTCTAGTACCTCCTCTATCAATTTGTATCCCATCCAGTATCTCCACTACCTCCTCTTCACTATGTCTATGGCAGCATCCTCTTCCTTGGTGAAGACAGATGCAAAGTTCTCATTTAGCACCTCAGCCATACCATATGTCTCTATGCGTAGGTCTCCTTTTTGGTCCCTAATAGGCCCCACCCTTCCTCTTACTACTCGTTTACTATTTATATGCCTATAGAAGACATTTGGATTTCCTTTTATGTTGGCTGCCATTCTATTCTCATACCCTCTCTTTGTTCCTCTTATTTTCTTTTTCACTTCTCCTCTGAACTTTCTACATTTAGCCTGATTCTCAGATGTATTCTCGACATGACATCTGTCATACCCGCTCTTTTGCTGCTTCATCATATTATCTCTCTCTGTCGTCATCCAGGGAGCTCTGACTTTAGTTGCCCTGCCTTTCCCCCTAGTGGGACTGTACCTTGACTATACCCGAACTATTTCCTCTTTAAAGGCAGCCCATTGTTAAACTACAGTTTTGCCTACCAATCTTTGATTCCAATTTATCCGGGCCAGATCCGTTCTCATCTCACTGAAATTGGCCTTCCTTCAATCAAGTATTTTACTGTAGTGCTGGGACACTCAGTCCTGTTACACACACAGTCAGTGCTGGGACACTCAGTCCTGTTAACCACACAGTCAGTGCTGGGACACTCAGTCCTGTTACACACACAGTCAGTGCTGGGACACTCAGTCCTGTTAACCACACAGTCAGTGCTGGGACACTCAGTCCTGTTACACACACAGTCAGTGCTGGGACACTCAGTCCTGTTACACACACACAGTCAGTGCTGGGACACTCAGTCCTGTTACACACACAGTCAGTGCTGGGACACTCAGTCCTGTTACACACACACAGTCAGTGCTGGGACACTCAGTCCTGTTACACACACACAGTCAGTGCTGGGACACTCAGTCCTGTTACACACACAGTCAGTGCTGGGACACTCAGTCCTGTTACACACACAGTCAGTGCTGGGACACTCAGTCCTGTTACACACACACAGTCAGTGCTGGGACACTCAGTCCTGTTACACACACAGTCAGTGCTGGGACACTCAGTCCTGTTACACACACAGTCAGTGCTGGGACACTCAGTCCTGTTACACACAGTCAGTGCTGGGAGACTCAGTCCTGTTACACACACAGTGTGTGTGTCTGTGTGGTTTACAGGCGAGGACAGCAATGGAGTCAGTTGTGATGCTTTCTATGGTTGAAGAGCCTCTAACTCTTGCGGTCCAGGCTGTCACTTGGTGGGGTTATCAGAGGGGAAGGTGGCAGGTGTGAAATGTTATGCCAGTGGGATTCAGCACCTTCAGGAGTGGCGGAAACCACGAGACAGAAGCCGATTGGATATCACAGCGTCGGCAGACCGCTGACTTTAGCTGTGTGAAACAGGAGCTAAAGTTGACAAATGACTCGGGCTGAATAGGAGCCGGGGTCCTCTTGAACTCTCTGCCAGTCTCTTTGTAATGGGCTGACAGGCGGTGAATGTGGTGCTGAGCTCCAGCTGCTGTGACACTCTCTCCACTGGCTCCGGTAGCTCAGCCTCTCCAAATAATTTAATTAAAGTCTTAAAGGACACTGGCTTCACTTTTGGAGGAGTGTTCGTTGTTGAGTGAGGGGAGGGCAAAGCTCGCCCACGCCCCCCCCCCAACCAGTTGTCCTGGGTTCGGTCAAGGGTCCAACAGGGCCCAGACACACAGTGAATTTGTCTTTATAACCAGTGAGGGATGAGCTTCAGTACCTCAGACAGGGCTCCTCAGTACAGAAAGGCAAACAGCAGGTAAAAGGGAGAGACACACACTGACTCTCACTGGGGTACGGGTTCCACACACACCGACTCTACTGGGGTACGGGTTCCACAGACACTGACTCTCACTGGGGTACAGTTCCACACACACTGACTCTCACTGGGGTACGGGTTCCACAGACACTGACTCTCACTGGGGTACGGGTTCCACAGACACTGACTCTCACTGGGGTACGGGTTCCACAGACACTGACTCTCACTGGGGTACAGTTCCACACACACTGACTCTCACTGGGGTACGGGTTCCACAGACACTGACTCTCACTGGGGTACGGGTTCCACACACACAGACTCTCACTGGGGTACGGGTTCCACACACACTGACTCTCACTGGGGTACGGGTTCCACAGACACTGACTCTCACTGGGGTATGGGTTCCACAGACACTGACTCTCACTGGGGTACGGGTTCCACAGACACTGACTCTCACTGGGGTACGGGTTCCACACACACAGACTCTCACTGGGGTACGGGTTCCACACACACTGACTCTCACTGGGGTACGGGTTCCACAGACACTGACTCTCACTGGGGTATGGGTTCCACAGACACTGACTCTCACTGGGGTACGGGTTCCACAGACACTGACTCTCACTGGGGTACGGGTTCCACAGACACTGACTCTCACTGGGGTATGGATTCCACACACACTGACTCTCACTGGGGTACGGGTTCCACAGACACTGACTCTCACTGGGGTACTGGTTCCACAGACACTGACTCTCACTGGGGTACGGGTTCCACAGACACTGACTCTCACTGGGGTACGGGTTCCACACACACTGACTCTCACTGGGGTACGGGTTCCACACACACTGATGCTCACTGGGGTACAGGTTCCACACACACTGATGCTCACTGGGGTACGGGTTCCACAGACACTGACTCGCACTGGGGTACGGGTTCCACGGGCACTGACTCTCACTGGGGTACGGGTTCCACACACACTGACTCTCACTGGGGTACGGGTTCCACGGGCACTGACTCTCACTGGGGTACGGGTTCCACGGGCACTGACACTCACTGGGGTACGGGTTCCACAGACACTGATTCTCACTGGGGTATGGATTCCACACACACTGACTCTCACTGGGGTACGGGTTCCACAGACCCTGACTCTCACTGGGGTACGGGTCCCACAGGCGCTGTCAATGACTGTGTGTATAACAGGACTGAGTGTCCCAGCACTGACTGACATCTTAAAACGACCGGGTGCACCTTTACCCAGCTTTCGGCCTTGCCCTCGGCCTGGGCTTTGGTTTAGTGCCTGATTGACAGTCGATTGAGTTGGGCGGAAGGCGAGGTCTGTGGGCTGTGCCTCCTTATCTAAGGGGATCTGTCCAACAGTGGGACGTCCGGGAGTAAAACGCCTTCAGTGCCTGACACCAGGGCCCATGTTAAGCCGCAGGAAGGCTGGCGTGACTCCAAGTGTCGGCATAGTCGCCCCCCGCCCCTCATGATTGACCTTTGCTGCTGCCGAGACCGGTGGAAACGGCCGTGGACCGCTGTCGCCAAGGTTACCGGCGCCGCAACCGGACAGACACAAAGCAAATTCAGTCAGTGTCCCGGAGCACCGAGGGTTTCCATCCGTTGTCAAAGCTCACGGGGCTGGCCCCGCCTGGGTAAAGGCCCTGCCTGAGGTTAAACCCCGAGCCGTGCGGAACAGGAAGATCCCTCGCTCGATTCCCAGGCTGTGCTGATCAGACAGGGCCAGCGGTCCGAATGGAATTGGCACCGGTCACTCTGGGATACGGAGGGGTGGAGGGGGCCAGCAGGGGTTCCTGCTCCAATCCACTGACCCGTGTTGGACAGATGACGGATGCCGGAGGGGGAGGGGGGGGGGCAATTTCAGGCCCCGGGGATCAGGCTGTGGTTCTGTGCTTCCCATTGTTGAGGATGGAGATTTGGGTGCGGTACCGGAGGACAGGTGGATCCTGTGGAACTGTCCCCCCGCCTCGTCAGCGCCTTCAGGAGAGGAGGGGGAAAATCTTCAGGATGGCAAGAGAGAGAAATAACTGAAAAAAAAAAATAGCTCTCTCCTAATCTTCTCTATAATTTTTCGATAACTAAAAAGACAGACTCGCATTTCTCCAGCGCCTTTTCACCACCTCAGGACGTCCCAAAGCGCTTTACAGCCAATGAAGTACTTTTTGAAGTGTAGTCACTGTTGTAATGTAGGAAACGCGGCAGCCAATTTGCGCACAGCAAGCTCCCACAAACTGCAATGAGATAATGACCGGATCATCTGTTTTAGTGATGTTGGTTGAGGGATAATTATTCAAAATAATGGCCGTGGGATCTTTTACATCAGCGGGGCCTCGGTTTAACGTCTTATCCGAAAGACGGCCCCTCCGACAGTGCGGCGCTCCCTCAGTACCGCCCCTCCGACAGTGCGGCGCTCCCTCAGTACCGCCCCTCCGACAGTGCGGCGCTCCCTCGGTACCGCCCCTCCGACAGTGCGGCGCTCCCTCAGTACCGCCCCTCCGACAGTGCGGCGCTCCCTCGGTACCGCCCCTCCGACAGTGCGGCGCTCCCTCAGTACCGCCCCTCCGACAGTGCGGCGCTCCCTCGGTACCGCCCCTCCGACAGTGCGGCGCTCCCTCAGTACCGCCCCTCCGACAGTGCGGCGCTCCCTCAGTACCGCCCCTCCGACAGCGTGGCGCTCCCTCAGTACCGCCCCTCCGACAGCGTGGCGCTCCCTCAGTACCGCCCCTCCGACAGCGCGGTGCTCCCTCAGTACTGCTCCTCCGACAGTGCGGCGCTCCCTCAGTACCGCCCCTCCGACAGTGCGGCGCTCCCTCAGTACCGCCCCTCCGACAGTGCGGCGCTCACTCAGTACTGCCCCTCCGACAGTGCGGCGCTCCCTCAGTACGGCGCTCCCTCAGTACCGCCCCTCCGACTGTACGGCGCTCCCTCAGCACTGCAGTGGAGTGCTGAGCATTTACTAAGTATTAAATTGACATTGAAAAACCGAATGGGGCCTGGGTGGATTTACATCTGATACTCTCTCTCTCTCTCTCTATCCTCTCTCACTGCCCGAGTTACACAGTCTCCTGTCTCAATCCACACTCGGAGCAGTGATTGTGACCCACAGCACGGGCCGTTCCTACAGCACTGCCAGTGTCGCTAACTCGCACCCTCCAAAACCTTCCTGACTGAACCCGCCCCACATTTCAGACACGGGTACAAAATAATCTGAAGGCGAGACATTTGCTGATTGATCCCAAAAAATTAAGCTGAGAATGCGGTGGAAGCCCGCAGGCTGAAATCCAACGAGAACCTGCGAAGTTGCGATGAGTGAGCGACACACTTCAGGTTAAAATAAAGGCGATCGAATCCTCTCGCCGTCAGGAGCGAGGGGCTTGCGTTGAGAGGACGTCCCGCACCGTCTCGCAACAAGATACCAAACTTTTTTTTTTCTCAACTTACACCAAGATTTCCCGTATTTTCACCGTGGGACTGCACTCCCCGATTAAAGTGGAGCCAATTTTGAATGCAGAAAGCTTTTTTTTTAAACGAATATAAAACGGAGTGAAGTTTTACGACTTCCCCCCCGCCCCCCCGGCCACCCCACTCCTCTCTGTTTAACAAAAGGAGGCGGTGAGGTGTCCCGGACTCACCCATGGTTAGCGACAGCATCACAATCGCGAGCCAAACTCCAGCCCGTGGCTCCAGCGCAGACTCCGTCATTCTGGGAATTTTAACAAACTCGACTGTCCCGTTGCGGAGTCTCCAACATTATCCTCTTGCTCCGACACTCAAGTTTGTGCGGGAGGGTGTGTGGGGAGGCTCTGATGTGTTTTTGGGGGTCCTGGTTTTCTTCCCTTTTAGTTTCCCCAAGTAGGTTGCTGAGGGATTTCTTTGCCCCTGCTTCTCTCACTGTCGAATTCTGACTGCCCACAGTTGAGGACCACCCCCCCGAATCTTACTGTTTGCTCTTCACTCACAGTCTGTCAAAAGACAGACACTGATATATGTGAGGGGGAGGGGGAGGGGGAGCGGGGGCTAATCTCACAGGGCTGGAGAATTGATTGGCCAATTACTGTGCAGAAATTGATTGGGACCGGGGGGTAATTAACTGGATGTTAAACACTCAAAAACTCCCTGATGCTCCAAGTTGGGAAATAAAACAAGGGCACAATTTAACACCCCACAGACCCTTTTAATCAGAGGATAACGACAACACAATGTGCTCAGAGATCAGTAACCGGGACAGGGGGGGGGCGGGAGATAACCAGCTCATTCATCTAATGTAAAGGGTCTCCAATAAGCAGACTCTTGATTAACGAAAGCACAAGGAGCAGATTACAGAAACTTTCCGAGGACGCGGGGCCGTGCGTGTGACTGCGGGTCTGGGGACACACTGACGGACACGGTTTATCTGCTCTCGGGACCTGGCCCTGGGCTCTTACTGTGCCCAGGGGACTTTCTCAAATATTAAACACATTTTGTCGGCCCCCCCCCCCGCCCCATCATTTGGGTCACCTCACACAAGTGGCCAGTCATTTCTATAGCGCCTATATCGTAGTCAAACGTCCCAAGGCGATTCACAGACAAAATTTGACACCGAGCCACATAAGGAGATATTGGGACAGGTGACCAAAAGATTGGTCAAAGAGGGAGGTTTTAAGGAGCGTCTTAAAGGAGGAGAGAGAGGCGGAGAGGTTTAGGGAGGGAATTCCAGAGCTCGGGGCCCAGGCAGCTGAGGGCACGGCCCGCCAATGGTGGAGCGATTAGAATCAGGGATGCGCAAAATTCTTTCCGAGATAGTGCTTGTTGGCAGGTTATTCGACTGTGGAGGGAGGCACAGCTGAGCTGGATCCAACTCTTGCCCGACACTGACACACCCACACACTGTCACACACGCGCGCACACAGACACATGTTCCAGCGGGACTCACTGGGTAGTGATGAGGGAGAACCCGGGGTGAGTTTCCCCCCTACCCAAGGGCAGAGGTCGATTGTAGTGGGACATTCTCAGTCTGTGTGGCTGCCAAGTCACTGGGGTGCTGTACGTTGCTGGGTAGATTGTAACAGAAATCACACGGGACGTTATACAGAAGGATGCTGTGTGTGTGAGCGCAATCTTAGGGAATTATATTTCGACAGAAATTGGTCTTGGATATTCCAGTCATGGAATAGTTCAGGTTCTTTGCTGGGACTGGCCCAGGTTTTCTGAAGCGTTTGCGAGAGGAACTCGGCTCTTGGTGTGGTGCCGGGTCATACACGGCATGAGGGTCGCATTCCGTGTAATTCTCTGCTGACGGGCCAGAGTTGCTCCGTAGACCACGGAGGATAAATCAGCCAGGGCTCGCCGTCACCGACCGCTGTCCAGAGTCCCCTACTGAAGAGTGCGCTGACTGAGGGTGCGCTGCACTGTCGGAGGGGCAGTACTGAGGGAGCGCCGCACTGTCGGAGGGGCAGTACTGAGGGAGCGCCGCACTGTCGGAGGGGCGGTACTGAGGGAGCGCCGCACTGTCGGAGGGCCGGTACTGAGGGAGCGCCGCACTGTCGGAGGGGCGGTACTGAGGGAGCGCCGCACTGTCGGAGGGGCGGTACTGAGGGAGCGCCGCACTGTCGGAGGGGTGGTACTGAGGGAGCGCCGCACTGTCGGAGGGGTGGTACTGAGGGAGCGCCGCACTGTCGGAGGGGCGGTACTGAGGGAGCGCCGCACTGTCGGAGGGGCGGTACTGAGGGAGCGCCGCACTGTCGGAGGGGCGGTATTGAGGGAGCACCGCACTGTCAGTATTGAGGGAGCGCCGCACTGTCGGAGGGGCAGTATTGAGGGAGCGCTGCACTGTCGGAGGGGCGGTATTGAGGGAGCGCCGCACTGTCGGGGGGCAGTATTGAGGGAGCGCCGCGCTGTCGGAGGTGCAATATTGAGGGAGTGCCGCACTGTCGGAGGGGCGGTACTGAGGGAGTGCTGCACTGTCAGAGGGGCAGTACTGAGGGAGCGCCGCACTGTCGGAGGGGCAGTACTGAGGGAGCGCCGCACTGTCGGAGGGGCGGTACTGAGGGAGCGCCGCACTGTCGGAGGGAGAGTACTGAGGGAGCGCCGCACTGTCGGAGGGACAGTACTGAGGGAACGCCGCACTGTCGGAGGGGCAGTACTGAGGGAGCGCCGCACTGTCGGAGGGGCAGTACTGAGGGAACGCCGCACTGTCGGAGGGGCAGTACTGAGGGAGCGCCGCACTGTCGGAGGGGCAGTACTGAGGGATCGCCACACTGTCGGAGGGGCAGTACTGAGGGAGCGCCGCACTGTCGGAGGGGCAGTCTTTCGGATGAGACCCATCTGCTCTCTCAGGTGGACGTAAAAGATCCCACGGCCACTATTTCGAAGAAGAGCAGGGGAGTTCTCCCCTGTGTCCTGTGGTCAATATTTATCCCTCCATCAACAGATGATCTGGTCATTATCACATTGCTGTTTGTGGGATCTTGCTGAGCGCAAATTGGCTGCCGCGTTCCCCACATTACAACAGCGACTACACTTCGAAAAAAGTACTTCATTGGCTGTAAAGCGCTTTGGGACGTCCTGAGGTGGTGAAAGGCGCTGGAGAAATGCAAGTCTTTCTAATTAGAAAATGAGGGTCGGCTGAGACAGAATGAGCTGGGTAAATGGAACAATCGCATGTAAGGGACCAAAGTAGGGGTCCTTTCAGCTCCACAACTTTTCCTTTCAGCGAGGAGGCGTGATCTGCCCGTTAGGATTGTTCGTGCCTATTGGCGTGTTATTAGAAGCCGCAGAGAGTAAAACCTAGGTAACGGAGGCTGACATGCAGAGCAGAGCAGAGCCGGGGGGGGGGGGTGTCAGGGGGCGGTGAGCGCTGTGTCTCTTTCACAGCCAGCGTGAGCAGTCCCTCATCCCATTAGCTGGGTAATGGCCCCGGCGGTTACACAGGGCAAAGATCACAGCTCCTGTAATCTGCTATTCAGGGGGCCGAGCACTCTCGAGGTGAGTTATTTTCTTTCTTTGTGTTTGGAGACACAGGGAGATGACACTCCCCGGTCAGAGCCATTTATCCTGGCCACATCTGGCAGTGCTGGAACTAACGGCACGGAGTTTGATATTGATCCGGGGGCTGCGGGGGGGGATCCAACTTTAAATTTCAGCCACCCCGGATTATAACACAAGACACCATGAACTCGACTGCAACAAACTCCTTCAATGTCGCATTAACATACCCCAACAACTTGTGTTTATACAGCGCCGTTAACGTAGTGTAACACAGGAGCGTAAAGCAGACACAGAGCCACACAAGGAGATATTAGGACAGGCGTCTTAAAGGAGAAGTGAGAGAGGCGGAGAGATTCAGGGAGGGAATTCCTGAGCTCGGGACCCAGGCAGCTGAAGGCACAGCCGCCAATGGTGGAGCGATGGAAATCGGGGGATGCTCAAGAGGCCAGAATCGGAGGAGCGCAGAGATCTCGGAGGGTTGTAGAGCTGGGGAAGGTCACATAGATAGGGAGGAGGAGAGGCTATCGAGGGATTTGAACACAAGGATGAGAATACCCTGCACTGTAACACTGACATACCCCACACCCCCTTACACTGATATACCCCACACCCCCTTACACTGATATACCCCACACCCCCTTACACTGATATACCCCACACCCCTTACACTGATATACCCCACACCCCTTACACTGATATACCCCACACCCCCTTACACTGATATACCCCACACCCCCTTACACTGATATACCCCACACCCCCTTACACTGATATACCCCACACCCCCTTACACTGATATACCTCACACCCCTGACACTGATATACCCCACACCCC
>CM059447.1:48667748-48726260 GCA_030390025.1 Squalus acanthias | reverse complement strand
GGAACGGGGCGAGAGAGGGGCTGTACCTTGTTTGTTGGAGCTGTGGTTCGTAGATCTCTATATTCAGCAGAGGGACAAAGGAGCGAGAACAGAAGGGACAACTGGTGTTGAGATTGGAGTCGTCCGCAGTCCATCCTGCCATGATCTCCTCGTCATACACCAGGGAGGCGCAGCTCGTGCACAGGGAGCAGCTCGACAGCAAGACCTGGCGGTGAGACAGAGAGGCGCAGAGTCAAGGTGAGGGCTGTGAAACAGGCTGGCGGGTCGGCCTCCTGCCAGTGTGGCGATGGGGGAAGCTCCTCTCGCCGAGGGGCCACCCGCCCGCCTGTCTGTCGCAGAAAAAAAACAATCGATAAAAATAAAGCACCTGACCTCAATGGTGGCGGTTTGGGTGCTTGCGGAGGACGTCCTCGATCGGGAGTCGGAGTTTTCCCGGAGATCGGAGCTAGACGAGTCCAAGTCCGCTGACTCACGGTCAGTCACCGAGATCCAGTCCTGAAAATAAGACGACGTTCGCTCAGGTACTGCAGCAGCAGAGCTGGATTCTAACAGGAACGGCAGTGTCGGCGCAACACTGAGAACGGCGCGTCGGGGCCCTGGGGACACTCCGCCCGGCAACGCCTCCATTTTTAAATTTTCATCCTCCTATTCAAATCCCTCCGTGGCCTCCTCGCCCACCTCCCGATCTCTGCAACCTCCTCCAGCCCCACAACCCTCCTCGCCCACCTCCCGATCTCTGTAACCTCCTCCAGCCCCACAACCCTCCTCGCCCACCTCCCGATCTCTGTAACCTCCTCCAGCCCCACAACCCCCCTCGCCCACCTCCCGATCTCTGTAACCTCCTTCAGCCCCACAACCCTCCTCGCCCACCTCCCGATCTCTGCAACCTCCTCCAGCCCCACAACCCTCCTCGCCCACCTCCCGATCTCTGTAACCTCCTCCAGCCCCACAACCCTCCTCGCCCCACCTCCCGATCTCTGTAACCTCCTCCAGCCCCACAACCCTCCTCGCCCACCTCCCGATCTCTGTAACCTCCTCCAGCCCCACAACCCTCCTCGCCCACCTCCCGATCTCTGTAACCTCCTCCAGCCCCACAACCCTCCTCGCCCACCTCCCGATCTCTGTGACCTGTTCCAGCCCCACAACTCTCCTCGCTCACCTCCCGATCTCTGTAACCTCCTCCAGCCCCACAACCCCCTCAGAGATCTCTGCGTTCCTCCAATTCTGGCCTCGAGCATCCCCAGTTTCCATCGCTCCACCATTGGCGGCCATGCCTTCAGCTGCCTGGGCCCCGAGCTCTGGAATTCCCTCCCTAAACCTCTCCGCCTCTCTCTCCTCCTTTAAGACGCTCCAATAAACCCACCTCTTTGACACAGCTTTTGGTCGCCTGTCCCTAATATCTCCTGAAGTGACTCGGTGTCAAATTTGGTTTGATAATCACTCCCGTGAAGCGCCCATTGGGAACGTTTTACTACCTTAAATAAAGGCAACTGGATCAACACAATTGTTTCTCACCTCGTCTTCACTGTCTCTGGCTGATTGGAGCCCCAGTCTCTCGGACGATGCCGTTATGTCGGAGAGGGAGGAGCCCCTGTGTCCCGAGCCCACTGGCCCGTGGGCCGGCCGCCTGTTGGACGAGGAGGTCAGCAGGCTGTGGAATTTCTCCGAGAAGCCCCGGGGCACCAGCTTGATGTTGTTGCAGTTCTCGTCCACCTTCTTGGCCCCTTCTCTCCGCCGCTGGTCCCGGCCAGAGCTCCGGCCCCCTTTCCGGCCCACCCTCGGGGTGCGGCGCGGCTCCAGCCCCTCCGACGGCTCGCTGTGCCGCACGCCGCCCGGCGAGGGGGCCTCGGGCTGGAGGCGGAGGCAGGTCCCGTTGGCGGGTTTCTGGCTGCGGGGGTCGGGGGTCGGAGGTCGCTCGCCGGGTCTGGCCAGGCCGTTGAGCAGCCTCTCCCGGCGAGGGCGCTCGCTGGAGGCGGCCCGGCTCCCACGCTTCTTGCGCTCGCCCGCCCGGCAGGGGGAGGCCGAGCCCGTGTCCGAGGGCCCCTCATCCCCTGCGCTGCTGCTCTCCGGCCGGGTACAGCTGGCACTCCTGCTCTTGACCAACGGGGATCCCAGGCCCTCCCAGCTCTCGCTCCTCCCGGCCCAGGTGGTGTGTCGCTGGAGCATGAACCTGGGCCCCACCTTCGAAGCCTCCTCTTTGGATCTTTCTGTGTATTGACAAGAGGAGAAGCAGAGATTATTCGGACATCACAGTGACAGGGCAGCAACTCCAGGCTTTCGCTGCCCCCTAAATTAAACCCCACTCTCTATTGCTGGGAGGACATGGGGGGAAAAACCAATGATCTGCCTCACTTTTTTGCGGGTGCGCGGTCCCTTTAACGGGCTGCGCGCCCCATACAAAGTTTCGCGCAGGCGCAAAATTTCACATTAAAGAAGCCGGTCCCGGGCAGCGCGGCTTGGCGGGAATGTTGGGCAAGACGCCTTCCCCACCACCTGCACCCTGAAGGTGCTGGAGCACGGGCTCCACAGGCACTGGGCGGCCCCTGGGACCTCTCGTGGCCCCTGGGACTTCACCCAGACCCTGTGACCCCCTCTCTCCCTCGCTCCGTGTGACCCCCTCTCTCCCTCGCTCCGTGCGACCTCCTCTCTCCCTCGCTCCGTGCGACCTCCTCTCTCCCTCGCTCCGTGCGACCTCCTCTCTCCCTCGCTCCGTGTGAACCCCTCCCTCCCTCGCTCCCTCTGACCCCCGCCCTCCCTCGCTCCCTCTGACCCCCCTCCCTCGCTCCGTGGGACCTCCTCTCCCTCACTCCGTCTGAACCCCCTCTCTCCCTCGCTCCGTGTGACCCCCTCTCTCCCTCGCTCCGTGTGACCCCCTCTCCCTCGCTCCCTCTGACCTCCTCTCTCCCCCTCTCTCCCTCGCTCCCTCCTCCGTCCCTCGCTCCCTCTGACCCCCTCTCCCTCGCTCCGTGTGAACCCCTCCCTCCCTCTGACCCCCTCCCTCCCTCGCTCCCTCTGACCCCCTCCCTCCCTCGCTCCCTCTGACCCCCTCTCCCTCGCTCCGTGTGACCTCCTCTCCCTCGCTCCGTCTGAACCCCCTCTCTCCCTCGCTCCGTGTGACCCCCTCTCTCCCTCGCTCCGTGTGACCCCCTCTCTCCCTCTCTCCCTCTGACCTCCTCTCTCCCTCTGACCTCCTCTCTCCCTCGCTCCCTCTGACCTCCTCTCTCCCTCGCTCCCTCTGACCTCCTCTCTCCCTCGCTCCCTCTGACCCCCTCTCTCCCTCGCTCCGTGTGACCTCCTCTCTCCCTCGCTCCGTCTGACCCCCTCTCCCTCGCTCCGTGTGACCTCCTCTCCCTCGCTACGTCTCTGACCTCCTCTCCCTCGCTCCGTGACCCCGCTCTCTCCGTCTGACCCCCTCGCCCCCTCGCTCCGTCTGACCCCCTCTCCCTCGCTCCGTCTGACCCCCTCTCTCCCTCGCTCCGTCTGAACCCCCTCTCTCCCTCGCTCCGTGTGACCTCCTCTCTCCCTCGCTCCGTCTGACCCCCTCTCCCTCGCTCCGTGACCTCCTCGCTCCGTCTGACCTCCTCTCTCCCTCGCTCCGTGTGACCTCCTCTCTCCCTCGCTCCGTCTGACCTCCTCTCTCCCTCGCTCCGTCTGACCTCCTCTCTCCCTCGCTCCGTCTGACCTCCTCTCTCCCTCGCTCCCTCTGACCTCCTCTCTCCCTCTAACCCCCTCTCTCCCTCGCTCCGTGTGACCCCCTCCCTCCCTCGCTCCGTCTGAATCCCCTCTCTCCGTGTGACCCCCTCGCTCCCTCTGACCCCCTCCCTCCCTCGCTCCGTCTGAACCCCCTCTCTCCCTCGCTCCGTCTGACCCCCTCTCCCTCGCTCCGTCTGACCTCCTCTCTCCCTCGCTCCGTCTGACCCCCCCTCTCCCTCGCTCCGTCTGACCTCCTCTCTCCCTCGCTCAGTGTGACCTCCTCTCTCCCTCGCTGCGTGTGACCCCCTCTCTCCCTCGCTCCGTGTGACCTCCTCTCTCCCTCGCTCCGTCTGACCTCCTCTCTCCCTCGCTCCGTCTGACCTCCTCTCTCCCTCGCTCCGTCTGACCTCCTCTCTCCCTCGCTCCGTCTGACCTCCTCTCTCCCTCGCTCCGTCTGACCTCCTCTCTCCCTCGCTCCGTCTGACCTCCTCTCTCCCTCGCTCCGTCTGACCTCCTCTCTCCCTCGCTCCGTGTGACCCCCTCTCCCTCGCTCCGTCTGAACCCCCTCTCTCCCTTGCTCCGTGTGACCCCCTCTCCCTCGCTCCGTCTGAACCCCCTCTCTCCCTCGCTCCGTCTGACCTCCTCTCTCCCTCGCTCCGTGTGACCCCCTCTCCCTCGCTCCGTCTGAACCCCCTCTCTCCCTCGCTCCGTCTGAACCCCCTCTCTCCCTCGCTCCGTCTGAACCCCCTCTCTCCCTCGCTCCGTCTGAACCCCCCTCTCTCCCTCGCTCCGTCTGAACCCCCTCTCTCCCTCGCTCCGTCTGAACCCCCTCTCTCCCTCGCTCCGTGTGACCCCCTCTCCCTCGCTCCGTCTGAACCCCCTCTCTCCCTCGCTCCGTGTGACCCCCTCTCCCTCGCTCCGTCTGAACCCCCTCTCTCTCTTGCTCCGTGTGACCTCCTCTCCCTCGCTCCGTGTGACCCCCTCTCCCTCGCTCCGTCTGAACCCCCTCTCTCCCTCGCTCCGTGTGACCCCCTCTCCCTCGCTCCGTCTGAACCCCCTCTCTCCCTCGCTCCGTCTGAACCCCCTCTCTCCCTCGCTCCGTGTGACCCCCTCTCCCTCGCTCCGTCTGAACCCCCTCTCTCTCTCGCTCCGTGTGACCTCCTCTCTCCCTCGCTCCCTCTGACCGCCTCTCTCCCTCGGTCCCTCTGACCGCCTCTCTCCCTCGGTCCCTCTGACCGCCTCTCTCCCTCGGTCCCTCTGACCGCCTCTCTCCCTCGGTCCCTCTGACCGCCTCTCTCCCTCGGTCCCTCTGACCGCCTCTCTCCCTCGGTCCCTCTGACCGCCTCTCTCCCTCGGTCCCTCTGACCGCCTCTCTCCCTCGGTCCCTCTGACCGCCTCTCTCCCTCGGTCCCTCTGACCGCCTCTCTCCCTCGGTCCCTCTGACCGCCTCTCTCCCTCGGTCCCTCTGACCGCCTCTCTCCCTCGGTCCCTCTGACCGCCTCTCTCCCTCGGTCCCTCTGACCGCCTCTCTCCCTCGGTCCCTCTGACCGCCTCTCTCCCTCGGTCCCTCTGACCGCCTCTCTCCCTCGGTCCCTCTGACCGCCTCTCTCCCTCGGTCCCTCTGACCGCCTCTCTCCCTCGGTCCCTCTGACCGCCTCTCTCCCTCGGTCCCTCTGACCGCCTCTCTCCCTCGGTCCCTCTGACCGCCTCTCTCCCTCGGTCCCTCTGACCGCCTCTCTCCCTCGGTCCCTCTGACCGCCTCTCTCCCTCGGTCCCTCTGACCGCCTCTCTCCCTCGGTCCCTCTGACCGCCTCTCTCCCTCGGTCCCTCTGACCGCCTCTCTCCCTCGGTCCCTCTGACCGCCTCTCTCCCTCGGTCCCTCTGACCGCCTCTCTCCCTCGGTCCCTCTGACCGCCTCTCTCCCTCGGTCCCTCTGACCGCCTCTCTCCCTCGGTCCCTCTGACCGCCTCTCTCCCTCGGTCCCTCTGACCGCCTCTCTCCCTCGGTCCCTCTGACCGCCTCTCTCCCTCGGTCCCTCTGACCGCCTCTCTCCCTCGGTCCCTCTGACCGCCTCTCTCCCTCGGTCCCTCTGACCGCCTCTCTCCCTCGGTCCCTCTGACCGCCTCTCTCCCTCGGTCCCTCTGACCGCCTCTCTCCCTCGGTCCCTCTGACCGCCTCTCTCCCTCGGTCCCTCTGACCGCCTCTCTCCCTCGGTCCCTCTGACCGCCTCTCTCCCTCGGTCCCTCTGACCGCCTCTCTCCCTCGGTCCCTCTGACCGCCTCTCTCCCTCGGTCCCTCTGACCGCCTCTCTCCCTCGGTCCCTCTGACCGCCTCTCTCCCTCGGTCCCTCTGACCGCCTCTCTCCCTCGGTCCCTCTGACCGCCTCTCTCCCTCGGTCCCTCTGACCGCCTCTCTCCCTCGGTCCCTCTGACCGCCTCTCTCCCTCGGTCCCTCTGACCGCCTCTCTCCCTCGGTCCCTCTGACCGCCTCTCTCCCTCGGTCCCTCTGACCGCCTCTCTCCCTCGGTCCCTCTGACCGCCTCTCTCCCTCGGTCCCTCTGACCGCCTCTCTCCCTCGGTCCCTCTGACCGCCTCTCTCCCTCGGTCCCTCTGACCGCCTCTCTCCCTCGGTCCCTCTGACCGCCTCTCTCCCTCGGTCCCTCTGACCGCCTCTCTCCCTCGGTCCCTCTGACCGCCTCTCTCCCTCGGTCCCTCTGACCGCCTCTCTCCCTCGGTCCCTCTGACCGCCTCTCTCCCTCGGTCCCTCTGACCGCCTCTCTCCCTCGGTCCGTGTGTGGTTTAGCTCGGTTGAGGGGGTCGGAGAGAAATTTTCCAGAGTAGTTTTTCCGTCATTGACCCTGGGATTTTTTGCCTCGCCCAGGAGATCACATGACTGCGGGGATGGGACGCGGGGCGAGACGCGATACGGGGGGGGGGGACGGGATGGGGGACGGGGGGGGGGGGGGGGGAGACACGGGACGGGGGGGACGGGACGCGGGGGGGGGATGGAATGCGGGACGGAACACCGGAGGGCCCATTTCCCACGTACCCAGGAGGCTCCGGGCCACGCCCTGCACTCGTCGCTCCCTCAGCGGCCGACGGAACTGAGCTGCCGCCAGGATCACGTTGCGCAGCTTGGCCCAGCGCAGGCGGCCGCCCTGGTTACTGGACGGCCATTTACTCTCGAGGACGGCCTGTGGACAGACAAGAGGAGGAGGGTTACACACCGGGCAAACCCCGGGGCCAGCCAGAGAGACACACCACCTGCTGACATCTTCATTCTTCAAAGAAGAAAGAAAAAGAAAGACTTGCATTTCTCCAGCGCCTTTCACGACCACCGGACGTCCCAAAGCGCTTTACAGCCAATGGAGTCCTTTTTTTGAAGTGTAGTCGCTGTTGTAATGTGGGAAACGCGGCAGCCAATTTGCGCACAGCAAGCTCCCACAAACAGCGATGTGATAATGACCAGATCATCTGTTTTTGTTATGTTGGTTGAGGGATAAATATTGGCCCCAGGACACCGGGGAGAACTCCCCCTGCTCTTCTTCCAAATAGCGGCCGTGGGATCTTTTACATCCACCTGAGAGCAGACGGGGCCTCAGTTTAACGTCTCATCCGAAAGACGGCACCCCCTCAAGTACTGCACTGGATTGTCAGCCTAGCTTTATGTGCTCAAGTCCCTGGAGTGGGACTTGAACCCACAACCTTCTGACTCAGAGGCGAGAGTGCTGCCCACGGAGCCACAGCTGACACAAAGAGAGAAAGATAGAGAGACAGAAGTGGACAGAAAGAACCCCGAGCCCAGTGCCCCCCGGTGCCCTCACCTTGTTGTAGTACCCGTAGGTGACGGCGTTGGGTATGATTCCAGCCTTCTTCATTTCATGCAGGACGCGGACGGCCAGCACCGGCTCCCCGTACTGCCCACACAGCTGCATCAGGATACGGTGGCAGACCTACAGGGAACAAGACACCGTGCCAACCCAGGAGATATAAACAGGGGCAGAAGAGAACATCAGCCAAAAGCAGGCGACAGGTAACGGTGAGGGTGGGGGCGGTAGAGAGAGAGTCAGACAGACACAGGGAGAGAGAAATGGACACACATTAGTCTCCCTGCTGCCCTCTCAGGCTCGAGTCCTGCCTGAATAAGCTCACAGCTGCCCCCTCTGCCTCTCTCAGCATTCTCTGAAGGGTCCACTGAACCCCCTTCCCAACCGTCGCTGCCTCCTTACGATAAGCAACTCCTTCCTCCCCTCTCGCCGTCCTTTCCGCTCAATATGCCTGCTGGGGCTAATCTCACCAACCCCCTTCCTGTCCCACACACCCCACCCACTGCCTCCTTGGACTCTGCCAGTGTATCTTGTAGATGGTACACACTGCAGCCACGGTACGCCGGTGGTGGAGGGAGTGAATGTTTAAGGTGGTGGATGGGGTGCCAATCAAGCAGGCTGCTTTGTCCTGGATGGTGTCGAGCATCTCGAGTGTTGTTGGAGCTGCAACTCATCCAGGCAAGTGGAGAGTGTTCCATCACACTCCTTACTTGTGCCTTGTAGATGGTGGAAAGGCTTTGGGGAGTCAGGAGGTGATACACTCGCCGCAGAATACCCAGCCTCTGACCTGCTCTTGTAACCACAGTATTTATGTGGCTGGTCCAGTTAAGTTTCTGGTCAATGGTGACCCCCCAGGATGTTGATGGTGGGGGATTCGGTGATGATAATACCGTTGAATGTCAATGGACGGTGGTTAGACTCTCGCTTGTTGGAGATGGTCATTGCCTGACACTTGTTACTTGCCACTTATCCGCCCAAGCCTGAATGTCGTCCAGGTCTTGCTGCATGTGGGCACAGAATCATAGAGTCACACAGCGCAGGAGGAGGCCATTCGGCCCATCGTGCCTGTGCTGGCTCTTTGAACGAGCTCTCCAATTAGTCCCACTCCCCCCTGCTCTTTCCCTATAACCCTGTGAATCTTCCCCCTTCATGTATTTATCCAATTCTCTTTTGAAAGTTACTATTGAATCTGCTCCCACCGCCCTTTCAGGCAGCGCGTTCCAGATCACAACAACTCGCTGCGGAAAAAACATTCTCCTCCTCTCCCCCTCTGGTTCTTTTACCTTCAATCTGTGTCCTCTGGTTACCGACCCTCCTGCCACTGGAAACACTTTCTCCTTATTTACTCTATCTAAACCCTTCATGATTTTGAACACCTCTATCAAATCTCCTCTTAACCTTCTCAGCTCTAAGGAGAACAACCCCAGCTTGTCCAGTCTCGCCACATCACTGAAGTCCCTCATCTCTGGAACCATTCTGGTAAATCTCCTCCGCACCCTCTCCAAGGCCTTGACATCCTTCCTAAAGTGCGGGGCCCAGAATTGGACACAAGGCTCCAGCTGGGGCCCGACCATGATTTGTAAAGGTTGAGCGTAACTTCCTTTCTTTTGTCTTATTTACAAAGCCAAGGATTCCCCTACGCTTTCCTAAACCACCTCATCAACGTGCCCTGCCAAGGGTTTGTGAATATGTAGCCCCCAGGTCCCTCTGCTCTTGCAGCACCCCCCCCTTCAAAACACCGTCAGCGAGCCGCCCGTACTGGAATCAGCCTTTGAGGTCACGGGTCAGACAGTGGGCCAGGGCCCAGTCCCAGCCACGGACCACCCACCTCATCTGGCAGAACCACCTTCCTGGTCTCCATCTTCTTCAGCACGTCGTAAGCCGTCTGCAGCGCTCGGACCTTCACCTGGGTGGCGCGGACGTGGGTGGGCAGATAGATGAACCAGAGGGCGTAGCACTGGCCCAGCAGGCACTTGGCCCACATGTCAGGCACCAGGGAATATTTCTGTGCAATTTTCTGCGCCAGTTTTATCTCCTGCGGATGAGAAAGGACCCGGGGGGGGGGTGAGGTTCCGGAGCAATGACGAGTTACAGATCGAAATAAAAGAACTTGCATTTCTCCAGCGCCTTTCACAACCTCAGGACATCCCCAAAAACACTTCACAGCCAACTTCTGAAGTGCGGTCGCTGTTGTAATGTAGGAAACGCGGCAGCCAAATTGCGCACAGCAAGCTCCCACAAACAGCAATGTGATAAATGACCAGATAATCTGCTTTTTAGTGATGTTGGTTGAGGGATAAATATTGGCCCCCAGGACACCGGGGAAAATCCCCCCCCCCCCCTGCTCTTCTTCGAAATAGTGGCGGTGGGATCTTTTACATCCACCCGAGAGGGCAGACGGGGTTCAAGTCCCACTCCAGACACAGAGTGAAAGTCCCAGGTCCGATTGCCAGTCTGTATGGAGTTGATGCGGAGATGCCGGTGTTGGACTGGGGTGGACAAAAATGAGAAGTCGCACAACACCAGGTTATAGTCCAACAGTTTTATTTGAAATCACAAGCTTTCGGAGCTGCTGCTCCTTCGTCAGGTGAAGTGAAGGAATACAAATCAGCAAAGCATATATAGAGAGAGAACAATGTCTGTGTAGCGTACAATGTCAGACGACTACAGTTAATCTTTCTGACTGCCCTCCATCACACCTCGGCAGAGAGACATCAAAGACACAGCAAAATACAGACTGCAGCATTTGACACGTTGGACCCCGTGACCCCACCTCATTGTCTTAGCTGTATTTTGCTGTGTCTTTGATATAATGCCTTCCTGACTGACCTGATTGTCTCTCTGCCGAGGTGTGATGGAGGGCAGTCAGAAAGATTAACTGTAGTCGTCTGACATTGTATGCTACACAGACATTGTTCTCTGTCTATATATGCTTTGCTGATTTGTATTCCTTCACTTCACCTGACGAAGGAGCAGCGCTCCGAAAGCTTGTGATTTCAAATAAAACTGTTGGACTATAACCTGGTGTTGTGCGACTTCTCATTTTTGTATGGAGTTGGCCCTGGGTTCGGGAAGGTCAGACAGGGTCAGGTTGGACTGTGACGCCCTCCGTTGTTGAATATCCTACTGACACCCACTGTCCAGGAACCGACTCGGGCCACTGGAGGTCAGAAACGTGTACACGACATACGTGTACACACACACACGCACTCGCACTGACGCGCACTCGCAGAGCGATAGCTGCAGTACCTGCTTTGTCCTCCTGGGAGCGGGGCTGCTGGGGGCACTGCTGCGCGGCTGGCTCAGGTAGTGCGAGGTCTTCAGGAGATCCTGCGGCCTGTCGAACAGCTCGGCCTTGAGCAGTGGAAACCCATCGTAGCTGCAAGGACGAAGAAGATGTCGTCACAGTGACCTGCGTCACTGCCGCGCGCGCTCACCCGGTTACTCATCATCGAATCATATAGCACAGGAGGAGGCCATTCAGCCCATCGCATCGGTGTCGGAGTACAATCACTAAACTAAACCTAAACACAGTGAGATTAGATTCTCACTGCTCAATACAGAAGGGGTCAGGGGGCAGAGGGCGCGGCTGGAGTGATTTGCCAATCACACAGCGCGTTTATATTTGAAATATGTGGCCTGGTTCCTCCCTCAAGCACATCTGCCCAAAACAATACTTCACAATGTCCGCACCAGTTCAGGTTGGGCAATCGGTTCTGACACAGCTAGCTTTTTAATCTCCTTGTGTACTCTGACTAGATTAAAAGGACAAGGCCGAGAGCAGTGAACCACAGAGTCACACGGAGACACTGCTCTTTTTAAACGCGTTGCCGAGCGAAGCCCGTTAACAGGACAGGTCAAAAGAACAGGCAGAGGCAGGAGGGACATCAACATAACAGGAGAAATATCAGCAGGAGTCGGCCGCAGGGCCCCTCGAGCCTGCTCCGCTATTCAATTACAAACAGGCCATTTGGCCCAACAGGTCCGTGGCTGGCCTTCACGCGCCACTGTGATGCTGGCTGAGCCACAAACATTGGCCAGGGCCACTGGGGAGAATTCACCCACTCACTCCTTCCCAAAATAGTGCGGTGGGATCGAAACAGAAACATTGACAAATTTTAATAATATGTGTGGGAAGTTATGTGGAAGAAAGGTCAGTCACGAGAGAGGACTCCAGCCACGTACACAAAGTAGCTCTGTCCTCGAGTTACTGATTTCAACTCTCTGAGCTCCCCCCCCCACACCGCCCCTGAAGGTGCTGACTGCTGCTGGGAACAATCCCGCAGGAGATGACCACACTCCGGTACTTCACCTGAGCTAGTCTACACAGTGAATGTTCACAGGATATTCAACTGTGGAGGCATCGCAGCCGGGCCCAATCCCAATCACCGGAAGTGCACACAGACACACAGACAGAGAGACAGACACAGACACACGGAAACAGAGACAGAGGCGGAGGCGCGCGCCCACAGAGAGGCGCGCGCGCGCCCACAGAGAGGCGCGCGCGCGCCCACAGAGAGGCGCGCGCGCGCCCACAGAGAGGCGCGCGCGCGCACACAGAGAGGCGCGCGCACACACAGAGAGGCGCGCGCGCACACACAGAGAGGCGCGCGCGCACACACAGAGAGGCGCGCGCACACACAGAGAGGCGCGCGCACACACAGAGAGGCGCGCGCACACACAGAGAGGCGCGCGCACACACAGAGAGGCGCGCGCACACACACAGAGAGGCGCGCACACACACAGAGAGGCGCACACACACAGAGAGGCGCACACACACAGAGAGGCGCACACACACAGAGAGGCGCACACACACAGAGAGGCGCACACACACAGAGAGGCGCACACACACACAGAGGCGCACACACACACACAGAGAGGCGCGCACACACAGAGAGGCGGACACACACACACAGAGAGGCGCGCACACACAGAGAGGCGGACACACACACACAGAGAGGCGCGCACACACAGAGAGGCGGACACACACGCACTGTCCAGCGGGAGTGACAGGACAGTGGTGAGCAGCAGACACCCTGGGTGATCAGCCCACAGGCTCTGGGCTCGGTATAACACCCTGGCTGGGAGCAGCAGGGTATCGGAGGGCTGCTGCCCTGTGAACCCACACCCAGCACCATCAGGAGTCGAGGGCAGTAAGCTGGCACAGTGAGAACCCCAGGTGTGGTGCGGGGGTGCGGTGGTACCTGTACAACCGCGGAAGTTCCTTGCCGTCCGGTGTCTGGGGGACCTCGGGCGGCATGATGAAAACAGTGTGCTCACTCCGCTGGGACTCATCCAACTCAATCAGGCGCACGTCTTCTATCTTCTCAACATCCACCTGCAAGGGACAACGGCACAAAGGGGTCAGCCCAGGGAGAGGGAGGAGGGGGGAGGGGGAGGGGAGAGGGGGGGGAGGGGGGGGGAGGAGAGGGAGGAGGGCGAGGAGAGGGAGGAGGGCAAGGAGGGCGAGGAGAGGGAGGAGGGCGAGGAGAGGGAGGAGGGCGAGGAGGGCGAGGAGAGGGAGGAGAGGGAGGAGAGGGTGGAGGGCGAGGAGGGCGAGGAGAGGGAGGAGAGGGGGGAGAGGGGGGAGAGGGAGGGGGAGGGGGAGGGGGAGGGGAGGGAGGAGAGCGAGGGGAGGGGGAGGGGCGAGGGCGAGGAGCGGGAGGGTCTGTCGTCTAGCGTAACGTGGAATTAGCCCACCTTCTCGACACATCCATCGAAGAACTCGAGGCTGGAGTGCCGGTCGCTGACGAACGAGCATTCCTCGATAAACTGGGTGAAGAGCTGGGTCTTGGTCATCAGCGTGTAGAACTTCTGGTTAGCTCGATCGCGGCTCTTCAGGAACCCTGAGTGTGGAGAGGCATCGGCCTTTAATCAGCTGCTCACTGAACGGATCACTGCCACAGCCGGCCCGGCAATACTGGCGGGTCAAGGTGTCCCTTGGTGTGAAGAAACGACACCGCCCCCCAGTCCCCATCGGGTTAATGCGGGACCGTAATCCTCGGAGGAGACCATTCAGCCCCTGGAGCCTGTTCCACCATTCAATCAGATCCGGGCTGGTCTGTATCGTAACCAATGTTCCCCCTAATTGTCTTTTGGGAGCACGGTCCCTTTAACGGGCTGCGCGAGATCTCCCATTTGAAAAGCCGGTCCCGGGTGGTGCAGGACCCGAAGACGCGAAGTTTAGCGGGACGGTCGCGCTTCACTCCACCGACTCCACCTTGGTTCCGTAACCCTTAATACCCCTTACCCCAACTCGTATCAACACGCTTCCTGGGCCCGTCCAACCCTCTGACAGTACGTCACACCACTCCGCTGACGAGAGGGGGAGTTCCAAGGGGAGGGTAGAAGGGATTTCCCACACAAAGGGGGAGGGAGTGCAGCGTGGCAGGAACCGGGCCGGTCACATCGACAGGGGGGATTTAGAAGCAGCGACACTGCAGGGTTGTGGGAGAGCGCGGGGGGGCCGGGATTACAGTCGACAGGGTGAGTGAGATTTCTCCGATTCCCCCCGCCCGCCGCCCCGGGGCTTCTCTGCTGCTTACCCTGCAGGTTGAAGAGGGAGCTGGAGTCGGTGGTGGTCTCCGAGGGGGCCTGAGTGATCGGCATCAGATAGGACCGATAGCCCTTCAGCACACAAGCCATGAAGCGAAGGAAGGCCTCCTGGATCTCCAGCTCCAGCTGCTTCTTGCGGCCGTAGATTAAATCGTAGTCTGTTAAGAGGAACTCCAGCGTGGCCTCTTCCGCTGGTCGGTTGTACACTGCGGAGAGAAACAAGCGCGGTGTGACGCAGGAAGTGGTGGGCGGGGGGGGGGGGGGGGGGGGGGGGGGCGGAAGAGCAGCCCCCGGCACAGAGACAAGAGGGACTGAGGAGCCTCACAATCCAGAGGGCCCCGGGTTCATGTTTCGGGGGGGGGTGGGGGGATGGTCTGTGCTGTGAGCAACAGTGGGGCTACACTACATTTATACAGCACCTCAGGACGGCCCAAAGCCCCTTACAGCCAATGAAGTACTTTTTTGAAGTGCAGTCACTGTTGTAATGTAGGAAACGCAGCAGCCAACGCTCCCTCAGTACCGCCCCTCCGACAGTGCGGCGCTCCCTCAGTACCGCCCCTCCGACAGTGCGGCGCTCCCTCAGTACTGCGGCGCTCCCTCAGTACTGCCCCTCCGACAGTGCGGCGCTACCTCAGTACCGCCCCTCCGATAGTGCGGCGCTGCCTCAGTGCGGCGCTCCCTCAGCACTGCCCCTCCGACAGTGCGGCGCTACCTCAGTACCGCCCCTCCGACAGTGCGGCGCTCCCTCAGTACCGCCCCTCCGACAGTGCGGCGCTCCCTCAGTACCGCCCCTCCGACAGTGCGCGCTCCCTCAGTACCGCCCCTCCGACAGTGCGGCGCTCCCTCAGTACCTCCCCTCCGACAGTGCGGCGCTCCCTCAGTACCGCCCCTCCGACAGTGCGCGCTCCCTCAGTACCGCCCCTCCGACAGTGCGGCGCTCCCTCAGTACCGCCCCTCCGACAGTGCGCGCTCCCTCAGTACCGCCCCTCCGACAGTGCGGCGCTCCCTCAGTACCTCCCCTCCGACAGTGCGGCGCTCCCTCAGTACCGCCCCTCCGACAGTGCGCGCTCCCTCAGTACCGCCCCTCCGACAGTGCGGCGCTCCCTCAGTACCTCCCCTCCGACAGTGCGGCGCTCCCTCAGTACCGCCCCTCCGACAGTGCGCGCTCCCTCAGTACTGCCCCTCCAACAGTGCGGCGCTCCCTCAGTACTGCCCCTCCGACAGTGCGGCGCTCCCTCAGTACCGCCCCTCCGACAGTGCGGCGCTCCCTCATTACCGCCCCTCCGACAGTGCGGCGCTCCCTCAGTACTGTCTCCTCCGACAGTGCGGCGCTGCCTCAGTGCGGCGCTCCCTCAGTACCGTCCCTCCGACAGAGCGGCGCTCCCTCAGTACCGCCCCTCCGACAGTGCGGCGCTCCCTCAGTACTGCCCCTCCGACAGTGCAGCGCTACCTCAGTACCGCCCCTCCGATAGTGCGGCGCTGCCTCAGTACCGCCCCTCCGACAGTGCGGCGCTCCCTCAGTACTGCCCCTCCGACAGTGCGGCGCTACCTCAGTACCGCCCCTCCGATAGTGCGGCGCTGCCTCAGTGCGGCGCTCCCTCAGCACTGCCCCTCCGACAGTGCGGCGCTCCCTCAGCACTGCCCCTCCGACAGTGCGGCGCTCCCTCAGTACCGCACTGGGAGTGTCAGCCTGGATTATGTGCTCAGATCTCTGGAGTGGGACTTGACTCAGAGCCGATAATACTACCCACTGAGCCACAGCTGACACCGTTAGGGAAGGGAAATGCCAGCCAGGGTCCCTGCTGCAGAACAGTGCACCAGGCGAGGTCAGGATCGGTCCGTCATGATGCCCTCCACAGTCGAATATCCTGCCATGGCTCACTGTCTGGGCGGCGGGCGGCGGTGGAGCCTGTTCCCCAGCGAGAGTTGGTGCCTTTAGGAGGGGAAGTGGGGACATTTGTAAAAGGGGAGAGCGGGGTTGGGGAAAGTGCGGTACCCCCATTGGTCCAGCTCAGTCCCGGGACAGAAGGGAAGTCCTTTCACCAGGATTTGAGTGAATTGTCGTGTGTCGGGGAGTGGAACCCGCTATCGCATGAGCACGAATCGGTCGCTCAGCGAGGGGTTGAAGGGGCAGCGTGGCCAGGGCGCGGGGCTGGTGAAGGGCCAGCGCGAGTTAGTCTGCGCAGCATCCATCGCCAGCGCACACTCACGTTCGTCCAGCTGTTGGTAAAGCAGGTTCAGGGAGTTCAGCAGCGTTTTACACGGCTTCCGCGGAAAGGCCCTCAGCGTTAAACTCTTCTTATCTTCATTCCTGAATCACAGAGAGATGGGCGGGCGGGGGGTGGAAAAGAGAAAATGAAAGCAGCAGAGAGGGAGAGGGAGCCACTCCCAGGGAGCAAGGAGTCACAGCCACCCCACCCCCCGACCAATACCCCGAGGGAGTCTGCTCTCACGCTGGACTTATCGATATTACAGCAATCACTGCTCACCCGAGCTCGCCAGTCCTGTTCCCTCCTAATCTCACAATGATCTGCATTTATATTGACATGGACAAAGGAGCTGAATTCCAGAGGTGAGGTGAGGGTGACTGCCCTCGACATCAAGGCAGCATTTGACCGAGTCTGGCATCAAGGAGCCCTAGTAAAACTGAAGTCAGTGGGAATCAGGGAACTCTCCACCGGCTGGAGTCATACCTAGCACAAAGGAAGATGGTTGTGGTGGTTGAAGGTCAATCATCACAGCCCCAGGACATCGCTGCAGGAGTTCCTCAGGACAGTGTCCTACACCCAAACAAGCTGCTTCATCAATGACCTTCCCTCCAACATAAGGTCAGAAATGGGGATGTTCGCTGATGACTGCACAGTGTCCAGCGCCATTCACAACTCCTCAGATAATGAAGCAGTCCATGCCCGCATGCAGCAAGACCTGGACAACATTCAGGCTTGGGCTGATAAGTGGCAGGTAACATTCGCGCCATACAAGTGCCAGGCAATGACTATCTCCAACAACCGAGAGTCTAACCACCGCCCCCTGACATTCAACGGCATTACCATCACCGAATCCCCCACCAACATCCTGGGGGGGTCACCATTGACCAGAAACTTAACTGGACCAGCCACTAAAATACTGTGGCAACAAGAGCAGGTCAGAGGCTAGGTATTCTGCGACGAGTGTCTCACCTCCTGACTCCCCAAAGCCTTTCCACCATCTACAAGGCACAAGTAAGGAGTGTGATGGAATACTCTCCACTTGCCTGGATGAGTGCAGCTCCAACAACACTCAAGAAGCTCAACACCATCCAGGACAAAGCAGCCCACTTGATCGGCACCCCATCCACCACCTTAAACATCCACTCCCTCCACCACCGGCGCACCGTGGCTGCAGTGTGCACCATCCACAAGATGCACTGCAGCAACTCGCCAAGGCTTCTTCGGCAGCACCTCCCGAACCCGCGACCTCTTCCACCTAGAAGGACAAGGGCAGCAGGCGCATGGGAACACCACCACCTCCAAGTTCCCCTCCAAGTCACACACCATCCTGACTTGGAAATATATCGGCCGTTCCTTCATCGTCGCTGGGTCAAAATCCTGGAACTCCCTCCCTAACAGCACTGTGGGAGCACCTTCACCACACGGACTGCAGCGGTTCAAGATGGCGGCTCACCACCACCTTCTCGAGGGGCAATTAGGGATGGGCAATAAATGCCGGCCTTGCCAGCGACGCCCACATCCCATAAACGAATAAAAAAAAATAGCGCCTTTCACGACCATAACCAGCACCCTCTCCCCATCCCATAACCAGCACCCTCTCCCCATCCCATAACCAGCACCCTCTCCCCATCCCATAACCAGCACCCTCTCCCCATCCCATAACCAGCACCCTCTCCCCATCCCATAACCAGCAACACGGGCAATGACTCAGAGTGCGTGGTGCCGGTGGGTGTGGGGAGCGGAGCGGGGCTGCGTGGAGCAGAGCGGAGACTCACTGAGAGATGGTGTTGGTGTCCAGGTCGACGCAGATGACATCCTGGGGCAGGTCGTACAGCTCGAAGTAGCTGGAGTGCACCCCCACGATGAACGGGACGGGCGCACTGAGCACGTCTGCCAGGTTGAGCGGGCACAGAGGAATGTAGGGGCACTGCCAGTGGAACGGAAAGATCATCTGGAGGTAGAAGACGGGAGAGAGAGAGAGAGAGAGATAAAGGGGGGGAAAGAATTAATCACACTGAAGGCGGTGGATTGGGGCTGAAGTGGCTCCAAGTTTCAGTCACTCCTCGAGTCAGAATGTTAGCCTGTATAACTCGAGGGCTGGAACAGAAAGGGGAGGAGGTTTTGCTGCAGCTATACAGAGCCCTGGCTAGGCCACATCTGGAATACTGTGTAGAGTTCTGGACACCACACCTTAGAAAGGATATATTGGCCTTGGAAGGAGGGCAGCACAGATTCACCAGAATGTTACCAGGGCTCCAAGGGTGAGATTATGAGGAGATTTTACATAAACCAGGCTTGTAATCCCTGGAATATAGAAGGTTAAGGGGTGATTTGATGGAGGTTTTAAGGATTTTGAAAGGAACTGATAGGGTAAGAGAGAGAGAAACTTTTTCTTCTGGTTGGGGGGGGGGGGGGGGGGGGGGGGGGGAGTCTCGGACAAGGGGACATAACCTTAAAATCAGAGCCAGGCCGTTCAGGAGAGAAGTTAGGAAACCACTTCTTCACACAAAGGGCGGTCGAAGTGAGGAACTCTCTCCCACAAAAAGCAGCAGATGCCACCATCAATTAATAGTTTTAAGTCTGAGATGGATAGATTTTTACTAGCCAAAGGTATTAAGGGATATGGAGCCAAGGCGGGTAGGTGGAGTTAGGTCACAGATCAGCAATGATCTCATTGAATGGCGGAACAGGCTCGAGGGGCTGAATGGCCGACTCCTTTTATGTTCCCGGGGCTGCCGCTCCCTCTCGTGTCGGGTTGCTGCTGCCAGGCAGCGAGTGAATAATAAGGACTGCAGGCCAATTATCCTCCCCCGCTATTTGGCCCCTCTCCCCCCGAAGGAGCGGACTCTGGCTGGAGTACATTGCCAGAGGCACCAGGGCCCTCCACTACCCGAATGCAGTGAGCGTGAACACAGTATTCACTCGGAGCCCAGTCCCACCCACACCCAACATCCAACTACATTCGGGCGGCAGTCACTGGGTAGTGATCAGGAGCAGGAGGCCTGGCTGGTTGAACCCCCTGACGAGCTGATACCAGCAAACTCGGCACTGACCAGCAATCAGACCACGGGCGCGACTGGTCTCCGCGATTCGGTATCAACCGATTGGGCATTAACCCCCCACCGATTCACACTGACAAACCCAGCACAGTGCAGAGACTCACCGAGACCAGGGCCTCACACACGCTGGTGAGGACAGCAGGCCGCAGCGAGTGAATGAGCAGCTTCTGCTCGATCAGGACTGCGAGGAGGAGCGTGACCGTGTTCTCGGGACCCAGGTTCTGTAACAGAGTGAAGTAACTGGCACCGCTGCAGCAGGGAGAAAGAACACGGTTAACGTTCGTTAGCAAGGTGGCAGAGGTTTGGGGATGGGGGGGGGTAAGAGAGCGAGAGAGAGGAGGAGGGACACGATGATTCAGGAATAACTGACAATCAAACCGGCTGCTTGTAACCGACACGGAGTTAACAGCGGCAACACCTACCTGAGCAAGAGTGGGGAGGACACAGGCTGGCAAATCAGCAGATTATCATATGGAGAGAGCTGGAAGACACACAACACACAATCAGCTTTCACCAGTAAACTCACAACCCACACCTGTCAGTATTAAGCAGCATTTTGAACTAAAGCTCAGGTAAGACGGAAACAACAGGACACACAGACCAGGGGAGTCCCTGCCATCATCGTATGCTAAATGCCTGAGGCATCTGACACACTGCCCTGTTGGTGTCTGGTATACAACACATCCCACACGCACCCCCAGATTGCTCCATGCATACTTACATATTCCATATGGGCCTCTTATATACAACACATATACACCCAGAGACGCATGCACAATATACAATATAAAAACACACAGACATTACTAACTTTAAGTGTCAGCTGTGGCTCAGTGGGCAGCACCCTCGCCTCAGAGTCAGAAGGTTGTGGGTTCAAGTCCCACTCCAGAGACTTGAGCACGTAAATCTAGGCTGACACTCCCAGTGCCAGTACTGAGGGAGCTCCGCACTGTCGGAGGGGCAGTACTGAGGGAGCGCCGCACTGTCGGAGGGGCGGTACTGAGGGAGCTCCGCACTGTCGGAGGGGCAGTACTGAGGGAGCGCAGTACTGAGGGAGCGCCGCACTGTCGGAGGGGCGGTACTGAGGGAGCGCCGCACTGTCGGAGGGGCAGTACTGAGGGAGCGCCGCACTGTCGGAAGGGAGGTACTGAGGGAGCGACGCACTGTCGGAGGGGCAGTACTGAGGGAGCGCCGCACTGTCGGAGGGGCAGTACTGAGGGAGCGCCGCACTGTCGGAGGGGCAGTACTGAGGGAGCGTCGCACTGTCGGAGGGGCGGTACTGAGGGAGCGCCGCACTGTCGGAGGGTCAGTACTGAGGGAGCCCCGCATTGTCGGTGGGGCAGTACTGAGGGAGCGCCGCACTGTCGGAGGGGCGGTACTGAGGGAGCGCCACACTGTCGGAGGGGCGGTACTGAGGGAGCCCCGCACTGTCGGTGGGGCAGTACTGAGGGAGCCCCGCACTGTCGGAGGGGCGGTACTGAGGGAGCGCCGCACTGTCGGAGGGGCAGTACTGAGGGAGCGCCGCACTGTCGGAGGGGCGGTACTGAGGGAGCGCCGCGCTGTCGGAGGGGCCCTCTTTCGAATGAGACGTTAAACCGAGGCCCCGCCTGCCCTCTCAGGTGGATGTAAAAGATCCTATGGCCGCTATTTCGAAGACAAGCAGGGGAGTTCTCCCCGGTGTCCTGGGCCCAATATTTATCTGTTAACCAACATCACTAAAAACAGATGATCTGGTCATCATCACAATGCTATTTGTGGGAGCTTGCTGTGCGCAAATTGGCTGCTGCGTTTCCCACATTACAACAGTGACCACACTTCAAAAAAAGCACTTCATTGGCTGTAAAGCGCTTTGGGACGTCCGGTGGTCGTGAAAGGTGCTATAGAAATGCGAATCTTTCTATACACACAGACACAGATTCGATGAATTAGATGTGAGTCACTGACCTGGACGAGGATACGAGGTCGCTGGGGCGATGGGAATGGGACATTGTGCAAAAAGTTCGAGATGTGCCTGAAAAACGATTTAAAAATTCAGAATCAGCTTTTTTACAGCAACAAACTGAACATAAATCAGCCAAACACACAGCAGTGGGAGGGCAGGGGTAGAAAGCAGCTCCACTCACTTCTCAATGGGCAAGACATGGGGTCCAGATATGGAGTAGCGATACACAAAGGTCAGGAACTTCTGGAAAACGTCGAAGAACGGCCAGTGAGACAGCACGCAGATGCTCTTCTTGGCCTGGACAGATTTGGTGAGAATGGGCCTGCGGTCGATCACACTCAGCAACCCCAGGCTGAGCCGCTGTTTGTCCGTCAGTCTCTCGCGGGGGTACGATTCATAGAACTGGATCGCTGCCCCGTACACCTGTCCACAACACACAACAGGCATCAGAGCCCCATTGCCCTACTGCTCCCCTCTCCGTCCCTCCCTCCGCAGTCCGCTCCCCTCTCCGTCTCTCCCTCCGCAGTCCGCTCCCCTCTCCGTCTCTCCCTCCGCAGTCCGCTCCCCTCTCCGTCACTCCCTCCGCAGTCCGCTCCCCTCTCCGTCTCTCCCTCCGCAGTCCGCTCCCCTCTCCGTCTCTCCCTCCGCAGTCCGCTCCCCTCTCCGTCTCTCCCTCCGCAGTCCGCTCCCCTCTCCGTCACTCCCTCCGCCATCCGCTCCCCTCTCCGTCCCTCCCTCCGCAGTCCGCACCCCTCTCCGTCCCTCCCTCCGCAGTCCGCTCCCCTCTCCGTCCCTCCCTCTGCTCCTCTCTCCGTCTCTCCCTCCGCAGTCCGCTCCCCTCTCCGTCTCTCCCTCCGCAGTCCGCTCCCCTCTCCGTCCCTCCATCCGCAGTCCGCTCCCCTCTCCGTCTCTCCCTCCGCAGTCCGCTCCCCTCTCCGTCTCTCCCTCCGCAGTCTGCTCCTCTCTCCGTCCCTCCCTCCGCAGTCCGCTCCCCTCTCCGTCTCTCCCTCCGCAGTCCGCTCCTCTCTCCGTCTCTCCCTCCGCAGTCCGCTCCTCTCTCCGTCTCTCCCTCCGCAGTCCGCTCCTCTCTCCGTCCCTCCCTCCGCAGTCCGCTCCCCTCTCCGTCCCTCCCTCTGCTCCCCTCTCCGTCCCTCCCTCCGCAGTCCGCACCCCTCTCCGTCCCTCCCTCCGCAGTCCGCTCCCCTCTCCGTCCCTCCCTCTGCTCTCCTCTCCGTCCCGCCCTCCGCAGTCCGCTCCCCTCTCCGTCTCTCCCTCCGCAGTCCGCTCCTCTCTCCGTCTCTCCCTCCGCAGTCCGCTCCTCTCTCCGTCCCTCCCTCCGCAGTCCGCTCCCCTCTCCGTCCCTCCCTCCGCAGTCCGCTCCCCTCTCCGTCTCTCCCTCCGCAGTCCGCTCCCCTCTCCGTCTCTCCCTCCGCAGTCCGCTCCCCTCTCCGTCCCTCCCTCCGCAGTCCGCTCCCCTCTCCGTCCCTCCCTCCGCAGTCCGCTCCCCTCTCCGTCTCTCCCTCCGCAGTCCGCTCCCCTCTCCGTCTCTCCCTCCGCTCCCCTCTCCGTCTCTCCCTCCGCAGTCCGCTCCCCTCTCCCTCCGCAGTCCGCTCCCCTCTCCCTCCGCAGTCCGCTCCCCTCTCCCTCCGCAGTCCGCTCCCCTCTCCCTCCGCAGTCCGCTCCCCTCTCCCTCCGCAGTCCGCTCCCCCCTCCCTCCGCAGTCCGCTCCCCTCTCCGACTCTCCCTCCGCAGTCCGCTCCCCTCTCCCTCCGCAGTCCGCTCCCCTCTCCGACTCTCCCTCCGCAGTCTGTTCCCCTCTCCGTCCCTCCCTCCGCAGTCCGCTCCCCTCTCCTCCTCTCCTGTGCTTCCCCGTCTCCCGAGCTCCGCTCTCTGTCTCTCTCTAGTGCTCCGCTCTCATTCCAGTGGTCTCTTTGCCTCTCTCTCTCTCGCCAATGCTCCCCTCTCGCTGCTCGGTTCTCTCTCTCTCTCTCTCACTCTCTAGCACTCCGCTCTCTCTCTCTCACCAGTGATCTGCGCGCTCTCTCTCACTCCCCAGTGCTCTGCGCTCTCTCTCTCTCTCCCCCCCCAGTGCTCTGCGCTCTCTCTCTCCCCAGTGCTCTGCGCTCTCTCTCCCCAGTGCTCTGTGCTCTCTCTTTCTCCCCAGTGCTCTGCGCTCTCTCTCTCCCCAGTGCTCTGCGCTCTCTCTCTCCCCCCAGTGCTCTGCGCTCTCTCTCTCTCCCCAGTGCTCTGCGCTCTCTCTCTCCCCAGTGCTCTGCGCTCTCTCTCCCCAGTGCTCTGCGCTCTCTCTCTCTCCCCAGTGCTCTGCGCTCTCTCTCTCTCCCCAGTGCTCTGCGCTCTCTCTTTCTCCCCAGTGCTCTGCGCTCTCTCTCTCCCCAGTGCTCTGCGCTCTCTCTCTCCCCCCAGTGCTCTGCGCTCTCTCCCCCCCAGTGCTCTGCGCTCTCTCTCTCCCCAGTGCTCTGCGCTCTCTCCCCAGTGCTCTCTCTCCCCAGTGCTCTCTCTCCCCAGTGCTCTGCGCTCTCTCCCCCCAGTGCTCTGCGCTCTCTCCCCCAGTGCTCTGCTCTCTCCCCCAGTGCTCTGCGCTCTCTCCCCCCAGTGCTCTGCGCTCTCTCTCTCTCCCCAGTGCTCTGCGCTCTCTCTCTCTCTCTCCCCAGTGCTCTGCGCTCTCTCTCTCTCCCCAGTGCTCTGCGCTCTCTCTCTCTCCCCAGTGCTCTGCGCTCTCTCTCTCTCCCCAGTGCTCTGCGCTCTCTCTCTCCCCACAGTGCTCTGCGCTCTCTCTCTCCCCAGTGCTCTGCGCTCTCTCTCTCTCCCCAGTGCTCTGCGCTCTCTCTCTCTCCCCAGTGCTCTGCGCTCTCTCTCTCCCCAGTACTCTGCGCTCTCTCTCTCTCTCCCGTGCTCTGCGCTCTCTCTCTCCCCAGTGCTCTGCGCTCTCTCTCCCCAGTGCTCTGCGCTCTCTCTCTCTCCCCAGTGCTCTGCGCTCGCTCTCTCTCCCCAGTGCTCTGCGCTCTCTCTCCCCCCAGTGCTCTGCGCTCTCTCTCCCCAGTGCTCTGCGCTCTCTCTCTCCCCAGTGCTCTGCGCTCACTCTCTCCCCAGTGCTCTGCGCTCTCTCTCTCCCCCCAGTGCTCTGCGCTCTCTCCCGCCAGTGCTCTGCGCGCTCTCTCTCTCCCGCCAGTGCTCTGCGCGCTCTCTCGCTCTCCCGCCAGTGCTCTGCGCGCTCTCTCCCCCCAGTGCTCTGCGCTCTCTCTCCCCAGTGCTCTGCGCTCTCTCTCCCCAGTGCTCTGCGCTCTCTCTCCCCAGTGCTCTGCGCTCTCTCTCCCCAGTGCTCTGCGCTCTCTCTCCCCAGTGCTCTGCGCTCTCTCTCTCCCCAGTGCTCTGCGCTCTCTCTCCCCAGTGCTCTGCGCTCTCTCTCTCTCCCCAGTGCTCTGCGCTCTCTCTCTCCCCAGTGCTCTGCGCTCTCTCTCTCTCCCCAGTGCTCTGCGCTCGCTCTCTCTCCCCAGTGCTCTGCGCTCTCTCTCTCCCCAGTGCTCTGCGCTCTCTCTCCCCAGTGCTCTGCGCTCTCTCTCCCCAGTGCTCTGCGCTCACTCTCTCCCCAGTGCTCTGCGCTCTCTCTCTCCCCAGTGCTCTGCGCTCTCTCTCCCCCCAGTGCTCTGCGCTCTCTCTCTCCCCAGTGCTCTGCGCTCTCTCTCTCCCCAGTGCTGTGCGCTCTCTCTCTCCCCAGTGCTCTGCGCTCTCTCTCTCTCCCCAGCGCTCTGCGCTCTCTCTCTCTCCCCAGTGCTCTGCGCTCTCTCTCTCTCCCCAGTGCTCTGCGCTCGCTCTCTCCCCAGTGCTCTGCGCTCGCTCTCTCTCCCCAGTGCTCTGCGCTCTCTCTCCCCAGTGCTCTGCGCTCTCTCTCTCCCCAGTGCTCTGCGCTCTCTCTCTCCCCAGTGCTCTGCGCTCTCTCTCTCCCCCCAGTGCTCTGCGCTCTCTCCCCCCAGTGCTCTGCGCGCTCTCTCTCTCCCGCCAGTGCTCTGCGCGCTCTCTCTCTCTCTCTCCCGCCAGTGCTCTGCGCGCGCTCTCTCTCCCCCCAGTGCTCTGCGCTCTCTCTCCCCAGTGCTCTGCGCTCTCTCTCCCCAGTGCTCTGCGCTCTCTCTCCCCAGTGCTCTGCGCTCTCTCTCCCCAGTGCTCTGCGCTCTCTCTCTCCCCAGTGCTCTGCGCTCTCTCTCCCAGTGCTCTGCGCTCTCTCTCTCTCCCCAGTGCTCTGCGCTCTCTCTCTCCCCAGTGCTCTGCGCTCTCTCTCTCTCCCCAGTGCTCTGCGCTCGCTCTCTCTCCCCAGTGCTCTGCGCTCTCTCTCTCCCCAGTGCTCTGCGCTCTCTCTCCCCAGTGCTCTGCGCTCTCTCTCCCCAGTGCTCTGCGCTCACTCTCTCCCAGTGCTCTGCGCTCTCTCTCTCCCCAGTGCTCTGCGCTCTCTCTCCCCCAGTGCTCTGCGCTCTCTCTCTCCCCAGTGCTCTGCGCTCTCTCTCTCCCCAGTGCTGTGCGCTCTCTCTCTCCCCAGTGCTCTGCGCTCTCTCTCTCTCCCCAGCGCTCTGCGCTCTCTCTCTCTCCCCAGTGCTCTGCGCTCTCTCTCTCTCCCCAGTGCTCTGCGCTCGCTCTCTCCCCAGTGCTCTGCGCTCGCTCTCTCTCCCAGTGCTCTGCGCTCTCTCTCCCCAGTGCTCTGCGCTCTCTCTCTCCCCAGTGCTCTGCGCTCTCTCTCTCCCCAGTGCTCTGCGCTCTCTCTCTCCCCCCAGTGCTCTGCGCTCTCTCCCCCAGTGCTCTGCGCGCTCTCTCTCTCCCGCCAGTGCTCTGCGCGCTCTCTCTCTCTCTCTCCCGCCAGTGCTCTGCGCGCGCTCTCTCCCCCCAGTGCTCTGCGCTCTCTCTCCCCAGTGCTCTGCGCTCTCTCTCCCCAGTGCTCTGCGCTCTCTCTCCCCAGTGCTCTGCGCTCTCTCTCCCCAGTGCTCTGCGCTCTCTCTCCCCAGTGCTCTGCGCTCTCTCTCCCAGTGCTCTGCGCTCTCTCTTCCCAGTGCTCTGCGCTCTCTCTCCCAGTGCTCTGCGCTCTCTCTCTCCCCAGTGCTCTGCGCTCTCTCTCCCCAGTGCTCTGCGCGCTCTCTCTCCCCAGTGCTCTGCGCTCTCTCTCTCTCCTCAGTGCTCTGCGCTCTCTCTCTCTCCCCAGTGCTCTGCGCTCTCTCTCTCTCCCCAGTGCTCTGCGCTCTCTCTCTCCCCCAGTGCTCTGCGCTCTCTCTCTCCCCAGTGCTCTGCGCTCTCTCTCTCTCCCCAGTGCTCTGCGCTCTCTCTCCCAGTGCTCTGCGCTCTCTCTTTCTCCCCAGTGCTCTGCGCTCTCTCTCTCCCCAGTGCTCTGCGCTCTCTCTCTCCCCCCAGTGCTCTGCGCTCTCTCCCCCCAGTGCTCTGCGCTCTCTCCCCAGTGCTCTCTCTCCCCAGTGCTCTGCGCTCTCTCCCCCCTGTGCTCTGCGCTCTCTCCCCCCAGTGCTCTGCGCTCTCTCCCCCCAGTGCTCTGCGCTCTCTCTCTCTCTCCCCAGTGCTCTGCGCTCTCTCTCTCTCCCCCAGTGCTCTGCGCTCTCTCTCTCTCTCCCCAGTGCTCTGCGCTCTCTCTCTCTCCCCAGTGCTCTGCGCTCTCTCTCTCTCCCCAGTGCTCTGCGCTCTCTCTCTCTCCCCAGTGCTCTGCGCTCTCTCTCTCCCCAGTGCTCTGCGCTCTCTCTCCCCAGTGCTCTGCGCTCTCTCTCTCCCCAGTGCTCTGCGCTCTCTCTCTCCCCCAGTGCTCTGCGCTCTCTCTCTCCCCAGTGCTCTGCGCTCTCTCTCTCTCTCCTCCGTGCTCTGCGCTCTCTCTCTCCCCAGTGCTCTGCGCTCTCTCTCTCCCAGTGCTCTGCGCTCTCTCTCTCTCCCCAGTGCTCTGCGCTCGCTCTCTCTCCCCAGTGCTCTGCGCTCTCTCTCTCCCCCAGTGCTCTGCGCTCTCTCTCCCCCCAGTGCTCTGCGCTCTCTCTCTCCCCAGTGCTCTGCGCTCTCTCTCTCCCCAGTGCTCTGCGCTCTCTCTCTCCCCCCAGTGCTCTGCGCTCTCTCCCGCCAGTGCTCTGCGCGCTCTCTCTCCCGCCAGTGCTCTGCGCGCTCTCTCTCTCTCCCGCCAGTGCTCTGCGCGCTCTCCCCCCAGTGCTCTGCGCTCTCTCTCCCCAGTGCTCTGCGCTCTCTCTCCCCAGTGCTCTGCGCTCTCTCTCCCCAGTGCTCTGCGCTCTCTCTCCCCAGTGCTCTGCGCTCTCTCTCCCCAGTGCTGTGCGCTCTCTCTCTCCCCAGTGCTCTGCGCTCTCTCTCTCCCCCAGTGCTCTGCGCTCTCTCTCTCCCCCAGTGCTCTGCGCTCTCTCTCTCCCCAGTGCTCTGCGCTCGCTCTCTCTCCCCAGTGCTCTGCGCTCTCTCTCTCCCCAGTGCTCTGCGCTCTCTCTCTCCCCAGTGCTCTGCGCTCTCTCTCCCCAGTGCTCTGCGCTCACTCTCTCCCAGTGCTCTGCGCTCTCTCTCTCCCCAGTGCTCTGCGCTCTCTCTCCCCCAGTGCTCTGCGCTCTCTCTCTCCCCAGTGCTCTGCGCTCTCTCTCTCCCCAGTGCTGTGCGCTCTCTCTCTCACCCCAGTGCTCTGCGCTCTCTCTCTCCCCAGTGCTCTGCGCTCTCTCTCTCCCCAGTGCTCGTGCGCTCTCTCTCTCCCCAGTGCTCTGCGCTCTCTCTCTCTCCCCAGACGCTCTGCGCTCTCTCTTCTCCCCAGTGCTCTGCGCTCTCTCTCTCCCCAGATGCTCTGCGCTCTCTCTCTCTCCCCCCAGTGCTCTGCGCTCTCTCTCCCCCCCCAGTGCCTCTGCGCTCTCTCCCCCCCAGTGCTCTGCGCGCTCTCTCTCTCCCGCAGTGCTCTGCGCGCTCTCTCTCTCTCTCTCCCGCCAGTGCTCTGCGGCGCTCTCTCTCCCCCCAGTGCTCTGCGCTCTCTCTCCCCAGTGCTCTGCGCTCTCTCTCCCCAGTGCTCTGCGCTCTCTCTCCCCCAGTGCTCTGCGCTCTCTCTCCCCAGTGCTCTGCGCTCTCTCTCCCCAGTGCTCTGCGCTCTCTCTCCCCAGTGCTCTGCGCTCTCTCTCCCCAGTGCTCTGCGCGCTCTCTCTCCCCAGTGCTCTGCGCGCTCTCTCTCTCCCCAGTGCTCTCTCTCTCTCTCTCAGTGCTCTGCGCTCTCTCTCTCTCCCGCCAGTGCTCTGCGCGCTCTCTCTCTCTCTCTCCCGCCAGTGCTCTGCGCGCGCTCTCTCTCCCCCCAGTGCTCTGCGCTCTCTCTCCCCAGTGCTCTGCGCTCTCTCTCTCCCCCAGTGCTCTGCGCTCGCTCTCTCTCCCCAGTGCTCTGCGCTCTCTCTCCCCAGTGCTCTGCGCTCTCTCTCTCCCCAGTGCTCTGCGCGCTCTCTCTCCCCAGTGCTCTGCGCGCTCTCTCTCCCCAGTGCTCTGCGCTCTCTCTCTCTCCTCAGTGCTCTGCGCTCTCTCTCTCTCCCCAGTGCTCTGCGCTCTCTCTCTCTCCCCAGTGCTCTGCGCTCTCTCTCTCTCCCCAGTGCTCTGCGCTCTCTCTCTCTCCCCAGTGCTCTGCGCTCTCTCTCTCTCCCCAGTGCTCTGCGCTCTCTCTCTCTCCCCAGTGCTCTGCGCTCTCTCTCTCCCCAGTGCTCTGCGCTCTCTCTCTCTCCCCAGTGCTCTGCGCTCTCTCTCTCTCCCCAGTGCTCTCTCTCTCTCCTCAGTGCTCTGCGCTCTCTCTCTCTCCCGCCAGTGCTCTGCGCGCTCTCTCTCTCTCTCTCCCCCAGTGCTCTGCGCGCTCTCTCTCCCCCAGTGCTCTGCGCTCTCTCTCCCCAGTGCTCTGCGCTCTCTCTCTCCCCAGTGCTCTGCGCTCGCTCTCTCTCCCCAGTGCTCTGCGCTCTCTCTCTCCCCAGTGCTCTGCGCTCTCTCTCTCCCCAGTGCTCTGCGCTCTCTCTCTCCCCAGTGCTCTGCGCGCTCTCTCTCCCCAGTGCTCTGCGCTCTCTCTCTCTCCCAGTGCTCTGCGCTCTCTCTCTCTCCCCAGTGCTCTGCGCTCTCTCTCTCTCCCCAGTGCTCTGCGCTCTCTCTCTCCCCAGTGCTCTGCGCTCTCTCTCTCTCCCCAGTGCTCTGCGCTCTCTCTCTCTCCCCAGTGCTCTGCGCTCTCTCTCTCTCCCCAGTGCTCTGCGCTCTCTCTCTCCCCAGTGCTCTGCGCTCTCTCTCTCTCCCCAGTGCTCTGCGCTCTCTCTCTCTCCCCAGTGCTCTGCGCTCTCTCTCTCTCCCCAGTGCTCTGCGCTCTCTCTCTCTCCCCAGTGCTCTGCGCTCTCTCTCTCTCCCCAGTGCTCTGCGCTCTCTCTCTCTCCCCAGTGCTCTGCGCTCTCTCTCTCTCCCCAGTGCTCTGCGCTCTCTCTCTCTCCCCAGTGCTCTGCGCTCTCTCTCTCTCCCCAGTGCTCTGCGCTCTCTCTCTCCCCAGTGCTCTGCGCTCTCTCTCTCTCCCCAGTGCTCTGTGTTCTCACTCCCCAGTGCACTGCGCTCTCTCCCACCAGTGCTCTGCGCTCTCTCTCTCCCACCAGTGCTCTGCGCTCTCTCTCTCCCCCCAGTGCTCTGCGCTCTCTCTCTCCCCAGTGCTCTCTCTCTCCCCAGTGCTCTGCGATCTCTCTCCCCAGTGCTCTGCGCTCTCTCTCTCCCCAGTGCTCTGCGCTCTCTCTCTCCCCAGTGCTCTGCGCTCTCTCTCTCTCCCCAGTGCTCTGCGTTCTCACTCCCCAGTGCACTGCGCTCTCTCTCCCACCAGTGCTCTGCGCTCTCTCTCTCCCCCCAGTGCTCTGCGCTCTCTCTCTCTCCCCAGTGCTCTCTCTCCCCAGTGCTCTGCGATCTCTCTCCCCAGTGCTCTGCGCTCTCCTCTCTCCCCAGTGCTCTGCGCTCTCTCTCTCCCCAGTGCTCTGCGCTCTCTCTCTCTCCCCAGTGCTCTGCGTTCTCACTCCCCAGTGCACTGCGCTCTCTCTCCCACCAGTGCTCTGCGCTCTCTCTCTCCCCCCAGTGCTCTGCGCTCTCTCTCTCTCCCCAGTGCTCTGCGATCTCTCTCCCCAGTGCTCTGCGCTCTCTCTCTCCCCAGTGCTCTGCGCTCTCTCTCTCCCCAGTGCTCTGCGCTCTCTCTCTCTCCCCAGTGCTCTGCGTTCTCACTCCCCAGTGCACTGCGCTCTCTCTCCCACCAGTGCTCTGCGCTCTCTCTCTCCCACCAGTGCTCTGCGCTCTCTCTCTCTCCCCAGTGCTCTGCGCTCTCTCTCTCTCCCCAGTGCTCTCTCTCTCCCCAGTGCTCTGCGATCTCTCTCCCCAGTGCTCTGCGCTCTCTCTCTCCCCAGTGCTCTGCGCTCTCTCTCTCCCCAGTGCTCTGCGCTCTCTCTCTCCCCAGTGCTCTGCGCTCTCTCTCTCCCCAGTGCTCTGCGCTCTCTCTCTCCCCCCAGTGCTCTGCGCTCTCTCTCTCCCCAGTGCTCTGCGCGCTCTCTCTCTCTCCCGCCAGTGCTCTGCGCGCTCTCTCCCCCCAGTGCTCTGCGCTCTCTCTCCCCAGTGCTCTGCGCTCTCTCTCCCCAGTGCTCTGCGCTCTCTCTCCCCAGTGCTCTGCGCTCTCTCTCCCCAGTGCTCTGCGCTCTCTCCCAGTGCTCCGCGCTCTCTCTCCCCAGTGCTCTGCGCTCTCTCTCTCCCCAGTGCTCTGCGCTCTCTCTCTCCCCAGTGCTCTGCGCTCTCTCTCTCCCCAGTGCTCTGCGCTCTCTCTCTCTCCCCAGTGCTCTGCGCTCTCTCTCTCCCCAGTGCTCTGCGCTCTCTCTCTCTCCCCAGTGCTCTGCGCTCGCTCTCTCTCCCCAGTGCTCTGCGCTCTCTCTCTCCCCAGTGCTCTGCGCTCTCTCTCTCCCCAGTGCTCTGCGCTCTCTCTCCCCAGTGCTCTGCGCTCTCTCTCTCCCCAGTGCTCTGCGCTCTCTCTCTCCCCAGTGCTCTGCGCTCTCTCTCTCACCCCAGTGCTCTGCGCTCTCTCTCTCCCCAGTGCTCTGCGCTCTCTCTCTCCCCAGTGCTGTGCGCTCTCTCTCTCCCCAGTGCTCTGCGCTCTCTCTCTCTCCCCAGTGCTCTGCGCTCTCTCTCTCTCCCCAGTGCTCTGCGCTCTCTCTCTCTCCCCAGTGCTCTGCGCTCTCTCTCTCCCCCCAGTGCTCTGCGCTCTCTCCCCCCAGTGCTCTGCGCTCTCTCCCCCCAGTGCTCTGCGCGCTCTCTCTCTCCCGCCAGTGCTCTGCGCGCTCTCTCTCTCTCTCTCCCGCCAGTGCTCTGCGCGCGCTCTCTCTCCCCCCAGTGCTCTGCGCTCTCTCTCCCCAGTGCTCTGCGCTCTCTCTCCCCAGTGCTCTGCGCTCTCTCTCCCCAGTGCTCTGCGCTCTCTCTCCCCAGTGCTCTGCGCTCTCTCTCCCCAGTGCTCTGCGCTCTCTCTCCCCAGTGCTCTGCGCTCTCTCTCCCCCAGTGCTCTGCGCTCTCTCTCTCCCCAGTGCTCTGCGCGCTCTCTCTCCCCAGTGCTCTGCGCTCTCTCTCTCCCCAGTGCTCTGCGCTCTCTCTCTCTCCCCAGTGCTCTGCGCTCTCTCTCTCCCCAGTGCTCTGCGCTCTCTCTCTCTCCCCAGTGCTCTGCGCTCTCTCTCTCCCCAGTGCTCTGCGCTCTCTCTCTCCCCCAGTGCTCTGCGCTCTCTCTCTCTCCCCAGTGCTCTGCGCTCTCTCTCTCTCCCCAGTGCTCTGCGCTCTCTCTCTCTCCCCAGTGCTCTGCGCTCTCTCTCTCCCCAGTGCTCTGCGCTCTCTCTCTCTCCCCAGTGCTCTGCGCTCTCTCTCTCTCCCCAGTGCTCTGCGCTCTCTCTCTCGCCCCAGTGATCTGCGCTCTCTCTCTCGCCCCAGTTCTCTGCGCTCTCTCTCTCGCCCCAGTGCTCTGCGCTCTCTCTCTCTCCCCAGTGCTCTGCGCTCTCTCTCTCTCCCCAGTGCTCTGCGCTCTCTCTCTCCCCAGTGCTCTGCGCTCTCTCTCTCTCCCCAGTGCTCTGCGCGCTCGCTCTCTCTCCCCAGTGCTCTGCGCTCTCTCTCTCTCCCCAGTGCTCTGCGCTCTCTCTCTCTCCCCAGTGCTCTGCGCTCTCTCTCTCCCCAGTGCTCTGCGCTCTCTCTCTCTCCCCAGTGCTCTGCGTTCTCACTCCCCAGTGCACTGCGCTCTCTCTCCCACCAGTGCTCTGCGCTCTCTCTCTCCACCAGTGCTCTGCGCTCTCTCTCTCCCCCCAGTGCTCTGCGCTCTCTCTCTCTCCCCAGTGCTCTCTCTCTCCCCAGTGCTCTGCGATCTCTCTCCCCAGTGCTCTGCGCTCTCTCTCTCCCCAGTGCTCTGCGCTCTCTCTCTCCCACCAGTGCTCTGCGCTCTCTCTCTCTCCCCAGTGCTCTCTCTCTCCCCAGTGCTCTGCGCTCTCTCTCTCTCCCCAGTGCTCTGCGCTCTCTCTCTCCCCAGTGCTCTGCGCTCTCTCTCTCCCCCAGTGCTCTGCGCTCTCTCTCTCTCCCCAGTGCTCTGCGCTCTCTCTCTCTCCCCCAGTGCTCTGCGCTCTCTCTCTCTCTCCCCAGTGCTCTGCGCTCTCTCTCTCCCCAGTGCTCTGCGCTCTCTCTCTCTCCCCAGTGCTCTGCGCTCTCTCTCTCTCCCCAGTGCTCTGCGCTCTCTCTCTCGCCCCAGTGATCTGCGCTCTCTCTCTCGCCCCAGTTCTCTGCGCTCTCTCTCTCGCCCCAGTGCTCTGCGCTCTCTCTCTCTCCCCAGTGCTCTGCGCTCTCTCTCTCTCCCCAGTGCTCTGCGCTCTCTCTCTCCCCAGTGCTCTGCGCTCTCTCTCTCTCCCCAGTGCTCTGCGCGCTCGCTCTCTCTCCCCAGTGCTCTGCGCTCTCTCTCTCTCCCCAGTGCTCTGCGCTCTCTCTCTCTCCCCAGTGCTCTGCGCTCTCTCTCTCCCCAGTGCTCTGCGCTCTCTCTCTCTCCCCAGTGCTCTGCGTTCTCACTCCCCAGTGCACTGCGCTCTCTCTCCCACCAGTGCTCTGCGCTCTCTCTCTCCCACCAGTGCTCTGCGCTCTCTCTCTCCCCCCAGTGCTCTGCGCTCTCTCTCTCTCCCCAGTGCTCTCTCTCTCCCCAGTGCTCTGCGATCTCTCTCCCCAGTGCTCTGCGCTCTCTCTCTCCCCAGTGCTCTGCGCTCTCTCTCTCCCACCAGTGCTCTGCGCTCTCTCTCTCTCCCCAGTGCTCTCTCTCTCCCCAGTGCTCTGCGCTCTCTCTCCCCAGTGCTCTGCGCTCTCTCTCTCCCCAGTGCTCTGCGCTCTCTCTCTCTCCCCAGTGCTCTGCGCTCTCTCTCTCCCCAGTGCTCTGCGCTCTCTCTCTCTCCCCAGTGCTCTGCGCTCTCTCTCTCTCCCCAGTGCTCTGCGCTCTCTCTGTCTCTCCCCAGTGCTCTGCGCTCTCTCTCTCCCCAGTGCTCTGCGCTCTCTCTCTCCCCAGTGCTCTGCGCTCTCTCTCTCTCCCCAGTGCTCTGCGCTCTCTCTCTCTCCCCAGTGCTCTGCGCTCTCTCTCTCTCCCCAGTGCTCTGCGCTCTCTCTCTCTCCCCAGTGCTCTGCGCTCTCTCTCTCTCCCCAGTGCTCTGCGCTCTCTCTCTCTCCCCAGTGCTCTGCGATCTCTCTCTCCCCAGTGCTCTGCGCTCTCTCTCTCCCCAGTGCTCTGCGCTCTCTCTCTCCCCAGTGCTCTGCGCTCTCTCTCTCCCCCCAGTGCTCTGCGCTCTCTCTCCCCCCAGTGCTCTGCGCTCTCTCTCCCCCCAGTGCTCTGCGCTCTCTCTCCCCCAGTGCTCTGCGCTCTCTCTCCCCCCCCAGTGCTCTGCGCTCTCTCTCCCCCCCCAGTGCTCTGCGCTCTCTCTCTCCCCCAGTGCTCTGCGCTCTCTCTCTCCCCAGTGCTCTGCGCTCTCTCTCTCCCCAGTGCTCTGCGCTCTCTCTCTCCCCAGTGCTCTGCGCTCTCTCTCCCCCCCAGTGCTCTGCGCTCTCTCTCTCCCCAGTGCTCTGCGCTCTCTCTCCCCAGTGCTCTGCGCTCTCTCTCTCCCCAGTGCTCTGCGCTCTCTCTCCCCCCAGTGCTCTGCGCTCGCTCTCCCCCCAGTGCTCTGCGCTCTCTCTCCCCAGTGCTCTGCGCTCTCTCTCTCCCCAGTGCTCCGTGCTCTCGCCCTCTCTCTTCCCATGGCTCCCCTCTCTCACTCGCTTCCTACCTTTTCCCCTGTGCCAGCAGTCAGTACGAAGGTGGAGAAGACAGGGAGCTGGTACTTGGTCTGTGCTGGCCAGCTTTCGATGGTGGCTCCCATTGGTAAACAGAAGACGGGCACAGTCTGTGGCAGAGGGAAGGACTCACTGTCAGTCTCCGGGTACCTGCTGATCAGCCCTAGCATGGCACAGAAACGGGAGCGGTCAGTAAACAACACACAGCAGTACAGCCCAGACTACTGGAACTCAGTAAACAATGCCATTCATTCCATCTCCTCAGATTTACTCCCCTCAAGCTGCTGATTCTTGCTGGGGTACGGGCTTCAGAGACGCTGGGGACCTTCTTATGCTTTTGTCATGCAGGAACCTAAACAACGAGTGCTGGTGAGCACTTGCAGCAAGGGAGACATCGCTCCCAGGTCTGATCCTCTGCTCGTGCTCTTTACACACTCCTTCACTGGCTCGGAATCAGGAGCAGAAACCTGACTCATTTCATTCCCGCCAAACCCCAGGTGCACTGGCTAATCGCACCTGCCAATCCTCAGGTAAATAACTGACTGACCCCTGGATAGTGCGGCCCGGTCACTGTGTGACTGACCCCTCGATAGTGCGGCCCTGTCACTGTGTGACTGACTGACCCCTCGATAGTGCGGCCCTGTCACTGTGTGACTGACTGACCCCTCGATAGTGCGGCCCTGTCACTGTGTGACTGACCCCTCGATAGTGCGGCCCGGTCACTGTGTGACTGACTGACCCCTGGATAGTGCGGCCCTGTCACTGTGTGACTGACTGACCCCTGGATAGTGCGGCCCTGTCACTGTGTGACTGACTGACCCCTCGATAGTGCGGCCCTGTCACTGTGTGACTGACCCCTCGATAGTGCAGCCCTGTCACTGTGTGACTGACTGACCCCTGGATAGTGCGGCCCTGTCACTGTCTGACTGACCCCTCGATAGTGCGGCCCTGTCACTGTGTGACTGACTGACCCCTCGATAGTGCGGCCCTGTCACTGTGTGACTGACTGACCCCTCGATAGTGCGGCCCTGTCACTGTGTGACTGACTGACCCCTCGATAGTGCGACCCTGTCACTGTGTGACTGACTGACCCCTCGATAGTGCGGCCCTGTCACTGTGTGACTGACTGACCCCTCGATAGTGCGGCCCTGTCACTGTGTGACTGACTGACCCCTCGATAGTGCGGCCCTGTCACTGTGTGACTCATCCCTTGATAGTGCGGCCCTGTCACTGTCTGACTGACCCCTCGATAGTGCGGCCCTGTCACTGTGTGACTGACCCCTCGATAGTGCGGCCCTGTCACTGTCTGACTGACCCCTCGATAGTGCGGCCCTGTCACTGTGTGACTGACCCCTCGATAGTGCGGCCCTGTCACTGTGTGACTGACCCCTCGATAGTGCGGCCCTGTCACTGTCTGACTGACCCCTGGATAGTGCGGCCCTGTCACTGACCCCTGGATAGTGCGGCCCTGTCACTGTGTGACTGACTGACCCCTCGATAGTGCGGCCCTGTCACTGTGTGACTGACTGACCCCTCAATAGTGCGGCCCTGTCACTGTGTGACTGACTGACCCCTCGATAATGCAGCCCTGTCACTGTGTGACTGACCCCTCGATAGTGCGGCCCTGTCACTGTGTGACTGACTGACCCCTCAATAGTGCGGCCCTGTCACTGTGTGACTGACCCCTCGATAGTGCGGCCCTGTCACTGTGTGACTGACTGACCCCTCGATAGTGCGGCCCTGTCACTGTGTGACTGACCCCTCGATAGTGCAGCCCTGTCAATGAGTGACTGACTGATCCCTCGATAGTGCGACTGGGGTTTACCCTGGGTTCCAGCCCTGTCTGCAGTCTGCCTCTCTCTGCCCTTATTGATCTACCAGAGATTTCACTTTATTTGCAAACTGCCTGTCCACCTCTCTCTGCCGCGCGATCCTCACCTGCTTCGTAGGCCAGGGCTGTCCCCTTCGCCATCGATTTCTTGTAACATAGGTAGATTCCTGGGCCCCACTGCAAGCAGAAGGAAATTCAGTGTCAAAACCCGCGGCACGGAGCTGAACCCCGTCTCCCCCCGAGACCCCCGCTTCTCCCCAAAAAATGTGCGGGTTAGGTTGATTTGGCTATGATAAATTGACCCTTAGTGTTAGGGAGGGATTAAATATGTGGGGTTATGGGGATAGGATGGGATATGTTAGGGGGAATTAAATACGTGGGGTTACGGGGGTAGGGTGGGATATGTGTACTGTGGGGATTAAAGCAGGGACAGGGTACTGGATTTGGATGATCAGCCATGATCGTATTGAATGGTGGAGCAGGCTCGACGGGCCGAATGGCCTACTCCTGCTCCGAGATTCTGTGTTTCTGTGAACCTCGGCCCCAACCGCCGCCTCTCCCTCAGTTGCACCAGTGCGACATTTTGCCACTTCCCGTTCTGTGCCCCTTGGACCGGGTGGTCTACCCAGACAGCTGCTGATCAAGTAGAGGATGGGGGGGGGGGGAACGGTCATCCCGCAGCACTGGGGCGAGCTCAAGTCCGAGAGGTGATACCTCATCCAGTCCCCGTCAAACGGTCACTGCCGAAACTCCCACACATCAGCCAGAAGCTGGAGATCGTGGAGCGAGGCCAGGACCCAGAATATCTCACACACACCTTGGTGCTGAATGGGTTAAAAGGAATGTGGAAGTGTGTGGGCCGATTGGGGATGCTGCGTGTGAAAAGGGGCTTTTGTGTTTGGCTCAGGCTCCAGTGTGAGAGTGAGGGTGACCTCAGCGATCCTGTGATGGGAACGTGAGCTATTTTAGGAATAGCTGAAAGTTCACTTCTGCAAATGTGAGATCAGCAGAGCTTCGCAATCAGACTCGCCCAAACCAGTCATTGTGTGACTGACCGCTGGAGAGTGCAGCCCGGTCACTGTGTGACTGACTGACCCCGCGACAGTGCGGCCCGGTCACTGTGTGACTGACCGCTGGAGAGTGCGGCCCGGTCACTGTGTGACTGACCGCTGGAGAGTGCGGCCCTGTCATTGTGTGACTGACCGCTGGAGAGTGCAGCCCGGTCACTGTGTGACTGACCGCTGGAGAGTGCGGCCCTGTCATTGTGTGACTGACCGCTGGAGAGTGCAGCCCCGGTCACTGTGTGACTGACCGCTGGAGAGTGCGGCCCTGTCACTGTGTGACTGACCGCTGGAGAGTGCGGCCCTGTCACTGTGTGACTGACCACTGGAGAGTGCGGCCCGGTCACTGTGTGACTGACCGCTGAAGAGTGCACCCCGTCACTGTGTGACTGACTGCTGGATAGTGCACCCCGTCACTGTGTGACTGACCGCTGGAGAGTGCAGCCCGGTCACTGCGTGACTGACCGCTGGATAGTGCGGCCCTGTCACTGTGTGACTGACCCCTCGATAGTGCAGCCCGGTCACTGTGTGACTGACCCCTGGATAGTGCAGCCCTGTCACTGTGTGACTGACCGCTGGAGAGTGCAGCCCGGTCACTGTGTGACTGACTAACCCCGCGACAGTGCGGCCCTGTCACTGTGTGACTGACTGACCCCTCGATAGTGCGGCCCTGTCACTGTGTGACTGACTGACCCCTCGATAGTGCGGCCCCGTCACTGTGTGACTGACCCCTCGATAGTGCGGCCCCGTCACTGTGTGACTGACTGACCCCTCGATAGTGCGGCCCTGTCACTGTGTGACTGACCCCTCGATAGTGCGACCCTGTCACTGTGTGACTGACCCCTCGATAGTGCGGCCCTGTCACTGTGTGACTGACTGACCCCTCGATAGTGCGGCCCTGTCACTGTGACTGACCCCTCGATAGTGCGGCCCTGTCACTGTGTGACTGACCCCTCGATAGTGCGGCCCTGTCACTGTGTGACTGACCCCTCGATAGTGCGGCCCTGTCACTGTGTCACTGACTGACCCCTCGATAGTGCGGCCCTGTCACTGTGTGACTGACCCCTCGATAGTGCGGCCCTGTCACTGTGTGACTGACTGACCCCTCGATAGTGCGGCCCTGTCACTGTGTGACTGACCCCTCGATAGTGCGGCCCTGTCACTGTGTGACTGACTGACCCCTCGATAGTGCGGCCCTGTCACTGTGTGACTGACTGACCCCTCGATAGTGCGGCCCTGTCACTGTGTGACTGACCCCTCGATAGTGCGGCCCTGTCACTGTGTGACTGACCCCTCGATAGTGCGGCCCGGTCACTGTCTGACTGAACCCTCGATAGTGCGGCCCTGTCACTGTGTGACTGACCCCTCGATGGTGCGGCCCTGTCACTGTGTGACTGACCCCTCGATAGTGCAGCTCTGTCACTGTGTGTCTGACTGACCCCTCGATAGTGCGGCCCTGTCACTGTGTGACTGACCCCTCGATAGTGCGGCACGGTCACTGTGTGACTGACCCCTGGACAGTGTGGCCCGGTCACTGTGTGACTGACCCCTCGATAGTGCGGCCCTGTCACTGTGTGACTGACCCCTCGATAGTGTGGCCCTGTCACTGTGTGACTTACTGACCCCTCGATAGTGCAACCCTGTCACTGTGTGACTGACTGACCCCTCGATAGTGCGGCCCTGTCACTGTGTGACTGACCCCTCGATAGTGCGGCCCTGTCACTGTGTGACTGACCCCTCGATAGTGCGGCCCTGTCACTGTGTGACTGACCCCTCGATAGTGCGGCCCTGTCACTGTGTGACTGACCCCTCGATAGTGCGGCCCTGTCACTGTGTGACTGACCCCTGGATAGTGCGGCCCTGTCACTGTGTGACTGACTGACCCCTCGATAGTGCGGCCCTGTCACTGTGTGACTGACCCCTCGATAGTGCGGCCCTTTCACTGTGAGACTGACTGACCCCTGGATAGTGCGGCCCTGTCACTGTGTGACTGACTGACCCCTCGACAGTGCGGCCCTGTCACTGTGTGACTGACTGACCCCTCGACAGTGCGGCCCTGTCACTGTGTGACTGACTGACCCCTCGACAGTGCGGCCCTGTCACTGTGTGACTGACTGACCCCTCGACAGTGCGGCCCTGTCACTGTGTGACTGACCCCTCGATAGTGCGGCCCGGTCACTGTGTGACTGACCCCTCGATAGTGCGGCACGGTCACTGTGTGACTGACCCCTGGACAGTGCGGCCCTGTCATTGTGTGACTGACCCCTTGACAGTGCGGCCCTGTCACTGTGTGAGTGACCCCTCGATAGTGCGGCCCTGTCACTGTGTGACTGACTGACCCCTCGATAGTGCGGCCCTGTCACTGTGTGACTGACCCCTCGATAGTGCGGCCCTGTCACTGTGTGACTGACCCCTCGATAGTGCGGCCCTGTCACTGTGTGTCTGACTGACCCCTCGATAGTGCGGCCCTGTCACTGTGTGTCTGACTGACCCCTCGATAGTGCGGCCCTGTCACTGTGTGTCTGACTGACCACTCGATAGTGCGGCCCGGTCACTGTGTGACTGACTGACCCCTGGATAGTGCGGCCCTGTCACTGTGTGACTGACTGACCCCTGGATAGTGCGGCCCTGTCACTGTGTGACTGACTGACCCCTCGATAGTGCGGCCCTGTCACTGTGTGACTGACCCCTTGATAGTGCAGCCCTGTCACTGTGTGACTGACTGACCCCTCGATAGTGCAGCCCTGTCACTGTGTGACTGACTGACCCCTCGATAGTGCGGCCCAGTCACTGTGTGACTGACCCCTCGATAGTGCGGCCCTGTCACTGTGTGACTGACTGACCCCTCGATAGTGCGGCCCTGTCACTGTGTGACTGACTGACCCCTCGATAGTGCGGCCCTGTCACTGTGTGACTGACCCCTCGATAGTGCGGCCCTGTCACTGTGTGACTGACTGACCCCTCGATAGTGCAGCCCTGTCACTGTGTGGCTGACTGACACCTCGATAGTGCGGCCCTGTCACTGTGTGACTGACTGACCCCTCGATAGTGCGGCCCTGTCATTGTGTGACTGACCCCTGGACAGTGCGGCCCTGTCACTGTGTGACTGACTGACTCCTCGATAGTGCGGCCCTGTCACTGTGTGACTGACTGACCCCTCGATAGTGCGGCACTGTCACTGTGTGACTGACCCCTCGATAGTGTGGCCCTGTCACTGTGTGACTGACTGACCCCTCGATAGTGCGACCCTGTCACTGTGTGACTGACCCCTCGATAGTGCGGCCCTGTCACTGTGTGACTGACTGACCCCTCGATAGTGCAGCCCTGTCACTGTGTGACTGACCCCTCGATAGTGCGGCCCTGTCACTGTGTGACTGACCCCTCGATAGTGCTGCCCTGTCACTGTGTGACTGACTGACCCCTCGATAGTGTGGCACTGTCACTGTGTGACTGACCCCTCGATAGCGCGGCCCTGTCACTGTGTGTCTGACTGACCCCTCGATAGTGCGGCCCTGTCACTGTATGACTGACCCCTCGATAGTGCGGCCCTGTCACTGTGTGACTGACCCCTCGATAGTGCGGCACGGTCACTGTGTGACTGACCCCTGGACAGTGCGGCCCGGTCACTGTGTGACTGACTGACCCCTCGACAGTGCGGCCCTGTCACTGTGTGACTAACCCCTTGATAGTACGGCCCTGTCACTGTGTGACTGACCCCTCGATAGTGCGGCCCTGTCACTGTGTGACTGACCCCTCGATAGTGCGGCCCTGTCACTGTGTGACTGACTGACCCCTCGATAGTGCGGCCCTGTCACTGTGTGACTGACTGACCCCTGGACAGTGCGGCCCTGTCACTGTGTGACTGACCCCTCGATAGTGCGGCCCTGTCACTGTGTGACTGACTGACCCCTCGATAGTGCGGCCCTGTCACTGTGTGACTGACTGACCCCTCGATAGTGCGGCCCTGTCACTGTGTGATGACCCCTCGATAGTGCGGCCCTGTCACTGTGTGACTGACCCCTCGATAGTGCGGCCCTGTCAATGTCTGACTGACCCCTCGATAGTGCGGCCCTGTCACTGTGTGACTGACTGACCCCTGGATAGTGCGGCCCTGTCACAGTGTGACTGACTGACCCCTCGATAGTGCGGCCCTGTCACTGTGTGACTGACCCCTCGATAGTGCGGCCCTGTCACTATGTGACTGACCCCTCGACAGTGCCGCCCTGTCACTGTGTGACTGACTGACCCCTGGATAGTGCGGCCCTGTCACTGTGTGACTGACTGACCCCTCGATAGTGTGGCCCTGTCACTGTGTGACTGACTGACCCCTCGATAGTGCGGCCCTGTCACGGTGTGACTGACTGACCCCTCGATAGCGCGGCCCTGTCACTGTGTGACTGACCCCTCGATAGTGCGGCCCCGTCACTGTGTGACGGACTGGCTGACCCCTCACTCACCATGCCAGTATTGAGGTTCCTGTCCACCCTGCAGAAGGTGTGTGGAGGGGCCTCTCCTTTGCTGGGCATGATGATGCAGATGTCGGTGACTGCCAGCGTGGTGTGGGCCTGGCAGTCCACGGCCCGCCGGTAGGTGATGAAGGTGCGTTGCTGCAGGCTGGGCCCACCCCCGCTGATGTTGGCTGCTCGACTGTAAGGGGTGGTCTCGATGATGTTGCATCCCGGCTTCAGACGCTCCTTCCCCTCGCACAGGACCCTGCGCTTAAACAACACGGGCGTCAGGCTCGATCGCACAAACACTACCCCCACCACCCGACGTCGAACTCGCCGCAGGGAGCAGCGGGTTGCGGCCCCAGCCTGGGCAGCAGGAGGGAGCAACACCTTCCCTCCGAGCCCCTTGATCTGCTATCCGGTGAATCTCCCCTCTCCCCCCCCGCTCTGGAAAGCTGGGTGTTTGGCTATTGGGTGAAAAACGGGATCAGGCTCGGCCGCAACGCCCCCCATGGTGGAATAGCCCACCAACACTCGCCCCCCTCTCGGCTCACTCATCAAGAGTGGAAACCCGGGTGAGGTACCAGAGTGCGGCTTGCACCGGGGAGGGGGGCTATCATTCACCCTGGACAGAGTTGGTTTTCCACACCCAGTGTTGGGGGGAAAGGCAGTGGTCGAGTCGGGTGGACTTTAGGACCTGAGGGAGCAGACTGGGCTTGGAAATCCTTTCAGGTGGAAATATTGGGGGGAATTGAAAGTGGCTTTTAAAATTACCCATCTCCCGGGTAACGGTGTCCATGTGGCCATTCAGCCCCTCAAGCCTGTTACACAGGAACAGGAGGAGGCCATTCAGCCCCTCGAGCCTGTTACATCGGAGCAGGAGGAGGCCATTCAGGCCCTCAAGCCTGTTACACAGGAACAGGAGGAGGCCATTCAGCCCCTCGAGCCTGTTACATAGGAGCAGGAGGAGGCCATTCAGCCCCTCGAGCCTGTTACACAGGAGCAGGAGGAGGCCCATTCAGCACCTCGAGCCTGTTACACAGGAACAGGAGGAGGCCATTCAGCTCCTCGAGCCTGTTACACAGGAACAAGAGGAGGCCCATTCAGCCCCTCGAGCCTGTTACACAGGAACAAGAGGAGGCCCATTCAGCCCCTCGAGCCTGTTACACAGGAACAAGAGGAGGCCATTCAGCCCCTCGAGCCTGTTACACAGGAACAGGAGGAGGCCATTCAGCCCCTCGAGCCTGTTACATAGGAGCAGGAGGAGGCCATTCAGCCCCTCAAGCCTGTTACACAGGAGCAGGAGGAGGCCCATTCAGCATCTCGAGCCTGTTGCACAGGAACAGGAGGAGGCCATTCAGCCCCTCGAGCCTGTTATACAGGAACAGGAGGAGGCCAATCAGCCCCTCGAGCCTGTTACACAGGAACAGGAGGAGGCCCTTTCAGCCCCTCGAGCCCGTTACATTAGGAACAGGAGGAGGCCCATTCAGCCCCTCGAGCCTGTTACACAGGAACAGGAGGAGGCCCATTCAGCCCCTCGAGCCTGTTACACAGGAACAGGAGGAGGCCCATTCAGCCCCTCGAGCCCGTTACATTAGGAACAGGAGGAGGCCCATTCAGCCCCTCGAGCCTGTTACACAGGAACAGGAGGAGGCCCATTCAGCCCCTCGAGCCTGTTACACAGGAACAGGAGGAGGCCCATTCAGCCCCTCGAGCCTGTTACACAGGAACAGGAGGAGGCCCATTCAGCCCCTCGAGCCTGTTACACAGGAACAGGAGGAGGCCCATTCAGCCCCTCGAGCCTGTTACACAGGAACAGGAGGAGGCCCATTCAGCCCCTCGAGCCTGCCTCGCCCTTCAATGAGATCGTGGTAACGGTGTCTCTGGCGACTCACCCGAGATCGATGAGCGGAGATTTCTCCCGGCCCCGCTTGTAGCACAGGAACATGTGCGAGGTGCTGAGGAGGCCGCAGTTGAGGTCGGCGGATTGCCCGGTTGGGGTGGTCTCGATGCAGGTGAAGCCCTCGGGGACCTCCTCCCCCTGCGAGCGGATGATGATGGCCACGTCGGTGATGGGCTCCAGCGGCCGGGCAAGCTTGGCGCTCCCTTCCTCCAGGGGCTTGGACAGCTCAGTCAGACCAGCCACCACAAAGTAATCGGCCAGCTGAGGGGCATTCTCCTCCGCCATGGCTACATCTGGGAACACAGGCCGCAGGGGGGTGAACATCTTGGTGAGGTGCGCCCAACACATCCCCCGCCCTCCCCCCATCCACCCCAGCTCCGCGCTGAGCGATCTGGTCTCCGCCTACCCACCAGTGACCTCGGTGACGCTGGGCTTGGGGAGCGGCCAGGGGGTCCCGCGCACCCGCCCGCCAGTCGCTGCACCCCCCCCCGCGTGAGGACGTCGCGGTGCCGTCCACAGTCAAATAGCCACCGACCCTCGGGTAAGGGTGCAGAGGGCACGTCGACTGACCGGACACCCATTATGGGATCGCGCTGTGCGCATATTGGCTGCCACCTTTGCCAACGTAACAAGTCATCGCGTTTCAAAGTAAGTTTCAAAGGGCAGGGAGGTTGTGCTTGAACTGTATAAAACACTAGTTAGGCCGCAGCTAGAATACTGTGTGCAGTTCTGGTCACCACATTACAGGAAGGATGTGATCACACTAGAGGGGGTGCAGAGGAGATTTACGCTGATGTTGCCTGGGCTGGAGAATTTTAGCGATGAGGAAAGATTGGATAGGCTGGGGTTGTTTTCTTTGGAACAGAGGAGGCTGAGGGGAGATTTAAATGAGGTGTATAAAATTATATGGGGATAGAGTGGATAGAAAGGACCTATTCCCCTTAGCAGAGAGTTCAATAACCAGGGGGCAGAGATTTAAAGTAATTGGTAGAAGGATTAGAGGGGATTTGAGGAGAAATTTCTTCACTCAGAGGGTGGTGGGGGTCTGGAACTCTCTGCCTGAAAGAGTGGTAGAGGCAGAGACCCTCATCACATTTAAAAAGTACTTGGATGTGCGCTTGAAGTGCCGCAACCTACAGGGCTACGGACCAAGAGCTGGAGAGTGGGATTAGGCTGGAGAGCTCTTTGTCGGCCGGCACGGACACAATGGGCCGAATGGCCTCCTTCTGTGCTGTAAATTTCTATGATTCTAATTCCTTCCAGATGGGCTATCAGAAAGGCCAAAGGTCAGTGCTGGGCTCTAATGTCCCGTGCTGTGTTACTCGCACAAGCCCAGGCCACTGGGGGAGAGGGATGAGAGCGCGTTCGGGGAAGGTGCACGCACTGAAGACTGAAGCTGAAGAGGCTCAACCATCAAAAGTGAAAGAGGATTTGAGTTGCACAGAGGAAGTGTTCAGCAGCCATAAATAGAAAAACGGGAGACGCAAAGGCTATTTCCACTTCTAAATTGTGAACTGAGTCAGACCTGGGGAGGGAAACCTCGCCTCTTCCGTCAGAAGCACAGTCAGAGAGCTCGACACCAATCGGCCACCAGATTTATCTCGCACTGCGTTGTCTTAACGTTTACCCCACTCCCACAGGCACCGAACAGAACTCGACTGGACTCCTGAACTGTACTGGAATCAGCCACGCCCACCAGTACTGTACTAGTTATATAGTGACAGACCTGTACCCACCAGTACTGTACCCCAGGGTTATACAGTGACAGACCTGTACCCACCAGTACTGTACCCCAGTGTTATACAGTGACAGACCTGTACCCACCAGTACTGTACTAGTTATATAGTGACAGACCTGTACCCACCAGTACTGTACCCCAGGGTTATAGTGACAGACCTGCAGCCACCAGTACTGTACCCCAGTGTTACACAGTGACAGACCTGTACCCACCTGTACTGTACCAGTGTTATACAGCAACAGACCTGTACCCACCAGTACTGTACCCCAGTTATAGTGACAGACCTGTACCCACCAGTACTGTACCCCAGTTATAGTGACAGACCTGTACCCATCAGTACTGTACCCCAGTTTTATACAGTGACAGACCTGTACCCACCACTACTGTACCCGTGTTATACAGTGACAGATCTGTACCGACCAGTACTGTACCCGTGTTAGTGACAGACCTGTACCCACCAGTACTGTACCTCAGTGTTATACAGTGACAGACCTGTACCCACCAGTACTGTACCTCAGTGTTATACAGTGACAGACCTGTACAAACCAGTACTGTACCCGTGTTATAGTGACAGACCTGTACCCACCAGTATTGTACGCAAGTGTTATAGTGACAGACCTGTACCCACCAGTACTGTACCCGTGTTATACAGTGACAGACCTGTACCCACCAGTACTGTAACCCCAGTGTTATAATGACAGACCTGTACCCACCAGTACTGTACCCGTGTTATACAGTGACAGACCTGTATCCACCAGTACTGTACCCCAGTGTTATACAGCGACAGACCTGTACTCACCAGTACTGTACCAGTGTTATACAGCGACAGACCTGTACTCACCAGTACTGTACCCGTTATACAGTGACAGACCTGTACCCATCAGTACTGTACCCCAGTGTTATACAGTGACAGACCTGTACCCCCAGTACTGTACCCGTGTTCTACAGTGACAGACCTGTACCCCCAGTACTGTACCCCAGTGTTGTACAGTGACAAGCCTGTACCCACCAGTACTGTACCCATTATACAGTGACAGACCTGTACCCACCAGTACTGTACCTGTTAGTGACAAACCTGCACCCACCAGTACTGTACCCGAGTTATACAGTGACAGACCTGTACTGACCAGTACTGTACCCCAGTGTTATACAGGGACAGACCTGTACCCACCAGTACTGTACCCGTTATATAGTGACAGACTTGTACAAACCAGTACTGTACCCCAGTGTTCTACAGTGACAGACCTGTACCCACCAGTACTGTACCCGTGTTATAGTGACAGACCTTTACCCACCAGTACTGTGCCCCACTGCAATAGTGACAGACCTGTACCCCCAGTACTGTACCCGTGTTATAGTGACAGACCTTTACCCACCAGTACTGTACCCGTGTGATACAGCGACAGACCTGTACCCACCAGTACTGTACCCCAGTGTTATACAGCGACAGACCTGTACCCACCAGTACTGTACCCGTGTTATACAGTGACAGACCTGTACCCACCAGTACTGTACCCGTGTTCTAGTGACAGACCTGTACCCACCAGTACTGTACCCGTGTTATACAGCGACAGACCTGTACTCACCAGTACTGTACCCCAGTGTTATACAGTGACAGACCTGTACCCACCAGTACTGTACCCGTGTTCTACAGTGACAGACCTGTACCCACCAGTACTGTACCCCAGTGTTATACAGTGACAGACCTGTACCCACCAGTACTGTACCCCAGTGTTATACAGTGACAGACCTGTACCCCCAGTACTGTGCTCCACTGTCATAGTGACAGACCGGTACCCACCAGTACTGTACCCGTGTTATACAGTGACAAACCTGTACCCACCAGTACTGTACCCGTGTTCTACAGTGACAGACCTGTACCCCAGTGTTGTACAGTGACAAGCCTGTACCCACCAGTACTGTACCCATTATACAGTGACAGACCTGTACCCACCAGCACTGTACCTGTTAGTGACAAACCTGTACCCACCAGTACTGTACCCGAGTTATACAGTGACAGACCTGTACTGACCAGTACTGTACCCCAGTGTTATACAGTGACAGACCTGTACCCACCAGTACTGTACCCCACTGTAATAGTGACAGACCGGTACCCACCAGTACTGTACCCGTGTTATAGTGACAGACCTTTACCCACCAGTACTGTACCCGTGTTATAGTGACAGACCTTTACCCACCAGTACTGTGCCCCACTGCAATAGTGACAGACCTGTACCCCCAGTACTGTACCCGTGTTATAGTGACAGACCTGTACCCACCAGTACTGTACCCCAGTGTTATACAGTGACAGACCTGTACCCACCAGTACTGTACCCGTGTTCTACAGTGACAGACCTGTACCCACCAGTACTGTACCCGTTATACAGTGACAGACCTGTACCCACCAGTACTGTACCCCAGTGTTATACAGTGACAGACCTGTACCCACCAGTACTGTACCCGTGTTATACAGTGACAGACCTGTACCCACCAGTACTGTACCCCAGTGTTATACAGTGACAGACCTGTACCTCCAGTACTGTACCCGTGTTATACAGGGACAGACCTCTACCCACCAGTACTGTACCCCAGTGTTATACAGTGACAGACCTGTACCCACCAGTATTATACCCCAGTGTTATACAGTGACAGACCTGTACCCACCAGTACTGTACCCGTGTTATACAGTGACAGACCTGTACCCACCAGTACTGTACCCGTGTTATACAGTGACAGACCTGTACCCACCAGTACTGTACCTGTTAGTGACAGACCTGTACCCACCAGTACTGTACCCCAGTGTTATAGTGACAGACCTGTACCCACCAGTACTGTACCCCAGTGTTATACAGCGACAGACCTTTACCCACCAGTACTGTAACCCAGTGTTAGTGACAGACCTTTACCCACCAGTACTCTATCCGTGTTATACAGTGACAGACCTGTACCCACCAGTACTGTACCCCAGTATTATAGTGACAGACCTGTACCCACCAGTACTGTACCCGTGTTAGTGACAGACCTTTACCCACCAGTACTCTATCCGTGTTATACAGTGACAGACCTTTACCCACCAGTACTCTATCTGTGTTATACAGTGACAGACCTGTACCCACGAGTACTGTACCCCAGTGTTAGTGACATACCTGTACCCACCAGTACTGTACCCCAGTGTTATACAGTGACAGACCTGTACCCACCAGTACTGTACCCCCAGTGTTGTACAGTGACAGACCTGTACCCACCAGTACTGTACCCGAGTTATACAGTGACAGACTGGGTTTGGGAGTACAGAATCTATACGGCTGTGGGTTAGTCCCATTTCCAATGGACAGTGAGAAAGTTTCACACCCCATACTGAACGGGACTGAGATCGGGTGACGACACTGTACAGCCAGAGATTTGCGCGCCTGCTTAAATCCGAGGCCTGTTGTTCGGGTGTTCGGGACTGTGCAAAGCATCAGCTCTCTGGGGAGCAGAGCTACATGGGGTAGCGAGCAAGGCCAAAGCAAGCGGGCTTCAGCAGCACCTCGCAATCCCTCCCGCGGGGTCCCCCGCCACACAAATGGCAGCACAATACTCACCGAAAGAGGCCGAGAGCAGCTCGGTGCGACTAATACCACAGCTGAGCTTAGAGGACAGGGCAGCAGCTTGCACAGATCAGCCCTGTCACAGCCAGTGATAAACGGCAGCTTGCTGGAACTGGGCCAGCCAGCTCCCGGCACCAACTCCTCACTGCTGTGTCGGCCTCTCTCCCTGTCTCGCATTTTCTCACTTCCCCTTTCTCGCATACTCCGTCTCCGGTCCTCTCTGACCCTCCCCCTGGTTCTCTCTCTCTCTCTCTCTCGCTCTCATCTTCTACCCTCTCTCCTATACTTTTTCCCTCGTTCGCAGTCGTCTGTTCTTGTTCTCTCTGCCTCAGGAGGGGGACCCGTACCCCAGAGAGAGTCAGCACCTTCAGGAGAGGAGGGGACCCGTACCCCAGTGAGAGTCAGCACCTTCAGGAGAGGAGGGGACCCGTACCCCAGTGAGAGTCAGCACCTTCAGGAGAGGAGGGGACCCGTACCCCAGTGAGAGTCAGCACCTTCAGGAGAGATGGGGACCCGTACCCCAGTGAGAGTCAGCACCTTCAGGAGAGGAGGGGACCCGTACCCCAGAGAGAGTCAGCACCTTCAGGAGAGGAGGGGACCTGTACCCCAGAGAGAGTCAGCACCTTCAGGAGAGGAGGGGACCCGTACCCCAGTGAGAGTCAGCACCTTCAGGAGAGGAGGGGACCCGTACCCCAGTGAGAGTCAGCACCTTCAGGAGAGGAGGGGACCCGTACCCCAGTGAGAGTCAGCACCTTCAGGAGAGGAGGGGACCCGTAGCCCAGTGAGAGTCAGCACCTTCAGGAGAGGAGGGGACCCGTACCCCAGTGAGAGTCAGCACCTTCAGGAGAGGAGTGGACCCGTACCCCAGTGAGAGTCAGCGCCTTCAGGAGAGGAGGGGGACCCGTACCCCAGTGAGAGTCAGCACCTTCGGGAGAGATGGGGGGAAACAGGAGAATAGGACCCCAACCCCAACAAATCCCACTTTGAAGGTTGCGCCCAGTGAGATCAACGCGTGTCTCTAATGAAGCTCTCACCCTGCCAGAGTCTAACTGGAGCCTGGTGCCTCCTGACACAGCCACAGAAATGGCTCCTTTGTTGCTTCTCAGGCACAGACAGGCTGCTCATTCAGCTCGGAGAGAGATCTGTCTCTCTCTCTCACACACACAGCAGCAGGAGGGGGAAGACACGCTGTATTCACAGAGAGAATAGCAATCGGCTCTGGCAGCCCGCTCATTCCAACGCCTCTTCAGTCCCGTTCCTCCCCAAACTCCTCTCGCTCCTCTCAAGTTGCTATATATATATATATTCACACAGCTCAAGATCAGACAGGGCTGTACTGCCCCCTTTGCCGAAACTCACTGAGAGAGTCAGCACCTTCAGGAGAGGAGGGGGTCCCGTACCCCAGTGAGAGTCAGCACCTTCAGGAGAGGAGGGGACCCGTACCCCAGTGAGAGTCAGCACCTTCAGGAGAGGAGGGGACCCGTACCCCAGTGAGAGTCAGCACCTTCAGGAGAGGAGGGGACCCGTACCCCAGAGAGAGTCAGCACCTTCAGGAGAGGAGGGGACCCGTACCCCAGTGAGAGTCAGCACCTTCAAGAGATGGGGACCCGTACCCCAGTGAGAGTCAGCACCTTCAGGAGAGGAGGGGACCCGTACCCCAGTGAGAGTCAGCACCTTCAGGAGAGATGGTGAACCCGTACCCCAGTGAGAGTCAGCACCTTCAGGAGAGGAGGGAACCCGTACCCCAGTGAGAGTCAGCACCTTCAGGAGAGGAGGGGGACCCGTACCCCAGTGAGAGTCAGCACCTTCAGGAGAGGAGGGGGACCCGTACCCCAGTGAGAGTCAGCACCTTCAGGAGAGGAGGGGACCCATACCCCAGTGAGAGTCAGCACCTTCAGGAGAGGAGGGAACCCGTACCCCAGTGAGAGTCAGCACCTTCAGGAGAGGAGGGGACCCGTACCCCAGTGAGAGTCAGCACCTTCAGGAGAGGAGGGGACCCGTACCCCAGTGAGAGTCAGCACCAGGGAATGTCTAAGATTTTAAAGGAAGGTATAGGAGCAGCGGTGAAGATTTAAGCCGCTTGCTCCCCCGGTACTCACCCCGTGCAACAATCATTTCAGCTGCGAGTCCCAGCCCAATGAAATGAATCCTTTGCTTCCCCTCTCACACCAGCGGATGTGTGCCGCTCAGACTCGCAGCGGCACCTCTGGCTAAGGCTCCTTGTCACGTCAGTTCGTTCCACAATGTCCTGGGCTACAGACTTCAGAGTCCGGCACTGATTGGCAAAATGCTCAAGAATCCACCACAGGAAATTGTGCAACAGACCCTTCCCCGGGTAGTTCCCCGGCACGCCCCTCGCAGCGCCAAACACGTTACTCGCTCTTGATCTACAGCAAAGCGTCGCATGCTGCTCTGGGCCCCGGGCCAAGCGAAGATTGGTCCGGTCTTGTCTCGGGGTTTTTTTTTTAATCCCTTGATCTTGCGTTTGCTGCTCAGTAGCTCAAGCTACCTTTTACAGAGGGGGCAGTTTCACCAGAGACTTGAGCACAACAATCTCGGCTGACACTCCAGTGCAGTACTGAGGGAGCGCCGCACTGTCGGAGGGGCAGTACTGAGGGAGCGCCGCACTGTCGGAGGGGCAGTACTGAGGGAGCGCTGCACTGTCGGAGGGGCGGTACTGAGGGAGCGCCGCACTGTCAGAGGGGCAGTACTGAGGGAGCGCCGCACTGTCAGAGGGGCAGTACTGAGGGAGCGCCGCACTGTCGGAGGGGCGGTACTGAGGGAGTGCTGCACTGTCGGGGGGGCAGTACTGAGGGAGCGCCGCACTGTCGGAGGGACGGTACTGAGGGAGCGCTGCACTGTCGGGGGGGGCGGTACTGAGGGAGCGCCGCACTGTCGGAGGGGCGGTACTGAGGGAGTGCTGCACTGTCGGAGGGGCAGTACTGAGGGAGCGCCGCACTGTCGGAGGGGCGGTACTGAGGGAGCGCCGCACTGTCGGAGGGGCAGTACTGAGGGAGCGCCGCACTGTCGGAGGGGCGGTACTGAGGGAGTGCCGCACTGTCAGAGGTGCCGTCTTTCAGATGAGACGTTAAACCGAGGCTCCGTCTGCTCTCTGGTGGACGTAAAAGATCCCACGGCCACTATTGGAAGAGCAGGAGAGTTCTCCCCGGTGTCCTGGGGCCAATATTTATCCCTCAACCAACATCACTAAAACAGATTATCTGGTCATTATCACATTGCTGTTTGTGGGGGCTTGCTGTGCGCAATTTGGCTGCCGCGTTTCCCACATTACAACAGTGACTGTGCTTCAAAAAAAAAGTACTTAATTGGCTGTAAAGCGCTTTGGGACGTCCTGAGGTGGTGAAAGACGCTGTAGAAATGCTAGTTCTATTTATCCAAGGAGACGATCTGTGCGCCGGGGCTCAGGTGAGGTCCAGAGGTCCAGAGGTCCAAGGGTCCCCCCCCCCCACCCCCAGGCGGCCATTTTATGAAAGCGCGAGCCCCGGAGCTGCGGCTGTTCGGCTGTGGGGGGCATCACAGCATGCCTGCCTGTCCGGCGGGAGGAAGGGCCGGGGGCCCGGGATTCCCCCGGCTGGTGGGGAATGGGGGCCGGGAGAGCGGGAGGAGGGTCTCCGGGTGGAGAGGGTGTGGGAGCAAGGTGCGGGTTACCGCTGAGGTGGGGGGCAAAGCTTGGCTTGAGGGGGTTAAAGGGAGTGCCCCCGGCCTCCAGCCCCCGGACCTCAGGCCTCGGACCCCAGGCCACAAGCCTCCAGCCCCCCGGACTCCAGCCCCCGGCTTGGCTCCGCTGCCCAGGCCCGGTTGCCCGGCACCTGCACTGAGGGACAGGCGGCCCGCTATCCCGCTCCGCCCCGGTGTGTGTGGGTGTAGGTGTGCGAGGCCTCTCCGGCCCCGGGCCTGCTCCTTACCTCCATCCCCCCCCTGTGCTCGCTCCCCGGCCCCGCTGTTTCCAAGCGGCCGTTTCCCGGGGACAAGGGCCCGCCCGCCGGCTGACGGGGGGAAGGGGAGGCGGCACAGCGCCGCCCGGCGGCCGGGAGGAGTCACCGCACCCTGCAGTCACAGCGCCACCGGCGGCCGGGAGGAGTCACCGCGCACAGCGCCCAGAGCGCCGCCCGGCGGCCGGGAGGTGTCACCGCATCATAGACAGCGCCGCCCGGCGGCCGGGAGGAGTCACCGCACCCTGCTCCCACAGCGCCGCCCGGCGGCCGGGAGGCGTCACTGCAGCATGCACCCACAGCGCCGCCCGGCGGCCGGGAGGAGTCACCGCATCATACAGATAGCGGCGACCGGGAGGAGTCACCGCACCCTGCTCTCTCAGCGCCGCCCGGCGGCCGGGAGGCGTCACCGCACCATGCACCCACAGCGCCGCCCGGCGGCCGGGAGGAGTCACCGCATCATACAGATAGCGGCGACCGGGAGGAGTCATTGCACCCTGCACCCACAGCGCCGCCCGGCGGCCGGGAGGCGTCACCGCACCCACAGCGCTGCCTGGCGGCCGGGATGAGTTACTGCAGCGGCAGTGCCAGATCCCACACCCTGGCCTCTTGATCAGGCCTACCCCAGTGCTGCACCCATCCATCACCTGAGTTGGCTGGATCACAGCAAGTGCCGTTAGGCCTCACACTCCCCTCTGCCAAAACCACCCGCTAGGCCAGGATTTTCCTGAAGCGCAAAGATAACCTCTGCCATTTTCTGCACCATCTCACTCCCCTCCTCTCTGCCCTCTCCACCCTCACCTCCAACAGCACGCGAGGAGCCCAGACTTTTTCTGGAGAAGAATGAGACCATCTATTCAGCTGCCTCTCTATTCTCCCTGTTCCCAAGCCAAGCTTTCCGCAAGGTTCTCTCCTGTTCTGGACCCACAAGTTCCCCTCGTTTCTCTCCCATCTTCCCTCGTGCAGTCTCAAAGCTCATTTCATCCACGAGACCCACCTCCTGCTCCCTCGACCCTATTCCCACTGAACTACTGACCACCCAGCTTCCCTTCCTGCCCCCACGTTAGCTGATATTGTAAACGGTTCCCTCTGCTCGGGTACTGTCCCCCTCCCTTTTAAATCTGCCGTCATCACCATTCTCGTCAATAAACCCACCCTCGACCTTCTCTCCTTACAAACTACCACCCCATCTACAACCGCTCTTCTCCAAAGTCCTTGCACGTTTTGCAGCCTCCCAAATCTGTGTCCATCTTTCTCTCAACTCCGTGTTTAAATAAGAACATAAGAAATGTGCAGGAGTCGGCCATTTGACCCCTTGAGCCTGCTCCGCCATTCAATAAAATCATGGCTGATCTTCTACCTCATCTCCACTTACCTGCACTATCCCCATATTCCTTGATTCCCTTAATATTCAAAAATCTATCGATCTCTGTCTTGAAGATACTCAATGACTGAGCATCCACAGCCCTCTGCGGTAGAGAATTCCAAAGATTCACCACCCTCTGAGTGAAGAAATTTCTCCACATCTCGGTGCTAAATGGCCGACCCCTTATTCTGAGACTGTGACCTCTGGTTCTAGACTCCCCAGCCAGGGGAAACATCCTCCATGCATCTACCCTGTCAAGCCCTGCAAGCATTTTATATGTTTCAATGAGATCACCTCTCATTCTTCTAAACACTAGAGAATATAGGCCTAGTCTACTCAATCTCTCCTCATAGGACAATCCCCCCCGTCCCAGGAATCAGTCTGGTGAACCTTCGTTGCACTCCCTCTATGGCAAGTATATCCTTCCTTAGGTAAGGAGACCAAAACTGTACACAGTACTCCAGGTGTGGTCTCACCAGGGCCCTATATAATTGCAGTAAGACGTCTTTACTCTTATACTCAAATGTTTCCAGGTCTCCACCCCTGCCACAGCACTGAAACAGCCCTAATCAAAGTGACATCCTCGGTGACCGTGACGCAATTTCCTCCTCAACCTCTCTGCCGCCTTTAGTGTGGTTGATCACACTATCCCCCTCCAATGCCTCGCCTCCGGCTCCCAGCTCAGTGGAACTGTCCTCGCCTGGTTCCACTCTAGCCTATAAAATTATAACCAGAGCATCTCTTGCCATGGCTTCTTTTCCCGCCCCCGCACCACTAGAGTCCCCCAAAAATCTACTGTCCTCCCTCATCTACATGCTCCCTCTGGACAACATCATCCAAAGACATGGAGTCAGCTCCCATACGTACACTGACAACACCCAGCTCTTACCTCTCCCACCAGCTCTCCCGACCCCTCAACACGCTCTGAATTGTTATGCTGCTTGTCCGACATCCAGTCTTGGCTGAGCCACAATTTCCTCCAGTTAAACATTGGGCAGATCGAAGCCATTATCTTCAGCTCCCACCACAAACATCCGCACTCCTGCCCCCTAATTCACTCCTCTTCCCCAGCCTCCGTCTCTGGATGAACCGGAGTATTCAACCTCGACTCCAGCTTCCAAACCCATATCATCCCCATCACCAGGACCACCTGCTTCCACCTCCGTGACGTCACCCGTCTCCGCCCCTGCCTCAGCCCATCCACTTGTTACCTCTGCACTCGGCTATTCCAACACTCTCCTGGCCAGCCTCCCATCTTCCACACTCCAGAAACTCTGCTGCCCGGTGTCCTAACTCGCACCGAGTCCCATTCACCCATCACCCCTGTGCCCGCTGACCTACATTGGCTCCCGGTCGAGCAACGCCTCCATTTAAAAATTCTCGTGTTCAAATCCCTCCCTGATCTCGCCCCCTCCCTATCTCTGTAACCACTTCCAGCTCTACAACACCCCCCCGCCCCGAGATATCTGCGCTCCTCCACTTCTGGCCTCTTGCGCATCCGCAATTTCCATCGCTCCACCATTGGCGGCCGTGCCTTCAGCTGCCTGGGTCCTAAGCTCTGGAATTCCCTCCCTAAACCTCTCCACCTCTCTCCTCCTTTAAGACGCTCCTTAAAAACCTACCTCTTTGACCAAGCTTTTGGTCACCTGTCCTAATATCTCGTGTGGCTCGGGGTCAAATATTGTCTGATAACACACTTGTGTTACTACGTTAAAGGCGCTATATAAATACAAGTTGTTGTTGTTACAACTTCCTTGCCTTTGATCACCAACAACTGGCCAGTTTTTGTGTTTCGGACCCACAGATACAAGGATGGAGATTCCCCCCACACTTCCCTCGAATCAGCAGCAGCCCAGTATCTGCCAGTGTTCTGCAGGCTCCTGTGGTTTGAGATGATAAACCAAGACCCCATCCATTCCGCCAGTTGAACCGATGTCTCACGGCACGCTCTGAAGAAATGATGTGCTGGTCAAACCAGTACCGTTTAACTGGTCATTCAGCTCTGTGCTGTTGGTAGGATCCTGCTGTGTGCAAAGTGACTGCCATGCTCACTAACAGTAACCGCACTGCATTGTAGAGGGAGTGCGTTGAGGTAATTGAGGGGCAAGGCACGAATATAAACTCAAGTCTTTCTAAAAAATCTTCACTCAGAGGGTGGTGAACCTGTGGAATTCTCTACCACAGAAGGCTGTGGAGGCCAAGTCACTGAATATATTTAAGAAGGAGGTGGATAGATTTCTAGATACAGAAGGCGTCAAGGGGTATGGGGAGAGAGCGGGAATATGGTATTGAGATAGAGGATCAGCCATGATCATATTGAATGGCGGAGCAGGCTCGAAGGGCCGACTCCTGCTCCTATTTTTCTCTGTTTCTAAATACATTTTAAGGAATGAGAGAGCAGCAAAATGTAAATTTGTTGTAATTTTTTTTAAAACATGTAACAGTAAATGTTAACATAAAAATAATCTTTTAAAAAAGTTATACAAAAAAAAGAGACCATCGAACAGATTACAGCTACATATTACAAAGGGAAAAAAAAATCTCGTGACAACACATTCTTAAACCACACACGTACATCTGGTTCATCCGTGGCATCGCCGCCTCAGAGTATTCTCGCTCGCCGCTCAGTCGCTGCCAATCAGGTCTCGCTGAGCCTCGGCGCTTTGAAGCCATCGAGGAAGAATTGGACTTTTAGCCAAGGACTGGATCTGGGGAGGTGCTCCCCAAGCCTCGCTTCAGGCTGTGGGGGTGGTGGTGGGGGTGGAGCTGGCGAAAGAGGCTAAAAAGTCGAGCCCTGGAGCTAAAAGGTGTCGGCAGACGGACAATCGAGCTCCCAGCGCCCACCACTCAGCTGGACATAAGTCAGCGTGTCTTTACTGATGATTAGCCGAGTTGGAGCGTTAAGTGAGAAAGTTTCACAATCAAGGCTTCCCCCCTCAACCGGTCCATCTTCCTGCAGTTCTCCTGTACCAAGCATTAGATGCCAACAGAAAAGGATTCACAAAGAACACTAGGGACATCTAGAGGCAGAATCAGCATGTGTTCTTGGCAGGGTTTTTTTAAATATATATATGTATAAAGGCTTGAGGTGAAGCAAAGACCCGTTATAGCTTGAGCTAGGCTCAGGTTCCCTTCCCTCGGCTAAGCTGCTTCTTTTGTCGCAGCCATCAGCCCTCGGGCTCCCCCAGGAGCGGAGCCGCGTTGTGCCGTGCCGTGCCGCCTGCTCGTCGGCAGCAGTGATTCCCAATCCCACCAAATAAATCCCAGACCGCGAACCAAACACGTAACGTGCACACAGAATTTCAGTGTCGAAGGTGCAGGGTGCAAAGTAACAATACAAGGGTGTGAGGGAAGTGCCAGACCGCATCACAGGGTTTAAAACAAAAAAACAGGTTTGTTAGTCTACTCGTTACAAAACTCGCCATCCCCCACCCACCCTCCCACCACCCAACTCCAGTTTCCTGGGCAGGGGCACACTGGCATTCCATCTCTCCATCCTCTGTGTTCTCCCATCTTCCCCCCCGCCCCCCCCGGAGGTGCTGGGCTTTGGGTCCCACAGAGACGCTCCACCCACCTCACCCAACTGCGCACGCACGCGAGTCAAGATAGCTAGATTCGGAAAGGCTATTCAGCTGCATGGGGCATCATGTCCAAGCCCAATCCGGTCGTCCCTCTCGCTCTCTCTCTCTCTCACGCACACACTTTCCAACAGGGACAGGAAGCCAGTCTGCATAATGCAGAGGCGCTGAGAATATTTCAAAATTTTGTAAATGCAAGAGAGAGAGCAGTGAAACCTCTCGTAACATTCTTTGGGTAACTCTGTACCCCTCGATGATCAGGTGATGGAGGGTCAGAACTTGAGGGGGGGCTGGGACATTCGCAAACCTTTATTCGCCTGCAATGCTCAAGGGTCAGAGTTCACCCCTCTGCACATTGCTGACAACACATTCCAACCTCCACATTTAAAGGGGCCCTTCGTTTGGATAGTTGCTGGGGTGATTGATGCAAATTCTGAAAGGGGGGCAG
>CM059447.1:48660248-48665248 GCA_030390025.1 Squalus acanthias | reverse complement strand
GAGAGAGAGAGAGGCAGAGAGAGGCAGAGAGAGGCAGAGAGAGACAGAGAGAGACAGAGAGAGACAGAGAGAGAGAGACAGAGAGAGAGAGACAGAGAGAGAGAGACAGACAGACAGAGAGAGACAGACAGAGAGAGACAGAGAGAGAGAGAGACAGAGAGAGAGAGAGAGAGAGACAGAGAGAGAGAGAGAGAGAGAGGCAGAGAGAGAGAGAGAGAGACAGAGAGAGACAGAGAGAGAGACAGAGAGAGAGACAGAGAGAGAGACAGAGAGAGAGAGAGAGAGAGAGAGAGAGACAGAGAGAGAGAGAGAGAGAGACAGGCAGAGAGAGAGAGAGAGCGACAGAGAGAGACAGACAGACAGAGAGAGACAGACAGACAGAGAGAGACAGACAGAGACAGAGAGAGACAGAGAGACAGAGAGAGAGACAGAGAGAGAGACAGAGAGAGAGAGACAGAGAGAGAGAGAGAGAGAGACAGAGAGAGAGACAGACAGAGAGACAGACAGAGAGACAGACAGAGAGACAGACAGAGAGACAGACAGACAGACAGAGAGACAGACAGAGAGACAGACAGAGAGACAGACAGAGAGACAGACAGAGAGACAGACAGAGAGACAGACAGAGAGACAGACAGAGAGAGAGACAGAGAGAGAGACAGACAGAGAGACAGACAGAGCGAGAATGTGTTGAAGAAAAACGTGCAGTGAAAGGACACTGAAAGAGGAAGCAGCAGTGAGAAGGAGCAAACCACTGTGGTCAGATGGTGAGGAAGGAGTTCATCAGAGAGCAACGCCCAGAAACCGCAATAAATATACATTCAGTGCTGTCACCGGGCCCTCTTCACGAAGTGGTACTAGTGCTTTACGGGAAAGACACACTTAATCCAGCACCCGATAACGAGGTATAGGGTCTCCATTCATCAACTCTCAGTGCTACCATACTCGGTGACAGACCTGTACCCACCAGTACTGTACCCCAGTGTTATACAGTGACAGACCTGTACCCACCAGTACTGTACCCCAGTGTTATACAGTGACAGACCCGTACCCACCAGTACTGTACCCCAGTGTTATACAGTGACAGACCTGTACCCACCAGTACTGTACCCCAGTGTTATACAGTGACAGACCTGTACCCACCAGTACTGTACCCCAGTGTTATACAGTGACAGACCTGTACCCACCAGTACTGTACCCCAGTGTTATACAGTGACAGCCCTGTCCCCACCTGTACTGTACCCCAGTGTTATACAGTGACAGACCTGTCCCCACCAGTACTGGAGCCCAGTGTTATACAGAGACAGACCTGTACCCACCAGTACTGTACCCCAGTGTTATACAGTGACAGACCTGTCCCCACCAGTACTGTCCCCCAGTGTTATACAGTGACAGACCTGTACCCACCAGTACTGTACCCCAGTGTTATACAGTGACAGACCTGTACCCACCAGTACTGTACCCCAGTGTTATACAGCGACCTGTACCCACCAGTACTGTACCCCAGTGTTATACAGTGACCTGTACCCACCAGTACTGTACCCCAGTGTTATACAGTGACCTGTACCCACCAGTACTGTACCCCAGTGTTAGTGACAGACCTGTCCCCTGAGTCAGCACCCTCAGGCAAGGAAGGGAAGAGAACCTCAGAAACAAAAATGGAAGAAAGGCAGCTTCTGTGGAAGACACACCCTCGAGTCAGCCGGCCTATCCTGCCGCAGTTTCCTTTGCACGAACTCTGCCAAAGCTTTGCCGGGAATCCGACCACCAGGGAGCTGGAGGACAACTACACTCGGGCCGAAGACTGGCTGCAGTGTCCACCCGCCAGTGCGAGCACCAGCAATCCTTTACCCGTCCAACCAAACTGCATCATAACCGGGAGCGGGCATGGGGGGGGGGGGGGGGGGGGGGGGTGCAGGAACAGGCCAGTGACCCGAAGCAATCGCCAGGCGGGCCGGTGGGCAGGGTGTGTCAGCCTGTGACTCTGCGTGCCCTCCCTGTCTCTGTCCCCCTCTCTCTCTCACACACACTCACACACATCCCACATCGCTGGTCATCAAAGAGCCAATAAACCAGTGACCAGGAAGCCCAGGCTGGTCACAGAATCTGCTCCCCTGCAGTAACCGCTCTCCCCCTCCCGCCCACCTCCCACCCGCCTCCCCCTCCCGCCCTCCCCCACAAGTGCTTGTTTCCGTTTAAAACATTTGATATATTTTTTTTCTTCGTAAAATAGGTGAATATTCACAAATATCTTTTTTTAAAAAAACAAACCCGCCCCCCCACCCCCTCCGCGGACCCTCTCGACTGTTCCGAGGTGAGGCGGTCGGTTCGATTCGACAGCCCACCAGCTTAATAATACACAGTATTTACACTTTGCGTGTGTGCGTCTCTCCCCCCCCCCGAGCCCCTGCCCATCTCTGACCGAGGCCAGCGGCTGGCTGGCTCACTCTCTGGGGGTCGGCCTGTTCGGCGCGCAGCCCGAGACGGCGAGCGATTCGCGCACGGAGACGGAACTTCCTTCCAGCGTCCGCCGCGCCAGCCCTCGCTCGCTCTGAACAGTCCCGTTACTTCATTCCACTCAGCTCAGAGTCCCGTCGCTCGTAACCGTTCCGTTTATTTGATTTGCTCACTGCAGGCCCCGGGGTTGTTGGGGGGTGGGGTGGTGGGGGGAGGGAGGGGGGGGTTCACACGCGGGCGGGGTTCCTCCCCGCTCCCCCTCTCGCTCGCTCTCTCGCTCTTCCTTGCCCCCCGACGCTGGCCGCTAGAGACAGTCCGTGCGGAACGAGTCCTCCACCGTGGGATCGGACAGGAGGGTCAGGTCGGGGTCGCTGAGCATGCTCAGTCCATCCAGCGTCAGCGGTTCGATCTTGAGCTCATCGTCCAAGGGGTACTGGGAGTCCACTTCGAATCCCGGCACGCTGGCCAGGGCGCTGGTGATTTCCTTGGAAAAACCAGGAGGAGAGTCGCCTGTGGAAAAGGACAAAGAGATGGAATGAAGGTGAGCGTTTGCTGCATGAGGGGGGCGAGGACACCTGCTCGGCTCAGTCAGCGCAACACTGCCTTTCTGTAGCGTTTGCTGCAGGAGGGGGGGCGAGGACACCTGCTCGGCTCAGTCAGCGCAACACTGCCTTTCTGTAGCGTTTGCTGCAGGAGGGGGGGCGAGGACACCTGCTCGGCTCAGTCAGCGCAACACTGCCTTTCTGTAGCGCCTTTCACCGCCTCAGGACGTCCCGAAGCGCTTTTACAGCCAATGAAGTACTTTTGGAAGCGTTGTAATGTGGGAAACGCGGCAGCCAATTTGCGCACAGCAAGCTCCCACAAACAGTAACGTGATAAATGACCGGATCATCTGTTTTTAAGTGATGTTGTGAGAAGTCGCACAACACCAGGTTATAGTCCAACAGCTTTATTTGAAATCACGAGCTTTCGGAGCGGCTGCTCCTTCGTCAGGTGAAGTGAAGAGATGCATATAGGCACAGCATATATAGTCAGAGAACACTGCCAGGTGACTACAGTTAATCTTTCCAACATCTTTATCACACCTCGGCAGAGAGATAATCACGGCAATGTTAGTGATGTTGGTTGAGGGATAAATATTGGCCCCCGGGACACCGGGGAGAACATCCCCCCCCCTGCTCTGAACCACACCCCAGGGCAACAGCACAGGCCTCAACCAGCGGTATGGGCGTTCGGCCAAAGTCAACGACGGAGACGGCGGGCACCAGCTGACGACGCGGTACAGCGGAGGGTGGAGCTGTGCGGGTGAAGTACCTGTGAGTATGATGTTGGGAATGGTGCCCATTCGGTTGGAATAATACAAGTTGTGTTTGTTGAGCAGCTGTGGGTCCTGCAAGCTATCGCTGCTTTCCATCAGGCTCACCATGGCAGCCTGCGAGAAGCCGCTGGTTCCCGTGTCCCCGCAGAACACGTTGCTGTTGAGCGGCAGATTGCCAACAAACGTGTCCGTGTTGAACTGCTCGAGCTGAGAGCGAGAGAGAGAGAGAGAGAGAGAGGGAGGGAGAGAGAAAGGATCAAACAATTAACAGACTCATCTGAGTAATAACGTGTCCTTAGCTCGGGGCAGGGGGGGGGAAAGAGAGTCGTGCTCGGTCTATACTGGGTCTCAGAGGTGAGACCCAGGCCTCAGAGGTGAGACACAGGCCTCAGGATGCCCTGCTAAACGACAGATGGGGATTTCTGGTTTAGAGTCACAGAGTTATACAGCACAGAAAGAGGCCCTTCGGCCCATCGTGTCCGCGCCGGCCATCAAGCCCTGTCTATTCTAATCCCATTTTCCAGCACTTGGTCCGTAGCCTTGTGTGCTATGGCGTTTCAAGTGCTCATCTAAATGCTTCTTGAATGTTGTGAGGGTTCCTGCCTCTACCACCCTTTCAGTCAGTGAGTTCCAGATTCCAAACACCCTCTGGGTGAAAAATCCCCTCTAAACCTCCTGCCCCTTACCTTGAAACTATGCCCCCTGGTTATTGACCCCTCCACTAAGGGGAAAAGTTCCTTTCTATCTACCCTATCTATGCCCCTCAGAATTTTGTACACCTCAATCAGGTCCCCCCTCAGCCTTCTCTGCTCTAAGGAAAACAACCCCAGCCTGTCCAGTCTCTCTTCATAGCTGAAACGCTCCAGCCCAGGTAACATCCTGGTGAATCTCCTCTGCACCCTCTCCAATGCAATCACATCTTTCCTATAGTGTGGCGACCAGAACTGCACACAGTATTCCAGCTGTGGCCTAACTAGCGTTTTGTACAGCTCCATCATAACCTCCCTGCTCTTATATTCTATGCCTCGGCTAATGAAGGCAAGTATCCCATATGCCTTTTTAACCACCTTATCTACCTGTCCTGTTGCCTTCAGGGATCTATGTACATGCACACCAAGGTCCCTCTGATCCTCGGTCCTTCCTCGGGTCCTACCTGGACCCTTCCAGCCATTGGCCCATGAAAAGCCCGCAAAGCAGGGGCCTTGCCTACAGCTGGAGACCGGGAGAG
>CM059447.1:48603740-48660048 GCA_030390025.1 Squalus acanthias | reverse complement strand
TTTGGATGATCAGCCATGATCTCATCGAATGGCGGAGCAGGTTCGAGGGGCCGAATGGCCTACTCCTGCTCCTATCTTCTATGTTTCTATGTCTATGAGAGAGAGGCGGAGAGGTTTAGGGAGGGAATTCCAGAGCTCGGGGCCCAGGCAGCTGAAGGCACGGCCGCCAATGGTGGGTCGATGGAAATCGGGGGATGCGCAAGAGGCCAGAATTGGAGGAGCGCAGAGATCTCGGGGGGGTTTGTGGGGCTGAAGGAGATCGGGGGGGGGGGCGAGGGCCATGGAGGGATTTCAAAACAAGGAAGAGAATTTTAAAATCAGAGAGACGCAGAGTGAGAGAAATGGACACAGACACAAACAGTACCAAAGAGACCGAAGATCTGGTTCCATTTAATTTAATTGTGTACAATGTTTTAAAATGTACAGTCTCCTTGGAAACAGGAAAGGCAATGGGAAAACATATGATCCGTGCACGGGGCAATCAAAAACATCTCGAGTTTCCCGCCTAGACGCTAACGTCAGTGCGTTAAGTGCGGGCCCCGGACACCGCCCCACTCCTGGTCACCGTCCAGCGATACCTACGCCAGGCATCGTGAGTGAACATCAGGGCGAAGCCCCTCATAGTCAAATAGCCGGCCGGCCCTCACCACCTGGGCTCAGAGGCGAAGAACGGGGCAACCAGGGCGAGGTGTCGGAGGGCAGTTGGCATCTGCGGAACACGGAGCCACAGCGAGACAGCAGCAAACGCAGCATCCGCACGATCCAGGCTCCGCTCAAAATTGCTGCTGGTTTCTGGCTCTGTAAAACATTACAGGGGCAGCACAGGGTGGGGGTGGGGAGGGTGGGGGAGGAGTGAATCGCACGGTGAGGGGAACGAGACCTAAATTCGTCAGCGCTCCGCACTTATCCTCCCCCACCACCTCCTATCTGGTGCAAATCTGTCTTGAAACCTTTATAAAATCACTGGTTAGGCCCCAGCTGGAGTATTGCGTCCAATTCTGGGCCCCGCACTTTAGGGAGGATGTCAAGGCCTTTGGAGAGGGTGCGGAGATTTACCAGAATGGTACCAGGAATGAGGGACTTCAGTTGTGTGGGGAGACTGGAGAAGCTGGGGTTGTTCTCCTTAGAGCAGAGAAGGTTAAGAGGAGATTTGATAGAGGTGTTCAAAATCACGAGGGGTTTTGATGGAGTAAATAAGGAGAAACTGTTTCCAGTGGCAGGAGGGTCGGTAACCAGAGGACACAGATTTAAAGTGATTAAAAAATAAAAAATGATTGCTCCGCTGGTTCTTTTGCCAGAGAGAGTTGTGATCTGGAATGCGCTGCTAGAAAGGGCGGTGGAAACAGATTCAATAATAACTTTCAAAAGGGAATCGGATAAATACATGAAGGGGAAGATTCACAGGGCTGTGGGGAGAGAGCAGGGGGGAGTGGGACTAATTGGAGAGCTCGTTCAAAGAGCCGGCACAGGCACGATGGGCCGAATGGCCTCCTCCTGTGTCGTACGCCGCTATGAAATTTGTCGGCATCGTGACCGTCCCCATGGCTCAATTCTAACGCCGTGTTCGCGTCTGGCAGACTCGGTGTCGAGGTTAAGGTGCTTTCGGGGGGGGGGGGGGGGGGGGGGCCAAAGCGAGCGGTGCTGTGCTCAAATGAACTTGCACCTCGTTAAACCGTTTCCTTCGACATTTCAGCTCCTTCCTCAGACCTTGGCGTCCGTCACAGGGCTCGGCTTCCGAGGCAGTTTAGCGTGCCTCAATTAAATCAGCGAGAGTCCGCGTGAAGTAACAGCAGCGGCAAACAGGGCCCCGGCACACACACACCAGCGAGAAAACCTCCACACGGCAACAGAAAGTAAACACGGGCATTTCCGCCATCTACTGCCACAGCTTTTTTACTTCACTCATCTTTAAATAAAGGTTCTGAACACCAGACCCAGTCTGTGCTCGGTCAGGGCAGTGGTGATGGGGGGCGAGGGTGAGGGACGGAGACTGGGGGGGGGGGGGGGGGGGGGGTACAATTAGCCTCAGTGCCCAAGGTTAGGGAGAGGAACATTCAGGCAGCCTTCCCATTGCGGATCGCTGTCCAGTGACTCCACACGTTACTGACCTTGGGTGAAGGCAGGATAAGATGTGGCTGTGAGACTCGCCATCGAGACACACACAAGCGATGTACATTCACCCCTCAACCTTCGAAACTCAAGGAGATACAAGCCAAGTTTCTGTAACCTGTCCTCCTCATGTTATGTCCCCCAGCAACAGTCAGCACCCTTCAGATGAAGAGGAGTAAATTCACCACATCGAATTTCATTTACCATTTATGTCTTCCTGTATTTTAGTGCAGGCTCCACATTAGCAGCGATCCCTCCCCAACTTAGTAGCATCTGCAAGAACCACATCTCCAATTCCCCGAGTCCAAATCATTCCTGTATATGGTGAACAGCGGTCCCAGCACCGATCCCTGGGGGGAGGGGAACCCACTTCCCTCTATTTGCCAGTCAGAGAATCTTCCCTCAACTCCTACCCTCCGTTTTTGTAGCCATCTTTCAACCCATTCCGCTCCCCGCATGGCCTGACCTTCATCACGAGCCTCTCATGTGGCACCTTATCAAAGGCCTTCTGAAAGTCCATGTACACCACATCCGCCGCGCTGCCCTTGTCTACTCTTTGCTGAATTCTTTGAAGAAGCAACAAAGTTGGTTAAACACGCCTGTCCTTTTGAGAAATCCGGACTATTATGTTCTCTGTCCCGAGATGTTAATGACCAGATATTTTAGCCAATATTGCGACAATCCTCCCGCCACTGACGTTCGCCTACAGCTCCCTGGATTAAACCCAGACGGCAGGGGCAGCGCGCGGACAGAGGGAGAGCGAGCGGTGCGCGCGCCGCGAGTGCGAATTACCTGACGAGTCTGGTGGCCGCGAGGGAGCGCCAGGACTCCTTGGGCCTACCCTGTGTACGGTAGTGCCGCGGTTATGTTACCGGAGTAATAATCCAGAGACCGCGAGTTCAAATCCCACCCCGGCAGTTTGAGCATTTTGAATTCAGTTTTTTTTAATCTGGAAATAAAAAGCTGGGATCAGTAAAGGCGAAGCTGTCGGAGCATCGTTAAAAAAAACCCAACTGGTTCACAACAACAACTGTATAACTTTATGTAGGTCCTTTAACGTAGTAAATCGTCCCAAGGCGCTTCACAGGAGCGTTAATCAGACAAAATTTGACACCGAGCCACAAAAGGAGATATTCGGACAGCTTGGTCACAGAGGGAGGTTTTAAGGAGGGAGAGGTTTAGGGAGGGAATTCCACAGCTCGGGGCCCAAGCAGCTGAAGGCACGGCCGCCATTGGTGGAGCGATGGAAATCGGGGATGCGCAAAAAGGCAGAATTGGAGGAGCGCAGAGATCTGGGAGGGTTGTCGGGCTGGAGGAGGTTGCAGAGATGGGGAGGGGGTCCTCTAGGGAAGGAAACCTGCCGTCCATACTTGGAATGGCTTTTATTGTGGCTCCCGTCCTACACTGCCCTCTGAAGTGGCCCAGCAAGCCTCTCCGTTGCACGCGACTAGGGAAAAGGCAATCAACCTCAGGTCTTCCAGTGACGCCCACATCCCAAGAATAAGCTGCAGGTCTGCAGCAATGCACCAGGAGGCAAGTGAGAGTACCTCAGCTAGACTATTCCACAGGATCCTCTGCCCTTCCCTCCCTCTAATGATGGGTAAGATTAAGATTAGCAAACTCACCATGAAGGGAATCTCGAGCTCAGGTCCCTCCGTGCCGCACCCTGCCTTCCGACAAGGATCGCATCCTATACCATCCATTCAACAGTGTAAAGATTGACCACCTCACTGGGTCTAACATCCTCCTAGCTTAAACACGGGGAGGTGAACTGTGCTGGGACCGGCAAAAACTCTACTGGGAATCAGTGCTTGGTCATGCCATAACTACTGGGAAACAGTGCTGGGACCGGCCTTAACTCTACTGGGAAACAGTGCTGGGACTGGCCTTAACTCTACTGGGAAACAGTGCTGGGACCGGCCAAAACTCTACTGGGAAAGGCCAAAACTCTACTGGGAAACAGTGCTGGGATTGGCCTTAACTCTACAGGGAAACAGTGCTGGGACTGGCCATAACTCTACAGGGAAACAGTGCTGGGACTGGCCTTAACTCTATTGGGAAACAGTGCTGGGACCGGCCAAAACGTGACTGGGAAAGGCCAAAACTCTACTGGGAAACAGTGCTGGGACCGGCCTTAACTCTACTGGGAAACAGTGCTGGGACCAGCCAAAACGCTACTGGGAAACAGTGCTGGGACTGGCCATAACTCTATTGGGAAACAGTGCTGGGAAAGGCCATAACTCTACTGGGAAACAGTGCTGGGACTGGCCATAACTCTACTGGGAAACAGTGCTGGGACTGGCCAAAACTCTACTGGGAAACAGAGCTGGGATCGGCCAAAACTCTACTGGGAAACAGAGCTGGGACTGGCCATAACTCTACTGGGAAAGAGTGCTGGGACTGGCCATAACTCTACTGGGAAACAGTGCTGGGACTGGCCATAACTCTACTGGGAAACAGTGCTGGGACTGGCCATAACTCTACTGGGAAACAGAGCTGGGACTGGCCATAACTCTACTGGGAAACAGTGCTGGGACTGGCCATAACTCTACTGGGAAACAGAGCTGGGACTGGCCATAACTCTACTGGGAAACAGTGCTGGGACTGGCCATAACTCTACTGGGAAAGAGAGCTGGGACTGGCCATAACTTTACTGGGGAACAGTGCTGGGACTGGCCATAACTCTACTGGGGAACAGAGCTGGGACTGGCCATAACTCTACTGGGAAACAGAGCTGGGACTGGCCATAACTCTACTGGGAAAGGGAGCTGGGATGGCATTCAGCTCCCCAGCTGGCTCTGTAGCCTGAGCTCTGGGCTAAATGTTCTTCCAACATTCCAAAGCTGCACATTCTGTTCAGGGCACGTCAGGTAGTGGTCTCCCCTCCCCCCTCACACCCCTCTCCTCAGTTCTCGGTTTATTGAGTAATGAAGGCGATCTAACGGCAGCAGCGAGAAGGCACGCAAGGCAGGGGTGGGGGTCCTCAAACAGAGTCAGGGGCTCCGTTCCCCAATCTCCCAACCCCTGCGACAACTAACAGAACTGCCGAGTCAACAACCCCTTGAAGCTCAGTCCGAGCTCGTTGGCGCTTGATTCATCAATGGCCTTCCCCCCATTGGCTTAGCCCAAAAAATAAATGATGAATCCTTGCTGCCCGGATTAATACCAAATACGCAAAATAAACCAGCATGGAAGGTGCGTTCAAACCGTAAGCATGGGAGCAACGAACATGCGGAGTTGCTCTCTGTTTATTAACCGGGAACGAAGAGTGTGCAAAAATTCCGAACAAAAAATATACACTAAAAACCCATGATGCGGCTGTCAATCATTTGGCACGACCTGTAACCTCAGCAGCAATCACAGCCTCCGATTGGCTAACCAGCACGACCGCCGCCATTGGCTAACCGAGGAGCCTGTGTGTGAAAGTTTGGATTTTTTTGTTTTTTAAATATACGAAGCAGAGAGACAGGGAGACGGCGTCTGGCGGAAGGAGCGCCCCGCTGGCCCGCCTCCCGTCAGTTGCGCTGGAAGGCGTTTTGGGCTGCGGCCCCGGCTGCGTTCGAGGCGGCGCTCCGCACGGCCTGGTTCGACATGACCCCGGCCGCCAGCTCCTCCTGCGCTTTCTGGAAGCTGGCACCAGTTCTCCGGTACAAGGAGTGGACCTGCGGCAAAGAAAGGAGACCCCGTTAATGTGAGGCGCGCACTCCCTGTTTACTCTACGCTCAATAAATCTGTGACATGTGCCGTCCAATGTTGACAGACCCTGACTTGAGGAGCAAATTAGAAGTACGTACACATTTACCTTTATTTTATATGGTTACAGCTCTGGTGAGACCCCATCTGGAGTACTGCATTCAGGCAAATGGTAGGCTGGCCTTCATTACAAGAGGATTTGAGTACAGGAGTAAAGAATCACAGAATCCCCACAGTGCAGATAGAGGCCATTTCGGCCCATCGAGCCTGCACCGACACATATCCCACCCTATCCCCGTAACCCCACGTATTTAATCCCCCTAACACTAAGGGTCAATTTATCATAGCCAAATCAACCTAACCCGCACATCTTTGGACTGTGGGAGGAAACCGGAGCACCCGGAGGAAACCCACGCAGACACGGGGAGAATGTGCAAACTCCACACAGACAGTCACCCGTGGCCGGATTCGAACCCGGGTCCCTGACGCTGTGAGGCAACAGTGCTAACCACTATGCCACCGTGTTGCCCGTGAAGTCTTACTCCAATTATATAGGGCCCTGGTGAGACCACACCTGGAGTACTGTGTACAATTTTGGTCTCCTTACCTAAGGAAGGATATACTTGCCATAGAGGGAGTGCAACGAAGGTTCACCAGATTGATTCCTGGGATGGCGGGACTGTCGTATGAGAAGAGATTGAGTAAACTAGGCCTGTATTCTCTTGAATTCAGAAGAATGAGAGGGGATCTCATTGAAGCATACAAAATTATTACAGGGCTTGATAGGGTGGATGCTGGGAGAATGTTTCCCCTGGCTGGAGAGTCTAGAACCAGGGGCCACAGCCTCAGGATAAAGGGTAGGCCATTCAGGACTGAGATGAGAAGAAATTTCTTCACACAGAGGGTGGTGAATCTTTGGAATGCTCTACCCCAGAGGGCTGTGGAGGCTCAGTCATTGGGTATATTCAAAAGAGGTCGATACATTTCTGACTAGTAAAGGCATCAAAGGATATGGCGATAGGGCCGGTGAATGGAGTTGAGGCAGAAGATCAGCCATGATCTCATTGAATGGCGGAGCAGGCTCGAAGGGCCGAATGGCCGACTCCTGCTCCTATTTCTTATGTTCTTAGTTCTAGAACCAGGGGTCACAGTCTCAGGATAAGGGGTCGGCCATTCAGGACTGAGATGAGGAGGAATTTCTTCACTCAGAGGGTGGTGAATCTTTGGAATTCTCTACCCCAGAGGGCTGTGGAGGCTCAGTCGTTGAGTATATTCAAGGCTGAGATCGATAGATTTTTGGACTCGAGGGGAATCGAGGGATATGGGGATCGGGCGGGAAAGTGGAGTTGAGGTCGATGATCAGCCATGATCTTATTGAATGACGGAGCAGGCTCGAGGGGCCGAATGGCTGACTCCTGCTCCTAATTCTTGCGTTCTGGGCCACGCACCTCAGGAAGGATATACTGGCCTTGGAGGGGGGGCAGCGCAGATTCACCAGAGTGATACCCGGGGCTAAAAAGGGTTAAATCACGAGGACAGGTTGCACAGACTGGGCTTGTATTCCCTCGAGTTTAGAAGATTAAGGGGTGATCTAATCGAGGTGTTTAAGATGATTAAAGGATTCGATGGGGTAGATCGAGAGAAACTATTTCCTCTGGTGGGGGGAGTCCAGAATAAGGGGGGGGCGTCACCTTAAAATTAGAGCCAGGCCGTTCAGGGGTGATGTCAGGAAGCACTTCTTCACACAAAGGGTGGTGGAAATCTGGAACTCTCCCCCCCCAAAAAAACCTGTTGAGGCTGGGGGTCAATTGGAACTTTCAAAACTGAGATTGATAGAATTTTTAGGCAAGGATATTAAGGGTTACGGAACCAAGGCGGGTAGAGGGAGTTAAGATACAGATCAGCCACGATCTCATTGAATGGCGGAACAGGCTCGAGGGGCTGAACGGCCTCCTTCTGTTCCTGTGTAACAGGCTCGAGGGGCTGAATGGCCTCCTCCTGTTCCTGTGTAACAGGCTCGAGGGGGCTGAACGGACTCCTCCTGCTCCTGTGTAACAGGCTCGAGGGGCTGAATGGCCTCCTCCTGTTCCTGTGTAACAGGCTCGAGGGGTTGAATGAGCCTCCTCCTGCTCCTGTGTAACAGGCTCGAGGGGCTGAATGGCCTCCTCCTGTTGCTGTGTAACAGGCTCGAGGGGCTGAACGGTCTCCTCCTGATCCTGTGTAACAGGCTCGAGGGGGCTGAACGGCCTCCTCCTGTTTCTGTGTAACAGGCTCGAGGGGGCTGAACGGTCTCCTCCTGATCCTGTGTAACAGGCTCGAGGGGGCTGAACGGCCTCCTCCTGTTCCTGTGGAACAGTCCCAGAACAGCCCACCAGGTGGCGCTGCTGTCCTCACAGAACCCGGTGTCTCAGTGGCGCCGCCGGCAGGTGGTAAGCGGCGCTGCCCCCGTAACCTGCGGAGAGAGAGAGAGAGGGGGCTCCTCGGGGGACCCTGAACTCACCCGCTTCAGCATCACGATCCCCATCACAGCGGAAGCCGTGAATAAAACCGAGACCACCAGCATGATGGCAGCCACGGCTACATTGCTCTTCAATGCAGACAGCGATGAAATCCAGCCACTGCAAGGAAAAACAGAAACAATTATTTTTTTTTTTATTTGTTTGCCGGCAAGGCCAGCATTTATTGCCCATCCCTAGTTGCGCGAGACAGACTGCCCCCAGGCACCGCGCCAAGTGTTAGTGTTATTGGCTGCGCAGAGCGACCCCACGTGTCCCGGCCGGAGCGCAGACGACCGGGTAATCCCCCCGCCCCCCCCGTCAGTCACTGCTCTGAGTGAACGGGATTGGACGCACACAGCATTCGTATTCTGCGACTCCACTCCACTCTCGGCATTCTGCTGGGGGAAATAATCCTGCTTTTATCGGGAGGCGGCGCCACAGTTTCGTTTGCTGCAGCTGGTCGAGACTTGAGTTTAAATTAGACCCGTAGAGAGAGAGAGAGAGAAAGAGTGTTAATGTTTCAGGTCATCGAGCTGAAAACGCTAACTCTGTTTCTCTCTCCCCAGATGCTGCCTGACCTGCTGAGTATCTCCAGCATTTTCTGTTTTTATTTCAGATTTCTAGCATCCGCAGTATTTTGCTTTTGTTTAAATTAGACCCTGCGTCCAACGAAGCTCAACGTAAGCTCGAAGAACAGCACCTCATCTTTCGATTAGGCACTTTACAGCCTTCTGGACTCAACATCGAGTTCAACAATTTCAGACTATAACCTCGACTCCGATTTTTTCTGGGCAGCAGCTGTTGATGATTCTGCCGTTCCCATTTACACCTCCTCTCGACCCATCTTTTGTTCCTTTACTTGTCCCATTACCATCTCCTTTTGCCTCGCACCATCATCCCTTTTGTCATTTAATCTCTCCTGCCTCCCGCCCTATCACAGACCTTCCCTTTTGTTCTTTCTTCCCCCCTTTCCCTGCCCCTACACTTGCTTAAAACCTGTTCCATCTCTAACTTTTTCCAGTTCTGACGAAAGGTCATCGACCTGAAACGTTAACTCGGTTTCTCTCTCCACAGATGCTGCCTGGCCTGCAGAATATCTCCAGCATTTTCTGTTTTTATTCCCGCTTAAATAAGACTCTGTTCGCAGTTAAACAGACTCAGGCTCCGATGATCTCAGCCAGGGAAGCAGTTAGCCTCAGCACCCCTGGGGTAGAGAGAGGGGAAATCAGCCAGGGTTCCTGCTCCTGATCACTGTCCAGTGACCCCTGGGTTAGAGAGAGAGGGGAAATCAGCCAGGGTTCCTGTTCCTGATCACTGTCCAGTGACCCCTGGGTTAGAGAGGGGGGAAATCAGCCAGGGTTCCTGCTCCTGATCACTGCCCAGTGACCCCTGGGTTAGAGAGAGAGGGGAAATCAGCCAGGGTTCCTGTTCCTGATCACTGTCCAGTGACCCCTGGGTTAGAGAGGGGGGAAATCAGCCAGGGTTCCTGCTCCTGATCACTGCCCAGTGACCCCTGGGTTAGAGAGAGGGGAAATCAGCCAGGGTTCCTGTTCCTGATCACTGTCCAGTGACCCCTGGGTTAGAGAGGGGGGAAATCAGCCAGGGTTCCTGCTCCTGATCACTGTCCAGTGACCCCTGGGTTAGAGACAGGGGAAATCAGCCAGGGTTCCTGTTCCTGATCACTGTCCAGTGACCCCTGGGTTAGAGAGAGGGGAAATCAGCCAGGGTTCCTGCTCCTGATCACTGTCCAGTGACCCCTGGGTTAGAGAGAGGGGAAAATCAGCCAGAGTTCCTGCTCCTGATCATTGTCCAGTGACTCCTGGGTTAGAGAGAGGGGAAATCAGCCAGGGTTCCTGCTCCTGATCACTGTCCAGTGACCCCTGGGTTAGAGCGAGGGGAAATCAGCCAGGGTTCCTGCTCCTGATCACTGTCCAGTGACTCCTGGGTTAGAGAGAGGGGGAAATCAGCCAGGGTTCCTGCTCCTGATCATTGTCCAGTGACTCCTGGGTTAGAGAGAGGGGAAATCAGCCAGGGTTCCTGCTCCTGATCACTGTCCAGTGACCCCTGGGTTAGAGCGAGGGGAAATCAGCCAGGGTTCCTGCTCCTGATCACTGTCCAGTGACCCCTGGGTTAGAGACAGGGGAAATCAGCCAGGGTTCCTGCTCCTGATCACTGTCCAGTGACCCCTGGGTTAGAGCGAGGGGAAATCAGCCAGGGTTCCTGCTCCTGATCACTGTCCAGTGACCCCTGGGTTAGAGAGAGGGGGAAATCAGCCAGGGTTCCTGCTCCTGATCATTGTCCAGTGACTCCTGGGTTAGAGAGAGGGGAAATCAGCCAGGGTTCCTGCTCCTGATCACTGTCCAGTGACCCCTGGGTTAGAGAGAGGGGAAATCAGCCAGGGTTCCTGCTCCTGATCATTGTCCAGTGACTCCTGGGTTAGAGAGAGGGGAAATCAGCCAGGGTTCCTGCTCCTGATCACTGTCCAGTGACCCCTGGGTTAGAGAGAGGGGAAATCAGCCAGGGTTCCTGCTCCTGATCACTGTCCAGTGACCCCTGGGTTAGAGACAGGGGAAATCAGCCAGGGTTCCTGCCCCTGATCACTGTCCAGTGACCCCTGGGTTAGAGAGAGGGGAAATCAGCCAGGGTTCCTGCTCCTGATCACTGTCCAGTGACCCCTGGGTTAGAGAGAGGGGAAATCAGCCAGGGATCCTGCTCCTGATCACTGTCCAGTGAGCCCTGGGTTAGAGAGAGGGGGAAATCAGCCAGGGTTCCTGCTCCTGATCACTGCCCAGTGAGCCCTGGGTTAGAGAGAGAGGAAATCAGCCAGGGTTCCTGCTCCTGATCACTGTCCAGTGACCCCTGGGTTAGAGAGAGGGGAAATCAGCCAGGGACCCTGCTCCTGATCACTGTCCAGTGACCCCTGGGTTAGAGAGAGGGGTAATCAGCCAGGGTTCCTGCTCTCGATCACTGTCCAGTGACCCCTGGGTTAGAGAGAGGGGAAATCAGCCAGGGTTCCTGCTCCTGATCACTGCCCAGTGATCCCTGGGTTAGAGAGAGGGGAAATCAGCCAGGGTTCCTGCTCCTGATCACTGTCCAGTGACCCCTGGGTTGGGGCATGGAAGGTGACCAGTGCCTAAGGAGCTCCAGTGTCTTCAGGAGGGGGAGGGTGGGGACTGACCGAAGGTCGGATATGTAGCCACGCGGTCTCGGAGCCGTGGACAGGAAGCAGCCACTCACCAGAATCCCCAGCCTGGAATGCCCACCGACTCCAAAACGAAGAGGATGTCCTGGACTAAGAATACGAAGAAGAAGGAGAAGAAATTGAACGAGCTGTCATTCCTGAACGGGGGAGGGAGAAAGGAAACACAAACAGAGGGAGAGAAATTAAATCGACAACACACGGTGAGCAAAATACATCTCAGGAGCCTGGCGCTGCCCGGCTGCAGTACTCAGTGTCTGGCACAGGGGGCGTGTGTCAGAGGCCGTGAGGGCAACTCCTGCCCTACAGCCCCCACCCACTGAACCCCCTAAATGGGAGTGGGATGGGGGGCGCGGCCCAGAGGCAAAGTAGCATTGCCTAAATGTGTCAGTAATTACTGGGGGTCCCCAGGAGTGTGTCTGTATTTACAGGGGGTCCCCGGGAGTGTGTCTGTATTTACAGGGGGTCCCCAGGAGTGTGTCAGTATTTACAGGGGGTCCCCGGGAGTGTGTCAGTATTTACAGGGGGTCCCCAGGAGTGTGTCAGTATTTACAGGGGGTCCCCAGGAGTGTGTCAGTATTTACTGGGAGTCCCCGGGAGTGTGTCAGTATTTACAGGGGGGCCCCGGGAGTGTGTCAGTATTTACAGGAGGTCCCCTGGAGTGTGTCAGTATTTACAGGGGGTCCCCAGGAGTGTGTCAGTATTTACAGGGGGGCCCCGGGAGTGTGTCAGTATTTACAAGGGGTCCCCGGGGGGTGTGTCAGTATTTACAGGGGGTCCCTGGGAGTGTGTCAGTATTTACAGGGGGTCCCGGGAGTGTGTCAGTATTTACAGGGGGTCCCGGGAGTGTGTCAGTATTTACAGGGGGTCCCTGGGAGTGTGTCAGTATTTACAGGGAGTCCCCGGGAGTGTGTCAGTATTTACAGGGGGTCCCCGGGAGTGTGTCAGTATTTACAGGGGGGCCCCGGGAGTGTGTCAGTATTTACAAGGGGTCCCCGGGGGGTGTGTCAGTATTTACAGGAGGTCCCTGGGAGTGTGTCAGTATTTACAGGGGGTCCCGGGAGTGTGTCAGTATTTACAGGGGGTTCCCGGGAGTGTGTCAGTATTGACAGGGGGTCCCTGGGAGTGTGTCAGTATTGACAGGGTGTCCCCGGGAGTGGGTCAGTATTTACAGGGGATCCCCGGGAGTGGGTCAGTATTTACAGGGGATCCCTGGGAGTGTGTCAGTATTTACAGGGGGTCCCCGGGAGTGGGTCAGTATTTACAGGGGGTCCCTGGGAGTGTGTCAGTATTTACAGGGGGTCCCCGGGAGTGTGTCAGTATTTACAAGGGGACCCCGGGGGGTGTGTCAGTATTTACAGGGGGTCCCCGGGGTGTGTCAGTATTTACAGGGGGTCCCCGGGAGTGTGTCAGTATTTACAGGGGGGTTCCCGGGAGCGTGTCAGTATTTACAGGGGATCCCCAGGGTGTGTGCCAGTATTGAGGTTCTGTAGAATGGCCTCACATTCTGCACGCTCAAGACCGCCCGGTGTCGGCCCCGTTCTCTTTACCAGATGGTACCTACCTGAATGCCTTGTACATCGGCCTATACCAACAGACGAAGGAGCAGGGGGTGAACAGGAGAAGCCAGAGGATGGAGAGGCCAAAGTGCGCGCCGACCTGGACGTCAACCGTGAACCAGGCCAGGCTGCCCAGGAGGTTGAAGAAGAGAACGCCCGCACTCACTGTGGACAGAGAGGCACAACAGCTGAACATTACCGCAACAGTCAGCAAACCCCACCTCCCCCCGCGGTATGGGCGCCGCCACTCCGGAAGGTGAGACACGGGCGGGTTAGCAGAGCAGGCTCGAGGCGAGGAGGGAGCAAGGATGTCTCTGTGGAGAATGTGAGGGGGGAAGAGAGGCGGGAGCGGGCGCAAGGAGCGGGTGGAGGGCGGAGGGAGCGACCGCAGGGAGCAGGGGTCGAGCGCAGGGAGCAGGGGGAGGGGAGCGGGCGGGCCCGCACTGAGCGACACTGCGAGGTTCGGTACCTCTGGGCAGGCCCTGGCGGTTCTGTCGGTACTCACACATCCACAGGTAGTACATCACGGTGACAGTCTTCTGAACATCATGGGGAATGTCCGTCTTGATGTCATGATAGAAACAGGGTTTAACCGGGCAGAAGGAGGGCAGCGGAGGCCAGTTATTCTCAGTAGCTGCAATCAAAACAATATTTCCCTTATTCCACATCGACACAGAAAACAAGTTACCATTTTTTTTACTCAAGTTTGTGTTCAACGCCATTAAGGGATAGAACTCTTGCATTTAAACAAATCCTGTCCCATCAAACACTCCCAGGGCAGGTACAGCACGGGTTAGATACAGAGTAAAGCTCCCGCTACACTGTCCCATCAAACACTCCCAGGGCAGGTACAGCACGGGTTAGATACAGAGTAAAGCTCCCTCTACACTGTCCCATCAAACACTCCCAGCGCAGGTACAGCACGGGTTAGATACAGAGTAAAGCTCCCTCTACACTGTCCCATCAAACACTCCCAGGGCAGGTACAGCACGGGTTAGATACAGAGTAAAGCTCCCTCTACACTGTCCCATCAAACACTCCCAGGGCAGGTACAGCACGGGTTAGATACAGAGTAAAGCTCCCTCTACACTGTCCCATCAAACACTCCCAGGGCAGGTACAGCACGGGTTAGATACAGAGTAAAACTCCTTCTACACTATCCCATCAGTATTGCCCCTCCGACAGTGCGGTGCTCCCTCAGCACTGCACTGGTCAGCCTGGATTATGCGCTCAAGTCTCTGTGGAGTGGGAATCGAACCCACAACCTTCTGACTCCGAGGCGAGAGTGATCCACGGTCGAATAGCCAGTCATTGGTCACACATACAGAGGGGGACCGGAGGACGCCAGGTGCACGCGGATGCCCGCACCCCGACGAGTTGAATTCGATTGGCGGGATCTTCCCCTTTCACAACGATTGGCTGTGAAGCGCTTTGGAACATCTTGGGAACCGGCAATTGGGGGAATTACGAAGGGGTTCAGACAGGTTAAGCGCAGAGAAGACTTTTCCACTTGTGGAGGTGTCGAAAACTCGGAAACCCTAAATATGACCGTCTAATAAATCCAACAGGGAATTCAGCTAGAAAATGAAACTCTACCACGGTGAGTGGTTGTGGCAAACAGCGTAGATGCAGTAAGAGAAATCTGGATAAACACACGAGGGAGAAAGGAACCGAAGGATATGTTGATGGGGGGAGGAGGCTGGTGTGGAGCACAAACACCGGCACGGAGCAGTGGGGCCGAGCGGCCTGATTCTGTGCCGTACATTCTCGGTGTAATGAACGGTACCGGTGCCGGACTCTCTGGACTCACCGCCAGACGAGATGGCCGCATTCTGCAGCTCGCGCTCCTTCCTGTCCAATTCGGCCGCTTTCCTCTCCAGCTCCTCCTGCTGCCGCAGCAGGTCGGCCGTGAGAATCGGCGCGGGCTTCTGTAAAATCCAAATCAAACCTTTTTAACCGCGACGACGCGCCTCTGACGCAGCGCAACGGCCCACGGTGCTTCACGGGCTTGCTAGCAACATTGACGCCGAGTGGACAGACGTTAGGACAGGTGGAGGGAGCTTTTGAGGTCACCACCTGCCGGGCCAATGGGCAGGGGTCACACTGGCCGGGGTGGGGAGGAGGGCAGTGCGGAGGGAGCATCCAGCTCCAATTGTACTCCCGGCCAGAATGCTCACAGATCAACGAGGGCGCTGCATTTAAACTGGCCACCAGATTAAATTGGCTGAAAGGAGCAAGAACTGGTTCGGTAAAGGAAATCCTGCTCCCCCCTTACCCCCGGAACAGGGCTCCTTATATAAAGACAGACTGACCGGGACGATCCCACCTCTGTCCCGCACGGGGCCCCAGCCCAGGTGGGGTGGGGGGGGTAGTGTAAGGGGATTATCAACAGGGGTCCTGAACCGAGTCTCCACGTACTAGGCTGGGAAGTGGGGGGCGTGCGGCAGCTGACCGCCATGGGATTGGGCTCGGCTGTGATGCCCCCCGCGGTCGATTGGACTGCTCGCATCAGCAGATAGCAAGCAGGGAGCGGGACCCCCCTGGCTGATTTATTTTTCATCCTCTTCCTCCCCCGCCCCCTCTCTGCCAACAGCCTGGGATCAGCTCTCTCAGTACAGACCCGGGGCTGGGGCCTCTCCACAGAGGGGGGGGGTTAAAGCAGGCGGTGAGTTTCTGAGCCGCAGACCTGGGTTCCGTACGTCTTCTGCTCCCCGGGGCTCTGCTTCCTGACGGCGTGGCTCGTAGGCGGTGCCGGGGGGCGCTCTGGGGGATGGGCCACAGGCAGTGGTGTCGTCGTCATGCCGGTCGAAGGCTTGCACAGAGGCGGAGGCTGGAAGACAGAAACAAAAGAGTCAGTGCCCTGGCAGTACAGACCCACCCCGAGGGTGTGGCATCGCGCGGTGAACCAGTGTCTGTACGGTGAGGTAACGCAGTGCCAGCGGCTCCACATCCCCCGCTAGCCTCACCTAACAAAGCTCGGTCACGCTCACTCTTCAAAACTCCACCTGACCCCCAGCGTCCACAGAACCCTGGCTGATTTCCCCCTCTCCCTAACTCAGGGGTCACTGGACAGTGATCAGGAGCAGGAACCCTGGCTGATTTCCCCTCTCTCTAACCCAGGGGTCACTGGACAGTGATCAGGAGCAGGAACCCTGGCTGATTTCCCCCTCTCTCTAACCCAGGGGTCACTGGACAGTGATCAGGAGCAGGAACCCTGGCTGATTTCCCCTCTCTCTAACCCAGGGGGTCACTGGACAGTGATCGGGAGCAGGAACCCTGGCTGATTTCCCCCTCTCTCTAACCCAGGGGTCACTGGACAGTGATCAGGAGCAGGAACACTGGCTGATTTCCCCTCTCTCTAACCCAGGAGTCACTGGACAGTGATCAGGAGCAGGAACCCTGGCTGATTTCCCCTCTCTCTAACCCAGGGGTCACTGGGCAGTGATCAGGAGCAGGAACCCTGGCTGATTTCCCCTCTCTCTAACCCAGGGGTCACTGGGCAGTGATCAGCAGCAGGAACCCTGGCTGATTTCCCCTCTCTCTAACCCAGGGGTCACTGGACAGTGATCAGGAGCAGGAACCCTGGCTGATTCCCCCTCTCTCTAACCCAGGGGTCACTGGGCAGTGATCAGGAGCAGGAGCCCTGGCTGATTTCCCCTCTCTCTAACCCAGGGGTCACTGGACAGTGATCAGGAGCAGGAACCCTGGCTGATTTCCCCTCTCTCCGTGACTCCCCTACCCCCAGCACAAACCAGGGATCGTGCACAGTGCCCATTCACTGCCAGTCTGTACACAGTGCCCATTCACTGCCAGTCTGTACACAGTGCCCATTCACTGCCAGTCCCTGTACACAGTGCCCATTCACTGCCAGTCCCTGTACACAGTGCCCATTCACTGCCAGTCCCTGTACACAGTGCCCATTCACTGCCAGTCCCTGTACACAGTGCCCATTCACTGCCAGTCCCTGTACACAGTGCCCATTCACTGCCAGTCCCTGTACACAGGCACCATTCACTGCCAGTCTGTGCACAGGCACATCGCACCATCTGGCTCCTGCCACCAGGTGGAGCCTCACTGCTCCCGCAGCCAGCCGAGGGCCTCTGCTGGCCGGCTGCCAGTATTGCAGCATCCAAGCGAGCTTCACCAAAGCGTACGAGAGCATGGGCCTTACACTAAACATCCGTAAGACAAAGGTCCTCCACCAACCTGCCCCCGCCACACAGTACTGCCCCCCGATTATCAAAATCCACGACAAGGCCTTGGACAACGTGGACCACTTTCCATACTTGGGAGCCTACTGTCAACAAGGGCAGACGTCGATGACGAAGTCCAACACTGCCTTCAGTGTGCCAGTGCAGCCTTCGGTTGCCTGAGGAAGAGAGTGTTTGTAGACCAGGACGTCAAACCCGGCACCAAGCTCATGGTCTACAGAGCAGTAGTGATACCCGCCCTGCTGTATGCTTCAGAGACATGGACCATGTACAGCAGGCACCTCAAAGCACTGGAGAGGTACCACCAACGCTGCCTCCGCAAGATCCTACAAATCCATTGGCAGGATAGGCGCACCAACGTCAGTGTTCTCGCTCAGGCCAACATCCCCAGCATCGAAGCTTTGACCGCGCTCGATCAGCTCCGACGGACGGGTCACATTGTCCGCATGCCCGATACGAGACTCCCAAAACAAGCGCTCTACTTGGAGCTCCGACACGTGAAGAGAGCCCCAGGTGGGCAGAGGAAACGCTTCAAGGACACCCTCAAAGCCTCCTTGAAAAAGTGCAACATCCCCACCGACACCTGGGAATCCCTGGCCCAAGACCGCACAAAGTGGAGGAGAAGCACCCGGGAAGGCGCCGAACACCTCGAGTCTCTTCGCCGGGAGCAAGCGGAAGCCAAGCGCAAAACAACGGAAGGAGCGCACGTCAACCCAAGCACCCCACCCACCCGCCCCATCAACCACCGTCTGCCCCACCTGTGACAGAGACTGTAGGTCCCGCATTGGACTCATCAGTCACCTGAGAACTCATTTCTAGTGTGGAAGCAGGTCATCCTCGTTTCCGAGGGACTGCCAAAGAAGAAGATCCCAGCGAGCTGGAGCCAGATCCCCGGACAGGTAAATCCTGTGACAGGTAAATCCTGACAGGTAAATCCTGTCGGACAGGTGCGCTCAGTGCCATCGGGAGCTCACTCACCTGGAGCAGGGCTCTGCCAGTGTCTGACTGCCTGAACCAAGCCCCCTCACCGCGTGTCTCGATGCCTTTCCAGCCCCCCTCGCTCCTGGTGATTGCAGCCACTGGCTGGTTTCCATTAACCGGGTCGGGGCTGAGTTTCAATACTCTCTGTCGTTCTGACCGAGAGTTCCTACCTGAAACATTCCTGCCTGTTCCCAGCAAATGGACCTGCAGTGTTTCTCCCGTTTTTCATTTTAGATATTCCTTATTCCCGGTTCTTTCCCTCCTCGCTCTCCTGGCCGGCCTCCCACATTTTACCCTCCGTAAACCTCAACTCATCCAAAACTCTGCTGCCCCTGTATCCTAACTCGCACCGAGACCCGTCCACCCATCGCTGACCTACATTGGCTCCCAGTTAAATAGAAAGACTTGCATTTCTCCAGCGCCTTTCACCACCTCAGGACGTCCCAAAGTGCTTCACAGCCAATGAAGTACTTTCTGAAGTGGAGTCACTGTTGTAATGTGGGAAACGCGGCAGCCAATTTGCGCACAGCAAGCTCCCACAAAAAGCAATGTGATAATGACCGGATCATTTGTTTTAGTGATGATGGCTGAGGGATAAATATTGGCCCCAGGACACTGGGGAGAACTACCCTGCTCGTCTTCCAACAGTGGCCATGGGATCTTTTACATCCACCTGAGAGAGCAGACGGGGCCTCGGTTTAACGTCTCATCCGAAAGACGGCATCTCCAACAGTGCGGCGCTCCCTCAGTACTGCCCCTCCGACACTCCCTCAGTGCTGCCCCTCCGAAAGTGCGGCGCTCCCTCAGTACTGCCCCTCCGACAGTGCGGCGCTCCCTCAGTACTGCCCCTCCGACAGTGCGGCGCTCCCTCAGTACAGCCCCTCCGACAGTGCGGCGCTCCCTCAGTACTGCCCCTCCGACAGTGCGGCGCTCCCTCAGTACTGCCCCTCCGACAGTGCGGCGCTCCCTCAGTACCGCCCCTCCGACAGTGCGGTGCTCCCTCAGTACCGCCCCTCCGACAGTGCGGCGCTCCCTCAGTACCGTCCCTCCGACAGTGCGGCGCTCCCTCAGTACCGCCCCTCCGACAGTGCGGCGCTCCCTCAGTACCGCCCCTCCGACAGTGCGACGCTCCCTCAGTACCGCCCCTCCGACAGTGCGGTGCTCCCTCAGTACCGCCCCTCCGACAGTGCGGCGCTCCCTCAGTACCGCCCCTCCGACAGTGCGGCGCTCCCTCAGTACCGCCCCTCCGACAGTGCGGCTCTCCCTCAGTACCGCCCCTCCGACAGTGCGGCGCTCCCTCAGTACCGCGCTCCCTCAGTACCGCCCCTCCGACAGTGCGGCTCTCCCTCAGTACCGCCCCTCCGACAGTGCGGCGCTCCCTCAGTACCGCCCCTCCGACAGTGCGGCGCTCCCTCAGTACCGCCCCTCCGACAGTGCGGCGCTCCCTCAGTACCGCCCCTCCGACAGTGCGGCGCTCCCTCAGTACCGCCCCTCCGACAGTGCGGCACTCCCTCAGTACTGCCCTCCGACAGTGCGGCGCTCCCTCAGTACTGCGCTCCCTCAGTGCGGCTCTCCCTCAGTACTGGCACTGGGAGACTGTTGGCCTGGATTCTGTGCTCAAGTCTCTGGAGATACAGCGGCTGACAAAAACAAAAAGCTTTTTAGGCAGACGCGAGTCCCAGTGATCACTCACCCCAAGGAGAACGATCCAGTTATCGATTGTACGTTGGATGTTTTTCAACTTAATGCAGCAAGCACACGTAGGCAGCCCAGTGTGAGCTGGCTTCGGTTACACCCACACACCCTGCCTCTAAGCGTATGGAAAGCTGACAAGGCCTGCGGGAGAAGACAGCAGCTACACAGAACCAGCCCTGCTGTCCGTGCCCAGAGGCTGTGCGCGCACAGGGGGAGGAAGCCCAGTCAACAACACAGCGGGAGAAAACACTTCAGGCAATCAGCTGCTTCACAATCTTTCTGAAAGAGTTCTTTAAACAGCAGTTGGTGAGGTGGCTCTGCACCCTGCCTCAGGAGGTCCCAGATTGCACCCCTCTCTGCGCTGAATCTGCAGACCGGTACAGATACCACTGCCCCCGGACTCGGGAGGAGGAGAATCTTCCTGCTCCTGATCACTCTCCAGTGTCACGCTTCCCGGCATCAGTCATTAAGGACAGAACTACGCTCAGCTGCGATGCACCTCATGGCTAAATAGCCTACGTCAAATTCTAGGCTCAGATACCCCAGGAAGGCCGGTGCCTGTGGAACCCGTAACCTGGCAACACAGATCCCTCGTTCTCTCTCTCAAATCCCATCCGCAGCTCCCATCTCTGCCCTCTGATGGCCGCACCCTCACACCGCATCATCGATCAGCACTCCCTCCTCTCCATAGCCCGGGCAGACTGAAGCCTCACCTTCTCTCCCAGCCCAAACATGTCCCCCGTTACTAGACCAACCTCTAACAAGCTTGGCTGCACATTTCGTATCAACCACAAAACCCAGCGCCTCCTCAGATTTCAATCCAGGCTGGAATCTAATCAAGGGGTTCGGGGTGGTTTATATATAGAATAACAGATACCCGGGAGTGAGTTACAGGCTGGAATCTAATCGAGGGGTTCGGGGGGTTTATATATAGAGTAACAGATACCCGGGAGTGAGTTACAGGCTGGGATCTAATCGAGGGGTTCGGGGGGTTTATATATAGAATAACAGATACCCGGGGGTGAGTTACAGGCTGGAATCTAATCAAGGGGTTCGGGGGGTTTATATATAGAATAACAGATACCCCGGGAGTTAGTTACAGGCTGGGATCTAATCAAGGGGTTCGGGGGGTTTAATATATAGAATAACAGATACCCGGGAGTGAGTTACAGGCTGGGATCTAATCAAGGGGTTCGGGGGGTTTATATATAGAATAACAGATACCCCGGAGTGAGTTACAGGCTGGAATCTAATCGAGGGGTTCGGGGGGTTTATATATAGAATAACAGATACCCCGGAGTGAGTTACAGGCTGGGATCTAATCAAGGGGTTCGGGGGGTTTATATATAGAATAACAGATCCCCGGGAGTGAGTTACAGGCTGGAATCTAATCGAGGGGTTCGGGGGGATTTATATATAGAATAACAGATACCCGGGAGTGAGTTACAGGCTGGAATCTAATCGAGGGGTTCGGGGGGTTTATATATAGAATAACAGATACCCGGGAGTGAGTTACAGGCTGGAATCTAATCGAGGGGTTCGGGGGGTTTATATATAGAATAACAGATACCCGGGAGTGAGTTACAGGCTGGAATCTAATCGAGGGGTTCGGGGGGTTTATATATAGAATAACAGATACCCGGGAGTGAGTTACAGGCTGGAATCTAATCGAGGGGTTCGGGGGGTTTATATACAGAATAACAGATACCCGGGAGTGAGTTACAGGCTGGAATCTAATCGAGGGGTTCGGGGGGTTTATATAGAATAACAGATACCCGGGAGTGAGTTACAGGTCGGAATCTAATCGAGGGGTTCGGGGGGTTTATATACAGAATAACAGATACCCAGGAGTGAGTTACAGGCTGGAATCTAATCGAGGGGTTCGGGGGGTTTATATACAGAATAACAGATACCCGGGAGTGAGTTACAGGCTGGAATCTAATCGAGGGGTTCGGGGGGTTTATATAGAATAACAGATACCCGGGAGTGAGTTACAGGCCGGAATCTAATCGAGGGGTTCGGTGCCGCATTGTTTTATATTGCGAATGGGTTTCTGTAAGTCGCACTGGGCGTTTCTCTCTCTGACGAAGGGCAGTATCAGTGGGTAATATCCGTGGTTAGATTACAAGAGGCCCCCCTGCCCCACTCACCGCTTTGTTTCCCTCGAAGGGGTTGTAAAGCTGGCCCAGGTCAGGCTGCTGATGGTCAGTGCTGTGTTCAATCACTGCCGGATCCTGTAAGCAGACAACATACGCGGCAGTTAGTTAACGGACCAAAGCGACGGGCAGGCAGCAAAGAACGGCTCGACCCAACACCAGCTCCCGTTGTTCCTGCACCCCATCCCCCAAGCCAGACTGCGCCGCACCCCAGTGAACAGCCCACACCGCACGAGGTTCTGTTAAACAGGTGTTCACGGAGCATGTAGTCCCCCTTTCTGCCCTTTAATCTGGCAGCTCCATTCCCGACAGCTGGTGCCCAGAGCGCCCACGTCTGAGCCGCCTCCGATTTCCCCTCCCGTCACCCGCACACACCGCCCCCCGCTTGATGCTGCTCGGATCTCCTGCAGTCAGTGACTCTCGGATCTCCTCTCTTCTCCCCTCTGAGCGCCACTGTCCTTCACTCTAGGCCTGCCCAATATTTAACCCTCAACCAACATCACTAAAGTGAGAAGTCGCACAACACCAGGTTATAGTCCAACAGTTTTATTTGAAATCACAAGCTTTCGGAGCGCTGCTCCTTCGTCAGGTGAAGTAAAGGAATACAAATCGACAAGGCATATATAGATAGAGAACAATGCATGTGTAGCGTACAATGGCAGACAACTACATTTAATCCTCCTGACTGCCTTTTGTCACACCTCAGCAGAGAAACAATTAGGTCAGCCAGGAAGGCACCACATCAAAGACATAGCAAGATACAACTGAGACAATGAGGTGAGGTCACAGGGGGTCTAATGTGTCAAAAGCTGCAGTCTGTATGGAAAACGATAAACTTTAAAATTTTTACTTTTTTTTTTACTGGAAATCACATCTGTGAACAAGCCAACGACGACTCGAGTCTGGATGACTCTACGTCCTGTATTGTGACATGAACCCTAGATCCCGGTTGAGGCCGTCCTCATGAGTGCAGAACTTGGCTATCAGTTTCTGCTCGATGATTTTGTGTTGTCGTGTGTCTCTAAGGCCGCCTTGGAGAACGCTTACCCGCAGATCCGAGGCTGAATGTCCTTGACTGCTGAAGTGTTCCCCGACTGGGAGGGAACACTCCTGCCTGGCGATTGTTGCGCGGTGTCCGTTCATACGTTGTCTCAGTGTCTGCATGGTCTTGCCGATGTACCATGCTCTGGGGCATCCTTTCCTGCAACGTATCAGGTAGACAACGTTGGCCGAGTCACATGAGTATGTACCACGTACCTGGTGGGTAGTGTCCTCACGTGTGACGATGGTATCTGTGTTGATGATCTGGCATGTCTTGCAGAGGTTGCCGTGGCAGGGTTGTGTGGTGTCGTGGTCGCTGTTATCCTGAAAGCTGGGTAATTTGCTGCGAACGATGGTACTTCTGAGGTTAGGCGGCTGTTTGAAGGCAAGTAGTGGAGGCGTGGGGATGGCCTTAGCGAGGTGTTCGTCGTCATCGATGACACGTTGAAGGCTGCGAAGAACATGGCGTAGTTTCTCCGCTCCGGGGAAGTACTGGACGACGTAGGGTACCCTGTTGGTTGTGTCCCGTGTTTGCCTTCTGAGGAGGTCTATGCGATTTTTCGCTGTGGCCCGTCGGAACAGTCGATCGATAAGTCGAGCGTCATATCCTGTTCTTACGAGGCTGAAAAACGTCTGCGTCCATGAGCTTTACCCGTTCACCCGGCAGCCGAGATCTTGCACTGAGGAGGATGCCAGAAACCCCAGATCTTTGGAGAAATGAATAACTGCTGATACAGTGAGTGTCTGTGAGCCAGGCCACAACACTGACTCATCCATCATTACACAGAACATCAGAGAGCCCGTGATCGACTTCCTGCAGGACTGCAGGAAATCGCAACTGTCGCTTTCTCCTCAGACTATGGGCTGTTGCTGGTCAGTATCTAAATGACTCTTGTCTCCATTGCTCAGTGAGTGTCTGCACTGCCTGGGGCAGCACAGACCAGCCGTATCCCAGGCTTGCTCCTTGGCCTGTGCCAGTACCCTGGGTTAGAGAGAGGGGAAATCAGCCAGGGTTCCTGCTCCTGATCACTGGCCAGTGACCCCTGGAAGAGAGACGGGAAATCAGCCAGGGTTCCTGCTCCTGATCACTGTCCAGTGACCCCTGGGTTAGAGAGAGGGGAAATCAGCCAGGGTTCCTGCTCCTGATCACTGCCCAGTGACCCCTGGGTTAGAGAGAGGGGAAATCAGCCAGGGTTCCTGCTCCTGATCACTGTCCAGTAACCCCTGGGTTAGAGAGAGGGGAAATCAGCCAGGGTTCCTGCTCCTGATCACTGCCCAGTGACCCCTGGGTTAGAGAGAGGGGAAATCAACCAGGGTTCCTGCTCCTGATCACTGTCCAGTGACCCCCTGGGCTAGAGAGAGGGGAAATCAGCCAGGGTTCCTGCTCCTGATCACTGTCCAGTGACCCCTGGGTTAGAGACCATGTACAGCAGGCACCTCAAAGCACTGGAGAGGTACCACCAACGCTGCCTCCGCAAGATCCTACAAATCCATTGGCAGGATAGGCGCACCGTCAGTGTTCTCGCTCAGGCCAACATCCCCAGCATCGAAGCTTTGACTGCGCTCGATCAGCTCCGATGGACGGGTCATATTGTCCGCATGCCCGCTATGAGACTCCCAAAACAAGCGCTCTACTCGGAGCTCCGGCACGGCAAGAGAGCCCCAGGTGGGCAGAGGAAACGCTTCAAGGACACCCTCAAAGCCTCCTTGAAAAAGTGCAACATCCCCACCGACACCTGGGAATCCCTGGCCCCAAGACCGCACAAAGTGGAGGAGAAGCATCCGGGAAGGCGCCGACACCTCGAGTCTCTTCGCCAGGAGCAAGCGGAAGCCAAGCGCAAACAGCGGAAGGAGCGCACGTCAACCCGAGCACCCCACCCACCCGCCCCTTCAACCACCGTCTGCCCCACCTGTGACAGAGACTGTAGGTCCCACATTGGACTCAGTCACCTGAGAACTCATTTTTAGTGTGGAAGCAAGTCATCCTCAGTTCCAAGGGACTGCCTAAGAGAGAGAGAGAGAGAGAGGGGGGGAAATCAGCCAGAGTTCCTGCTCCTGATCACTGTCCAGTGACCCCTGGGTTAGAGAGAGGGGAAATCAGCCAGGGTTCCTGCTCCTGATCACTGCCCAGTAACCCCTGGGTTAGAGAGAGGGGAAATCAGCCAGGGTTCCTGCCCCTGATCACTGCCCAGTAACCCCTAGGTTAGAGAGAGGGGAAATCAGCCAGGGTTCCTGCTCCTGATCACTGCCCAGTGACCCCTGGGTTAGAGAGAGGGGAAATCAGCCAGGGTTCCTGCTCCTGATCACTGCCCAGTGACCCCTGGGTTAGAGAGAGGGGAAATCAGCCAGGGTTCCTGCTCCTGATCACTGTCCAGTGACGCTTGGGTTAGCGAGAGGGGGAATCAGCCAGGGTTCCTGCTCCTGATCACTGTCCAGTGACCTCTGGGTTAGAGAGAGGGGAAATCAGCCAGGGTTCCTGCTCCTGATCACTGTCCAGTGACCCCTGGGTTAGAGAGGGATCTTGTGAGCGGTTTGATTTAATACTAACAAGAACTTTTGTCAATAACTTCTGATAAGTGAGATCACGAGACAGGATGTTCCTCGCACACTGCTGTTTCAACTACCAGTTTTAACCTCTTAGAATCATAGAAATTTACAGCACAGAGGAGGCCATTCGGCCCATCTTGTCCGCGATGGCCAAAAAAGAGCTATCCAGCTGAATCCCACTTTCCAGCTCTTGGTCCGTAGCCCTGTAGGTTACGGCACTTCAAGTGAATATCCAAGTACTTTTTAAATGTGATGAGGGTTTCTGCCTCTACCACCCTTTCAGGCAGTGAGTTCCAGACCCCCACCACCCTCTGGGTGAAAAATGTTGTCCTCAAATCCCCTCTAAACCTCCGACCAATTACTTTAAATCTCTGCCCCCTGGTTATTGAGCTCTCTGCTCAGGGAAATAGGTCCTTCCTGTCCACTCTATCGAGGCCCCTCATCATTTTATACACCTCAATTAGATCTCCCCTCCGCCTCCTCTGTTCCAAAGAAAACAACCCCAGCCTCTCCAATCTTTCCTCATCGCTAAAATTCCCCAGTCCTGGCAACATCCTCGTAAATCTCCTCTGCACCCTCTCTAGTGCAATCACATCTTTCCTGTAATGTGGCGACCAGAACTGCACGCAGTATTCTAGCTGCGACCTAACTAGTGTTTTATACAGTTCAAGCATAACCTCTCAAAAGCAGCACTTTCTCCAGGGAAACAGTTTGAAGATGCTGCCATGCATGAAAGCCACAGGTTCACGTTGCTGGGGGGGGGGGGAGGGAAATATTGCAGCATCTTTCTAACAAGCCACAAACACTGCACGATACCAGAGTGGTCCAGAGCTGCCCGAGCTTCCCCACCCCCCCAATGTCAGCACTTTCTCTGCTCCGCTCTTCCACTTCCCCCCCCCTAGGGGTCAACCAAGAGCAGGGGCCCACAGTGGGAAGGGTATAGCGGCTCTGTCACTGATCCACACTGTGGCTCCATCACCCGATCGAGAACATTCTAAGTCCACCAGATTTCAGCCTCAGAATCTTACAGCACAGAAGGAGGCCATTCGGCCCGTTGTTCCTGTGCCGGCTCTTTGAAAGAACTGTCCAATTCAGTCCCACACCCCCAGCTTTTTCCCCCTTAACCCTGCAAATTAGTCCTCTTCAAGTACATGTGCAATGGCCTTTTGAAAGCTCCTCGAATCTGCTTCCACTGCCCTTTCAGGCAGTGCGTTCCAGACCATAACAGTCCTCTGTGTGAAAAAAATCTAATCTCCCCTCTAGATCTTTTGCCAGTTATTTTAAATCTGTGCCCTCTGGTTATCGACCCACCTGCCAGAGGAAACAGTTTCTCCCTACTTGCTCTATCCAACCCCCTCATCGTTTTGAACACCTCTATTAAATCTTCCCTTGACCTTCTCTGCTCTCAGGAGAACAATCCCAGCTTCTCCAGTCTCTCCACATAACTGAAGTCTCTCATCCCTGGTACCATTCTAGTGAATCTCCTCCACACCCTCTCCAAGGCCTTGACATCCTTCCTAAAGTGCGGTGCCCAGAATTGGACCCAATACTCCGGCTGAGGCCGAAGCTGTGATTTGTAAAGGTTTAGCATGACTTCCTTGTTTTTGTATTCAATGCCCTAATTTACAAAGCCGTGTATCCCATACACTTTCTTAACCAACTTCTCAACTTGCCCTGCCACCTTCAAGGATTTGTGAATATGCACCTCCAGGTCCCCCTCCTCATGTACAGCCCTCAAAATACTACCATTTAGATTATACTGCCTCTCCATGTGGTTTCTCCCAAAGTGCATGACTTCACACTTATCCGCATTAAACTGCATATGCCACCTGTCTGCCCATTTCACCAGTCTATGTCCTCCTGAAGTCTGCTACTATCCTCATTATTTCGTATCATCGGCAAACTTCAAAATTGTACTCCCTATAGCTTCAATTATAAAAAAACAAAAGGATATTCGACCATTACCCCACTCTGCCCACAGCCCATGTACACTCTCCCCTATCATGGACTCTGCCCTGTCATTTAATCTCCTCCCACAGCCCATCTCACATCCCACAGCCAGGGATTCCCAGGTGTCGGTGGGGATGTTGCATTTTTTCAAGGAGGCTTGGAGGGTGTCCTTGAAGCGTTTCCTCTGCCCACCTGGGGTTCTCTTGCCGTGTCGGAGCTCAGAGTAGAGTGCTTGCTTTGGGAGTCTCGTAGCGGGCATGCAGACGATGTGGCCCGTCCATCGGAGCTGATAGAGCATGGCCAAAGCTTCGATGCTGGCCTGAGCGAGAACACTGACGTTGGTGCGCCTATCCTGCCAATGGATTTGCAGGATCTTGCGGAGGCAGCGTTGGTGGTACCTCTCCAGTGCTTTCAGCTGTCTGCTGTACATGGTCCATGTCTCTGAAGCATACAGGAGGGCGGGTATCACTACTGCTCTGTAGACCATGAGCTTGGTGCTGGGTTTGAGGTCCTGGTCTTCAAACACTCTCTTCCTCAGACGACCGAAGACTGCACTGGCACACTGAAGGTGGTGTTGGATTTCATCATCGATGTCTACCCTTGTTGACAGTAGGCTCCCAAGGTATGAGAAGTGGCCTCGTCATGGATTTTGATAATTTGTTCTGTAGAGGAGCTCCACTTCAGTGGGGAGCTTACTGAGGGTGAGATGGAGCATTGCAGCCAGGAAGATCAAGAAGAGCGTTGGTGCGATGATACAGCCTTGCTCGACCCCGGTCCGTACGTGAATTGGGTCTGTGGTGGATCCGTTGGTCAGGATCACGGCTTGCATGTCGTTGTGAAGCAGGCGGATTCCCTCCCTGGCCCATGACCGCACAAAGTGGAGGAGAAGCATCTGGGAAGGCGCCGAACACCTCGAGTCTCTTCGCCGGGAGCAAGCGGAAGCCAAGCGCAAAACAACGGAAGGAGCGCACGTCAACTCAAGCACCCCACCCACCCGCCCCATCAACCACCGTCTGCCCCACCTGTGACAGAGACTGTAGGTCCCGCATTGGACTCATCAATCACCTGAGAACTTATTTCTAATGTGGAAGCAAGTCATCCTCGGTTCCCGAGGGACTGCCTAAGAAGGAGAGAAGAAGACACTCTACCCTATCAAAGACAATCATTTAATCTCCTCCCACAGCCCATGTACACTCTCCCCTCTCATGGACACCACCCACCCATTTAATTGTTTCTATAACCTACCTATCAAACCTTTTAAATCATTTTAAAACATCCAGGACAAAGCAGCCCGCTTGATTGGCACCCCATCCACCACCTTAAACATTCACTCCCTCCACCACCGGCGCACCGTGGCTGCAGTGTGTACCATCTACAAGATGCACTGCAGCAACTTGCCAAGGCTTCTTCGGCAGCACCTCCCAAACCCACGACCTCTTCCACCTAGAAGAGACAAGGGCAGCAGGCGCATGGGAACCCCACCACCTCCAAGTTCCCCTCCGAGTCACACACCATCCTGACTTAGAAGTATATCACCGATCCTTCATCGTCGCTGGGTCAAAATCCTGGCACTCCCTCCCTAACAGCACTGTGGGAGCACCTTCACCACACGGACTGCAGCGGTTCAAGAAGGAGGCTCACCACCACCTGCTCAAGGGCAATTAGGGATGGGCAATAAATGCTGGCTTTGCCAGCGACGCCCACATCCCTTAAAAACGAATTAAAAAACCCCACCTCAATCAGATCAGCCCTCAACCTTCTATACTTGAGGGAATACAAGCCTAGCCTGTGCAACCTGGTACTCGTAATTTAACCCTCTAATAACCCGGTGTGTCTTCCCCTTCCAGCGCTGATCTGCAGTACTTGGCCTTTGTTGCCAACCTGCGTCCTCCTCTGAAGTGCTCCGTTATTTCCAGCGAAGGGCCTACCCTTTCTGTCAGCTCCAGTCTGGCCGCGATGGCTGCTCCATCTTCCGCCTGCCCATCCCACCTCAAAAAATGACTGACCCCACCTCAGGACGTCCCAAAGCGCTTCACAGCCAATTATGTACTTTTGAAGTGTAGTCACTGTTGTAATGTGGGAAACACGGCAGCCAATTAGCGCACAGCAAGCTCCCACAAACAGCAATGAGATAAATGACCAGATCATTGAGACTCAGATCAAACTGTCACAGGACGGAGTGAGGAGACTCAGATCAAACTGTCAGGACGGAGTGAAGAGACTCAGATCAAACTGTCACAGAAGTGTATTGTTTTAATTTAAATTAATTAAAGGGTAAATATTAATCAATTTAATTAATTACATAGAATGGGAGAGCAAGTGATGTGTTACTGCTGCAATATGTGGGAGCTGGTGGACACCATTGATGTTCACGGTGATCACATTTGCAGTAAGTGTTGGCTGCTCGAGGAACTCCGGCTCCGTGTTGATGAGCTGGAGTCCGAGCTTCAAACACTGCGACACATCAGGGAGGGGGAGAGTTACCTGGACTCTGTGTTCCAGGAGGTAGTCACACCAATTAGATTAACTAATTCAGATGTAGCCCGTGATCAGGGACAGGAGGGTGTGACTACGAGTGAGGCAGGTACGGGGATCCAGGAGGTAGTGTTGGAGGAGCCGCAGCCCTTGCTCTTGTCCAACAGGTTCGAGGCTCTTACTCCGTGAGGACGGGAGCAGGGACTGCAGGGAGGATGAGCAACCTGGCCACAGCACCGTGGTACGGGGAGCCATTCAAGTGGGGGGAGTAAAAAGAAATGTTGTAGTGGTAGGGGATAGTATCATTAAGGGGATAGATAGGGTTCTTTGCAGCCGAGAGCGAGAGTCCCGAAGGCTGTGTTGCCTGCCCGGTGCCAGGGTTAAGGACATCTCCTCTGGGCTGGAGAGAAACTTGGAGTGGGAGGGGGAAGATCCAGTTGTTGTGGTCCATGTTGGTACCAATGACATAGATAGGACAAGGAATGAGGTTCTGCTGAGGGAGTATGAGCAGCTAGAGGCCAAATTAAAAAACAGAACTTCTAGGGTAGTAATCTCTGGATTACTACCTGAGCCACGAGCAAATTTGGCTAGGGTAAATAAAATCAGAGAGTTAAATGCGTGGCTCAAAGACTGGTGTGGGAGAAATGGGTTTTGCTTCCTGGGACACTGGGACAGGAGGGAGCTGTTCCGTTGGGACGGACTTCACTTGGCCAGTGCTGGGACTAGAGTCCTGGCGAATCGAATAACTAGGGCTGTAGAGAGGGCTTTAAACTAATTAGTGGGGGGGAGGTTTCAAGAGAGCAAAAAATAAAAATGTCAGCGGAGAAGGCAATAGAGCAAAGTAGCAGTGGGGTAATTAAAAACCAGAGCGTGTCAGGAAGGGACAGAATATATAAAGATAAAGGTAAAGTAGTAAAGGGGGTAAAAGCAGGAATAAATTGTCACAAAACATATTTAAAAGTTCTTTCTCTGAATGCACGCAGCATTCGTAACAAAATAGACGAGTTGACGGTACAAATAACTACGTATGGGTATGATCTTGTGGCCATTACAGAAACATGGCTGCAGGGTGACAACGACTGGGAATTAAATATGCCAGGGTATTTAACAATCAGGAAGGACAGGCAGGAAGGAAGAGGAGGTGGGGTAGCTATGTTAATAAAGGAAGGAATCACTGTATTACAGAGAAATGATATTGGGTCAAAGGATCAGGATAATGAAACAGTTTGGGTGGAGATAAGGAATAATAAGGGGAAAAAAACACTAGTGGGAGTAGTATATAGGCCTCCTAATAGTTGCAACTCTGCTGGAAGAAGTATTAATCAGGAAATAGTTGGGGCATGTAATAAGGGAACAGCTATAATTATGGGGGATTTTAACTATCATATTAACTGGACAAATCAAATTGGGCAGGGCAGCCTTGAGGAAGAGTTTATTGAGTGTATTAGGGATGGATTTCTTGAGCAGTATGTAACTGATCCTACAAGGGGGCAAGCAACCTTGGACCTGGTCCTGTGTAATGAGTCAGGATTAATTAATAATGTCCTAGTTAAGGATCCCCTTGGAATGAGTGACCATAACATGGTTGAATTCCATATCCAATTAGAGGGTGAGAAGGTTGGTTCTCAGACAAGCGTACTGAGCTTGAATAAAGGAGACTATGATGGTAGCGGAATTTATTAAAGTGGACTGGGAAAATAGATTAAAGGGTAAGACGGTACATGAGCAGTGGTGTTCATTTAAGGAGTTATTTTACAACTTTCAAAAAATATATATTCCACTGAGGAAAAAAGGGTGTAAAAGAAATGACAGCCATCCGTGGCTAAGTAAAGAAATTAAGGATAGTATCCAACTAAAAACAAGGACATATAAGGTAGCCAAACTTAGTGGGAGGATAGAAGATTGGGAAGTCTTCAAAAGACAGCAAAAAGTAACTAAAGGATTGATTAAGAAAGGGAAGATAGATTATGAAAATAAATTAGCAAAAAATATAAAAACAGATAGCAAGAGTTTCTATAGTTATATAAAAAGAAAAAGGGTGGCTAAGGCAAACGTAGGTCCCTTAGAGGATGAGACCGGGAAATTAATGGTGGGAAACGTGGAGATGGCAAAAATGCTGAACAAATATTTTGTTTCAGTCTTTACGGTAGAAGACACTAAGAATATCCCAACACTGGACAAACAGGGGGCTCTAGGGGGGGGAGGAGCTAAATACGATTAAAATCACTAAGGAATTGGTACTCAGTAAAATAATGGGACTCAAGGCAGATAAATCCCCTGGACCTGATGGCTTACATCCTAGGGTCTTGAGGGAAGTGGCAGTAGGGATTGTGGATGCTTTGGTAATAATTTTCCAAAATTCCCTGGACTCAGCAAAGGTCCCGGCAGATTGGAAAACTGCTAATGTAACACCCTTATTTAAAAAGGGTAGTAGGCAGAAGGCTGGAAATTATAGACCAGTTAGTCCAACGTCTGTGGTGGGTAAAATTTTGGAGTCTATTATTAAGGAGACAGTAACGGAACATTTAGATAAACATAATTTAATAGGACAAAGTCAGCATGGCTTTATGAAGGGGAAGTCATGTCTGACAAATTTGCTTGAGTTCTTTGAGGACATAACGTACAGGGTGGATAAAGGGGAACCAGTGGACGTAGTGTATTTAGACTTCCAGAAGGCATTCGACAAGGTGCCACATAAAAGATTATTGCTCAAGATAAAAAATCACTGGATTGGGGGGAATATTCTGGCATGGGTGGAGGATTGGTTATCTAACAGGAAGCAGAGAGTTGGGATAAATGGTTCATTCTCGGACTGGCAACCAGTAGCCAGTGGTGTTCCGCAGGGGTCGGTGCTGGGTCCCCAACTCTTTACAATCTATATTAACGATTTGGAGGAGGGGACCGAGTGTAACATATCAAAGTTTGCAGATGATACAAAGATGGGAGGGAAAGTAGAAAGTGAGGAGGACATAAAAAACCTACAAGGGGATATAGACAAGCTGGGTGAGTGGGCGGAGATTTGGCAGATGCAATACAATATTGGAAAATGTGAGGTTATGCACTTTGGCAGGAAAAATCAGAGTGCAAGTTATTATCTTAATGGCGAGAAACTGGAAAGTACTGCAGTACAAAGGGATCTGGGGGTCCTTGTGCAAGAAAATCAATAAGTTAGTATGCAGGTGCAGCAGGTGATCAAGAAGGCCAACGGAATGTTGGCTTTTATTGCTAGGGGGATAGATTATAAAAACAGGGAGGTATTGCTGCAGTTATATAAGGTATTGGTGAGACCGCATCTGGAATACTGCATACAGTTTTGGTGTCCATACTTAAGAAAAGACATACTTGCTCTCGAGGCAGTACAAAGAAGGTTCACTCGGTTAATCCCCGGGATGAGGGGGTGGACATATGAGGAGAGGTTGAGTAGATTGGGACTCTACTCATTGGAGTTCAGAAGAGTGAGAGGCGATCTTATTGAAACATATAAGATTGTGAAGGGGCTTGATCGGGTGGATGCGGTAAGGATGTTCCCAAGGATGGGTGAAACTAGAACTAGGGGGCATAATCTTAGAATAAGGGGCTGCTCTTTCAAAACTGAGATGAGGAGAAACTTCTTCACTCAGAGGGTAGTAGGTCTGTGGAATTTGCTGCCCCAGGAAGCTGTGGAAGCTACATCATTAAATAAATTTAAAACAGAAATAGACAGTTTCCTAGAAGTAAAGGGAATTAGGGGTTACGGGGAGCGGGCAGGAAATTGGACATGAGGCTGAATTCGGATCGGTCGAGGCCCTGTGGGTGGCGTAGCGGGCCCAGGGGCTGAGTGGCCGGGTCCTGCTCCTACTTCTTGTGTTCTTTAGATTTGAGGTGAGGATCAGATCAGCCATGATCTCATTGAATGGCGGAGCAGGCTCGAAGGGCCGATTGGCCTACTCCTGCTGCTATTTCTTATGTTATCATCTGCTTTAGTGATGTTGGTAGACGGATAAATATTGGCCAGGACAGCGGGGAAAACTACCCTGCTCTTCTTCGAAATATTGCTGTGGGATCTTTTACATCCACCCGAGGGGGCAGACGGAGTCTCGGTTTAACGTCTCATAGGAAAGACGGCACCTCCGACAGTGCGGCGCTCCCTCAGTACTGCCCCTCCGACAGTGCGGCGCTCCCTCAGTACCACCCCTCCGACAGTGCGGCGCTCCCTCAGTACTGCCCCTCCGACAGTGCGGCGCTCCCTCAGTACCGCCCCTCCGACAGTGCGGCGCTCCCTCAGTACTGCCCCTCCGACAGTGCGGCGCTCCCTCAGTACCGCCCCTCCGACAGTGCGGCGCTCCCTCAGTACCGCCCCTCCGACAGTGCGGCGCTCCCTCAGTACTGCCCCTCCGACAGTGCGGCGCTCCCTCAGTACTGCCCCTCCGACAGTGCGGCGCTCCCTCAGTACTGCCCCTCCGACAGTACGGCGCTCCCTCAGTACTGCCCCTCCGACAGTGCGGCGCTCCCTCAGTACCGCCCCTCCGACAGTGCGGCGCTCCCTCAGTACCGCCCCTCCGACAGTGCGGCCCTCCCTCAGTACCGCCCCTCCGACAGTGCGGCGCTCCCTCAGTACCGCCCCTCCGACAGTGCGGCACTCCCTCAGTACTGCCCCTCCGACAGTGCAGCACTCCCTCAGTACTGCCCCTCCGACAGTGCGGCGCTCCCTCAGTACTGCCCCTCCGACAGTGCGGCGCTCCCTCAGTACCGCCCCTCCGACAGTGCGGCACTCCCTCAGTACTCCCCCGCTCCCTCAGTGCCGGGGATCCGGGGACTGACTCTCCCTCAGTGCCGGGGGTCCGGGGACTGACTCTCCCTCAGTGCCGGGGATCCGGGGACTGACTCTCCCTCAGTGCCGGGGGTCCGGGGACTGACTCTCCCTCAGTGCCGGGGATCCGGGGCCTGACTCTCTCTCTTACCTCGAAGGGATTCAACGGCGCCTCGAACGCGTCGGTGGAGCGAGACATGTCGGCCCGAGCCGGGGGCTGGAGTGAGCGGGAGAGGGCGAGGCCCCAGGTCGGGGACAGTGAGCGGGAGGCCCCGGGCCGGCGGAGCGGGAGCCGGGGAACGGTTACAGCTGCTTCACCTCAGGCAGCTCCGGGCTCGAGCGACCGGGCCAGACCCCGCCCACAGTGTAAGACTCCGCCCACCGAGCGAGACCCGAGACTCCGCCCACCGAGTGAGACTCCGCCCACAGTGCAAGACTCCGCCCACCGCGAGACACCCCGCCCAGAGTGAGTCCCCGCCCACAGTGTAAGACTCCGCCCACCGAGCGAGACCCCGCAGAGTGAGACTCCGCCCACAGTGCAAGACTCCGCCCGCCCAGAGTGAGTCCCCGCCCACCGCGTCTGGCCCCCGCCCAGAGTGAGTTCTCGCCCACCGAGTGAGATTCCAGCCCCCTCGGGCAAGAAGTTTCCAGAAGGGTAAATGATCCTAAACCCCCTCAAGGAAGCCGAGCAACATAGTCTGACCCCTCAGACTAACCCCTGACCCCCAACCTCGGCCAACTGCCCACCGACCCCCGACCTCAGCCAACTGCCCACCGACCCCCGACCTCGGCCAACTGCCCACCGACCTCGACCAACTGCCCACCGACCCCCGACCTCGACCAACTGCCCACCGACCTTGGCCAACTGCCCACCGACCCCCGACCTCGGCCAACTGCCCACCGACCCCCGACCTCGGCCAACTGCCCACCGACCCCCGACCTCGGCCAACTGCCCACCGACCCCCGACCTCGGCCAACTGCCCACCGACCCCCGACCTCGACCAACTGCCCACCGACCAACTGCCCACCGACCCCCGACCTCGACCAACTGCCCACCGACCAACTGCCCACCGACCCCCGACCTCGACCAACTGCCCACCGACCAACTGCCCACCGACCCCCGACCTCCTGCCCACCGACCTTGGCCAACTGCCCACCGACCCCCGACCTCGACCAACTGCCCACCGACCTTGGCCAACTGCCCACCGACCCCCGACCTCGGCCAACTGCCCTCGGCCAACTGCCCAACAACCCCCGCCCCCTGACCCCGACCCCCGCCCCGACAACTGGTGAATTTTATTCTTTTTTTTGAGTGTTTCTGACCCAAGGAGTTTGTGAAAGGGAGAGTCACCCGCTGGGAGAGCGTGGAGAGACCCCCAACAATCCCCAGGATCAGGGAGCAGCTGTAGGATGGGGAAGGAAAACATACGTGCAGGCTAATAACATTTAGTGAGATTTATTTTCCTGGTTAAAGAATACACAGAAGCCAAAAGTTACAGCAAGATCCTGGAAGAGCACAACTTCGAAACAGGAGCACAGTAAGCTCATGAGGCTGTCATTTAGAATGATTCTTCTCTCAGAGTCTGACTGTGGGGTAAATGATGCCACATTCTCACCAGAGGATTATTACCTGGATTTCTACGGGCGGAGCAACGTTGCCTCTGGTCGGGGTGAATTCCAGCTCACCCAAGGAGTACAGAACCATCCTCAGACCCAAGGACTGCAGGTGAGGCCCAGCCGTCACATTCAGTCCAAGGGCTTGAAGCCAGCAGCGTCAGTCACACGTGAACAAAATGCTGGGACAGTGAGGTGCCACTTTGCAAACCGCTTTCTGCTCTGACCCCGAATTTCTCATTCCTCATTTGGACAGCGAATCTTTCCCCATCGCTCCCTGCACTGGGAAATATGTACATGGACCCCTCCCTCTCCTTTGGGTCTGTGCTACAAGCCCCCCAGGGTATTTACTGGAATAGCGGAGGGCTGGAGGCAGAACATTCCAGCCTCGTCACAACCAGGGTCTCAGTCAGCCCATCTCCTGACCCCTAACCCCAAGCGCCTGACCCCCAATCCGCTCCTCCTGACCCCTGAACTCGCTCCTCCCGACCCCCCCGACCCGCTCCTCCCGACCCCCCCGACCCCTGAACCCGCTCCTCCCGACCCCCCCGACCCGCTCCTCCCGACCCCTGAACCCGCTCCTCCCGACCCCCCCGACCCGCTCCCCCCGACCCGCTCCCCCCGACCCGCTCCTCCCGACCCCCCCGACCCGCTCCTCCCGACCCCCCCGAACCGCTCCCCCCGACCCCCCCGAACCGCTCCCCCCGACCCCCCCGAACCGCTCCCCCGACCCCCCCGAACCGCTCCCCCCGACCCCCCCGAACCGCTCCCCCGACCCGCTCCTCCCGACCCCCCCGACCCGCTCCTCCCGACCCCCCCGACCCGCTCCTCCCGACCCCCCCCGACCCGCTCCTCCCGACCCCTGAACCCGCTCCTCCCGACCCCCCCGACCCGCTCCTCCCGACCCCCCCGACCCGCTCCTCCCGACCCCCCCGACCCGCTCCTCCCGACCCCCCCGACCCGCTCCTCCCGACCCCCCAAACCCGCTCCTCCTGACCCCTAACCCCAAGCGCCTGACCCCCTGACCCCGCTCCTCCTGACCCCCCCTAACCCACTCCTCCTGATCCCCAACCCGCCCCTTCCTGACACACAGCCCCATCCTCCTGAGCCCCCAGTCGAAGGGGAAGAATGCAAAGATACAGAAACAGTATCACCACCACCATCAGTCTGTTAATCAGTCTGCAAATCCTCCTGTACTTCACACCGTGAAAACAACAGCAAAAGCAGAGATATATCGGGACAGATAGACATAGACAGACACCGTGAGCGCGCTGTAATACAACAGGCGGTGGACAGGGTAGAGGTGCAATCGGCGAGGGTTAGTCCTGGAGCTGGGTGCGGTCCGGAGCCTCGGTCAGCAGGCCCTGCTTCTGTTGGTGAATGGGCCTGAAGGCAAGCAGAGGCGGCTGATCCACCATCACAACGAATGCGTAGATCAGGTTAATATCTGCTTCGGAGCTCGTGACAATCTGGAACTTCCTTAAAATCTGCAGGGGGAAGAAAACACACAAAATAGGTTTGATGGCAGCTCAATGGTTAAAGTGATGCCGATTGTAGCTGAATAGCTCAAGAGGTGGGTTTGGGGGTTGGGGGGTGGGGGGTGTGAGTGCATAAGAACATAAGAAGTAGGAGCAGGAGTAGGCCATACGGCCCCTCGGGCCCGCTCCGCCATTCAATAGGATCATGGCTGATCCGAACCTAGACTCGCGTCCACTTCCCTGCCCGCTCCCCATAACCCTTCATTCCCTTATCAGCTAGGAAACTGTCTATCTCCGTTTTAAATTTATTTAATGTCGCAGCTTCCACAGCTCTCTGAGGTAGCAAATTTCATAGATTTACTACCCTCTGAGTGAAGAAGTTTCTCCTCATCTCAGTTTTGAAACGGCAGCCCCTTATTCTAAGATGATGCCCCCTAGTTCTAGTCTCACCCATCAGTGGAAACATCCTCCCCGCATCCACCCGATCAAGCCCTCTCACAATCTTATATGTTTCGATAAGATCGCCTCTCATTCTTCTGAATTCCAATGAGTAGAGGCCCAACCTACTCAACCTTTCCTCATAAGTCAACCCCCTCATCTCCGGAATCAACCGAGTGAACCTTCTCTGAACTGCCTCTAGAGCAAGTATATCTTTTCTTAAATATGGAAACCAAAACTGTACGCAGTATTCCAGGTGTGGCCTCACCAGTACCCTGTATAGCTGAAGCAAGACTTCCCTGCTTTTATACTCCATCCCCCTTGCAATAAAAGCCAAGATTCCATTGGCCTTCCTGATCACCTGCTGTACCTGCATACTAACCTTCTGTGTTTCATGCACCAGGACCCCCAGATCCCTTTGTACTGTAGCACTTTGCAGTTTCTTTCCATTTAGATAATAACTTGCTCTTTGATTTTTTCTGCCAAAGTGCATAACCTCACACTTTCCAACATTATATTCCATCTGCCAAATTTCCGCCCACTCACTTAGCCTGTCTATGTCCTTTTGCAGGTTTTTTATGTCCTCCTCACTCACTGCTTTTCCTCCCATCTTTGTATCACCTGCAAACTTGAATACGTTGCACTTGGTCCCCTCCTCCAAATCGTTAATATAGATTGTAAAGAGTTGGGGTCCCAGCACTGACCCCTGCGGAACACCACTAGTTACTGATTGCCAACCCGAGAATGAACCATTTATCCCAACTCTCTGTTTTCTGTTAGATAGCCAATCTTCCACCCATGCCAGTATATTACCCCCAATCCCGTGATTTTTTATCTTGTGCAGTAATCTTTTGTGTGGTACCTTGTCAAATGCCTTTTGGAAGTCCAAATACACCACATCCACTGGTTCCCCTTTATCCACCTTGTTTGTTACATCCTCAAAGAATTCGAGCAAATTTGTCAAGCATGATTTCCCTTTCATAAAACCATGCTGACTCTGTCCGATTAAGTTATGCTTATCCAAATGTCCTGTTACTGCTTCCTTAATAATGGACTCTAACATTTTACCAACCACAGATGTTAGGCTAACTGGTCTATAGTTTCCAGCCTTTTGTCTACCTCCCTTTTTAAATAAGGGTGTTACATTAGCAGTTTTCCAATCTGCTGGGACCTTTCCTGAATTGAGAGGTCGCACAACACCAGGTTATAGTCCAACAGTTTTATTTGAAATCACAAGCTTTCGGAGCTATCGATCGCCCCTTCCTCAGGTGACTTCACCTGAGGAAGGGGCGATCGATAGCTCCGAAAGCTTGTGATTTCAAATAAAACTGTTGGACTATAACCTGGTGTTGTGCGACCTCTCAATTTTGTCCACCCCAGTCCAACACCGGCATCTCCGCATCATGACCTTTCCTGAATCCAGGGAGTTTTGGAAAATTACCACCAATGCATCCGCAATCCCTACCGCAACTTCTCTCAAGACCCTAGGATGTAAGCCATCAGGTCCAGGGGATTTATCCGCCTTAAGTCCCATTATCTTACCGAGTACCATTTCCTTCGTGATTTTAATCGTGTTTAGCTCCTCCCCCCCTATAGCCCCTGGTTTGTCCAGTGTTGGGATATTTTTAGTGTCCTCTACTGTAAAGACTGATACAAAATATTTGTTCAGCGTATTTGCCATCTCCGTGTACCCCACTACTAATTTCCCGGTCTCGTCCTCTAAGGGACCAACATTCACTTTAGCCACCCTTTTTCTTTTTATATAACTGTAGAAACTCTTGCTATCTGTTTTTATATTTTTGCTAGTTTACTTTCATAATCTATCTTCCCTTTCTTAATTAATCTTTTAGTTATTCTTTGCTGGTTTTTAAATGCTTCCCAATCTTCTATCCTCCCACTAGATTTGGCTACTTTATATGCCCTTGTTTTTAGTCGGATACTATCCTTTATTACTTTACTTAGCCACGGATGGCTGTCTTTTCTTTTACGCCCCTTTTTCCTCAGTGGAATATATTTTTCTTGAAAGTTGTGAAATACCTCCTTGAATGTACACCACTGCTCCTGTACCGTCTTACACCTTAATTTATTTTCCCAGTCCACTTTAGTCAACTCTGCTCTCATACCTTCATAGTCTCCTTTATTTAGGCTTAGTACGCTGGTTTGAGATCCAACTTTCTCACCCTCCAACTGAATTTGGAATTCAACCATGTTATGGTCACTCATTCCAAGGGGATCCTTTACTAGGACATTTTTTATTAATCCTGTCTCATTACACAGGACCAGATCTAAGATTGCCTGCCCCCTGGTTGGTTCAGTAACATACTGCTCAAGGAACCCATCCCGAGTGTAGCGCCTGCTCTGTGCTGAGTTAGTGGATCCCAGCCAGGTGGCAGTAAGGACCCCCTGGGCTTAGGAGGGACTCTACTCCTGATCGCCTACAAAGGATGGGGCTCTGCTGTGATGCCCCCATGGTCAAATGTCCCCAAAAAACTGTTGAGGGTGAAGGAGGAGAGGCCCGAGGGAGGGGAGGCTGAGGGAGGGGAGGAGCTTTAGTGAGGGAGGAGATGGAGGCAAGGAAATAGTGATGCCAGCATTGTCGATAGGTGAAGGGCGAAGAGTTGAGGTGATCAGCCACGATCGAACAGAATGGTGGAACGGGCTTGAGGGGCTGAATGGCCTCCTCCTTTTCCTTTGTTCCATTCCCGGGCAGAGGTGGGAGCTGTTGGTTAGATTTGGGAGAGGCAGAGAGATGATAGCTCACTGGGAGGGCAGACCCTGGCCAGTACCTGGTCCAGGTGGGCATCCTTCCTAGGTCAACCTGGACATGGACACACAGCAGCTCAGAGACTGTGCGGGGGGGGGGGGGGTTGGTGACTGGGGGCAACTGGTTCGATTCTCAGCGGGGAACTCACGTGGATTAGAAAGAGTCCGATTTCTGTCTCGGCAACTCTGCGTCCAATACATTGCCGCAGCCCGAACCCAAAGGACAGGGCCTGGAAGTAGTTCCTGTCGCTGTTAAGCCACCTGCCCGGGTTGTACCTCTCGGGCTCGGGGAAGATGTCTGGGCTCCTGCCCAACGAGTAAATTCCCACCTGCACCACAGTCTGAGGGGAGAGAGAGAGAGAGAGAGAGAGAGAGACAGGAGCCTGAATCAGGAACATCAAATACGTCAACTCCTGCTACACCATCTTCAATGCTTCTCTTTAAAGAAAGACTCGCATTTCTATAGCGCCTTTCACAACCTCAGGACGTCCCAAAGCGCTTTACAGCCAATGAAGTACTTTCGAAGTGTAGTCGCTGTTGTAATGTGGGAAATGCGGCAGCCAATTTGCGCACAGCAAGCTCCCACAAACAGCGATGAGATAATGACCGGATCATCTGTTTTTTTAGTGATGTTGATTGACAGATAAATATTGGCCCCAGGACACCGGAGAGAATTCCCCCCTGCTCTTCGAAATTGTGGCCATGGCATCTTTTACGTCCACCTGAGGGGGCAGACAGGGCCTCAGATAAAGGTCTCATTCGAAAGACGGCAACTCCGACAGTGCGGCGCTCCCTCAGTACCGCCCCTCCGACAGTGCGGCGCTCCCTCGGTACTGCCCCTCCGACAGTGCGGCACTCCCTCAGTACCGCCCCTCCGACAGTGCGGCACTCCCTCAGTACTGCCCCTCTGACAGTGCGGCGCTCCCTCAGTACTGCCCCTCCGACAGTGCGGCGCTCACTCAGTACTGCTCCTCCGACAGTGCGGCGCTCCCTCAGTACCGCCCTTCCGACAGTGCGGCGCTCCCTCGGTACCGCCTCTCCGACAGTGCGTGCTCCCTCAGTACTGCCGCTCCGACAGTGCGTGCTCCCTCAGTACCGCCTCTCCGACAGTGCGTGCTCCCTCAGTACCGCCCCTCCGACAGTGCGGCGCTCCCTCAGTACCGCCCCTCCGACAGTGTGGCGCTCCCTCAGTACTGCCCCTCCGACAGTGCGGCGCTCCCTCAGTACTGCACTGGGAGTGTCAGCCTGGATTTTGTGCTCAAGTCTCTGGAGTGGGACTTGAACCCACAAACTTCTGACCCAGAGGCGCGAGCGCTACCCACTGAGCCACGGCTGACACTGCCCATTAACTCAAAGGTAACTTTTCATGAACCAAGTTCGTGTAAGTTACTCGGAGAGTCCGACTCAGAACAAGCTACAGTGGATGCGAGGAATCTGCGAGAGTGTGTGACCACGGTTTAAGGCTGATGTCTGAGAGTCAGAGTCCGAGGGCTGGACTGGACTTACCCCGGCTGGAATGTGGTAATTCTGAAGGACGATGTCCCTGATCGGGTAGCGTTGGACAGTGACGCCGATGGGGTACAGCCTGAGAAATAAAACAGAAGAGATTGAGCCGATACTCTCTGGAGTTTAGAAGAATGAGAGGTGATCTCATTGGAACATATCAGAGTCTGAGGGGGATTGACAAGGTAGATGCTGAGAGGTTGTTTCCCCCTGGCTGGAGAGTCTAGAACCAGGGGTCACAGTCTCAGGATAAGGGGTCGGCCATTTAGGACTGAGATGAGGAGGAATTTCTTCACTCAGAGGGTGGTGAATCTTTGGAATTCTCTGTCCCAGAGGGCTGTGGATGCTCAGTCGTTGAGTATATTCAAGGCTGAGATCGATAGATTTTTGGACTCTAGGGGAATCAAGGGATATGGGGATTGGGCGGGAAAGTGGAGTTGAGGTCGAAGATCAGCCATGATCTCATTGAATGGTGGAGCAGGCTCGAGGGGCCGAATGGCCGACTCCTGCTCCTAATTCTTATGAGTTTATAGCTGGGACCCAGACCATCAAATGTACCAGACTCCCCCAGGAGACACGGGCTGGGGGACAAGGTCAGTGGGGGCCACCAACCCTTGCACTTGTCATCAGACTATTCAACCATAGCGTGCCTCACAGCCAGGGAAGACTCTGTTCTCATCTGCTATCTGCACCCACATGTTCCAGCAGCAGTCACTGGACAGTGATCAGGAGCAGGAATCCTGGCTGATTTCCCCTCTCTCTAACCCAGGGGTCACTGGGCAGTGATCAGGAACAGGAACCCTGGCTGATTTCCCCTCTCTCTAACCCAGGGGTCACTGGACAGTGATCAGGAGCAGGAACCCTGGCTGATTTCCCCTCTCTCTAACCCAGGGGTCACTGGACAGTGATCAGGAGCAGGAACCCTGGCTGATTTCCCCTCTCTCTAACCCAGGGGTCACTGGACAGTGATCAGGAGCAGGAACCCTGGCTGATTTCCCCTCTCTCTAACCCAGGGGTCACTGGACAGTGATCAGGAGCAGGAACCCTGGCTGATTTCCCCCTCTCTCTAACCCAGGGGTCACTGGACAGTGATCAGGAGCAGGAACCCTGGCTGATTTCCCCTCTCTCTAACCCAGGGGGTCACTGGACAGTGATCAGGAGCAGGAACCCTGGCTGATTTCCCCTCTCTCTCTAACCCAGGGGTCACTGGACAGTGATCAGGAGCAGGAACCCTGGCTGATTTCCCCCTCTCTCTAAGCCAGGGATCACTGGACAGTGATCAGGAGCAGGAACCCTGGCTGATTTCCCCTCTCTGTAACCCAGGGGTCACTGGACAGTGATCAGGAGCAGGAACCCTGGCTGATTTCCCCCCTCTCTCTAACCCAGGGGTCACTGGACAGTGATCAGGAGCAGGAACCCTGGCTGATTCCCCCTCTCTCTAACCCAGGGGTCACTGGACAGTGATCAGGAGCAGGAACCCTGGCTGATTTCCCCCCCTCTCTCTAACCCAGGGGTCACTGGACAGTAGTGAATGAATAATTTTAAAGTCCATTTACCGTAAAGTTTCCTTGATGGCTGCTCTGAGGAGTGGGACAGAACGCAGTAATTTACCCACGTCCCCTCGGGCCTCCTCATATGCCGCAGTGACCTCATCGCGAAGCGCGTTTTGGATGCTCGGATTGCGCGCGAGCTCGAAGAGCGTGAAGAGGAGGGTATGCGCTGTCTGGAAAGGAAGAAATATATCATGGCTGAACTTCACCCACAAATACCCGCCCTCCCCCACCCAACCAATCCTGTCGGCACTGAGGGGAACCTGTGGGTCAGAGGTCGTGAGGCGGTGTTGGTGGTCAGTGAGCGACAGGTGGGTCGGAGGTCGTGAGGTCGTGTTGGGCGTCAGTGAGCGACAGGTGGGTCGGAGGTCGTGTTGGGGCGTCAGTGAGCGACAGGTGGGTCGGAGGTCGTGTTGGGGCGTCAGTGAGCGACAGGTGGGTCGGAGGTCGTGTTGGGGGGTGTGAGCGACAGGTGGGTCGGAGGTCGTGAGGCGGTGTTGGTGGTCAGTGAGCGACAGGTGGGTCGGAGGTCGTGTTGGGGCGTCAGTGAGCGACAGGTGGGTCGGAGGTCGTGTTGGGGGGGTCAGTGAGTGACAGGTGGGTCGGAGTTCGTGAGGTCGTGTTGGGGGGTCAGTGAGCGACAGGTGGGTCGGGGTCGTGAGGCGGTGTTGGTGGTCAGTGAGCGACAAGTGGGTCGGAGGTCGTGAGGTCGTGTTGGGTCAGTGAGCGACAGGTGGGTCAGAGGTCGTGAGGTCGTGTTGGTGGTCAGTGAGCGACAGGTGGGTCGGAGGTCGTGAGGCGGTGTTGGGGGGCAGTGAGCGACAGGTGGGTCGGAGGTCGTGAGGCGGTGTTGGGGGTCAGTGAGCGACAGGTGGGTCGGAGGTCGTGAGGCGGTGTTGGGGGGCAGTGAGCGACAGGTGGGTCGGAGGTCGTGAGGCGGTGTTGGGGGGCAGTGAGCGACAGGTGGGTCGGAGGTCGTGAGGCGGTGTTGGGGGGCAGTGAGCGACAGGTGGGTCGGAGGTCGTGAGGCGGTGTTGGGGGGCAGTGATTGGTCGGTTTGGCAGCAGTTGGTCATTGAAAGTGGGGAAATCAGAGTTCAATTTATAACCGGCTTCACGCACTTAGGAACAGGGGGAGGACATTCAGCCGCACGAGCCTGTTCCACTGGGACTGAGAGTGGGAGCCAGTGTGGGGAGGGGGTTTGGGGGTTTTGGGTGGGGGGGGGGGGGGGGGGGGGAGGCGGAGCGGGGGGGAGGGGCCGGGGATTTGTGTAAATCTATCACTGACACCACTAAGCACTCACCGTGTCGACACTCCCGACCATCAGCTCGGTCGTGTTGGCTTTGATAATGTCCAGCGGGAGTTTGGAGTGAAGCAAGAGCTCAGTGAGGATTCCCGAGTACTGCCGCTGAGCTTCCGGAACATTCCTCACCTTCTGGAACAGCAGCTGGATACAGCGATCCGCTGGAGGCAGAACACAGACCAGGGTGACGGAGGGCCGAACGCGCAATTGGGCCTCCAGTTTAATTCCACCCTCCCTCCCTCCCCTCGCTGGGGGACAGGCTCCGGCCGGGGGAAGGGGGCCTCGAGCGCCTTGCCGAGGAGCTGTTCCTCACACCCGGGCCCAGACGGGGAGCGGCAGTGGGCTATTTGACCATGGGGTCCATCGCAAACCAGCCCAGTCCTGTTCACACCCGCGCAGTAGGAACCCTGGGGGGGGGTTTCCCCACCCTAGCTCAGGGCACTGAGGCCTATGGGCACAGAATGGGGGACGGACCCTCGGCCCAGCCTGTCTGTGTGGTGCGGTGTCGCCCCGGGCGGTGACACGACCCAGCGACACTGCTCTCCGGCTCACCCCATCCCCTCGCCGGGCCCCGAGGGTCCGCTCCCACCTCCTATGTAAACAATTGCGTGACGTCTTGAACGGGCCCGTCGGACGCGGACAGACTTGACTTGTGGTCCCCACCCACCGTGCTCGAAGATGAAGTCCCAGGCTGCCACATGGTCCCGCCAGGCCTTCACATCCAGCCACTTCGCCGGCTTCAGCGGCAGGAACAGCAACGGGATGGTAGTCCGCAGCATCTCCTCCATAGCCCCGATAAACTGTTCCGACCCGGGTGAGGTGCGGTCCGCAAGCAGGCCCAGCCGCTCCCCATAGAGCAAGTGGAAACTGGCTAGAAATAGAGACAGACCATGAGATACAACCCGGGTAAAGGACGCACCCCGTGAGATACAACCCGGGTAAAGGACGCACCCCGTGAGATACAACCCGGGTAAAGGACGCACCCCGTGAGATACAACCCGGGTAAAGGACGCACCCCGTGAGATACAACCCGGGTAAAGGACGCACCCCGTGAGATACAACCCGGGTAAAGGACGCACCCCGTGAGATACAACCCGGGTAAAGGACGCACCCCGTGAGATACAACCCGGGTAAAGGACGCACCCCGTGAGATACAACCCGGGTAAAGGACGCACCCCGTGAGATACAACCCGGGTAAAGGACGCACCCCGTGAGATACAACCCGGGTAAAGGACGCACCCCGTGAGATACAACCCGGGTAAAGGACGCACCCCGTGAGATACAACCCGGGTAAAGGACGCACCCCGTGAGATACAACCCGGGTAAAGGACGCACCCCGTGAGATACAACCCGGGTAAAGGACGCACCCCGTGAGATACAACCCGGGTAAAGGACGCACCCCGTGAGATACAACCCGGGTAAAGGACGCACCCCGTGAGATACAACCCGGGTAAAGGACGCACCCCGTGAGATACAACCCGGGTAAAGGACGCACCCCGTGAGATACAACCCGGGTAAAGGACGCACCCCGTGAGATACAACCCGGGTAAAGGACGCACCCCGTGAGATACAACCCGGGTAAAGGACGCACCCCGTGAGATACAACCCGGGTAAAGGACGCACCCCGTGAGATACAACCCGGGTAAAGGACGCACCCCGTGAGATACAACCCGGGTAAAGGACACACCCCGTGAGATATAACCCGGGTAAAGGGATCAGGGGTCAGAGATTTGAGTCTGGGGTTACGTGCACCCCAAATAATTCCTCGATCACAGCTGGGATGTGGTTTCCAGGAGCCCAGGCGGTCCTCTGGTACCTCAGTCAAATTACATGTGCGAACCGGTTATTCAACTGCAGGGGCTTCACAGCCAGCCACAAGACCGTCCTCGCCAAGTGCCCCCTCCCCCAGGAGTCACAGGGCCGCGATCAGCAGCAGGAACCCGGACTGCTTCCCCCTCACCCGCCCACCCCGGGCCGGGTACTTACACTCGAGAGCAAACCGGAAGAGTTCGGGCATGATGTTGGCTTCCGCGGCCCCGGCCCCCGCCTCCAGCCGCCGCTCGATGAGCCGCGTGAAGTCCAACGCCACCGGCTCCAGGAAGGGGGCGAACCTGCTGACCGCCGCCAGACTGATCACCTCCTTGTTCAGCGCCAGCCGCTCGGTCCGCCACTCCGGGCCGTTCCTGCAAGGCAAACCCCAGGCACGGGGTCACTCCAAGTCCTTCCACCCACTGATCCCTCCCACCCACGACCTTTCCCAGTTTGCCCGCTTCCAAAAGGTGCCGACTCTCTCTGGGGTCCGGGTTCCATGGGCACTGCCCTCCCCCCACCCCCAGTAACTCACCCAACTGGTCCATTTTCTATCAGACAGGGAGTGTCCATGGATATTCGACCATGGGGATCATCGCAGATCCTGGCCTCACCCAACGTCCAGCAACCGGAGCTCAAACCAGGGCGGATTTCCCCCTCCCGCTCCAACAATCCCTCAGTACTGCCCCTCCGACAGTGCAGCGCTCCCTCAGTACCGCCTCTCCGACAGTGCGGCGCTCCCTCAGTACTGCCCCTCCGACAGTGCGGCACTCCCTCAGTACTGCCCCTCCGACAGTGCGGCATTCCCTCAGTACTGCCCCTCCGACAGTGCGGCGCTCCCTCAGTACTGCCCCTCCGACAGTGCGGCGCTCCCTCAGTACTGCCCCTCCGACAGTGCGGCGCTCCCTCAGTACTGCCCCTCCGACAGTGCGGCGCTCCCTCAGTACTGCCCCTCCGACAGTGCGGCACTCCCTCAGTACCGCCCCTCCGACAGTGCGGCGCTCCCTCAGCACTGACCCTCCGACAGTGCGGCGCTCCCTCAGTACAGACCCTCCGACAGTGCAGCACTCCCTCAATACCGCCCCTCCGACAGTGCGGCGCTCCCTCAGTACCGCCCCTCCGACAGTGCGGCGCTCCCTCAGTACCGCCCCTCCGACAGTGCGGCGCTCCCTCAGTACCGCCCCTCCGACAGTGCGGCGCTCCCTCAGTACTGCCCCTCCGACAGTGCAGAGCTCCCTCAGTACTGCGGTGGTGTGTCAGCCTGGATTATGAGCTCAGGTTCTGGGACTGTTGAGAGTGCTGCTCGCTGAGCCAAGCTGTTCTTCAAGGCCACGATGGAACCTTATCACCTGACAGCGTGACTGATCCTTAAATCACACTTTGCAATACTTCGCTCTCTCGTTGCCAGTTGCTTTTGATTAATAGACAGCTGACAGAGGCTGAAAAGCACCACAGCAGGACAGGCACACGTTACAGATCCCATAAACACCAAAGAGTTTTCTAGCTGTGAGTGTTGCTGCATCAAAGATCCTGAAAATACAACACGCAGAGACCAGCTCGATGTCTCTCCATATCTTAAAACCCTTTCAAGAGCGTCTATCACGATTCAAATGTTGTGTTACAAAAGTACAAAGAGAGAGAGAGAGAGAGAAAGGCAGGCATCTCAGTAACTGGGTTATTGCTGCGTGTGAGGGTCAACAGGAACCTGTAAATTTCAGGCTCCCGCTCAATAGATCTCCAGTTGCAATTAAACTCTAGATGACCAAAGAGTGGCCTCAAAGAGTCCAGCAACACATTGCACCAGAGTTATTCTCGAGTCCCACAGAACAACCACCCCACCCCCTAGTAACCCAATATGGGAGCGCCCTATCCTCCCCCTCCCCCCGTAACGCCATCCCCCACCCCGTGGGAGCGCCCTATCCTCACCCTCCCTCCATTCCCAGTAACCCCCCGCAGGAGCACCCTATCCTCCCCCTCCCCCAGTAACGCCACCCCCCCACCCCGTGGGAGCGCCCTATCCTCACCCTCCCCCAGTAACGCCACCCCGTGGGAGCGCCCTATCCTCACCCTCCCCCAGTAATGCCACCCCGTGGGAGCGCCCTATCCTCACCCTCCCCCAGTAACGCCACCCCGTGGGAGCGCCCTATCCTCACCCTCCCCCAGTAACGCCACCCCGTGGGAGCGCCCTATCCTCACCCTCCCCCAGTAACGCCACCCCCCCCACCCCGTGGGAGCGCCCTATCCTCACCCTCCCCCAGTAACGCCACCCCCCCCACCCCGTGGGAGCGCCCTATCCTCACCCTCCCCCCGTAACACCACCCCGTGGGAGCGCCCTATCCTCACCCTCCCCCAGTAACGCCACCCCATGGGAGCGCCCTATCCTCACCCTCCCCCAGTAACGCCACCCCCCCACCCCGTGGGAGCGCCCTATCCTCACCCTCCCCCCGTAACGCCACCCCGTGGGAGCGCCCTATCCTCACCCTCCCCCAGTAACGCCACACCCCCCACCCCGTGGGAGCGCCCTATCCTCACCCTCCCCCAGTAACGCCACCCCCCCCACCCCGTGGGAGCGCCCTATCCTCACTTACTTCAGGAAGATGCCGCACTTGTGGTTCCGATATTCCCGGTGCGCCACCCAGGCATCCAGCATCATTCTCTTCGGGAATGTCCCTTCCGCTTGAAACAGGACGGCGATGTCCTCGGGGCGAATGACATTGACACTCTCCTTCCGTCCCAGCTTTTCCCTAGAGGACGGCACAGCAACTCGCCGTTAATTAAATGCAGTTTCCTCCCCCCACCCGCCTCCTCTCCTCTCCTGCAGGCGCCGGGCTCTCAGGGGTTGCTGCACCCGTGGGTGCCTCCCCGTGTGCCCATTCTTCATGTGTAAACGGCGGTAGGACATTCAACTGCATCGGCATCGCAGCTGAGCCCAATTCCGTCCTGGCCCCGCCTGCACATTCTCGTGCTTTTTAAGCAGACGGCAATGGATCCTGTTCCGCAGTTGAATTTCCCCACCCACCCCCCTCGACTCAATTGCAACACCAGCAGGGGATGAAACCGGAGACCCCCACCCCCCCCTGGTCAAGGTCACTCAGTATCACAGGGACAGTGCACTTACCCACACAGATATAGGAGATTAAAAAGACTCGCATTTCTCCAGCGCCTTTCACCACCTCAGGACGTCCCAAAGCGCTTCACAGCCAATGAAGTGCTTTCTGAAGTGTAGTCACTTTTGAAATGTAGGAAACGCGGCAGACAATTTGCGCACAGCAAGTTCCCACAAACAGCAATGTGATAATGACCAGATCATCTGTTTTTAGTGATGTTGGTTGAGGGATAAATATTGGCCCCAGGACACCGGGGAGAACTCCCCCTGCTCTTCATCAAAATTCTGGCTGTGGGATCTTTTACATCCACCTGAGGGGGCAGATGGGGCCTCGGTTTAATGTCTCATCTGAAAGACGGCACCTCCAATGATGCAGCACTCCCTCAGTACTGCCCCTCCGACGGTGCGGCGCTCCCTCAGTACTGACCCTCCGACAGTGCGGCGCTCCCTCAGTACTGCCCCTCCGACAGTGTGGCGCTCCCTCAGTACTGCCCCTCCGACAGTGCGGCGCTCCCTCAGTACTCCCCCTCCGATAGTGCGGCGCCCTCAGTACTGCCCCTCCGACAGTGCAGCACTCCCTCAGTACTGTCCCTCCGACAGTGCGGCGCTCCCTCAGTACCGCCCCTCCGACAGTGTGGCGCTCCCTCAGTACTGCCCCTCCGACAGTGCGGCGCTCCCTCAGTACCGCCCCTCCGACAGTGCGGCGCTCCCTCAGTACCGCCCCTCCGACAGTGTGGCGCTCCCTCAGTACTGCCCCTCCGATGGTGCGGCGTTCCCTCAGTACTGCCCTTCCGACAGTGCGGCGCTCCCTCAGCACTGTCCCTCCGACGGTGCGGCGCTCCCTCAGTCAGTGCGGTGCTCCCTCAGTACTGCCCTTCCGACAGTGCGGCGCTCCCTCAGTACTGCCCCTCCGACAGTGCGGCGTTCCCTCAGCACCGCCCCTCCGACAGTGCGGCGCTCCCTCAGTACCGCCCTTCCGACAGTGCGGCGCTCCCTCAGTACTGCCCCTCCGACGGTGCAGCGCTCCCTCAGTACTGAGGGAGTGCCGCACTCTCAGAGGTGCCTGGCCACTATTGATCCCTCAACTAACATCACTAAAACAGATGATCTGGTCATTATCACACTGCTGTTTGTGGGAGCTTGCTGTGCGCAAATTGGCTGCCGCGTTTCCCACATTACAACAGTGACTGCACTTCAAAAAGCACTTCATTGTCTGTAAAGCGCTTTGGGTGGTCCTGAGGTGGTGAAAGGCGCTGGAGAAAAGCGAGCTCATTTTTCCGACAGTAAGTGGAGAGTCTGACCTGTAGATGGGTCCCAGCCGGTTGAAGTTGTGCGTCATGATCCGGTGTATGTTCCTGAAGCCGTCGTTCCTCCAGAGGCGATAGAGATTCACCCAGCCGTTCCTCCCGGTCGAGGGGATGGCCTCGTACGGCCGGGCCCCCTGCTGCTGCTCGCCGAGCGGGCTGGTACTGACGCAGCGGCCGGCGGCAAACCCCTCAGCCCCGGGGAGGACCGTGCAAGGGGATCCCCGAGCTGGGGCCTCCCAAACCTTCCGACTCAGCCTCTTCATCGGGGACGGCGTGGAGTTCTGCTCCAACCTGGACTGCGAGTGTCCGAGGGGAGGAGTGGGGGGTGACCGAGCCCTAAATACCAGCTGAAGTCAGCCCGGGAGAGGAGAGAGGGCGAGGCCAAGCACGCACGGTCCTATCGGATTTACGACCACAGGAGATTGGAGATGACGGCGACACCCTGTGAATACAGCTCGGCAGAGTCCTGACACCACAAGGACACCGGTGACAGCTCGGAGTGGGCAGGGACAGATTGGAGATAGTTGGCAGTCCCTGGGGTCGAGGACATGGAGAGGCCGGCTTGGTGTGTGTTCTGAACGATTCCCGGCCATCCGTCACATCGAAGGCCATTATCCTTAACCCGCGACCCGCAGACCTGAATACCGACGTCAGCTTTGCTGGTGTTGGGACAACCTTAATCCTGCCAGTGACGCGCGTTGGGTGGTCTGAGGGAGTCACATCGGGACGCAGCTGTGCGAGATCCCGGTCCAGAATCGGGATCTTCCTTACAGGAGTCCAGCTTCGGGACCTCAGCGACACTGGTCCAGCTGGTTAACCCCCGTGTATAGGAATACATTCTGATGGCTGCCCTCCTGTGCACAGTTTTGATCTCCTTATGAGGAAGGACATTCTTGACTTAGAAGGGCTGCAACGAAGGTTCACCAGACTGATCCCTGGGATGAGAGGGCTGTCCAATGAGGAGAGATTGAGTAGAATGGGCCGATACTCTCTGGAGTTTAGAAGAATGAGAGGTGATCTCATTGGAACATATCAGAGTCTGAGGGGGATTGACAAGGTAGATGCTGAGAGGTTGTTTCCCCCTGGCTGGAGAGTCTAGAACCAGGGGTCACAGTCTCAGGATAAGGGGTTGGCCATTGAGGATTGAGATGAGGAGGAATTTCTTCACTCAGAGGGTTGTGAATCTTTGGAATTCTCTACCCCAGAGGGCTGTGGATGCTCAGTCGTTGAGTATATTCAAGGCTGAGATTTTCGGACTCTCAGGGAATCGAGGGATATGGGGATCGGGCGAGAAAGTGGAGTTGAGGTCGAAGATCTGCCATGATCTTATTGAATGGCGGAGCAGGCTCGAGGGGCCGAATGGCCGACTCCTGCTCTGAATTCTTATGTTCGACACGTAGGTGTCCAGATCCTGACCTCATGCCCGCTTGCCCTGTATTGTTTCGGGTTCTCTCTATTCCCTTTCGATCTCTCTACGGGATCCCCTGGGCGTTGTCCGTTGCTTGAGGCTGAAACTCCCTGGCCAATCAGGTTATTCCTCAATGCTCTCCCCTTTAACCCTCAAAGTACAGTGGCTGACCTCGCACAATGAACTCCATCTGCCGCAGTTTCGCCCACTCACTTACTCTGCCCTTTGTAAATTCCTGCTCCTCCCATCAACACACCTTACTGTGCCCGCTACTGCAGTCTCACACCTGCAAACTTGGATATACAGCTCTCCACTCCTTCACCCAAGTCACTGGCAAATATGGTGCGAATCGGAGGCTCTGGAACAGATCAGCGTTACTGCTCACCCCTTTAACCAGTTAGCTAAATGTTATGTATCCCCACTGGAGTGGAGCTAATTTACAGAACAAACGGGAAACTGTTCAACCTCCGTCACCTCCAGTCCAGATCCAAGGTCGTCCCATCCTCTGTCGTCGAATTACAGTATGCAGACGACGCTTGCGTCTGCGCTCACTCGGAGGTCGAACTCCAAACCATCGTCAACACCTTCACCGAAGCGTACGAGAGCATGGGCCTTCACTAAACATCCGTAAGACAAAGGTCCTCTACCAACCTGCCCCCACCACACAGTACAGCCCCCTGATTATCAAAATCCACAACAAGGCCTTGGACAACGTAGAACACTTTCCATACCTCGGGAGCCTACTGTCAACAAGGGCAGACGTCGATGACGAAGTCCAACACCGCCTTCAGTGTGCCGGTGCAGCCTTCGGTCACCTGAGGAAGAGAGTGTTTGAAGACCAGGACCTCAAACCCGGCACCAAGCTCATGGTCTACAGAGCAGCAGTGATACCCGCCCTGCTGTATGCCTCAGAGACATGGACCATGTACAGCAGGCACCTCAAACCACTGGAGAGGTACCACCAACGCTGTCTCCGCAAGATCCTGCAAATCCATTGGCAGGATAGGCGCACCAATGTCAGTGTTCTCGCTCAGGCCAACATCCCCAGCATCGAAGCTTTGGCCACGCTCGATCAGCTCCGATGGACGGGTCACATTGTCCGCATGCCCGATACGAGACTCCCAAAACAAGCGCTCTACTCGGAGCTCTGGCATGGCAAGAGAGCCCCAGGTGGGCAGAGGAAACGCTTCAAGGATACCCTCAAAGCCTCCTTGAAAAAGTGCAACATCCCCACCGACACCTGGGAATCCCTGGCCCAAGACCGCACAAAGTGGAGGAGAAGCATTCGGGAAGGCGCCGAACACCTCGAGTCTCTTCGCCGGGAGCAAGCGGAAGCCAAGCGCAAGCAGCGCAAGGACAAGCCCCCCACCCACCCGCCCCTTCAACCACCGTCTGCCCCACCTGTGACAGAGACTGTAGGTCTCGCATTGGACTCCTCAGTCACCGGAGAACTCATTTTTAATGTGGAAGCAAGTCATCCTCGGTTCCGAGGGACTGCCTAAGAAGAAGGGATGTAGCGTGTCGAGAGCTCGTGTGTGTTCAGGCCTGTCAAATCTGGGGGTCCTCGTACATGAAACACAAAAAGTTAGCATGCAGGTACAGCAAGTAATTAGGAAGGCTAATGGAATGTTGGCCTTTATTGCAAGGGGTATGGAGTATAAAAGTAGGGAAGTTTTGATGCAACTGTACAGGGCGCTGGTGAGACCGCACCTGGAGTACTGCGTACAGTTTTGGTCTCCTTATTTAAGGAAGGATATACTTGCATTGGAGGCGGTGCAGAGAAGGTTCACTAGGTTGATTCCTGGGATGAAGGGGTTGTCTTATGAGGAAAGGTTGAGCAGGTTGGGCCTATACTCATTGGAGTTTAGAAGAATGAGAGGTGATCTTATTAAAACGTACAAGATTCTGAGGGGGTTCGACAGGGTAGATGCTGAGAGGATGTTTCCCCTAGTGGGGGTATCTAGAACAAGGGGGCATAGTTTCAGAATAAGGGGTCGCCCATTTAAGACGGAGATGAGGGGGAATTTCTTCTCTCAGAGGGTGGTGAATCTGTGGAATTCTCTACCCGAGAGAGCTGTGGAGGCGGAGTCAGTGAATATATTTAAGGCGGAGATTGACAGACATTTGAGCTACAGGGGAGTCGAGGGGTTTGGGGAGAGAGCGGGAAAGTGGAGTTGAGGACAAGATTGGATCAGCCATGATCTAATTGAATGGCGGAGCAGGTTCGAGGGGCCGATTCCTGCTCCTGTATCTTATGTTCTTATGAATCGGACAGGCCACACGTGTATGTAAGGTCTCAGCCCCTGGCAGAGCTGCCACAGCCCAGCGAGGGACGACGTTCTTTGCCGGAGATTGGGGAATGGGGTTGACACGGTCGGCGGTGGTTAGGGGGCCACTTTCAGTGTGTGCGACAGGCAATCTCTCAGGAGACTGACTGCAGCGAGCGGCAGGTCAGTGAGCTGGGACTCCAAGACCAGCACTGATCTTAAATCATCCGGGGCCAAGGGAACACAAGAAATAGGAGCAGGAGTAGGCCTTGTATCGTTCAGTAAATCTGCCTTGGACTGACTTGTCTCGTCAGTCACTGATTACTGGGACTGTAGTGGGGCGAGCGCAGGGACTGGATGGGAAGGACGAGCTCTCTGCCGTTTTACACCGGACCCTGGCCCTGCAGATTGGGGTCCCGCTCACTCCAAACCGGCATGTGTGAGCCCAGCTATTCCACCACGGTAGGCATCACAGTCTCCTGTCTGACTGCTCCTCTCCCCGTCTGGGTCTGCACCCCCTCCCCGTCTGGGTCTGCACCCCCTCCCTGTCTGGGTCTGCACCCCCTCCCTGTCTGGGTCTGCACCCCCATTGCCCCAGTGAGGAACGGCGCTGGTCTGTGGAATTGCCGCCGGGATATTCTACAGAACCCAAACAGACGGACGCCAGATGAGATTTTGCACAGGTTTTATTACCAGTTGCTACACAGTGACAGGAGGACACGGCCGCTGGTCCCACCTGCAACAGCTGAAAAATTAAACATACAGATTAAAAATCTAAACTACACACGATCGGAAGGCAAGAGAGGAGAGGGAGGCAAGATTCCAGTCTCCTAAACCCCATCAACCCAACACCTCACCT
>CM059447.1:48593740-48596240 GCA_030390025.1 Squalus acanthias | reverse complement strand
GAGTGAGAGAGTGAGAGAGTGAGAGAAAGACAGAGTGAGTGAGAGACAGAGAGAGAGACAGGGAGAGAGAGACAGAGTGAGAGAGAGACAGAGAGAGAGACAGAGAGAGAGAGACAGTGAGTGAGAGACAGTGAGTGAGAGAGAGACAGAGAGTGTGAGAGTGTGAGAGGGAGAGTGAAGAGAGAGGAGAGGAGAGGACAGAGAGCGAGAGAGAGAGAGTGAGAGAGACGAGAGAGAGAGACAGAAGACGAGAGAGTGAGTGAGTGAAGAGTGAGAGAGAGAGAGAGTGAGAGAGACAGAGAGTGAGAGAGGAGAGAGTGACAGAGAGACAGTGATGAGAGAGGACAGAGACAGAGAGTGAGAGAGATCAGAGAGCAGAGAAGAAGAGTGAGTGGACAGAGAGAGAGAGTGAGTGAGTGAAGAGAAGTGTGAGAGTGAGTGACAGAGAGAGAGAGTGAGGAGAGACAGAGAGAGAGAAGAGAGAGGACAGAGAGAGAAGAGAGAGACAGAGAGAGTGAGTGAGTGAGTGACAGAGAGAGTGACAGAGAGAGTGAGGAGAGTGACAGAGATGACAGAGAGAGTGATGAGAGAGTGACAGAGAGAGTGAGTGAGTGAGTGACAGAGAGAGTGAGTGAGTGAGTGAGAGAGAGAGTGAGAGAGAGAGAGAGAGAGAGTGAGTGAGAGACAGAGAGGAGTGAGGACAGAGAGAGAGTGAGTGAGTGAGAGACAGAGAGTGAGTGAGTGAGCAGAAGAGAGTGAGTGAGTGAGAGACAGAGAGTGAGTGAGTGAGAGACAGAGAGTGAGTGAGTGAGAGACAGAGAGTGAGTGAGTGAGAGACAGAGAGTGAGTGAGTGAGAGACAGAGAGTGAGTGAGTGAGAGACAGAGAGTGAGTGAGTGAGAGACAGAGAGTGAGTGAGTGAGAGACAGAGAGTGAGTGAGTGAGTGAGAGACAGAGAGTGAGTGAGTGAGAGACAGAGAGTGAGTGAGTGAGAGACAGAGAGTGAGTGAGTGAGAGACAGAGAGTGAGTGAGTGAGAGACAGAGAGTGAGTGAGTGAGAGACAGAGAGTGAGTGAGTGAGAGACAGAGAGTGAGTGAGTGAGAGACAGAGAGTGAGTGAGTGAGAGAGAGAGTGAGTGAGTGAGAGACAGAGAGTGAGTGAGTGAGAGACAGAGAGTGAGTGAGTGAGAGACAGAGAGTGAGTGAGTGAGAGACAGAGAGTGAGTGAGAGACAGAGAGACAGAGAGTGAGTGAGTGAGAGACAGAGAGTGAGTGAGTGAGAGACAGAGAGACAGAGAGTGAGTGAGTGAGAGACAGAGAGTGAGTGAGTGAGAGACAGAGAGTGAGTGAGTGAGAGACAGAGAGTGAGTGAGTGAGAGACAGAGAGTGAGTGAGTGAGAGACAGAGAGTGAGTGAGTGAGAGACAGAGAGTGAGTGAGTGAGAGACAGAGAGTGAGTGAGTGAGAGACAGAGAGTGAGTGAGTGAGAGACAGAGAGTGAGTGAGTGAGAGACAGAGAGTGAGTGAGTGAGAGACAGAGAGTGAGTGAGTGAGAGACAGAGAGTGAGTGAGTGAGAGACAGAGAGTGAGTGAGTGAGAGACAGAGAGTGAGTGAGTGAGAGACAGAGAGTGAGTGAGTGAGAGACAGAGAGTGAGTGAGTGAGAGACAGCAGAGAGTGAGTGAGTGAGAGACAGACAGAGAGTGAGTGAGTGAGAGACAGACAGAGAGTGAGTGAGTGAGACAGACAGAGAGTGAGTGAGTGAGAGACAGACAGAGAGTGAGTGAGTGAGAGACAGACAGAGAGTGAGTGAGTGAGAGACAGACAGAGAGTGAGTGAGTGAGAGACAGACAGAGAGTGAGTGAGTGAGAGACAGACAGAGAGTGAGTGAGTGAGAGACAGACAGAGAGTGAGTGAGTGAGAGACAGACAGAGAGTGAGTGAGTGAGAGACAGACAGAGAGTGAGTGAGTGAGAGACAGACAGAGAGTGAGTGAGTGAGAGACAGACAGAGAGTGAGTGAGTGAGAGACAGACAGAGAGTGAGTGAGTGAGAGACAGACAGAGATGATGATGTGGGAGTGGAGAGGACAGACAGAGAGTGAGTGAGTGAGAGACAGACAGAGAGTGAGTGAGTGAGAGACAGACAGAGAGTGAGTGAGTGAGAGACAGAGAGAGAGTGAGTGAGAGACAGAGAGTGAGTGAGTGAGAGACAGAGAGTGAGTGAGTGAGAGACAGAGAGTGAGTGAGTGAGAGACAGAGAGTGAGTGAGTGAGAGACAGAGAGTGAGTGAGTGAGAGACAGAGAGTGAGTGAGTGAGAGACAGAGAGTGAGTGAGTGAGAGACAGAGAGTGAGTGAGTGAGAGACAGAGAGTGAGTGAGTGAGAGACAGAGAGTGAGTGAGTGAGAGACAGAGAGTGAGTGAGTGAGAGACAGAGAGTGAGTGAGTGAGAGACAGAGAGTGAGTGAGTGAGAGACAGAGAGTGAGTGAGTGAGAGACAGAGAG
>CM059447.1:48564094-48593240 GCA_030390025.1 Squalus acanthias | reverse complement strand
CCCCCCCCCATCCCTCCCCACGGGAACCGCCCTCCCCCCCCAATCCCTCCCCACGGGAACCGCCCCCCCCCCCCCCCCCATCCCTCCCCACGGGAACCTCCCTCCCCACGGGAACCGCCCTCCTCCTGCTAAATACATGCTTCACCAAGGTGAGAGTCATGCAAAAGTGCTTGAAGAAAGCGGCATCCTAACTGTGCTCAGTAATCAGAGTTCCACACACACTCTAGCCTGCCACACCACCCGCCTCTCACCTGGTCTTTCTAATCATCCGCGTTGGGATTGGACCAAGGATTCTCTCCATCATGGCCAAATGCTCTCGATTGTCATGCGTCTACAAAGAACAGATAAAAATGTTACATCTCTCCCCAATAGCCCTGGATGATTTCCCCCTCCTTAACCAAGCCCCGTTGCAGACCTGACGGTGGCGATTGGCTAACAGCACAAAGCAGGAATCAAACCTGCTGCTGCGGGTCTCGGCACCATAGCGGGCTGGGCGATTAGAGCACAGGAGAGGTTTGCGCATTGGCGTTCTCTTGTCCTGGTGACGGTTTACAGCAACACAAACCAGCAGGATTACAGCTTCCCCGACCCCTGATTATCAGGAATACACCTCAAGAACCGCTATTACAGATTAAACCATCTGGAAAACCACACACTGAGCCAATTTCAAGTTCTGAAGGGGTTAACTTCAGCACAAACTTACCTGGAAAAGCGTAAAGCCGAGGTAATATTCAAAAATGATACAGCCTATGCTCCACACATCACACGGCTGGGACCACCCAAGCTCTGCAAGAGGAGGAGCATTCGTTAGATGCAGACCGAGTGAAGCGCTTCAGAAATAGCAGCTCACATTTAGAAAAAAAGTTAAACTGGGTCCCGCTGTTCACTGTAGTCCCCTCCCATGGATTTGCTTCCCCTGAACCACTTCCCACCCATCACTGTCTATCAGAGCCACCAAGTAATTTGCCGCCAGGGCTTTAAGTTCTTGTATCAAGTTAATTTTCATATACAAGAACATAGGAATTAGGAGCAGGAGTCGGCCACACGGCCCCTCGAGCCTGCTCAGTCATTCCGACCTCAACTCCACTTTCCCGCCCAATCCCCATATCTCTCGATTCCCCGAGAGCCCAAAACTCTATCGATCTCAGTCTTGAATATACTCAACGACTGAGCATCCACAGCCCTCTGGGGCAGAGAATTCCAAAGATTCACCGCCCTCTGAGTGAAGAAATTCCTCCTCATCCCCTTATCCTGAGACTGTGCCCCCTGGTTCTAGACTCTCCAGCCAGGGGAAATATCCTCTCAGCATCGACCCTGTCAATCCCCCTCAGAATCTCAGAGTGGAACTAATATACCTACCTAATATGACTTCTGGTGCTCGATAGTGTCTGGTGGAGACAATAGTGCTGTGATGCTCATGGTCAAAGGTGGCACTGCCAAAGTCCACAACCCTGGTCGCTGTATTTTTAACCACTCGCTCTTCGCGCTTCTAGAAGCACAGAAATGGAGAAAAATCAACTGCTTTTAATCTCATCATTTAGCCAACAGCTTCGGAGATAAAGCAACGAGATACACAAGAGGAGACGACTGGTTGAAGTCCCAGTGCTTGCAGGGACACACACATACCTTTTCCACATTACACACAACTTCATAGTCGGAATTTACAAAAAGAATGTTCTCTGGCTTTAAGTCGGTGTGAGTGAGCTTGTTGTCATGTAAAACTATTAAAGGGATAAAAAGAAAGATTAGGCAACAACACAGGCCACCGGCTAACAATTAGGCATCGGACTGACAATATACCACTGCGCGGACTACAAAAACTATCTGGGAAAGAGTTACGGAACGAGCTTTTACTGCAGGGTATGGGTTACTCTATCTGCTAACCCACTACTGGGATAGTTTCTTTATTTACGCAGCAGCTAGAACGCCGGTTAATGAAAATGATACTCACAGTTAACAGCATGGCAGGTCTGGAAGGCCATGTGTCTCACTTGGTGAATAGGGTATGGCGAGTAATTGTTGTCCTTCAAAAAATCAAAGGTGCTCTGGCCGAGTAACTCAAAAGATATACATATATGGCCATGGTAATCGAACCAGTCAAACATCTGTACACAGTGACTGAAAGGGAGGAGAGAGAGGAACAGGTGTTAGACATACAATGCACGGCCACTGCAGGGAGTGTCCATTCGACACCCACACTGGTTTGTGCCAGTCTTCCTGAAGCAGCTAATTCTCTCTCAATGGACAGGATACGTCATTCTCCCCTCTGGTTACTGCGTGTCTCCCCGTGGCCACCAAAGGAGCAACTGAGAGCTGGCATAACCTCCTCCCTAAAGGGAAGCACATGGCCTCTGCTTGGCCCCTTGCTTGAATAACAACTGCACAATCCACCTTCTCTCCTCCCCAACTGTCTCCGTTATTGAACCTAGGATTTACATACACATACTGGCAGGAGATATGAAATGAGCTGCAAGGGCCACCCATGGTTGGACATGTATTCTGCGGTGAGTGTCTCACCTCCCGACTCCCCAAAGCCTTTCCACCATCGACAAGGCACAAGTCAGGAGTGTGGTGGAATACTCTCCACTTGCCTGGATGAGTGCAGCTCCAACAACACTCAAGAAGCTCGACACCATCCAGGACAAAGCAGCCCGCTTGATTGGCACCCCATCCATCACCTTAAACATTCACTCCCTCCACCACTGGCGCACCGTGGCTGCAGTGTGTACCATCTACAAGATGCACTGCAGCAACTCGCCAAGGCTTAGAATCATAGAATGGTTACAGCACGGAAGGCGGCCATTCGGCCCGTGCCAACTCTCGGCTAGTCCCACTCCCCCGCCCTTTCCCCATAGCCCTACAAATTTTTTTCCTTCAGGTACTTATCCAACTCCCTTTTGAAAGATAAGATTGAGTCTGCCTCCACCATCCTCTCAGGCAGTGCATTCCAGATCCTAACCACTCGCTGCATGAGAAGTTTTCCCTCGTGTCGCCTTTGGTTCTTCGGCCAATCACCGTAAATCTGGGTCCTCTGGTTCTCGACCCTTCCGCCAATGGGAACAGTTTCTCTCTATCTACTCTGTCCAGACCCCTCATGATTTTGAACACCTCTATCAAATCTCCTCTCAACCTTCTCTGCTCCAAGGAGAACAACCCCAGCTTCTCCAGTCTATCCACGTAACTGAAGCCCCTCATTCCTGGAACCATTCTCGTAAATCTTTCCTGCACCCTCTCTAAGGCCTTCACATCCTTCCTAAAGTGTGGTGCCCAGAATTGGACACAATACTCCAGTTGGGGCCAAACCAGTGTTTTATACAGGTTCATCATAATTTCCATGCTTTTGAACTCTATCCCTCTATTCATGAAGCCCAGGATCCCGTAAGCCTTTTTAACTGCTTTCTCAACCTGTCCTACCACCTTCAATGATTTGTGCACATATACCCCCAGGTCTCCCTGTTCGTGCACCCCCTTCAGGATTGTACCCTATAGTTTATATTTCCTCTCTTCATTCTTTCTACCAAAATGTATCACTTCGCACTTTTCTGCGTTAAATTTCATCTCCCACGTGTTCGCCCATTTCACCAGCCTGTCTATGTCTTCCTGAAGTCTATCACTCTCCTCCTCACTGTTCACTATACTTCCAAGTTTTGTGTCATCTGCAAATTTTGAAATTGTGCCCTGTACACCCAAGTCCAAATCATTAATATCTATCAAGAAAAGCAGTGGTCCTAGTACCGACCCCTGGGGAACACCACTGTATACCTTCCTCCAGTCCGAAAAACAACCGTTCACCACTACTCTCTGTTTCCTGTCACTTAGCCAATTCCGTATCCATGCTGCCACAGTCCCTTTTATTCCATGGGCTTCAACTTTGCTGGCAAGCCTATTATGTGGCACTTTGTTGAACGCCTTTTGGAAATCCAACCGCATTGCCCTCATCAACCCTCTCTGTTACCTCATCAAAAAACTCGATCAAGTTGGTTAAACACGATTTGCCTTTAACAAATCTGTGCTGGCTTTCCTTAATTAATCCACACTTGTTCAAGTGACTTAATTTTGTCCCTGATTATTTTTTCTAAAAGCTTCCCCACTCCAGAGGTGAAACTGACTGGCCTGTAGTGACTGGGTTTATCGTTACACCCTTTTTTGAACAAGGGTGTTACATTTGCAAATCTCCAGTCCTCTGGCACCACCCCCGTTTCCAAGGAGGATTGAAAGATTATGGCCAGTACCTCCGCGATTTCTTCCTTCACTTCCCTCAACGTCCTAGGATGCATCCCATCTGGTCCTGGTGACTTATCTATTTAAAGTACAGCCAGCCTTTCTAGTACCTCCTCCATCAATTTTTATCCCATCCAGTATCTCCTCTACCTCCTCTGACAACCAATGCATCCACTATCTCTATAGCCAACTCTTTCAAAACCCTAGGATGTAGGCCATCAGGTCCAGGGGATTGATCGGCTTTCAGTCTCATTAACTTCTCCAGTAATACTTTTTAACTAATGCTAATTTCTTTCAGTTCCTCATTCTCGCTAGACCCTTGGTTCTCCACTATTTCCGGGAAGTTTTTTTGCATCTTCTTCCGTGAAGACAGACACAAAGTATTTGTTTAATTTCTCTGCCATTTCCTTATTCCCCATTATAATTTCTCCTGTCTCGGCCTGTAAGGGACCCACATTTACTTTTGTTAATCTTTTCCTTTTACATACCTATAGAAGCTTTTACAGTCTGTTTTTATGTCTCTCGCTAGTTTACTCTCATATTCTATTTTCCCTTTATCAATTTTTTGGTCGTCCATTGCTGAATTCTAAAATCCTCCCAATCCTCAGGTTTACTACTCTTTTTGGCAGCATTATAAGCCTCTTCCTTTGATCTAATACTATCTTTAACTTCTCGTTAGCCACGGTTGGACCACTTTTCCTGTGGGGTTTCTGTGCCTTAATGTAACATTCTCCTGAACCAACACTGCCACACCACCTCCTATCTTTCCTTACCTGAACACCGTATATCCAGGAATATTTAATACTCATCCTGCCTTTTGAGAGCCAGGTCTCCGTTATTGCCACATCATCATATTCCCATTTGACTATTTGCGCCTGCAGCTCACCAACCTTGTTTACTACGCTTCGTGCGTTCACATACATACACTGTAAACCCATCTGACTATCCTGTGTTCTCTTAGTCTGACCCCACCGAATACCTTACTATTTCTTACTTTAGTGCTATCCATCTCTCCTAATCCTTTGTGCCCTTTGTTTCTCCAGCCACGCATTCATCTGCTCTATCCTCCTATTTCTATACTCACTCGTGCGTGGCACCGGGAGTAATCCAGAGATTATTACCTTTGAGGTCCTGCTTTTTAATCTCTTTCCCAGCTCCCTGAAATCTGCCTGCAGGACCTCATCCCTCTTTCTACCTATGTCGTCGGTACTGATATGGACCATGACCTCTGGCTGTTCACCTTTCCCCCTCAGAATGTCCTGCAACCACTCAGTGACATCCTGGACCCTGGCACCAGGGAGGCAACATACCATCCTGGAATCACGTCTGCGGCTGCAGAAACGCCTGTCTGCTCCCATAACTATCGAATCCCAAACTACTATTGCTTTCCTCATCTTCTTGTTCCTACATCGTCACTGGGTCAAAATCCAACTGGGGATGGGCAATAAATGCCGGCCTTGCCAGCGACGCCCACATCCCAGGAACAAATTTAAAAAAAATGTATTCCCATCACACTTACACAGCAATGGTTAACTGTGAAGTACAAAGGACACAGGATTTGGAAAGACAGTGGTCATTTTTACAAGCCCAAGGCCAGTGAAGTTACTTACAATTTATTATCTGGGTCCTTCTCGTTGATTTTTTCCAATACATTAATTTCTAGCCGGGCAGCTTCTCGGTATTTTTCCACATTCTTAATTATTTTAAGAGCCACCCGTGAACCACCCCTGCAAAGAGAAAAGAGGGCCATCAGCTCGACGCACACATCCCAGGCTACATCCCAACATCAGCAAACAGTTCAACAAACAGATCATTCTACACCAATCAGAAGGATATGCTGATAGGGTGAGAGATGAAGAGGGGTGGGAGGAGGCTGGTGTGGAGCACAAACACCGGCACGGACCAGATGGGCCGAATGGCCTGTTTCTGTGCTGTACATTCCATGTAATCATTGGTATTTACTTTAACCGCCATTTTCCTCCCTGCAGGCACTGACTCTACTGGGGGTAGATTCCTCGGGGGCCAGTTCAGTTCATCATGAGCCTCACAAACAAGCTCAATTCCATCCTCAGCTGTCGCACATGTTCAAGCAAGGATAGTGATCGGGGTGTGGGGCCCTCGAGATCAATCACAGCGCCCCACTTGTCAAACTGGACGAGATCAATGAACTCTGCACAGATCAAGAATTGAATGCCTGACCTTCTGGTTTGCAGGAGCTGAACTTAACAACTTGCATTTATATAGCGTCTTAAAAGGAGGAGAGAGAGAGGCGGAGAGGTTTAGGGAGGGAATTCCAGAGCTCGGGGCCCAGGCAGCTGAAGGCACGGCCGCCAATGGTGGAACAGTGGAAATCGGGGATGTGCAAGAGGCCAGAATTGGAGGAGCGCAGAGATCTCGGAGGGTTGTGGGGCCGGAGGAGGTTACAGAGATAGGGAGCAGGGGGGCGAGGCCATGGAGGAATTTGAAAACAAAGAGAATTTTAAAGTCGTTGCTTAACCGGGAGCCAATGTAGGTCAGCGAGCACAGGGAGGTGATGGGCGAACGGGACTTGGTGCGAGTTAGGACACAGGGCAGCCGAGTTTTGGATGAGCTCAAGTTTACTGAGGGTGGAAGGTGGGAGGCCGGCCAGGAGAGCGTTGGAACAGTCAAGCATAGAGGTAACAAAGGCACGGATGAGGATTTCTACCCTCATTACACAACTAACTCAACCTAGAGACACATCAAGGAAGGAGAGAGAGAGAGTCAGGAGCAGTCAGCAATGCCTACCTCCGATGGTCAATACACTGTACGACTTTGCCAAAGGTTCCTTCACCTAAAGTGCCAACAATTTCATCTAAGGAGGAGAGAAGAAACAAGATGCAATGAGCCTCCTGAACAGGACTGAATGAGGACAACATTTAATAAAGAACACAATCAGTTTGAAGGTAAATTAAAGCCTGGTCTGATTACACAGTTTTTTTTTTCACTTGTCAGTACAAGTAAGGCACATGGCTGAAGCAGAAAGCATATAACACCATCTGCTGAGAAAAAAAGATCTCTGTACAATATTATTGTCCTGCATTTAGAATAAATTATAACAAGTATAAACAAATAAAAACAAAAGCAGGAGGAGGAGGAAGGGAATTAGAAAATAAAAACAGCAATCAGAGGTCTGCAACTTTTTTTTTTCGGGATCTTAACTATAGAGCTAAATGAAGTTACGATTTAAGCTTGTACATCGTTCTTGTAGCCAGTCGCCGCTGCGATAGATCAGGTGGCCCTCGTTGTCATCTTCCACACTCTTGGCCCTTCTGCTGCTCTGGTGACTCCGCTGTGTACGCAGTATCCCCGATGCCAGGGCGGTGACAGCAACACACACAGGCGCCCATCAAACCATCATCCAAGCCAATTGGAGAGACACATTTTTTCAAACCAGCAGCCACATTGGATGGTTTGGGGTTTTCGCATTGTAGAGAAGAAGGGGGGCAGCGATGGAGTGGTCGATTGCCAGATTGTCAAGATTCCAGGCAATTCATACGCCCACATAGGATATATAACGATAGGGATATTGCAAGGGAACATGTCAAGATACACAGTACTAACTCAAGAAAATAAAAAAATAAGAAACATTTCATAACCCCGCCTACAGCTTCCCACCCCATCCAATACAGTTAAGCAAGATTTAATTTACAAAGCAAACATCTACCACCACTCCCAATAAATCATTTTAATGCATTTAATTTAATAGATTCAATAATGATTAAAGATTTCCCAATATAGAGTTGCAGAGATATTTTTTGTGTGTTGAAAAAACGGAATGCAAATATTCAGCAATGAACTCTCCCGCTGCCTTCTCCCCAACAGACAGAAGGAAGATTCCCGTTTTACAGATCACTACTTGCCCCCCCCCCCGCCCCCCCCAGCACACCGGGTTGAAGCATAGCAATGAGAAACACACAGCGGCAGCAGAAGCCGCAGTCACCCTTTGGGCTGCACTGTGCGAGTTTCAAATTCCTGCCCAGCCTACGAGCGACAGACACTCAGGGTGTCCCGACACAGACCAAACTCGGCGCTTTAGATGAGCACTTGAAACGCCATAGCATACAAGGCTACGGACCAAGTGCTGGAAAATGGGATTAGAATAGACAGGGCTTGATGGCCAGCACGGACACGATGGGCCGAAGGGCCTCTTTCTGTGCTGTATAACTCTATGACTAATGGGTTACAGTCTGGACAGCTCGAGGAGAATTCCATCGTGATTACTCAAATTTAAGAATCGACGATTCTCCCGATCGCAAAATAAAATGTAATATCGCTGCAACCCCTTCCCTATAGAAACGCTCCCACTCTGCATTATCGGCATGTGTACTGTACAATGCATTAATTTCCATTCTTACAAAGGCTACCGTTTCTAATCCAGATGTTAAGACTAAACTGAGCTCCTAATCTTAACACAAGCACCCACACACGTCCGCACAGACAGGAACACTCAACACATCGTTAAATTCGCTCCTTTTCATGATCAGTCCTACACATTTAAAACATTTTCAGCGTTGTAAAGCAAACTAGCTCATCTTAGCGCGTTTACTTATAGGCTCAAGTTAGGATAGCGTGTAGAACAAAAAAGGGGTGGTACAGCGTTTCAACAGAACAGGAGGAGGGGGAAAAAAATACAAAAAAAAACCTCAAAAGTCTCTTTAGAAGTAGCAGAAGAGAGTGAATGTCTGGCTCCAAACCAGGCGGTCACTAGGTTCCATTCACAGTCACTTAAACCCCCCTCTCCCCCCAGCTTCATGGTGAGGGTTTGACCTGGTCGATAGCACCATAACATGGAGGGACAAGAGGAGGAGAAGGAAGAGGTGAGAGAGACCGGGAGGAGGAGGTGGCTTTAGTCAGCCCACTTCAAGCACAGTTGACGTTAAGAGTGGACACTGACTGTGGTGATGGAGAGGTCCACGCACCCTGAAACAAATCGAGAGCGAGAGAGAGGAGGGTGGGGGGGGGGGGAAAAGCCCCCTCAGCGCAGCTCTCTCCCCCCCAGAAATTTCGATTTTCTCCCCACGTGGTTCGCAGGTGGAGAAAGCGAGCAGATAGCCAGTTACCGCTGCAGCCTGGTCACAATGAACGAGAGCAGCTATGGGTGCGATTTACCAACCCCCCCCCCCCCCCCCCCAGACTGCAGTGCTGGAGAAAAAGCAGCAGCAGGTTCAGGCCGAGATAAATCCTACTGCCCCCCCCCCACAGCACTCGACAGCTGCTGGGAGGCGGCTATAGAAAGCAGAATCACAGCAGCCTCCCCGCTCCCAAAAACCGCCTACTGCAAACGCACGCGCTCGTTGTTCAAGGCAGATCCAAAGAAAGAATGTGAAAGCGTTGCCTGGACAGCCACATACGAGGTTACAGCCGCCCAGAGGCAACAAACAGATGTACAACCCCCAAGCTCGTGGGCATGTGCGAGTGTTCCACCTTTAAAAACAGTCCACACAACCATAAAGGAAAAGCAGAATAAAAATGGCTTTACTTACCAAATCCTGTGGGCTGAAAAAAAAAAAGGGCTATTGATACACTAATAGAGAGGTGGGAGTACTCACCGAGGAGGAGCGACTATATGACCTGCTTCTGCGGCGCCGCCGTTTGTGCTTACGTCTGCTGCTCTTCCGACTCCTGTAGCTCCTGTCCCGCTCCTGCGAGCGCCGGTAGTCGTACGAGTTGCGAGAGCAGTAGTCCGGCTCGTGGTAGCCATCGCCCTGGTCCCGGCTGTAGTTGCCCCGGTAAGCGTCACAGTACCTCCTCTCATTGTACAGTCGCCGGTCGCACGAGCAGTTCTCTATACTATAGTCACGGGGTGGGGTGGGAGAGGCAAGAAGGAGTGGAGAAACACAGGGATTAATTGACCAACGGCGCGACAGCTCGAAACAAAATCAGAACAGTGCACAAGTACCGAAAACAGAACACATCAAGTCCAGGCCGCAGTGGCTGAGCCCGAGGCACTGTTGCCACCATCCTTTCCAACAGGGACATGATGAGATAATAAATAGATCTAAATATAACTCGCTGGGTGAAGGTGCAGCCCATGGTTGTTTCATTTCATCATTTCTAAAGGCTCCCAGGCCAGGCTGTGACTAAGTGTACAAGTGGCCACATCACAAACGCCTCCAGTTTGCATTCCACAAAGGTTTATTCCCAACCGGCTTCAGAGTGGCCGGTTCACAGTCTCTCATTCCATATAACCCACGGTGCTCGCTCGCTCAGGCCTCTGCTCTACGTAACCTGCAAGACTTCTTGAACATAAAAGCAAAGGAGCAAAAATTAATCATGAAATAATTTGTGACTTTGCTACAGATGAAGGTGAAAGATGATTTGAGCTTCGGTTCCCTTCCTGGACTGTGGGGGACGTCAGGCCCACAATTTTAGACCGTCAGGAGATAACAAATAATATCAAGCTAGAGTTTGGGGGGGGGGGGGGGGGGGGGGGGGGGAGGGGAGAGTGGGGAAAAGACGCCAAATCAATAGAATTTATCTCCATTTGAACTTCAAGGAACTGTTATCCTCCTGTCCCATTACAAGATTTCCTTGGAATTGAAACAAGGGAAGACGACAAATTGGGTGAATGACAGAGTGCTTTAATCGTCAGCGTGGAGCTCAAGTCTCTCCATCTTGGAGCCCGAGGCCCAGGGTATGGGAATCTTTGTTTCACCTCCCAATATGCAACATGGGTCTCAATTAAATTACGCTCAGATCTCACACGCATCTGAATAAAAACCTTATTTCGAGAAAACCGCGGGCAGTAAAGCACATCAGAAAAGCGTCGCTGATCGATGAGCCTTGACTGGACCTAGTGCAAGACAGGCAAACCAGGTTAGTCAGAACACTCTTCAGCTACTGGTGCTACTGCTCGCAGTGGAGTCTCGATGAGAAATGATTGAATTCTGTCTCTTGGTAATTGTTGCAATTCTTAAAACCAATCACCGATAATTGAATGATTGGAGCGACGACAAGCCTTCCAACTGCTGCTCTCATCTGAAAAGCCCGTACTTGTACATCTGCTGGCAGATTATCATTTACCGTACATCACCTGATGGGAGAGCCACAGGCTGCAGGTGCTGCTTACCCCACAGGGGCAGTATCTTACCCTGTATGTAAAAACAACGGTACTGTATAGACAACAGGCGAGGGAGGTGTTAATGGATTAGGTGCGGGTCTTGACTTGTGTGGTTTGAGTTTGAGAGCGGAGAGGATGTGACCTCTAGCTCGTTAATCCATCCCGTACACCCGAAAACAACAAACCTGTCAGCGGCAATAAGCCAACAGTAGCTGAGAGTCACAGTTGCGGCTGGCTGATAAACATTTCCCTTTGCAGCTCTTAGCTTTGAATGGCTGGACATCCCTGCTACAGATTTACTCGAAAAAAACTAGGCAAGTAGATCTAGCAAGCTACTTCTCTGAGGGAATCTAACTCACGAGCACAGAGCTCAACGAGTAGAGCTACCAGACCACAATCCAAACAGGAAGAGTGCTGCCTTTCTGTTGCACACGGCTGGTACAAGCTGTGCCGTGCTCTGGATTGCACTCAACGGTAGCTGATTGCTCCACTGTGTCGAGAGTTCACTCTTGTGACCCTCTGCACCTACACATTTATCCTGCTAGAGTGGGCAGGGAGAAGGGAAGACAAGTTCCAAACGGGGCAAAACCAATTTCAGCTTCGAATGAAGTGCGGCGCAATAAACGGCCCACTGGCCTCCTGCTCGCGCGCCCGCCCGCCAATAGGGAGAAATATTACAAACCTTCTGGACCTGATGTAACTTTCATTCCTGTGCCGTCTGTCTCGGTCACTGCTCCTCGATCGAGACCGGGATCTCCGCCTCCCACGTCTGCTTCTCCGGTAACGATCGTGGTAACTGTCCCGGCTCTCCCGGTCTGACGAGCGGTACCGCCTCAAACGAGGCATCTACAAAAAAAAGGGTTTTTTTTTTGGGTGAGTAAATGGAGTCGAGATTCAGATCAGCCATGACCTGGCAGAACAGGCTTGAGGGGCTGAAAGGCCTCCCCCTGTTCCTATCTGTTAGGAAGCAGACAGTCAGCATTTGACAAAACCTTTTTAGAAATCGCCTGCGCCGTTCTCAAAATTGTATGTTGCCAACGTTGGTTAGATGTAGCCTGGAATTTCAGGCTTTTATCAATTCCCATGAAAATGTCCGGCCTCTACTTAAAACACCGACAGAAAAGAAACAACTTTATATACTGCCTTTAACGGAGTGAAACATCCCAAGGCGCGGAAATGCCATCCTCTGGGTTCACTACTAAAATCGCATTGGTGATGCTTTATTTGTCTGTGCCATGTGGGCAGCACTGGGTAAGCAGTGCCCGACCCTAGGTGCCCTAAGGACATGAAAAGTCAACCACATGTCGCGGGACAGCAGCTTACATATCTGCCAGAACAGGCAGGGGTGACCGGTTCCCTTCCTGGGGAGGAGGGCAACATGGTCAAGGCAGAATTTATTACCCCAGTTGATTCAATGCCCTCAGAGCAACCACATTAGCATTGGGACTGGAGTCACGTGGGCCCGACTGGGCAGGGGTCGGCCGGTCGTCATCCCTGAAGGACAGTGATCCAGTTGGGTTTTTAACAATAATCCCGTAGATCTTGAGGCGTATAAAATGATGAGGGGCCTCGATAGAGTGGATAGGAAGGACCTATTTCCCTGAGCAGAGAGTTCAATAACCAGGGGACAGAGACTGAAAGTAATTGGTAGAAGGATTAGAGGGGATTTGAGGAGAAATGTTTCACCCAGAGGGTGGTGGGGGTCTGGAACTCTCTGCCTGAAAGGGTGGTGGAGGCAGAAACCCTCATCACATTTAAATAGTACTTGGATATGCACTTGAAGTGCCGTAACCTACAGGGCTACAGACCAAGAGCTGGAGAGTGGGATTAGGCTGGATAGCTCTTTGTCGGCCGGCACGGACACAATGAGCCGAATGGCCTCCTTCTGTGCTGTAAATTTCTATGATTCTCTCAAGGTGTTTGCAATCACTGTACCGGGACAGCTTTTTCAGCCAGCAATCATCCTCAGTTTGATATCTGAAAAGACTGTGCATCAGATGGACTGCATCCTGTGTCTCGATCCTATCCCCACCCCTCCAGGCAGCCTTGTTGTGAGGCTGCCTGCAACAGAAATTTTGCAAAAAGAGTTAGGGGTCTTGTGACAAATTCAAACCCCAGTTTGTGCCATTGCAGAGACTGTCCTTGGTGTTCTGAGATTTGGGTGTCCTCATGCAAGAAACACAGAGTTAGCATGTAGCTACAGCAAGCAATTAGGAAGGTAAATGGCATGTTGGCCTTTATTGCAAGGGGGCTGGAGTACAAGAGTGAGGAAGTCTTACTACAATTGTACAGGGCCTTGGTGAGACCACACCTGGAGAACTGTGCACAGTTTTGGTCTCCTTATCTGAGAAAGGACATGGTAGAAGCAATGGAAGGGGTGAAAATTGATAGACAGGATGTACTAGACAGGCTGGGTATGCTTAGAGTGGACAAGTCGCCTGGTCCAGATGGCTTGCATCCCAGGTTGCTAAGGGAATTGGGGGAGGAGATAGCGGAAGGGCTTGCCATAATTTTCCAAAATTCCCTAGATGCGGGGAGGTGCCTGAGGATTGGAAACTGGCAAATGTGACACCATTGTTCAAGAATGGGTGTAAGGACAATCCTCGTAACTACAGGCCAGTCAGTTTAACATCAGTGGTGGGTAAAGTTTTAGAAACAATAATCAAGGAAAAAATTAACGGGCATTTGGAGAGGTTTAAGCTAATTAAGGAAAGCCAACATGGTTGTAAAAGGAAGATCATGTTTGACTAATCTAATTGAATTTTTTGATGAAGTAATAGAGAGGATTGATGAAGGGAATGCAATGGATGTTGTCTAATGGATTTTCGGAAGGCATTTGACAAAGTACCACATAGAAGGCTGGTTAACAAAATTGAGGCTCATGGAATAGGTGGGTCAGTGGCAGCTTGGATAAGGAATTGGCTTAAGGACAGAAAACAGCAAGTTGTGGTAAATGGTTGTTTTTCAGACTGGAGGATGGTACAGTGGTGTTCCCCAAGGGTCAGTGCTGGGGCCACTGCTTTTTTTGATATATATAAATGACCTGGATATTGGAATACAGAGTCGAATTTCTAAATTTGCCGATGACACCAAACTTGGGTGTGTGGCAAACAGTGATGATATCAATCGACTGCAACAGGACATAGAAAGGCTAGCAGAATGGGCAGACAAGTGGCAGATGGAATTTAATACTGAGAAGTGTGAGGTGATGCATTTTGGCAGAAGGAACAGGGAGAGGCAATATACACTTTATGGCACAGTTTTAAAGAGTATGCAGGGACAGAGGGACCTGGGAGTTAATGTACACAGGTCCCTGAAGATGGCGGGACATATTGAGAGAGTGGTTAGCAAAGCATATGGGATCTTGGGCTGCATAAATAGAGGTATTGAGTACAAAAGTAGAGAAGTTATGCTGAACCTTTATAAAGTGCTGGTTAGGCTACAACTGGAGTATTGGGTCCAGTTCTGGTCACCACACTTTAGGAAGGATGTGAAAGCCCTTGAGAGGGTGCAGAGGAGATTTACCAGAATGGTTCCGGGGATGGGGGATCTTAGCTACAAGGACAGGTTGGAGAAGCTGGATTTGTTTTCGTTAGAGCAAAGGAGGTTGAGGGGTGATTTGATAGAGGTGTACAAGATTATGACGGGTTTGGATGGGCTAGACGGGGAAAGGCTGTTCCCACTAGTGGATGGTACAAGGACTAGGGGACACAGATTTAAGGTTTTGGGCAAGAGATACAGGGGGGATGTGAGGAAAAACTTTTTTACGCAGCGAGTGGTGATGACCTGGAACTCGCTGCCGACGGAAGTTGTGGAAGCGGAGACACTCAATATTTTCAAGGGGAGACTGGATAGGCACTTGAGCGAAATAAACTTGCAGGGCTACGGGGATGGAGCGGGAGAATGGGACTGACTGGATCGCTCTGCAGAGAGCCGGCACGGACTCGATGGGCCGAATGGCCTCCTTCTGTGCCGTTATGACTCTCTGACTATGACATACTTGCATTAGAGGTAATGCAACAAAGGTTCACTAGGTATTACATTTTGATAGGAAGAATAGGGAGGTCACTTATCACTTGGAGGGTGCGAGTCTAGGTGGGGTAGAGGAATAAAGGGATCTCGGAGTACAAATACACAAATCACTTAAAGCTGCGACACAGGTTAGCAAGACCATAAAAAGGAAACCAGGCACTAGGGTTTATTTCTAGAGGGACAGAATTGAAAAGTAGGGAAGTTATGCTGAACTTGTATCGAACCTTGGCTAGACCACACTTGGAGTACTGTGTACAGTTCTGGTCGCCATATTATAAAAAGGATATAGAGGCACTGGAGAGGGTGCAGAGAAGATTTACAAGGATGATACCAGAAATGCGAGGGTATTCATATCAGGAAAGGATGAACAGGCTGGGTCTCTTTTCTCTTGAAAAAAAAAAGGCTGAGGAGTGACCTAATAGCGGTCTATAAAATTATGAAAATTTTGATAAGAGTGGATAGAGAATGTTTCCACTTGTGGGGAAGAGCATAACTAGAGGCCATCAATATAAGATAGTCACCAAGAAATCCAATCAGGAATTCAGGAGAAACTTCTTTCCCCAGAGAGTGGTGAGAATGTGGAACTCGCTACCACAGGGAGTGGTTGAGGCGAATAGTATTGATGCATTTAAGGGGAGGCTGGACAAGCATCTGAGGGAGAAGGGAATAGAGGGTTATGCTGATAGATTTAGATGAGGAAAGACGGGAGGAGGCTCGAGTGGAGCATAAACGCCGGCATGGACTGGTTGGGCCGAATGGCCTGTTTCTTTGCCGTATATCCGATGTAGATTGATCCCTGGGATGAGAGGGTTTTCCTATGAGGAGAGACTGGGCCTATACTCTCTGGAGTTTCGAAGAATGAGAGGTGATCGCATTGAAACATATAAGATTCTGAAGGGGATTGACAGGGTCGATGCTGAGAGGATGTTTCCCCCTGGCTGGAGTCTAGAACCAGGAGTATCAGGATAAGGGGTCAGCCATTTAGGACTGAGATGAGGAGGAATTTCTTCACTCAGAGGGTTGTGAATCTTTGGAATTCTCTACCCCAGAGGGCTGTGGAGGCTCAGTCGTTGAGTCTATTCAAGGCCGAGATCGATAGATTTTTGGACTCTCGGGGAATCAAGGGATATGGGGATCGGGCGGGAAAGTGGAGTCGAGGTTGAAGTTCACCCTCGAGCAAGATCACTTAAAAAAAACCAGATGATCCGGTCATTAGCACATCGCTTGCTGCGGGCAAACCAGCTGCCGCGTTAGGCACTTTGAGACGTCCGGTGGTCGTGATGGGCGCTGATTCTTGTGTGCTGATGCTGGAAGCCTGAGTGGCAGGGCAAAGATCAGCTGGGCTGGGGCTGCTAAACCAATGGGGAGGGAGAGATAGGGCTGCTAAACCAATAAGGAGGGATGCAAACCCCGGGCTTGCAGCAGGGCAATGGGCTGAATGTCAACAATCCAGCTGGGGGACTTCCTCATCCGGGGCACAGCGGCAGAGGGCGGACTACAACTTCCGGCATGCACCGCGCGGGGAGGGGGTGCGCATGCGCACGGCCCAGAAATCTCCCCTCCCCCCGCCGCCTCACAGCAAATAAATATTCACAAAAAAAATCACAGGATTATTTATTTCCCAATCCCACCCACCACCAATTGCACAATGATTCCGGAGCGAGTGGCCGTGTTTGTTTGTTGTTATTTTTCTCTCTCTCTCTCTCGCTCGGCGGCCGCCATTTGGCAGCCGCGCCGCCGCCATCTTGTCGCCGGACGGGAGCTTTATTTTTGTGCAAAAATCCCTGTCGTCCCTCAGGTGAAAAAAACAAAAGCAAGCTGCAGGGCTCCCTCCCGGTCACACACCGCCCGCTCCCCATCCCGCTCTTACCGTTTTCGCAGCCAGCCCAGTGTGCTTGTCCCACAAGAAATCCGTGATGGCGGACTTTCTCCGGACCGCCAACTCTCTCTCTCTCTCTCTCTCCAACGTTGAAATTAGAAAAAAAACCAACGGCAGCGCGGCCCCGCCTCTTCTTTGTGACGCAGCGCCGCCGCCAAGACCCGCCCCTACACGCTCGCTGGACGTCACCGGTCGCCAGTCACGCCCACACGCACTGACATCAGCCGGTCGCCAGCCCCGCCCACTCAGTCTCTGATATCACCGGTCGCCAGTCCCGCCCACTGACTGACATCAGCTGTCGCCAGCCCCGCCCACTCACACTCTGATGTCACCGGTCGCCAGCCCCGCCCACTGACAGACATCGGCTGTCGCCGGCCCCGCCCACACTCACATGACATCACTGGTCGCCAGACCCGCCCACTCACTCATATCACAGGTCGCCAGCCCCGCCCACTGACTGACATCACCGCCCACCAAGCCACGCCCCCCACTCTCGCCTCCTGTGCGCCTGCGCCACCGCCGGCACCGCGCAGCCGCAGAAAACAGGAGGCCCTTCAGCCCATCCTGCCTGTGCCGGCCCTCTCGACCCTCAGGAACTCCCAATGAAGTACGTTTTGAAGTGTGGTCACTTTTGTAACAAGGATATAAGAACAGAAGAATTAGGAGCAGGATTGCTGGTACAGTTGATGGTCTCTGGGTCCCATCATAAGAATTAGGAGCAGGTGTCGGCCATTCGGCCCCTCGAGCCTGCTCCGCCATTCAATAAGATCATGGTTGATCTTCGACCTCAACTCCACTTTCCCGCCCGATCCCCATATCCCTCGATTCCCCTAGAGTCCAAAAATCTATCGATCTCAGCCTTGAATAGACTCAACGACTGAGCCTCCACAGCCCTCTGGGGCAGAGAATTCCAAAGATTCACAACCCTCTGAGTGAAGAAATTCCTCCTCATCTCAGTCCTCAATGGCCGACCCCTTATCCTGAGACTGTGACCCCTGGTTCTCGACTCTCCAGCCAGGGTGAAACAACCTCTCAGCATCTACCCTGTCAATCCCCCCTCAGAATCTTATATGTTTCAATGAGATCACCTCTCATTCTTCTAAACTCCAGAGAGTATCGGCCCGATCTACTCAATCAGGAAGCACTCTATTCTCACAAAGCGTAGTAGAAATCAGGAACTCTCTCCTCAGAAGGCGTCGGACGCTGGGGGGTCAATTGGAGCTTTTGAGGCTGAGAGCGACAGGTTTTTGTTAGGTAAGGGTATTGAAGGATATGGAGCAAGGGCGGGTAAGTGGAGCTGAGGTACCGGTCAGCCGTGATCTAATTGAACGGAGGAGCAGGCTCGAGGGGCTGAATGGTTTCCTCCAGTTCCTAAAATAGGCTGCTGGCACTTACTGTCTAGATTCACACATGAAACATGGCAACTTAAGTGGGTTACTCTAAGGCACCCGCCGTAACAAAGTGTGAGTCAGGAGAGGAGTGGAGGTGATAATGGCCGATTTATTTAAACCGCAGTCTCCAGGCACCACTTTCCTGCAGCTGTTCGCATCCGAATTATCTGGGTCACAGACTTCACTGGGGCTGTGATATTTCTGATCGTGAGATCTCCATCTCTCCGAGCCTCTATCTGCCAGTGTCAGCTGTGGCTCAGTTGGTAGCACGCTCGCCTTTAAATCAGAAGGTTGTAGGTTCAAGTCCCACTCCAGAGACTTGAGCACACAAATCTAGGCTGACGCTCCCAGTGCCGCACTGTCGGAGGGTCAGTACTGAGGGAGCGCCGCACTGTCGGAGGGGCAATACTGAGGGAGCGCCGCACTGTCGGAGGGGCAATACTGAGGGAGCGCCGCAGGAGGGGCGGTACTGAGGGAGCGCCGCACTGTCGGAGGGGCGGTACTGGGGGAGCGCCGCACTGTCGGAGGGGCGGTACTGAGGGAGCGCCGTACTGTCGGAGGGGCGGTACTGAGGGAGCGCCGTACTGTCGGAGGGGCGGTACTGAGGGAGCGCCGTACTGTCGGAGGGGCGGTACTGAGGGAGCGCCGCACTGTCGGAGGGGTGGTTCGGAGGGGCAGTACTGAGGGAGCGCCGCACTGTCGGAGGGGCTGTACTGAGGGAGTACTGCACTGTCGGAGGGGCAGTACTGAGGGAGCGCCGCACTGTCGGAGGGGCAGTACTGAGGGAGCGCCGTACTGTCGGAGGGGCGGTACTGAGGGAGCGCCGTACTGTCGGAGGGGCGGTACTGAGGGAGCGCCGTACTGTCGGAGGGGCGGTACTGAGGGAGCGCCGTACTGTCGGAGGGGCGGTACTGAGGGAGCTCCGCACTGTCGGAGGGGCTGTACTGAGAGAGCACCGCACTGTCGGAGGGGCAGTACTGAGGGAGTGTCGGAGGGGAGGTACTGAGGGAGCGCCGCACTGTCGGAGGGGAGGTACTGAGGGAGCGCCGCACTGTCGGAGGGGAGGTACTGAGGGAGCGCCGCACTGTCGGAGGGAAGGTACTGAGGGAACGCCGCACTGTCGGAGGGGAGGTACTGAGGGAGCGCCTCACTGTTGGAGGGGAGGTACTGAGGGAGCGCCGCACTGTCGGAGGGGCAGTACTGAGGGAGCGCTGCACTGTCGGAGGTGCTGTCTTTTGGATGAGACATTAAACTGAGGCCCCGTCTGCTCTCTCAGATGGACTTAAAAGGTCCCATGGCCACTATTAGGAGAGCTATCCCCGGTGTCTATTTATCTCTCAATCAACATCACGAACAAAGATTATCACATCGCTCTTTGTGGGAGCTTGCTGTGCGCTAATTGGCTGCAGCATTTCCTACATTACCGACAGTGTCTACCCTTCAAAAGTAGTTCATTGGCTGTAAAGCGCTTTGGGACGTCTGGGGGGTTGTGAAAGGTGCTATATAAATGCAAGTCTTTCTTTATTACCAGGAAACAGTGCTCTGTACTGAGCCCCATTTCCCGGGGAGAGTCAGGATCCATCATAAGCTGAAGGTGGGATTCCAGCCAGTCACTCCCTGTGGGGCATCCCCAGCTCTCCAGCCCTGCAGAGCCAGCGAGCTTTGAGCCAGAACACGCAAGGTCTGTCGGATCAGCTTGCATTCATGTGGCACTTTGAATGGCATTTCGCAGACGGGGAAACAGTTGTAGCATCACAGGGGGAGACTGAAAAGGATCGGTGATGCGAGAGAAGTGGAGATGGGAAGAGAGTTCCAGACAGCATTGCCAAATGAGGGTAATGCCAGTGGTGGGGTGAAGGGGGAGGGGGGGTGGGGGTGGGGAAGAGGGTGCTGAAATGGCCCCAATCATAAGATTGAATCAGGGAGCATATTATAAGGCTTTTTTTTTTATTCGTTCCCAGGCTGTGGGCATCGCTGGCAAGGCCCAGCATTTATTGTCCATCCCGAGTTGCCCTCGAGAAGGTGGTGGTGAGCCGCTTTCTTGAACTGCTGCAGTCCGTGTGGTGAAGGTGCTCCCACAGTGCTATTAGGGAGGGAGTTCCAGGATTCTGACCCAGCGACGATGAAGGAACGGTCGATATATTTCTAAGTCAGGATGGTGTGTGACTTGGAGGAGAACTTGGAGGTGGTGGTGTTCCCATGCGCCTGCTGCCCTTGTCCTTCTAGGTGGTGGAGGTCACGGGTTTGGGAGGTGCTGCCGAAGAAGCCTTGACGAGTTGCTGCAGTGCATCTTGTAGATGGTACACACTGCAGCCACGGTACGCCGGTGGTGGAGGGAGTGGATGTTTAAGGTGGTGGATGGGGTGCCAATCAAGCGGGCTGCTTTGTCCTGGATGGTGTTGAGTTTTCTTGAGTGTTGTTGGAGCTGCACGCATCCAGGCAAGTGGAGGGTATTCCATCACACTCCTGACTTGTGCCTTGTAGATGGTGGAAAGGTTTTGGGGAGTCAGGAGGTGAGACACTCGCCGCAGAATACCCAGCCTCTGACCTGCTCTTATTGCCACAGTATTTATGTGGCTGGTCCAGTTAAGTTTCTGGTCAATGGTGACCTCCCAGGATGTTGATGGTGGGGGATTCGGCGATGGTAATCCCATTGAATGTCAAGGGGCTGGAGGAGGTTACAGAGACAGGGCAAGGAGAGACTGTGGAGGAATTTGAAAGTGAGGATAAGGAGTTTGAATTTAATATGTTGGGGCGAGGGAGCCTGTGTAGGTGAGGGTAGGAGTGATGGGCGAGGGGATTTAGCGCTGGACACGACCCAGGCAGCAGCACGTTAGATGATTCGGCATTTGTGGTTTAATCAAATGGAGACATAACAAAAGTACGGATCAGGGTTTCAGCAGACGTGGGCAGCGTTGTGCAGTCGTGGTGACGGAGCGGATGTGCTGTTTGATGCTCAGCTCAGGGCGAGCACAGAGGAGGATGGAATCAGCGGCAAGAGAACAGGGTTTGTGATGGGGGGAGGGGTCGAAAACAAATGGCTTCGGTGTCCCCCGTCTTAAGGAAGTTGCGGTTTACTTGTGACTCGAGGTGGTGGGGTTCGAGCGAGGTAGCAGAGAAGGGAAATCTAGGCATCAGCACACGTACGGGCGCTGATCCTCAGCTGCGGATGATGTCCGGAGGGGCCAGCGCGTAGATGAGGAAAGGAATGGGGCAAAGGGCAGAAGCTCCGGGGTTCTGGAGGTGGTACGGGAGCGGGAAACATAGAAGCAGGAGTAGGCCATTCGGCCCCTCGAGCCTGCTCCGCCATTCGGCCCCTCGAGCCTGCTCCGCCATTCGATGAGATCATGGCTGATCATCCAAACTCAGTACCCTGTCCCTGCCTTCTCCCCATATCCCTTGATACCTTTAGCTTTAAGAAATATATCTAACTCATTCTTGAATATATTTAATGAATTGGCCTCAACTATCTTCTGTGGTAGAGAATTCCACAGGTTCACCACTCTCTGGGTGAAGAAATTCTTCCTCATTTCTGTCCTAAATGGCTTACCCCTTATCCTTAGATTATGACCCCTGGTTCTGGACTCTCCGACCATCGGGAACATTCTTCCTGCATCTAGTTTGTCCAGACCTGTCAGAATTTTATATGTTTCGATGAGATCCCATCTCATTCTTCTAAACTCCAGCGAGTATAAGCCCAATCGACCCAATCTCTCTTCATACGTCATTCCTGCCATCCCAGGCATCAGTCTGGGAAATCTTCGCTGAACTCCTTCAGGGAAGAGAAAGTGATTGCTCTGGCCACGTTCTGATAAGACAGGAATAGAACCACACAGGACAAACTGAGGGAGCTGGACAGCGGAGGAGAGGTGATGGAGGATGGGATACTGCAGAGAGACTGGGGAGGACAAAGAGAGATAACACGCCATGATCACAGTCAGAGGATCAGAGATTTAGAAAAATAGGAGCAGGAGTCGGCCATTCGGCCCCTCGAGCCTGCTCCGCCATTCAATGTGATCATGGCTGATCCTCTATCTCAATACCATATTCCCGCTCTCTCCCCATACCCCTTGATGCCTTTTGTATCTAGAAATCTATCTATCGCCTTCTTAAATATATTCAGTGACTTGGCCTCCACAGCCTTCTGTGGTAGAGAATTCCACAGGTTCACCACCCTCTGAGTGAAGAAATTTCTCCTCATCTCAGTCCTAAATGTCCTACCCCGTATCCTGAGACTGTGACCCCTCGTTCTAGACCCCCCAGCCAGTGGAAACATCCTCCCTGCATCCAGTCTGTCTCGCCCTGTCAGAATTTTATACGTTTCAATGAGATCCCCTCTCATTCTTCTAAACTCTAGTGAATACAGGCCTAGTCGACCCAATCTCTCCTCATACGACAGTCCTGCCATCCCAGGAATCAGTCTGGTGAACCTTCGCTGCACTCCCTCTATGGCAAGTATATCCTTTCTTAGGTAAGGAGACCAAAACTGCACACAGTACTCCAGGTGTGGTCTCACCAAGGCCCTGTACAACTGTAGTAAGACATCCTTGCTCCTGTACTCAAATCCTCTTGCAATGAAGGCCAACATACCATTTGCCTTCCTAACTGCTTGCTGCACCTGCATGTTTGCTTTCAGTGACTGGTGTACAAGGACACCCAGATCCCTTTGTACATCAACATTTCCCAACCTATCACCATTCAAATACTCTGCCTTTCTGTTTTTCCTACCGAAGTGGATAACTTCACATTTATCCACGTTATACTGCATCTGCCATGTATTTGCCCACTCACTCAACTTACAACAGAAATATGATGTGGTAGTACCAAGAGTAGTTACCAGGCTGTCGTTTATTTATACATTAATATGAATACCTTATGAAACACACTGACACCTTAGCAAGTACACACAGGGAATGAAACAATAGTTTGAGAGGAAATGCGATAAATGGTTAGAATGATTCGAGTTCATCTCCAGGTCTGTGAGCTTGCTCGGAGTCAGGCCTCTGCAGCCCAGCCCAGCCCGGCATTTCCCCAGGCCCCTCGGGGAAGGTTGTGCAGCTCCCACCAGGCACGGCTTGGAGCAGGGACTCAGCGGAGAGAACGCCGACACACGGGGCCACCGAGTGGGAAATGTCCCGTTCACATCAGAAAACACAACTGCGGGGAAAATTAGGTAATTGGAACAGTGGGAGAATTTAAAGGAACTCTTATCTTCAAACAGAACGGGTTTACACAGACACACACACACACAGAGACACACACACACAGACACACACACACAGAGACACACACACACACACACACACACACTCACACACTCACTCACCACACACACTCAGACACAGAGACACAGACACACACACACACAGAGACACACACCACACAGAGACACACACACAGACACACAGAGACACACACACACAGAGACACACACACACACACTCTCACAACACACAACACACCACACACACACACACACAGAGACACACAGAGACACACACACAGAGACACAGAGACACACACCACACACAGACACACACAGAGACACACCACACACAGAGACACACACACACACAGAGACACACACCACACACCACACACAGAGACACACCACACACACACACACACACACACCACACACAGAGACACACCACACACACACACACACACACACACACAGAGACACACCACACACACACACACAGAGACACACACACACACTCACTCACTCACACACTCACTCACTCACTCACACTCACAGACACACACAGAGACACACCACACACAGAGACACACACACACACACTGCTAGCTGTAGCCAGCAGAGGGCAGAGTTCCTTTAGCTTCAGATCGAGAGAGAAACGGCCGCATCATTTCCCGAGTAGTTTTAGCGTGGAGACTGAAGGCTGACTCATCTGCCTGCGATGCTTTGTTAACTCCTGCGCATTCTCCATCCAGAAACACTGCGATAGAAGAACAACGATAAACCCACGATTAGAATATAGTCTCGGAAAGACTCAGCGCTAAATTACAGAAAACGCAGCGAATAAGCAGCAGGCCAGTCAGCGGGTCGGAGAGAAAGACAAGTTAATGTCTTGGGTGCCATCCTTCGTCAGAAGAGTGAAACTTCAGCCCGCCTTCCTCTCAGTTACTGATCTACTGGTGTCCCAAGCAACATTTATCCCTCGATCAACACCCCTAAAAACAGGGCCCCAAACACCCCTTCCAGGTGAAACAGCGATTTACTTGTACTTCCTGCATTAGAATACTGTATTCGCTGCTCACGATGTGGTCTCCTCTACACTGGGGAGACCAAACGCAGATCGGGTGACCGCTTTGCGGAACACCTCCGTTCAGCCCGTAAGGGTGACCCCGAGCTTCCGGTCTCCTGTCACTTTAATTCTCCGCTCCACTCCCACTCTGACCTCAGTCCTTGGCCTCTTACACTGTTCCAATGAAGCTCAACGTAAGCTCGAGGAACAGCACCTCATCTTTCGATTAGGCTCTTTACAGCCTTCTGGACTCAACATGGAGTTCAACAATTTCAGATCATAACCTCCGCCCCCATTTTTTCAGGCAGCTGTTGATGATTCTGCCATCCCCATTTGCAGCATTTAACCTCTCCTGCCTTCCACCCTAGCACAGACCGTCCCTTTTATTCCTTCCCCCCCCCTTTCCCTGCACCTGCTTAAAACCTGTTCATGTCTTTGATATAATGCCTTCCTGACTGACCTGATTGTCTCTCTGCCGAGGTGTGATAAAAGGCAGTCAGAAAGATTTACTGTAGTCGTCTGACATTGTACGCTACACATTGTTCTCTGTCTATATATGCTTTGCTGATTCGTATTCCTTCACTTCACCTGACGAAGGAGCAGCGCTCCGAAAGCTCGTGATTTCAAATAAAACTGTTGGACTATAACCTGGTGTTGTGCGACTTCTCACTTTTGTCCACCCCAGTCCAACACCGGCATCTCCGCATCCTGTTCATAGAATCATAGAAAATAGGAGCAGGAGTAGGCCATTCAGCCCCTCGAGCCTGCTCCGCCATTCAATGCGATCATGGCTGATTATCCAAATTCAGTACCCTGTCCCTGCCTTCTCCCCATATCCCTTGATCCCTTTAGCCTTAAGAAATATATCTAACTCCTTCTTGAATCTATTTAATGAATTGGCCTCAACTGCCTTCTGTGGCAGAGAATTCCACAGGTTCACCACTCTCTGGGTGAAGAAATTCCTCCTCATTTCTGTCCTAAATGGCTTACCCCTTATCCTTAGATTATGACCCCTGGTTCTGGACTCTCCGACCATCGGGAACATCCTTCCTGCATCTAGTTTGTCCTGTCCTGTCAGAATTTTATAAGTTTCAATGAGATCCCCTCTCATTCTTCTAAACTCCAGCGAGTATAAGCCCAATCGACCCAATCTCTCCTCATATGTCATTCCTGCCATCCCAGGTATCAGCCTTGTGAATCTTCGCTGAACTCCTTCCATGGCAAGAACATCCTTCCTCAGATAAGGCGACCAAAACTGCACACAATACTCAAGGTGTGGTCTCACCAAGGCCCTGTACAACTGTAGCAAGACATCCTTGCTCCTATACTCAAACCCTCTCGCTATGAAGGCCAACATACCATTTGCCTTCTTAACCGCCTGCTGCACCTGCATACTTACCTTCAGCGACTGGTGCACAAGGACACCCAGGTCTCGTTGCACTTCCCCTTCTTCCAATCTATTGCCGTTCAGATAATAATCTGCCTTTCTGTTTTTGACACCAAAGTGGATAACCTCACATTTATTCATGTTATATTGCATCTGCCACGCTTCTGCCCACTCACCCAACCTGTCCAAATCATACTGGAGTTTCTCGGCATCCTCCTCACAGCACACACGCCCACCCAGTTTTGTGTCGTCTGCAAACTTGGAGATATTACATCGAGCTCCCTGTTCCATCTCTAACTTTTTCCAGTTCTGACGCAGGGTCCCAGACCTGAAACGTTAACTCTTGTTTCTCTCTCCCCACGGATGCTGCCTGGCCTGCTGAGTGTTTCCAGCATTTTCTGCTGTTATTACCCCTAAAAACATACCGTCTCGGTCATTTATCACATTTACCGCCTGTGGCTCTTTGATGTTCGTACGGTGGCTGCCGCAATTCCCTACACACCAGCAGCGATAATTACTCAAGGAGTTATTCATTGGCTTTAGGACATCACAGGGACACAAAAGGCGCGCTCTGTCAATGCGGGCGCGCTCTGTCAATGCGGGCGCGCTCTGTCAATGCGGGCGCGCTCTGTCAATGCGGGCGCGCTCTGTCAATACGGGCGTGTTGGGTTCCATCAGCCTGCAGGTTAAAAGATTTCAATGTTATTTGCATGGAATGTTAGCCAAGGCAAAAATCAACAGAAAGACAGACTCGCATTTCTCCAGCGCCTTTCACCATCTACGGACATCCCAAAGCGCTTCACAGCCAATGAAGTACTATTTTGAAGTGTAGTCACTCCAGTAATGTAAGAAACGCGGCAGCCGATTTGCGCACAGCAAGCTCCCACAAACAGCAACGTGATAATGACTCAGATCATCTGATTTAGTGATATTGATTGCGGGATAAATATTGGCCCCAGGACACTGGGGAGAACTCCCCCCGGCTCCTTTCGTAATAGTGTCACGGGATCTTTTACATCCACCTGAGAGGGCAGACGGGGCCTCGGTTTAACGTCTCAGCCGAAGGATGGCCCCTCCGACAGTGCGCCGCTCCCTCAGTACTGCCCCCTCCGACAGTGCGGCACTCCCTCAGTACCGCCCCTCCGACAGTGCGGCGCTCCCTCAGTACTGCCCCTCCGACAGTGCGGCGCTCCCTCAGTACTGACCCTCGGACAGTGCGGCGCTCCCTCAGTACTGCCCCTCCGACAGTGCGGCGCTCCCTCAGTACCGCCCCTCCGACAGTGCGGCGCTCCCTCAGTACTGACCCTCCTACAGTGCGGCGCTCCCTCAGTACCGCCCCTCCGACAGTGCGGCGCTCCCTCAGTACTCCCTCAGTACCGCCCCTCCGACAGTGCGGCGCTCCCTCAGTACCGCCCCTCCGACAGTGCGGCGCTCCCTCAGTACCGCCCCTCCGACAGTGCGGCGCTCCCTCAGTACCGCCCCTCCGACAGTGCGGCGCTCCCTCAGTACCGCCCCTCCGACAGTGCGGCGCTCCCTCAGTACCACCCCTCCGACAGTGCGGCGCTCCCTCAGTACCGCCCCTCCGACAGTGCGGCGCTCCCTCAGTACTGCCCCTCCGACAGTGCGGCGCTCCCTCAGTACCGCCCCTCCGACAGTGCGGCGCTCGCTCAGTACTGCCCCTCCGACAGTGCGGTGCTCCCTCAGTACTGCCCCTCCGACAGTGCGGCGCTCCCTCAGTACCGCCCCTCCGACAGTGCGGCACTCCCTCAGCACTGCCCCTCCGACAGTACGGCACTCCCTCAGTACTGCCCCTCCGACAGTGCAGCGCTCCCTCAGTACCGCCCCTCTGACAGTGCGGCGCTCCCTCAGTACTGCCCCTCCGACAGTGCGGCGCTCCCTCAGTACCGCCCCTCTGACAGTGCGGCGCTCCCTCAGTACCGCCCCTCCGACAGTGCGGCGCTCCCTCAGTACCGCCCCTCCGACAGTGCGGCGCTCCCTCAGTACTGCACTGGGAGTGTCAGCCTGGATTTTTGGGCTCAAGTCTCTGGAGTGGGACTCGAACCCACGACCTTCTGACTCAGAGGCGAGAGAGTGCGGCCCACTGTATCTGCCTGGAAGACATAACTTACCTGCCTGATGGCAAAAGGATCTGGGGCTTTGTCAAAGATACTGGCCAAATTGAGGAAAACACGGGCGTGGACAAACTGCGCGGCGGTGTGACGATCGGGACACTGCAGCCGGGGTGGGGGGGGGGGTTCCCAAACACCTAGAGCATCATCAAAACTCCTTTAAACGCACAGAGAAACGGACCGAGAATCTCAAAACTATTGGCCAGATTGGGTCTCGGAAAACAGTTGAACTTTGATTGGTGAGCAGTAAGTGCAGTGAGATCTCAGCGATTGATCTATAGAACATACAAGAACATTAGAAATAGGAGCAGGAGTCGTCCATTTGGCCCCTCGAGCCTGCTCCGCCATTTAATGTGATCATGGCTGATCATCGACCTCAACTCCACTTCCCTGCCCGCTTCCCATAACCCTCGACTCCCCTGTCGCTCAAATATCTGTCCATCTCCACCTTGAATATATTCAATGGCCCAGCCTCCACAGCTCTCTGGGGCAGAGAATTCCAAGATTCACCACCCTCTGAGACAAAATTCCTCCTCATCTCCGTCTTAAATGGGTGACCCCTTATTCTGAAACTATGCCCCCTCGTTCTAGATTCCCCCACGAGGGGAAACACCCTCTCAGCATCCACCCTGTCCAACTATATTACAGGAGAACGTCACCAGTAGATGGATCAGCAGAATGAAGAACCGTGGTCACCTCCCGATAGCGGCTAGCCGGAGATTCCAGCCCCGGCACGCAGGCGGGATCGGAGATC
>CM059447.1:48506594-48559094 GCA_030390025.1 Squalus acanthias | reverse complement strand
GGGTTAGATACAGAGTAAAGCTCCCTCTACACTGTCCCCATCAAACACTCCCAGGGCAGGTACAGCATAGGTTAGATACAGAGTAAAGCTCCCTCTGCACTGTCCCATCAAACACTCCTGAGTTCCCTATCTCGGGGGGCGCGGTCCCTTTAAAAAATAAATCTCTCTAATTTCGCCGGGCGACGGCCGGGATTGCTTCAGGCGGACCTGTGACGGCAGGCTGCGGCTCTAAGTCTGGGCTGCCGGGTCTCGCAGCCATGGCGGGGCGGCTCACAACTCCCAGGCCCAGGCTTCGGGCCTTCTGGGTGGCCGACCAGCCGCCAACTCCGGGAGCCGCCCGACCGCCAAACTCCCGGTGGCCGACCAGCAGCCGTCCCCCACCCACCCCGCGCGGAGTTGCTACTTGAACCTTTTTCCCAGTCAACTCTTTCTGCCATCCGCCACTGCCACTGCTTTCCTTCGAATAGACAGAGCTGGCGTTTCCCCAGCGCCTTTCACCACCCTCAGCACCTCCCCAAAGCTCTTCACAGCCAATCAAGTGCTTTCTTTCCAAGTGTTGTGATTTTAAGAAAGGCAGCGGCCAATTCGCGCACAGCAAGCTCCCACAAACAGCAATGTGACAATGACCGGATCATCTGTTTTTAGTGATGTCGGTCGAGATGTAAATATTGGCCCCAGGATCTTTTACGTAAACCCGAGAGATCAGACAGACCCTCGGTTTAATGTCGCATCCGAAAGACGGCCCCTCCGACAGTGCACGCTCCCTCAGTACTACCCCTCCGACAGTGCGGCGCTCCTTCAGTACTGACCCTCCAACAGTGCAGCACTCCCTCAGTACTGCCCCTCCAACAGTGCGGCGCTCTCTCAGTACTGCCCCTCCAACAGTGCGGCGCTCTCTCAGTACTGCCCCTCCGACAGTGCGGCGCTCTCTCAGTACTGCCCCTCCGATAGTGCGGCGCTCTCTCAGTACTGCCCCTCCGACAGTGCGGCGCTCTCTCAGTACTGCCCCTCCGACAGTGCGGCGCTCCCTCAGTACTGCCCCTCCGACAGTGCGGCGCTCCCTCAGTACTGCCCCTCCGTCAGTGCGGCGCTCCCTCAGTACCGCCCCTCCGACAGTGCGGCGCTCCCTCAGTACTGCCCCTCCGTCAGTGCGGCGCTCCCTCAGTACCGCCCCTCCGACGGTGTGGCGCTCCCTCAGTACTGCCCCTCCGACAGTGCGGCGCTCCCTCAGTACCGCCCCTCCGACAGTGCGGCGCTCCCTCAGTACTGCCCCTCCGACAGTGCGGCGCTCCCTCAGTACCGCCCCTCCGTCAGTGCGGCGCTCCCTCAGTACCGCCCCTCCGACAGTGCAGCGCTCCCTCAGTACCGCCCCTCCGACAGTGCAGCGCTCCCTCAGTACTGCCCCTCCGACAGTGCGGTGTTCCCTCAGTACTGCCCCTCCGACAGGAGATATTAGGACAGGTGAAAGAGGTAGGCTTTAAGGTGCGTCTTAAAGGAGGAGAGAGGCGGAGAGGTTTAGGGAGGGAATTCCAGGGCTCAGGGCCCGGGCAGCTGAAGGCACGGCCGCCGATGGTGGAGCGATGGAAATCGGGGGGGCCGTCTTTCGGATGAGACATTAAACCAAGGCTCCGTCTGCTCCATCAGGGGGATGTAAAAGATCCTGGGGCCACTATTTATCCCTCAACCAACATCACTAAAACAGATGATTTGGTCATTATCACATTGCTGTTCGTGGGAGCTTGCTGTGCGCAAATTGGCTGCCACGTTTCCTACATTACAACAGTGACTACACTTCAAAGAAATGTACTTCATTGGTTGTGAAACGCTTTTGGACATCCTGAGGTGGTGATAGGCGCTATATAAATGCAAGTCTTTCTTTATTTCTTGCCATGTGTCTGCCCATTTCACCAGTCCGTCTATGTCCTCCTGAAGTCTGTTACGATCCTCCTCATTTTTTTTTATTCGTTCATGGGATCTGGGCGTCGCTGGCAAGGCCCAGCATTTATTGCCCATTCCTAATTGCCCTTGAGAAGGTGGTGGTGAGCCGCCTTCTTGAACTGCTGCAGTCCGTGTGGTGAAGGTTCTCCCACAGCGCTGTTAGGGAGGGAGTTCCAGGATTTTGACCCAGCGACGATGAAGGAACGCCGATATATTTCCAATTCAGGATGAGGTTTACTACATTTCCGAGTTTCGAGTCCTCTGCAAACTTTGAAATTATGCCCTGTATATACAAGTCCAGGTCATTAATATATATCAGAAAGAGTTGTGGTCCCAATACCGAACCCTGGGGAACACCACATACACACACACACATATATCCATATATAGTGATGGAAGGTGTCATCGACAGTGCTATCAAGCGGCACTTACTCACCAATAACCTGCTCACTGATGTCCAGTTTGGGTTCCGCCAGGACCACTCGGCTCCCGACCTCATTGCAGCCATGGTCCAAACATGAACAAAGGAGCTGAATTCCAGAGGTGAGGTGAGAGTGACTGCCCTTGACATCAAGGCAGCATTTGACCGAGTGTGGCATCAAGGAACCCTAGTAAAACTGAAGTCAATGGGAATCGGGGGGAAAACTCTCCACTGGCTGGAGTCATGCCGAGCACAAAGGAAGATGGTTGTGGAGGTTGAAGGTCAATCATCACAGCCCCAGGACATCGCTGCAGGAGTTCCTCAGGGCAGTGTCCTAGGCCCAACCATCTTCAGCTGCTTCATCAATGACATTCCCTCCAACATAAGGTCTGAAATGGGGATGTTTGCTGATGACTGCACAGTGTTCAGTGCCATTCACAACTCCTCAGATAATGAAGCAGTCCATGCCCACATGCAACAAGACCTGGACGACGTTCAGGCTTGGGCTAATAAGTGGCAGGTAACATTCACGCCACAGAAGTGCCAGGCAATGACCATCTCCAACAAGCGAGAGTCTAACCACCTCCCCTTTCAATGGCATTACCATCACCGAATCCCCCACCATCAACATCCTGGGGGGTCACCATTGACCAGAAACTTAACTGGATCAGCCACATAAATACTGTGACTACAAGAGCAGGTCAGAGGCTGGGTATTCTGCGGCGAGTGTCTCACCTCCTGACTCCCCAAAGCCTTTCCACCATCTACAAGGCACAAGTAAGGAGTGTGATGGAATACTCTCCACTTGCCTGGATGAGTGCAGCTCCAACAACACTCAAGGAGCTCGACACCATCCAAGACAAATCAGCCCGCTTGATTGGCACCCCATCCACCACCTTAAACATTCACTCCCTCCACCACCGGCGCACCGTGGTTGCAGTGTGTACCATCTACAAGATGCACTGCAGCAACTCGCCAAGGCTTCTTCGGCAGCACCTCCCAAACCCGCGACCTCTTCCACCTAGAAGGACAAGGGCAGCAGGTGCATGGGAACACCACCACCTCCAAGTTCCTCTCCAAGTCACACATCATCCTGACTTAGAAGTATATCGGCCGTTCCTTCATCGTCGCTGGGTCAAAAGCCTGGAACTCCCTCCCTAACAGCACTGTGGGAGCACCTTCACTACACGGACTGCAGCAGTTCAAGAAGGCAGCTCACCACCACCTTCTTAAGGGCAATTAGGGATGGGCAATAAATGCTGGCCTTGCCAGCGACGCCCACATCCTATAAACGAATTTTAAAAAAATACACACACACACACTCACATATACACACACATATCATAGAATCATAGAATGGTTACAGCACAGAAGGAGGCCATTCGGCCCGTCGCGCCCATGCCGGCTCTCTGCAAGAGCACCTCAGCTAGTCCCACTCCCCCCGTCCTTTCCCCGTAGCCCTGCAAATTTTTTTCTTTCAGGTAATTATCTAATTCCCTTTTGAAAGCTGTGATTGAGTCTGCCTCCACCACCCTTTCAGGCAGTGCATTCCAGATCCTAACACTCGCTGCGTAAATTTTTTTTTTCTTATGTCGCCTTTGGTTCTTTTGCCAATCACCTTAAATCTGTGTCCTCTGGTTCTCGACCCTTCCACCAATGGGAACAGTTTCTCTCTCTCTACTCTGTCCAGACCCCTCATGATTTTGAACACCTCTATCAAATCTCCTCTCAATCTTCTCTGCTCCAAGGAGAACAACCCCAGCTTCTCCAGTCTATCAATGCAGAGCTGGGCCAAAAAATGGCAGATGGAATTTAACCCTGATAAGTGCGAGGTGATTCATTTTGGTAGGGCAAATTTGAATAAGGATTACAGGGTCAACGGCAGGGTTCTGAGGAACGTGGAGGAACAGAGGGATCTGGGGGTTCATATCCACAGATCTCTGAAGGTTGCCACTCAAGTGGATAGAGCAGTAAAGAAGGCCTATGGTGTGTTGGCGTTTATTAACAGAGGGTTTGAGTTTAAGAACCGTGAGGTTATGCTGCAACTGTACAGGACCTTGGTGAGACCACATTTGGAATATTGTGTGCAGTTCTGGTCACCTCACTATAGGAAGGACGTGGAAGCATTGGAAAGAGTGCAAAGGAGATTTACCAGGACGCTGCCTGGTTTGGGGGGGAGGTCTTATGAGGAAAAATTGAGGGAGTTGGGGCTTTTCTCTTTAGAGCGGAGGAGGATGAGAGGCGACTTAATAGAGGTTTATAAGATGATGAGGGGGATAGATAGAGTGGATGTTCAGAGACTATTTCCTCGGGTAGAGGCAGCTGTTACAAGGGGGCATAACTATAAGGTGCATGGGGGGAGATATAGAAGGGATGTCCGAGGTAGATTCTTTACTCAGAGAGTGGTTGGGGTGTGGAATGGACTGCCTGCTGTGATAGTGGAGTCGGACACTTTAGGAACTTTCAAGCGGTTATTGGATAAGCACATGGAGCACACCAGAGTGATAGGGAGTGTGATAGCTTGATCTTGGTCTCGGACAATGCTCGGCACAACATCGAGGGCCGAAGGGCCTGTACTGTGCTGTACTGTTCTATGTTCTATGTTCTATGTAACTGAAGTCCCTCATCCCTGGAATCATTCTCGTAAATCTTTTCTGCACCTTCTCCAAGGCCTTCACATCCTTCCTAAAGTGCAGTGCCCAGAATTGGACACAATACTCCAGTTGAGGCCGAACCAGTGTTTTATACAGGTTCATCATAACTGCCTTGCTTTTGTACTCTATACCTCTATCCATGAAGCCCAGGATCCCGTAAGCCTTTTTAACTGCTTTCTCAACCTGCCCTGCCACCTTCAACGATTTGTGCACATATACCCCCAGGTCTCTCTGTTCATGCACCCCCTTTGGGATTGTACCCTTTAGTTTATATTTCCTCTCCTCATTCTGTCTACCAAAATGTATCACTTTGCACTTTTCTGCATTAAATTTAATCTCCCACATGTCCACCCATTTCACCAGCCTGTCTATGTCTTCCTGAAGTCTATCACCATCCTCCTCACTGTTCACTATACTTCCAAGTTTTGTGTCATCTGCAAATTTTGAAATTGTGCCCTGTACACCCACATCCAAGTCATTAATATATATCAAGAAAAGTAGTGGTCCTAGTACCGACCCCTGGGGAACACCACTGTGTACCTTCCTCCAGTCCGAAAAACAACCGTTCACCACTACTCTCTGTTTCCTATCACTTAGCCAATTCCGTATCCATGCTGCCACTGTCCCTTTTATTCCATGGGCTTCAACTTTGCTGGCAAGTCTATTATGTGGCACTTTGTCGAACGCTTTTTGGAAATCCATGTACACCACATCAACCGCATTGCCCTCATCAGCCCTCTCTGTTACCTCATTGAAGTGAGCCCCCAAAGTGCGGACCAAGTGATATACAAGGTCGACGCTACTGGCTTGTTGAAAGAAAGACAGACCAAGTAATTGAAGTCACAACGGTTTATTCAGGCCTGGGGAGAACCTCTTACATCGCTGTGTAAGTCCAACTCCGCCGAGCTAATCAAAGCACACATATTTATACAAACATTTCTGCCTTACCCTTATGGAGATCCAATTAATTTTAAAAGTTACACATTTACTCATTATCCGAGGGTGGCTGTTTATACAAAGATAACACATAATTTACACACAATGCTGTCCTAGCCCATGATGTGGTTTCCAGAACTGTGCGCTCCGTTTTCTGTTAATCTCGTTATAGGCCTGCTTCTGTTAATCTCGTTATAGGCCTGCTTTTCTGCAAATGAGTCATGCCCGTCTTGCCCTGGTTATGTCCAATTTTTAATATCTTACTTCACTCATCAAAAAATTAAATCAAGTTGGTTAAACACGATTTGCCTTTAACAAATCCGTGCTGGCTTTCCTTAATTAATCCACACTTGTCCAAGTGACTGTTAATTTTGTCCCTGATTATTGTTTCTAAAAGCTTCCCCACTACCGAGGTTAAACTGACTGGCCTGTAGTTGCTGGGTTTATCTTTACACCCTTTTTTGAACAAGGGTGTAACATTTGCAATTCTCCAGTCCTCTGGCACCACTCCCATTTCTAAGGAGGATTGGAAGATTATGGTCAGTACCGCCGCGATTTCTTCCTTCACTTCCCTCAGCTTCCTAGGATGCATCCCATCTGGTCCTGGTGACTTATCTACTTTAAGTACAGCCAGCCTTTCTAGTACCTCATCTTTGTCAATTTGTATCCCATCCAGTATCTCTTCAACCTCCTCTTTCACTATGTCTATGGCAGCATCTTCTTCCTTGGTGAAGACAGATGCAAAGTACTCATTTAGTACTTCAGCCATACCCTCTGCCTCCATGCGTAGATCTCCTTTTTGGTCCCTAATCGGCCTCACCCCTCCTCTTACTATAGAAGACTTTTGGATTACCTTTTATGTTAGCTGCCATTCTATTCTCATACCCTCTCTTTGCCCCTCTTATTTTATTTTTCACTTCTCCTCTGACCTTTCTCTATTTAGCCTGATTCTCATATATAGACACACTCACACACACTCACACATACACTCACACACACACACTCACACACACACTCACACACACACACACACTCTCACACACACACTCACACTCACATTCTCACACTCACACACACACACTCTCACACACACACACACACACTGACACTCACTCACACACACTGACACACACACACTCAGACTCACACACACTCAGACTCACACACACTCAGACTCACACTCACACTCATTCTGACACTCACACACACACACACTCTCTCACACACATACACACACACTCTCTCTCATACACACACACTCTCTCACACACACATTCTCTCACACACACACACACACTCTCACACACACACCCACTCTCACACACACTCTCTCACACACACACTCTCTCACACACACACTCTCTCACACACACACACACTCACTGACACACTCACTCACACACACACACACTGACACACACACACTCAGACTCACTCACTCGGACACTCACACACACTCAGACACACTGACACTCACACACACTCACTCTCACACACACTCACTGACACACACACACTCACTCACTCTGACACTCACACACACTCAGACACACACTCACTCACACACACTCACTGACACACACACACTCACTCACTCTGACACTCACACACACTCAGACACACACTCACTCACACACACTCACTGACACACACACTCACTCTGACACTCTCTCACACACACACACACTCACACACACACTCACTCTGACACTCTCACTCACACACACTCACTGACACACACACTCACTCAGACACACTCTCACACACACTCACTGACACACACACACTCACTCAGACACACACTCACTCTCACACACACTCACTGACACACACACACTCACTCTGACACTCACACACACTCAGACACACACTCACTCTCACACACTGACACTCACACACACTCATTCTGACACTCTCTCACACACACACACACACTCACACACACACACACTCACTCTGACACTCTCTCACTCACACACACACTCACTGACACACACACTCACTCAGACACACTCTCACTGACACACACACACTCACTCAGACACACACTCACTCTCACACACACTCACTGACACACACACTCACTCTGACACTCACACACACTCAGACACACACTCACTCTCACACACTGACACACACACACTCACTCTGACACTCTCTCACACACACACACTCACACACACACACACTCACTCTGACACTCTCTCACTCACACACACACTCACTGACACACACACTCACTCAGACACACTCTCACTGACACACACACACTCACTCTCACACACACTCATTGACACACACACACTCACTCTGACACTCTCTCTCACACACACACTCAGACACACTCAGATGCCTGTTTTAAATCAGTGCCCTTGCAATAAACACACTGAGGCACGGGTGGGCGACACCTTCATTGTTGGAGAGAGTCAGACAGTCAGCTGATGAGCATTGCGGCAGCTGCCTCTCGCTGTGGCTGTGTGTATGGAGCAGTGAGACTCGCCAGCCCAGCCCCAGCCCCAACCCAACCTCGCCGGCCGCTGTCCAGGGCTGACGGTGCTGAAAGCGCCCCCGGCACAGCGCTTCTCCCGAGCGGCATCCACCCCAGGGGCCGGCCCCCCTGCACCCTGAGCCCGAGCCTCCTCCCCGGGGGGAGCCCGGCTCTCGGGGGGCTGCTGCCCCCCTGAACATGCCCCACACACTCCTCACTCCGCCTCAAGATGACGGCCTGGACTCCGAGGCACTGCAAGGCAAGCCTGCCCTGGTGCTGGTTTAACCGCTGAAGGAGGAGAGAGGGAGGGAAGGAGAGAGGGAGGAAGGAAGGGGGAAGGAGAGAGAGGGGGGGAGAGAGGGAAGGAGGAGAGAGGGAGAGAGGGAGGGAGGAGAGAGGGAGAGGAAGGAGAGAGGGAGAGGGAGGAAGGAAGGGGGAAGGAGAGAGAGAGGGAAGAAGAGAGAGAGGAAGAGGAAGGAGAGAGGGAGGGAGTAAGGAAGGGGGAGGGAGGGAGTAAGGAAGGGGGAGGGAGGGATTAAGGAAGGGGGAAGGAGAGAGGGAGAGAGAGTGAGAGAAGGAGAGAGAGGGAGGGAAGGAGAGCGACAGAGAGGGAAGGAAAGAAGGAGAGAGAGAGGGAGGGCGGGAGTAAGGAAGGGGAAGGAGGGAGGGAGGAAGAAGGGAGGAAGGAAGGGGAAGGAGAGAGAGAGGAAGGGAGGAAAGGGGAAGGAGAGAGAGAGAGAGGAAGGAAGGGGGAAGGAGGGAGGGAGAAGGAGGGAGGAAGGAAGGGAGGGGGAAGGAGAGAGAGAGAGGAAAGCAGGGGAGGGAGGGAGGAAGGGGAGAGAAAGAGGGGAAGGAAGAAAGGGGGAGGAGAGAGCGAGGGAGGAAGGAAGGGGAGAGAAAGAGGGGAAGGAAGAAAGGGGAGGAGAGAGCAAGGGAGGGAGGAAGGAGAGAGAGAGAGGGAAGGAGAGAGAGAGAGAGAGAGAAAGGGATCCTCTCTCTCACCGAATGGAGCGGAGGAGCAGCGAGCTGGAGCCAGCAGATGCCGGTCAGGGAGTGAGGCAGGGCAATGGGAGGCAGGCGAAAGGCAGCGGCTCTTCCCTGGCCAAGAGCCCCCAGGACTGGGAGCTGGAGGACGGGCTGGGGCAGGAGGACAGCGCCGGGAGCCGCAAGCCTCTGCCAGGCTCGCTGCCCAGAGAGCCGGCTCCCGGCCCCCACAAGACGGTGGCTTTCACCAAGAAAGCCGAGGGCTCCTCGGAGCAGATCTTGCTGGCCGAGCAGGACCTGGCCATCTCCGGCAGCACCTTCCTGCAGAGGCAGTTCAGCTCCATGCTGCAGCCCGGGGTCAATAAGTTCTCCCTCCGCATGTTCGGCAGTCACAAGGCGGTGGAGATCGAGCAGGAGAGGGTTAAATCTGCGGGCTTCTGGATCATTCACCCTTACAGCGACTTCAGGTAAAAGGGGGGAGAGGAGGGGGAGAGGTGTTGGGGGTGTGTGGGCTGAGGGCCAGGAGGTGGGGAGCAAGGCAATGCTGGGCAGCCTTGGGCAAGCAACAGGTAGAATGAGCTGGAGTCCAACCAGGGGTGTGAGACTGTGGGTGAGTGTGAGACTGTGGGTGAGTGTGAGACTGTGGGTGAGTGTGAGACTGTGGGTGGGTGTGAGACAGTGGGTGAGTGTGAGACTGTGGGTCAGTGTGAGACTGTGGGTGAGTGAGAGACTGTGGGTGGGTGAGTGTGAGACTGTGGGTGAGTGTGAGACGGTGGGTGAGTGTGAGACTGTGAGTGGGTGTGAGACTCTGGGTGAGTGTGAGACTGTGGGTGAGTGTGAGACTGTGGATGAGTGTGAGACTATGGGTGGGTCTGAGACTGTGGGTGGGTGTGAGACTGTGGGTCAGTGTGAGACTGTGGGTGAGTGTGAGACTGTGGGTGGGTGAGTGTGAGACTGTGGGTGAGTGTGAGACTGTGGGTGAGTGTGAGACTGTGGGTGGGTGTGAGACTGTGGGTGAGTGTGAGACTGTGAGTGGGTGTGAGACTCTGGGTGAGTGTGAGACTGTGGGTCAGTGTGAGACTGTGGGTGAGTGTGAGACTGTGGATGGGTGTGAGACTGTGGGTGAGTGTGAGATTGTGGGTGAGTGTGAGACTGTGGGTGAGTGTGAGACTGTGGGTCAGTGTGAGACTGTGGGTGACTGTGAGACTGTGGGTGGGTGTGAGACTGTGGGTGGGTGTGAGACTGTGGGTGAGTGTGAGATTGTGGGTGAGTGTGAGACTGTGGGTGAGTGTGAGACTGTGGTTGGGTGTGAGACTGTGGGTGAGTATGAGACTGTGGGTGAGTGTGAGACTGGGTGGGTGTGAGACAGTGGGTGGGTGAGTGTGAGACTGGGTGAGTGGGAGACTGTGGGTGAGTGTGAGACTGTGGGTGAGTGTGAGACTGTGGGTGGGTGTGAGACTGTGGGTGAGTGTGACACTGTGGGTGGGTGTGAGACTGTGGGTGAGTGTGACACTGTGGGTGGGTGAGTGTGAGACTGTGGGTGAGTGTGAGACTGTGGGTGGGTGTGAGACTGTGCGTGAGTGTGAGACTGTGGGTGAGTGTGAGACTGTGGGTGGGTGTGAGACTGTGGGTGGGTGTGAGACTGTGGGTGGGTGTGAGACTGTGTGTGAGTGTGAGACTGTGGGTGAGTGTGAGACTGTGGGTGGGTGAGTGTGAGACTGTGGGTGGGTGTGAGACTGTGGGTGAGTGTGAGACTGTGAGTGAGTGTGAGACTGTGGGTGGGTGTGAGACTGTGGGTGGGTGTGAAACTGTGGGTGGGTGTGAGACTGTGTGTGAGTGTGAGACTTTGGGTCAGTGTGAGACTGTGGGTGAGTGTGAGACTGTGGATGGGTGAGTGTGAGACTGTGGGTGAGTGTGAGACTGTGGGTGAGTGTGAGACTGTGGGTGAGTGTGAGACGGTGGGTGAGTGTGAGACTGTGGGTGAGTGTGAGCATGGGTGGGTGTGAGACTGTGGGTGAGTGTGAGACTGTGGGTGGGTGTGAGACTGTGAGTGAGTGAGACTGTGGGTGAGTGTGAGACTGTGGGTGAGTGTGAGACTGGGTGAGTGGGAGACTGTGGGTGAGTGTGAGACTGTGGGTGGGTGTGAGACTGTGGGTGGGTGTGAGACTGTGGGTGAGTGTGAGACTGTGGGTGAGTGTGAGACTGTGGGTGGGTGAGTGTGAGACTGTGGGTGAGTGTGAGACTGTGGGTGGGTGTGAGACTGTGGGTGAGTGTGAGATTGTGGGTGAGTGTGAGACTGTGGGTGGGTGTGAGGCTGTGGGTGAGTGTGAGAATGGGTGAGTGTGAGACTGTGGGTGGGTGTGAGACTGTGGGTGAGTGTGAGACTGTGGGTGGGTGAGTGTGAGACTGTGGGTGGGTGTGAGACTGTGGGTGGGTGTGAGACTGTGGGTGAGTGTGAGACTGTGGGTGAGTGTGAGACTGTGCGTGAGTGTGAGACTGTGGGTGGGTGTGAGACTGTGGGTGAGTGTGAGACTGTGAGTGGGTGTGAGACTCTGGGTGAGTGTGAGACTGTGGGTGAGTGTGAGACTGTGGGTGAGTGTGAGACTGTGGATGGGTGTGAGACTGTGGGTGAGTGTGAGATTGTGGGTGAGTGTGAGACTGTGGGTGAGTGTGAGACTGTGGGTCAGTGTGAGACTGTGGGTGACTGTGAGACTGTGGGTGGGTGTGAGACTGTGGGTGGGTGTGAGACTGTGGGTGAGTGTGAGATTGTGGGTGAGTGTGAGACTGTGGGTGAGTGTGAGACTGTGGTTGGGTGTGAGACTGTGGGTGAGTATGAGACTGTGGGTGAGTGTGAGACTGGGTGGGTGTGAGACAGTGGGTGGGTGAGTGTGAGACTGGGTGAGTGGGAGACTGTGGGTGAGTGTGAGACTGTGGGTGAGTGTGAGACTGTGGGTGGGTGTGAGACTGTGGGTGAGTGTGACACTGTGGTTGGGTGTGAGACTGTGGGTGAGTGTGACACTGTGGGTGGGTGAGTGTGAGACTGTGGGTGAGTGTGAGACTGTGGGTGGGTGTGAGACTGTGCGTGAGTGTGAGACTGTGGGTGAGTGTGAGACTGTGGGTGGGTGTGAGACTGTGGATGAGTGTGAGAATGGGTGAGTGTGAGACTGTGGGTGAGTGTGAGACTGTGGGTGAGTGTGAGACTGTGGGTGGGTGAGTGTGAGACTGTGGGTGGGTGTGAGACTGTGGGTGAGTGTGAGACTGTGAGTGAGTGTGAGACTGTGGGTGAGTGTGAGACTGTGGGTCAGTGTGAGACTGTGGGTGGGTGTGAGACTGTGTGTGAGTGTGAGACTGTGGGTCAGTGTGAGACTGTGGGTGGGTGTGAGACTCTGTGTGAGTGTGAGACTGTGGGTGAGTGTGAGACTGTGGGTGAGTGAAACTGTGGGTGGGTGTGAGACTGTGGGTGGGTGTGAGACTGTGGGTGGGTGTGAGACTGTGTGTGAGTGTGAGACTGTGGGTGAGTGTGAGACTGTGGGTGGGTGAGTGTGAGACTGTGGGTGGGTGTGAGACTGTGGGTGAGTGTGAGACTGTGAGTGAGTGTGAGACTGTGGGTGAGTGTGAGACTGTGGGTGAGTGTGAGACTGTGGGTGGGTGTGAGACTGTGGGTCAGTGTGAGACTGTGGGTGGGCGTGAGACTGTGTGTGAGTGTGAGACTGTGGGTGAGTGTGAGACTGTGGGTGACTGAAACTGTGGGTGGGTGTGAGACTGTGGGTGGGTGTGAAACTGTGGGTGGGTGTGAGACTGTGTGTGAGTGTGAGACTTTGGGTCAGTGTGAGACTGTGGGTGAGTGTGAGACTGTGGATGGGTGAGTGTGAGACTGTGGGTGAGTGTGAGACTGTGGGTGAGTGTGAGACTGTGGGTGAGTGTGAGACGGTGGGTGAGTGTGAGACTGTGGGTGAGTGTGAGCATGGGTGGGTGTGAGACTGTGGGTGAGTGTGAGACTGTGGGTGGGTGTGAGACTGTGAGTGAGTGAGACTGTGGGTGAGTGTGAGACTGTGGGTGAGTGTGAGACTGGGTGAGTGGGAGACTGTGGGTGAGTGTGAGACTGTGGGTGGGTGTGAGACTGTGGGTGGGTGTGAGACTGTGGGTGAGTGTGAGACTGTGGGTGAGTGTGAGACTGTGGGTGGGTGAGTGTGAGACTGTGGGTGAGTGTGAGACTGTGGGTGGGTGTGAGACTGTGGGTGAGTGTGAGATTGTGGGTGAGTGTGAGACTGTGGGTGGGTGTGAGGCTGTGGGTGAGTGTGAGAATGGGTGAGTGTGAGACTGTGGGTGGGTGTGAGACTGTGGGTGAGTGTGAGACTGTGGGTGGGTGAGTGTGAGACTGTGGGTGGGTGTGAGACTGTGGGTGGGTGTGAGACTGTGGGTGAGTGTGAGACTGTGGGTGAGTGTGAGACTGTGCGTGAGTGTGAGACTGTGGGTGGGTGTGAGACTGTGGGTGAGTGTGAGACTGTGAGTGGGTGTGAGACTCTGGGTGAGTGTGAGACTGTGGGTCAGTGTGAGACTGTGGGTGAGTGTGAGACTGTGGATGGGTGTGAGACTGTGGGTGAGTGTGAGATTGTGGGTGAGTGTGAGACTGTGGGTGAGTGTGAGACTGTGGGTCAGTGTGAGACTGTGGGTGACTGTGAGACTGTGGGTGGGTGTGAGACTGTGGGTGGGTGTGAGACTGTGGGTGAGTGTGAGATTGTGGGTGAGTGTGAGACTGTGGGTGAGTGTGAGACTGTGGTTGGGTGTGAGACTGTGGGTGAGTATGAGACTGTGGGTGAGTGTGAGACTGGGTGGGTGTGAGACAGTGGGTGGGTGAGTGTGAGACTGGGTGAGTGGGAGACTGTGGGTGAGTGTGAGACTGTGGGTGAGTGTGAGACTGTGGGTGGGTGTGAGACTGTGGGTGAGTGTGACACTGTGGTTGGGTGTGAGACTGTGGGTGAGTGTGACACTGTGGGTGGGTGAGTGTGAGACTGTGGGTGAGTGTGAGACTGTGGGTGGGTGTGAGACTGTGCGTGAGTGTGAGACTGTGGGTGAGTGTGAGACTGTGGGTGGGTGTGAGACTGTGGATGAGTGTGAGAATGGGTGAGTGTGAGACTGTGGGTGAGTGTGAGACTGTGGGTGAGTGTGAGACTGTGGATGGGTGAGTGTGAGACTGTGGGTGAGTGTGAGACTGTGGGTGAGTGTGAGACTGTGGGTGAGTGTGAGACGGTGGGTGAGTGTGAGACTGTGGGTGAGTGTGAGCATGGGTGGGTGTGAGACTGTGGGTGAGTGTGAGACTGTGGGTGGGTGTGAGACTGTGAGTGAGTGAGACTGTGGGTGAGTGTGAGACTGTGGGTGAGTGTGAGACTGGGTGAGTGGGAGACTGTGGGTGAGTGTGAGACTGTGGGTGGGTGTGAGACTGTGGGTGGGTGTGAGACTGTGGGTGAGTGTGAGACTGTGGGTGAGTGTGAGACTGTGGGTGGGTGAGTGTGAGACTGTGGGTGAGTGTGAGACTGTGGGTGGGTGTGAGACTGTGGGTGAGTGTGAGATTGTGGGTGAGTGTGAGACTGTGGGTGGGTGTGAGGCTGTGGGTGAGTGTGAGAATGGGTGAGTGTGAGACTGTGGGTGGGTGTGAGACTGTGGGTGAGTGTGAGACTGTGGGTGGGTGAGTGTGAGACTGTGGGTGGGTGTGAGACTGTGGGTGGGTGTGAGACTGTGGGTGAGTGTGAGACTGTGGGTGAGTGTGAGACTGTGCGTGAGTGTGAGACTGTGGGTGGCTGTGAGACTGTGGGTGAGTGTGAGACTGTGAGTGGGTGTGAGACTCTGGGTGAGTGTGAGACTGTGGGTCAGTGTGAGACTGTGGGTGAGTGTGAGACTGTGGATGGGTGTGAGACTGTGGGTGAGTGTGAGATTGTGGGTGAGTGTGAGACTGTGGGTGAGTGTGAGACTGTGGGTCAGTGTGAGACTGTGGGTGACTGTGAGACTGTGGGTGGGTGTGAGACTGTGGGTGGGTGTGAGACTGTGGGTGAGTGTGAGATTGTGGGTGAGTGTGAGACTGTGGGTGAGTGTGAGACTGTGGTTGGGTGTGAGACTGTGGGTGAGTATGAGACTGTGGGTGAGTGTGAGACTGGGTGGGTGTGAGACAGTGGGTGGGTGAGTGTGAGACTGGGTGAGTGGGAGACTGTGGGTGAGTGTGAGACTGTGGGTGAGTGTGAGACTGTGGGTGGGTGTGAGACTGTGGGTGAGTGTGACACTGTGGTTGGGTGTGAGACTGTGGGTGAGTGTGACACTGTGGGTGGGTGAGTGTGAGACTGTGGGTGAGTGTGAGACTGTGGGTGGGTGTGAGACTGTGCGTGAGTGTGAGACTGTGGGTGAGTGTGAGACTGTGGGTGGGTGTGAGACTGTGGATGAGTGTGAGAATGGGTGAGTGTGAGACTGTGGGTGAGTGTGAGACTGTGGGTGGGTGAGTGTGAGACTGTGGGTGGGTGTGAGACTGTGGGTGAGTGTGAGACTGTGAGTGAGTGTGAGACTGTGGGTGAGTGTGAGACTGTGGGTCAGTGTGAGACTGTGGGTGGGTGTGAGACTGTGTGTGAGTGTGAGACTGTGGGTCAGTGTGAGACTGTGGGTGGGTGTGAGACTGTGTGTGAGTGTGAGACTGTGGGTGAGTGTGAGACTGTGGGTGAGTGAGACTGTGGGTGGGTGTGAGACTGTGGGTGGGTGTGAGACTGTGTGTGAGTGTGAGACTGGGTGAGTGTGAGACTGTGGGTGGGTGAGTGTGAGACTGTGGGTGGGTGTGAGACTGTGGGTGAGTGTGAGACTGTGAGTGAGTGTGAGACTGTGGGTGAGTGTGAGACTGTGGGTGAGTGTGAGACTGTGGGTGGGTGTGAGACTGTGGGTCAGTGTGAGACTGTGGGTGGGCGTGAGACTGTGTGTGAGTGTGAGACTGTGGGTGAGTGTGAGACTGTGGGTGACTGAAACTGTGGGTGGGTGTGAGACTGTGGGTGGGTGTGAAACTGTGGGTGGGTGTGAGACTGTGTGTGAGTGTGAGACTTTGGGTCAGTGTGAGACTGTGGGTGAGTGTGAGACTGTGGATGGGTGAGTGTGAGACTGTGGGTGAGTGTGAGACTGTGGGTGAGTGTGAGACTGTGGGTGAGTGTGAGACGGTGGGTGAGTGTGAGACTGTGGGTGAGTGTGAGCATGGGTGGGTGTGAGACTGTGGGTGAGTGTGAGACTGTGGGTGGGTGTGAGACTGTGAGTGAGTGAGACTGTGGGGTGAGTGTGAGACTGTGGGTGAGTGTGAGACTGGGTGAGTGGGAGACTGTGGGTGAGTGTGAGACTGTGGGTGGGTGTGAGACTGTGGGTGGGTGTGAGACTGTGGGTGAGTGTGAGACTGTGGGTGAGTGTGAGACTGTGGGTGGGTGAGTGTGAGACTGTGGGTGAGTGTGAGACTGTGGGTGGGTGTGAGACTGTGGGTGAGTGTGAGATTGTGGGTGAGTGTGAGACTGTGGGTGGGTGTGAGGCTGTGGGTGAGTGTGAGAATGGGTGAGTGTGAGACTGTGGGTGGGTGTGAGACTGTGGGTGAGTGTGAGACTGTGGGTGGGTGAGTGTGAGACTGTGGGTGGGTGTGAGACTGTGGGTGGGTGTGAGACTGTGGGTGAGTGTGAGACTGTGGGTGAGTGTGAGACTGTGGGTGGGTGTGAGACTGTGGGTGAGTGTGAGACTGTGGGTGGGTGTGAGACTGTGGGTGAGTGTGAGACTGTAGGTGAGTGTGAGACAGTGCGTAGGTGTGAGACTGTGGGTGGGTGTGAGACTGTGGGTGAGTGTGAGACTGTGGGTGGGTGTGAGACTGTGGGTGGGTGTGAGACTGTGGGTGGGTGTGAGACTGTGGGTGGGTGTGAGACTGTGGGTGCGTGTGAGAATGGGTGAGTGTGAGACTGTGGGTGAGTGTGAGACTGTGAGTGGGTGTGAGACTGTGGGTGAGTGCGAAACTGTGGGTGAGTGTGAGACTGGGTGAGTGTGAGACTGTGGGTGAGTGTGAGACTGGGTGAGTGTGAGACTGTGGGTGAGTGTGAGACTGTGGGTGAGTGTGAAACTGTGGGTGGGTGTGAGACTGTGGGTGGGTGTGAGACTGTGGGTGAGTGTGAGAATGGGTGAGTGTGAGACTGGGTGGGTGTGAGACTGTCGGTGCGTTTGAGACTGTGGTTGGGTGTGAGACAGTGGGTGAGTGTGAGACTGTGGGTGAGTGTGAGACTGTGGGTGAGTGTGAGACTGTGGGTGAGTGTGAGACTGTGGATGGGTGAGTGTGAGACTGTGGGTGAGTGTGAGACTGTGGGTGAGTGTGAGACGGTGGGTGAGTGTGAGACGGTGGGTGAGTGTGAGACTGTGGGTGAGTGTGAGACTGGGTGGGTGTGAGACTGTGGGTGAGTGTGAGGCTGTGGGTGGGTGTGAGACTGTGAGTGAGTGTGAGACTGTGGGTGAGTGTGAGACTGTGAGTGAGTGTAAGACTGTGGGTGGGTGTGAGACTGAGTGAGTGTGAGACTGTGGGTGAGTGTGAGACTGTGGGTGAGTGTGAGACTGTGGGTGGGTGAGTGTGAGACTGTGGTGAGTGTGAGACTGTGGGTGAGTGTGAGACTGTGGGTGAGTGTGAGACTGTGGGTGAGTGTGAGACTGTGGGTGAGGTGTGAGACTGTGGGTGAGTGTGAGACTGTGGGTGAGTGTGAGACTGTGGGTGAGTGTGAGACTGTGGGTGGGTGTGAGACTGTGGTGGGTGTGAGACTGTGGGTGGGTGTGAGACTGTGGGTGGGTGTGAGACTGTGGGTGTGTGTGAGACTGTGGGTGAGTGTGAGACTGTGGGTGAGTGTGAGACTGTGTGGGTGAGTGGTGAGACTGTGGGTGGGTGTGAGACTGTGGGTGGAGTGTGAGACTGTGGGTGTGTGTGAGACTGTGGGTGAGTGTGAGACTGTGGGTGGTGAGTGTGAGACTGTGGGTGAGTGTGAGACTGTGGGTGAGTGTGAGACTGTGGGTGAGTGTGAGACTGTGGTGGGGAGTGTGAGACTGTGGGTGAGTGTGAGACTGTGGGTGAGTGTGAGACTGTGGGTGGGTGAGTGTGAGACTGGTGGGTGAGTGTGAGACTGTGGTGAGTGTGAGACTGTGGGGGTGTGTGAGACTGTGGGTGAGTGTGAGACTGTGGGTGAGTGTGAGACTGGGGTGGGTGTGAGACAGTGGGTGGGTGAGTGTGAGACTGGTGAGTGGGAGACTGTGGGTGAGTGTGAGACTGTGGGTGAGTGGAGACTGTGGGTGAGTGTGAGACTGTGAGGTGAGGTGTGAGACTGTGGGTGTGAGTGTGAGACTGTGGGTGAGTGTGAGACTGTGGGTGGGTGAGTGTGAGACTGTGGGTGAGTGTGAGACTGTGGGTGGGTGTGAGACTGTGGGTGAGTGTGAGACTGTGGGTGGGTGTGAGACTGTGGATGAGTGTGAGAATGGGTGAGTGTGAGACTGTGGGTGAGTGTGAGACTGTGGGTGAGTGTGAGACTGTGGGTGAGTGAGTGTGAGACTGTGGGGTCAGTGTGAGACTGTGGGTGGGTGTGAGACTGTGTGTGAGTGTGAGACTGTGGGTCAGTGTGAGACTGTGGGTGGGTGTGAGACTGTGTGTGAGTGTGAGACTGTGGGTGAGTGTGAGACTGTGGGTGAGTGAAACTGTGGGTGGGTGTGAGACTGTGGGTGGGTGTGAGACTGTGTGTGAGTGTGAGACTGTGGGTCAGTGTGAGACTGTGGGTGAGTGTGAGACTGTGGATGGGTGAGTGTGAGACTGTGGGTGAGTGTGACACTGTGATTGAGTGTGAGACTGTGGGTGAGTGTGAGACGGTGGGTGAGTGTGAGACTGTGAGTGAGTGTGAGACTGTGGGTGAGTGTGAGACTGTGGGTGGGTGTGAGACTGTGAGTGAGTGTGAGACTGTGGGTGAGTGTGAGACTGTGGGTGAGTGTGAGACTGTGGGTGGGTGAGTGTGAGACTGTGGGTGAGTGTGAGACTGTGGGTGGGTGTGAGACTGTGGGTGAGTGTGAGATTGTGGGTGAGTGTGAGACTGTGGGTGGGTGTGAGGCTGTGGGTGAGTGTGAGAATGGGTGAGTGTGAGACTGTGGGTGGGTGTGAGACTGTGGGTGAGTGTGAGACTGTGGGTGGGTGTGAGACTGTGGGTGAGTTTGAGACTGTGGGTGAGTTTGAGACTGTGCGTGAGTGTGAGACTGTGGGTGGGTGTGAGACTGTGGGTGAGTGTGAGACTGTGGGTGGGTGTGAGATTGTGGGTGAGTGTGAGACTGTAGGTGAGTGTGAGACTGTGGGTAGGTGTGAGACTGTGGGTGGGTGTGAGACTGTGGGTGAGTGTGAGACTGTGGGTGGGTGTGAGACTGTGGGTGGGAGTGAGACTGTGAGTGGGTGTGAGACTGTGGGTGAGTGTGAGACTGTGGGTGAGTGTGAGACTGTGGGTGAGTGTGAGACTGTGGGTGAGTGTGAGACTGGGTGAGTGTGAGACTGTGGGTGAGTGTGAGACTGTGGGTGAGTGTGAGACTGTGGGTGAGTGTGAAACTGTGGGTGGGTGTGAGACTGTGGGTGAGTGTGAGACTGTGGGTGAGTGTGAGAATGGGTGAGTGTGAGACTGGGTGGGTGTGAGACTGTCGGTGCGTTTGAGACTGTGGTTGGGTGTGAGACTGTGGGTGAGTGTGAGACTGTGGGTGAGTGAGTGTGAGACTGTGGGTGAGTGTGAGACTGTGGGTGAGTGTGAGACTGTGGGTGAGTGTGAGACTGTGGATGGGTGTGTGTGAGACTGTGGGTGAGTGTGAGACTGTGGGTGAGTGTGAGACGTTGGGTGAGTGTGAGACGGTGGGTGAGTGTGAGACTGTGGGTGAGTGTGAGACTAGGTGGGTGTGAGACTGTGGGTGAGTGTGAGGCTGTGGGTGGGTGTGAGACTGTGAGTGAGTGTGAGACTGTGGGTGAGTGTGAGACTGTGGGTGAGTGTGAGAATGTGGGTGGGTGTGAGACTGTGAGTGAGTGTGAGATTGTGGGTGAGTGTGAGACTGTGGGTGAGTGTGAGACTGTGGGTGAGTGTGAGACTGTGGGTGGGTGTGAGGCTGTGGGTGAGTGTGAGAATGGGTGAGTGTGAGACTGTGGGTGGGTGTCAGACTGTGGGTGAGTGTGAGACTGTGGGTGGGTGAGTGTGAGACTGTGGGTGGGTGTGAGACTGTGGGTGAGGGTGAGACTGTGGGTGAGTGTGAGACTGTGGGTGAGTGTGAGACTGTGGGTGGGTGTGAGACTGTGGGTGAGTGTGAGACTGTGGGTGAGTGTGAGACTGTGGGTGAGTGTGAGACTGTGGGTGAGTGTGAGACTGTGGGTGAGTGTGAGACTGTGGGTGAGTGTGAGACTGTGGGTGAGTGTGAGACTGTGGGTGGGTGTGTGAGACTGTGGGTGAGTGTGAGACTGTGGGTGAGTGTGAGACTGTGGGTGAGTGTGAGACTGTGGTGTGAGTGTGAGACTGTGGGTGAGTGTGAGACTGTGGGTGAGTGTGAGACTGTGAGTGGGTGTGAGACTGTGGGTGAGTGTGAGACTGTGGGTGAGTGTGAGACTGTGGGTGGGTGAGTGTGAGACTGTGGGTGAGTGTGAGACTGTGGGTGGGTGTGAGACTGTGGGTGAGTGTGAGACTGTGGGTGGGTGTGAGACTGTGGGTGAGTGTGAGACTGTGGGTGAGTGTGAGACTGTGGGTGAGTGTGAGACTGTGGGTGAGTGTGAGACTGTGGGTGAGTGTGAGACTGTGGGTGGGTGTGAGACTGTGGGTGAGGTGTGAGACTGTGGGTGAGTGTGAGACTGTGGGTGAGTGTGAGACTGTGGGTGGAGTGTGAGACTGTGTGTGGTGTGAGACTGTGGGTGAGTGTGAGACTGTGGGTGAGTTGAGACTGTGGTGAGTGTGAGACTGTGGTGAGTGTGAGACTGTGGTGGAGTGTGAGACTGTGGTGAGTGTGAGACTGTGGGTGAGTGTGAGACTGTGGGTGAGTGTGAGACTGTGGATGGGTGAGTGTGAGGACTGTGGGTGAGTGTGAGACTGTGGTGAGTGTGAGACTGTGGGTGAGTGTGAGACTGTGGGTGAGTGTGAGACTGTGGGTGAGTGTGAGACTGTGGGTGAGTGTGAGACTGTGGGTGGGTGTGAGACTGTGGTGAGTGTGAGACTGTGGGTGAGTGTGAGACTGTGGGTGAGTGTGAGACTGTGGTGGGTGAGTGTGAGACTGTGGGTGAGTGTGAGACTGTGGGTGGAGTGTGAGACTGTGGGTGAGTGTGAGACTGTGGGTGAGTGTGAGACTGTGGGTGAGTGTGAGACTGTGGGTGAGTGTGAGACTGTGGGTGAGTGTGAGACTGTGGGTGAGTGTGAGACTGTGGGTGAGTGTGAGACTGTGGGTGAGTGTGAGACTGTGGGTGAGTGTGAGACTGTGGGTGAGTGTGAGACTGTGGGTGAGTGTGAGACTGTGGGTGGGTGTGAGACTGTGGGTGAGTGTGAGACTGTGGGTGGGTGTGTGTGAGACTGTGGGTGAGTGTGAGACTGTGGGTGAGTGTGAGACTGTGGGTGAGTGTGAGACTGTGGGTGAGTGTGAGACTGTGGGTGAGTGTGAGACTGTGGGTGAGTGTGAGACTGTGGGTGAGTGTGAGACTGTGGGTGAGTGTGAGACTGTGGGTGAGTGTGAGACTGTGGGTGAGTGTGAGACTGTGGGTGAGTGTGAGACTGTGGGTGAGTGTGAGACTGTGGGTGAGTGTGAGACTGTGGGTGAGTGTGAGACTGTGGGTGGGTGTGAGACTGTGGGTGAGTGTGAGACTGTGGGTGAGTGTCAGACTGTGGGTGAGTGTCAGAATGTGGGTGGGTGAGTGTGAGACGTGGGTGGGTGTTAGCTGTGGGTGAGAGTGAGACTTGTGGTGAGTGGAGACTTGGGTGAGTGTGAGAATGGGTGCAGTGTGAACTGTGGGTGGGTGTGAGACAGTGGGGGGTGTGAGACTTTGGTGAGTGTGAGACTGTGGTGGGTGGAGACTGTAGTGGGTGTGAGACTGTGGTGAGTGTGAGAATGGGTGAGTGTGAGACTGTGGTGAGTGTGAGACTGTGAAGTGGTGTGGATGTGGGTGAGTGTGAGACGTGGGTGGGTGTGAGACTGTGGTTTGAGTAGTGAGACTGTGGTGTGAGTGTGAGACTGTGGGTGGGTGATTGTGACTGTGGTGAGTGTGAGACTGTGGTGATGTTAGACTGTGGTAGTGATGTGAGTGTGAGACTGTGGGTGTGTGTGAGACTGTGGGTGAGTGTGAGACTGTGGGTGGTGTGAGACTGTGGGTGAGTGTGAGACTGTGGGTGGTGAGTGTGAGACTGTGGGTGAGTGTGAGACTGTGGGTGAGTGTGAGACTGTGGGTGAGTGTGAGACTGTGGGTGAGTGTGAGACTGTGGGTGAGTGTGAGACTGTGTTGCAGTGTGAGACTGTGGGTGAGTGTGAGACTGTGGGTGAGTGTGAGACTGTGGGTGGTGAGTGAGAGACTGTGGGTGAGTGTGAGACTGTGGGTGAGTGTGAGACTGTGGGTAGGGTGTGAGACTGTGGGTGAGTGTGAGACTGTGGGTGGGTGTGAGACTGTGGGTGAGTGTGAGACTGTGGGTGAGTGTGAGACTGTGGGTGGGTGTGAGACTGTGGGTGAGTGTGAGACTGTGGGTGAGTGTGAGACTGTGGGTGAGTGTGAGACTGGTGGGTGAGTGTGAGACTGTGGGTGGGTGTGAGACTGTGGGTGAGTGTGAGACTGTGGGTGAGTGTGAGACTGTGGGTGAGTGTGAGACTGGGTGGGTGTGAGAGTGTGGGTGAGTGTGAGACTGGGTGGGTGTGAGACTGTGGGTGAGTGTGAGACTGTGGTTGGTGGGTGTGAGACTGTGGGTCAGTGTGAGACTGTGGGTGGGTGTGAGACTGTAGGTGGGTGTGAGTCTTTGGGTGAGTGTGAGACTGTGGGTGGGTGTGAGACTGTGGGTGGGTGTGAGACTGTGGGTGAGTGTGAGAATGGGTGAGTGTGAGACTGTGGGTGAGTGTGAGACTGTGAGTCGGTGTGAGACTGTGGGTGAGTGTGAGACTGTGGGTGGGTGTGAGACTGTGGGTGAGTGTGAGACTGTGGGTGAGTGTGAGACTGTGGGTGGGTGAGTGTGAGACTGTGGGTGAGTGTGAGACTGTGGGTGAGTGTGAGAGTGGGTGGGTGTGAGACTGTGGGTGAGTGTGAGACTGTGGGTGAGTGTGAGACTGTGGGTGAGTGTGAGACTGTAGGTGAGTGTGAGACTGTGGGTGGGTGTGAGACTGTGGGTGAGTGTGAGACTGTGGGTGGGTGTAAGACTGTGGGTGAGTGTGAGACTGTGGGTGAGTGTGAGACTGTGGGTGGGTGTGAGACTGTGGGTGAGTGTGAGACTGTGGGTGGGTGTGAGACTGTGGGTGAGTGTGAGACTGTGGGTGAGTGTGAGACTGTGGGTGAGTGTGAGACTGTCGGTGAGTGTGAGACTGTGGGTGGGTGAGTGTGAGACTGTGGGTGAGTGTGAGACTGTGGGTGAGTGTGAGACTGTGGGTGGGTGTGAGACTGTGGGTGGGTGAGTGTGAGACTGTGGGTGAGTGTGAGACTGTGGGTGAGTGTGAGACTGTGGGTGAGTGAAACTGTGGGTGGGTGTGAGACTGTGGGTGAGTGTGAGATTGTGGATGGGTGTGAGACTGTGGGTGAGTGTGAGACTGTGGGTGAGTGTGAGACTGCGGGTGGGTGTGAGACTGTGGGTGGGTGTGAGACTGTGGGTGAGTGTGAGACTGTGGGTGAGTGTGAAACTGTGGGTGGGTGTGTGTGAGACTGTGGGTGAGTGTGAGACTGTGGGTGGGTAAGTGTGAGACTGTGGGTGGGTGTGAGACTGTGGGTGAGTGTGAGACTGTGGGTGGGTGAGTGTGAGACTGTGGGTGAGTGTGAGACTGTGGGTGAGTGTGAGACTGTGGGTGAGTGTGAGACTGTGGGTCAGTGTGAGACTGTGGGTGAGTGTGAGACTGTGGGTGAGTGAGAGACTGTGGGTGAGTGTGAGACTGTGGGTGAGTGTGAGACTGTGGGTGAGTGTGAGACTATGGGTAGGTGTGAGACTGTGGGTGAGTGTGAGACTGTGGTTGGGTGTGAGACTGTGGGAGAGTGTGAGACTGTGGGTGAGTGTGAGACTGTGGTTGGGTGTGAGACTGTGGGTGAGTGTGAGACTGTGGGTGAGTGTGAGACTGTGGGTGAGTGTGAGACTGGGTGGGTGAGTGTGAGACTGTGGGTGAGTGTGAGACTGTGGGTGGGTGTGAGACTGTGGGTGAGTGTGAGACTGTGGTTGAGTGTGAGACTGTGGGTGAGTGTGAGACTGGGTGGGTGTGAGACTGTGGGTGAGTGTGAGACTGGGTGGGTGTGAGACTGTGGGTGAGTGTGAGACTGTGGGTGGGTGGGTGTGAGAGTGTGGGTCAGTGTGAGACTGTGGGTGGATGTGAGACTGTAGGTGGGTGTGAGTCTTTGGGTGAGTGTGAGACTGTGGGTGGGTGTGAGACTGTGGGTGGGTGTGAGACTGTGGGTGAGTGTGAGAATGGGTGAGTGTGAGACTGTGGGTGAGTGTGAGACTGTGAGTGGGTGTGAGACTGTGGGTGAGTGTGAGACTGTGGGTGAGTGTGAGACTGTGGGTGAGTGTGAGACTGTGGGTGGGTGAGTGTGAGACTGTGGGTGGGTGAGTGTGAGACTGTGGGTGAGTGTGAGAGTGGGTGAGTGTGAGACTGTGGGTGAGTGTGAGACTGTGGGTGGGTGTGAGACTGTGGGTGAGTGTGAGACTGTAGGTGAGTGTGAGACTGTGGGTGGGTGTGAGACTGTGGGTGAGTGTGAGACTGTGGGTGGGTGTGAGACTGTGGGTGACTGTGAGACTGTGGGTGGGTGTGAGATTGTGGGTGAGTGTGAGACTGTGGGTGGGTGTAAGACTGTGGGTGAGTGTGAGACTGTGGGTGAGTGTGAGACTGTGGGTGAGTGTGAGACTGGGTGAATGTGAGATTGTGCATGAGACTGAGTGTGAGATTGCGAATATGTGTGTAAAATAGTGTGGATCAGGCTGTGTGTGTTCAAGAGTATGTTTGTGCATGTGTCTGTTAGTTTGTGTGTGAATATATGTGTGATGTATGTGGGTTTGTGTGTGTATGGGGGCGTGAGGTGTTTGTGTGTGGGTGTGTTTGTGTGCAGGAGGGTATAAGTTTGTTCATAAGGGTGAGTGTGAGACTGGGTGAGTATGAGACTGTGTGGGTGAGCGTGAGACTGTGGGTAGGGTGTGTGTGTGTGACACTGTGGATGTGAGACTGTGGATATGAGACTGTAGTGAGTGTGAGACTGGGTGACTGTGAGACTGTGTGGGTGAGTGTGTGTGTTTGTGAGACTGTGTGGGTGAGTGTGAGACTGTGGGTGTGAGACTGTGTGGGTGAGTGTGTGTTTGTGAGAATGCATGTCTGAGTGTGAGACTGTGTGGGTGAGTGTGAGACTGTGGGTGTGAGACTGTGTGGGTGAGTGTGAGACTGGGTAAGTGTGAGACTGTGGGTAGGGTGTGTGTGTGACAGTGTGAGTGTGAGATTGTGGGTGGGGGGTGTGTGTGACACTGTGTGTGGGTGTGAGTGTGAGACTGTGTGTGGGTGTGAGTGTGAGACTGTGTGGGTGAGTGTGAGACTGTGGGCGAGTGTGAGACTGTGGGTGGTGTGTGTGTGTGTGTGACACTGGGTGTGAGATTGTGGGTGGGGTGTGTGTGACACTGGGTGTGGAACTGTGAGTGTGAGACTGTGTGTGTGGGTGTGAGTGTGAGACTGTGTGGGTGAGTGTGAGACTGCGGGTGGTGTGTGAGTGTGAGAATGTGTGTGAATGAGACTGTGTATGTGTGTGTTGAGTGTGAGACTGTGTGAGTGAGACACAGAGTGTGAGTGAGACTGTGTGTGTGTGCGTGAGAGAGTGGGGGGTGGGTGAGTGTAACACTGGGTGTGAGACTGTGTGAGTGTGAGACTGGATGAGTGAGTGTGAGATTGTACGTGAGACTATGAGTGTGAGATTGCGAATATGTGTGTAAAATGGTGTGGATCAGGCTGTGTGTGTTCAAGAGTATGTTTGTGCATGTGTCTGTTAGTTTGTGTGTGAATATATGTGTGATGTATGTGGGTTTGTGTGTGTATGGGGGCGTGAGGTGTTTGTGTGCAGGAGGGTATAAGTTTGTTCATATGTGCGAGTATGGTTGTGTGTAGGGCTGAGTGTGTGTAGATTTATATGTGTCAATTTTTTAAATTCATTCTCGGAATGTGGGCGTCGCTGGCAAGGCCAAGCATTTATTGCCCATCCCTAGTTGCCCTCGAGAAGGTGGTGGTGAGCCGCCTTCTTGAACTGCTGCAGTCCGTGTGGTGAAGGTGCTGTTAGGGAGGGAGTTCCAGGATTTTGACCCAGCGACGATGAAGGATCGGCCGGTGATATATTCCCAAGTCAGGATGGTGTGTGACTGGGAGGGGAACTTGGAGGTGGTGGTGTTCCCATGCGCCTGCTGCCCTTGTCTTTCTAGGTGGCGGAGGTCGCGGGTTTGGGAGGTGCTGCCGAAGAAGCCTTGGCGAGTTGCTGCAGTGTATCTTGTAGATGGTACACACTGCAGCCACGGTGCGCCGGTGGTGGAGGGAGTGAATGTTTAAGGTGGTGGATGGGGTGCCAATCAAGCGGGCTGATTTGTCTTGGATGGTGTCGAGCTTCTTGAGTGTTGTTGGAGCTGCAACTCATCCAGGCAAGTGGAGAGTATTCCATCACACTCCTTACTTGTGCCTTGTAGATGGTGGAGAGGCTTTGGGGAGTCAGGAGGTGAGACACTCACCACAGACCTGCTCTAGCAGTCACAGTATTTATGTGGCTGGTCCAGTTTCTAGTCAACGGCGACCCCCAGGATGTTGGTGGTGGGACCAGGGCAGGGACATCATTCTATCCAGGTTGATCCTGCTGAATTGTTCATTGTAGTCGGGCTGATTTAGAATCACAGAATCATAGAATGATACAGCACAGGAGGAGGCCATTCAGCCCATCAGCTCTCCAATTAGCCCCACTCCCTGGCAATTTTCCGATAGCCCAGCAGTTTTTTCCTTTTCAAGTATTTCTCCAATTCCCCTTTTGAAAGTTACTATTGAATCTGCTTCCACCGCCCTTTCAGGCAGCGCGTTCCAGATCACAACAACTTGCTGCGGAAAAAACATCCTCCTCATCTCCCCCCTCTGGTTCTTTTACCTTCAATCCGTGTCCTCTGGTTACTGACCCTTCTGCCACTGGAAACAGTTTCTCCTTATTTACTCGATCAAAACCCTTCAAGATTTTGAAAATCTCTATCAAATTTCCCCTTAACCTTCAATGCTCTAAGGAGAACAATCCCAGCGTCTCCAGTCTTTCTAAAGAAAAACTCGTATCATAAGAACATAAGAATTAGTAGCAGGAGCCCCTCGAGCCTGCTCCGCCATTCAATAAGATCACGGTTGATCATCGACCTCCCCTCCACTTTCCCGCCTGATCCCCATATCCCTTGATTCCCCATCAGTCTAAAAATCTATCGATCTCAGCCTTGAATATACTCAACGACTGAGCCTCCACAGCCCTCTGGGGTAGAGAATTCCAAAGATTCACCACCCTCTGAGTGAAGAAATTCCTCCTCATCTCAGTCCTAAATGGCCGACCCCTTATTCTGAGACTGTGACCCCTGGTTCTAGACTCCCCAGACAGGGGAAACATCCTCCCTGCACCTACCCTGTCAAGCCCTGTAAGAATTTTAGATGTTTTAATGAGATCACCTCTCATTCTTCTAAATTCTAGAGAATATAGTCTCCTCAATCTCTCCTCATACGACACGCCCCCCATCCCAGGAACCAGTCTGGTGAACCTTCGCTGCACTCCCTCTATGGCAAGTATATCCTTCCTTAGGCAAGGAGACCAAAATTGTACACAGTACTCCAGGTGTGGTCTCACCAGGTCCCTATATAATTGCATTAAGACTTCTTTACTCTTATACTCAAATCCTCTTGTAATAAAGGCTGACATACCATTTGCTTTCCTAATTGCTTGCTGTACCTGCATGTTAACTTTCAGTGATTCGTGTACAAGGACACCCAGGTCCCTCTGAACACCAACATTTCCCAATCTCTCACCATTTAAAAAATATTCTGCTTTTCTATTTTTCCTACCAAAGTGGATAACTTCACATTTCTCCGCATTATACTCCATCTGCCATGTTCTTGCCCACTCACTTAGTCTATCTATATCCCTTTGCAGGCTCTTTGTGTTCTCCTCACAGCTTACTTTCCCACCTAGCTTTGTACTGTCAGCAAACTTGGGTACATTACACTCGGTCCCTTCACCTAAGTCATTAATAGAGATTGTAAATAGCTGAGGCCCAAGCACTGATCCTTGCGGCACCCCACTAGCTACAGCCTGCCAACCCGAAAATGACCCGTTTATTCCTACTCTCTGTTTTCTGTCCGTTAACCAATCCTCAATCCATATTACCCCCAATCCCATGAGCCCTAATTTCGTGTCATAACCTCTTGTGTGGCACCTTATCGAATGCCTTCTGAAAATCCAAATACACCACATCCACTGGTTCCCCCTTATCTATTCTGCTAGTTACAACCTCAAAAAACTCTAACAGATTCGTCAAACACGATTTCCCTTTCATAAATCTGCGTTGACTCTGCCTAATCATATTATGATTTTCTAAGTGCCCTGTTACCACGTCCTTAATAACAGATTCTAGCATTTTCCCGACTACTGATGTCAGTATCTTACTGCTGGGATCATTAATACTAAGGGTTCGTTATACTGATGTTATACTGTATATATTTAAATTAAATATTAATTTAAATTGACGATATACTTCCATTAAGTTTTTATACTTTCCATTTATATGATTGAAGTTCAGAGCCCAATTGAAATTGTGGAATCGGATTTGTCTCAGACTCTGGGATTGGCTGCGATTGTCTCACTATTGACCCTTTACCTGCTCAGTGCGTTGAGGGATATTATTAGAATGCTGCGCCTCGTCGCTCTGTATTTCCAGTCCCAGCACACTTTCATTGCTGCTTCTGGCTGGGTATTTCAGTAATTGAATCTCAGGGGCTCCTGACGTACAGAAAACACTTGGTGATTGTCTTGAGCTTTGAGGTGAGTGGATGTTCCTTGCTCATTGCTGTGACTGGCAGAGGCTCCCTGTTATCGGGCAGGTGCGACTGTGCGTTCCCTTGGCGGTGTGCCCACGACTCTTCAGTAAGCATGCACAGACTGTGTGTCAGTGTCAGTGCTGGGAAGTGAAGTCAGGGTTTAAGGCGTACTGTTCGATATTGTGACATGTGGCTGTTTGCGTGAATGTTGCAGAGGATCAGCAAAGGAAATGATCCATGGGTGTCATTGTGAGATGTACCAGCAGGTGCCACTAGTGAGCGTTCCGCCTGTCACACTGGGTGTGCAGAGTGTAACATTCCATTGTAAGTTGCAGCTTAAATGTCTGCCCTGCCCTGGTTGTGCATCAGATGCATTGAGCAAGCTGGATGTTTGTGCAAGGGCGCGCTATAGCCAAGCAGTACATGGGGGGCAGGTCGAAAGACCACGGCTAGTAGCAGCGGTTTTATATCATGTCTCAAAGTGCTTCACATAAAATTAAGTGCAGCGCTCCCTCAGCACCGCCCCTCCGACAGTGCGGCGCTCCCTCAGCACCGCCCCTCCGACAGTGCGGCGCTCCCTCAGTACTGTCCCTCCGACAGTGCGGCGCTCTCTCAGTACTGCCCCTCCGACAGTGCGGCGCTCCCTCAGTACTGCCCCTCCGACAGTGCGGCGCTCCCTCAGTACCGCCCCTCCGACAGTGCGGCGCTCTCTCAGTACTGCCCCTCAGACAGTGCGGCGCTCCCTCAGTATTGCCCCTCCGACAGTGCGGCGCTCCCTCAGTACTGCCCCTCCGACAGTGCGGCGCTCCCTCAGTACTGCCCCTCCGACAGTGCGGCGCTCCCTCAGTACTGCCCCTCCGACAGTGTGGCGCTCCCTCAGTACTGCCCCTCCGACAGTGCGGCGCTCTCTCAGTACCGCCCCTCCGACAGTGCGGCGCTCTCTCAGTACCGCCCCTCCGACAGTGCGGCGCTCCCTCAGTACTGCCCCTCCGACAGTGCGGCGCTCCTTCAGTACTGCCCCTCCGACAGTGCGGCGCTCCCTCAGTACCGCCCATCCGACAGTGCGGCGCTCCCTCAGTACCGCCCCTCTGACAGTGCGCTGCTCCCTCAGTACTGCCCCTCCGACAGTGCGGCTCTCCCTCAGTACTGCCCCTCCGACAGTGCAGCGCTCCCTCAGTACTGCCCCTCCGACAGTGCGGCGCTACCTCAGTACTGCCCCTCCAACAGTGCGGCGCTCCCTCAGTACTGCCGCTCTGACAGTGCGGCGCTCCCTCAGTACTGCCCCTCCGACAGTGCAACGCTCCCTCAGTACTGCCCCTCCGACAGTGCGGCGCTCCCTCAGTACTGCCCCTCCGACAGTGCGGCGCTCCCTCAGTACTGCCCCTCCGACAGTGCGGCGCTCCCTCAGTACTGCCCCTCCGACAGTGCGGCGCTCCCTCAGTGCCGTCCCATCGACAGTGCGGCGCTCCCTCAGTACTGCCCCTCCGACAGTGCGGCGCTCCCTCAGTGCCGTCCCATCGACAGTGCGGCGCTCCCTCAGTGCCGTCCCATCGAATGTGCGGCGCTTCCTCAGTACTGCCCCTCTGACAGTGCGGCGCTCCCTCAGTACTGCCCCGCCGACAGTGCGGCGCTCCCTCAGTTCTGCCCCTCCGACAGTGCGGCGCTCCCTCAGTTCTGCCCCTCTGACAGTGCGGCGCTCCCTCAGTACCGCCCCTCCGACAGTGCGGCGCTCCCTCAGTACTGCCCCTCCGACAGTGCGGCGCTCCCTCAGTGCCGTCCCATCGACAGTGCGGCGCTCCCTCAGTGCCGTCCCATCGACAGTGCGGCGCTCCCTCAGTACTGCCCCTCCGACAGTGCGGCGCTCCCTCAGTGCCGTCCCATCGACAGTGCGGCGCTCCCTCAGCACCGCCCCTCCGACAGTGCGGCGCTCCCTCAGCACCGCCCCTCCGACAGTGCGGCGCTCCCTCAGTACTGTCCCTCCGACAGTGCGGCGCTCTCTCAGTACTGCCCCTCCGACAGTGCGGCGCTCCCTCAGTACTGCCCCTCCGACAGTGCGGCGCTCCCTCAGTACCGCCCCTCCGACAATGCGGCGCTCTCTCAGTACTGCCCCTCAGACAGTGCGGCGCTCCCTCAGTATTGCCCCTCCGACAGTGCGGCGCTCCCTCAGTACTGCCCCTCCGACAGTGCGGCGCTCCCTCAGTACTGCCCCTCCGACAGTGCGGCGCTCCCTCAGTACTGCCCCTCCGACAGTGTGGCGCTCCCTCAGTACTGCCCCTCCGACAGTGCGGCGCTCTCTCAGTACCGCCCCTCCGACAGTGCGGCGCTCTCTCAGTACCGCCCCTCCGACAGTGCGGCGCTCCCTCAGTACTGCCCCTCCGACAGTGCGGCGCTCCTTCAGTACTGCCCCTCCGACAGTGCGGCGCTCCCTCAGTACCGCCCATCCGACAGTGCGGCGCTCCCTCAGTACCGCCCCTCTGACAGTGCGCTGCTCCCTCAGTACTGCCCCTCCGACAGTGCGGCTCTCCCTCAGTACTGCCCCTCCGACAGTGCAGCGCTCCCTCAGTACTGCCCCTCCGACAGTGCGGCGCTACCTCAGTACTGCCCCTCCAACAGTGCGGTGCTCCCTCAGTACTGCCGCTCTGACAGTGCGGCGCTCCCTCAGTACTGCCCCTCCGACAGTGCAACGCTCCCTCAGTACTGCCCCTCCGACAGTGCGGCGCTCCCTCAGTACTGCCCCTCCGACAGTGCGGCGCTCCCTCAGTACTGCCCCTCCGACAGTGCGGCGCTCCCTCAGTACTGCCCCTCCGACAGTGCGGCGCTCCCTCAGTGCCGTCCCATCGACAGTGCGGCGCTCCCTCAGTACTGCCCCTCCGACAGTGCGGCGCTCCCTCAGTGCCGTCCCATCGACAGTGCGGCGCTCCCTCAGTGCCGTCCCATCGAATGTGCGGCGCTTCCTCAGTACTGCCCCTCTGACAGTGCGGCGCTCCCTCAGTACTGCCCCGCCGACAGTGCGGCGCTCCCTCAGTTCTGCCCCTCCGACAGTGCGGCGCTCCCTCAGTTCTGCCCCTCTGACAGTGCGGCGCTCCCTCAGTACCGCCCCTCCGACAGTGCGGCGCTCCCTCAGTACTGCCCCTCCGACAGAGCGGCGCTCCCTCAGTGCCGTCCCATCGACAGTGCGGCGCTCCCTCAGTGCCGTCCCATCGACAGTGCGGCGCTCCCTCAGTACTGCCCCTCCGACAGTGCGGCGCTCCCTCAGTGCCGTCCCATCGACAGTGCGGCGCTCCCTCAGTACTGCCCCTCCGACAGTGCGGCGCTTCCTCAGTGTGTGTGTGTTTCTCTGTGTGTGTTTCTGTGTGTGTGTGTGTTTCTGTGTGTGTGTGTATCCTCGTGGGTCTCACGAGAGGTGTGTAACAGAGAAGGGGGACAGGGCTAACTCAACGAGGGAAGAAAGAGTGAAGCTGAAAGAGCTGGCGTGTGTGTTGAGTGTGGGGCACGTGGCGGATGAAGCGAGTTTGTTAACGGTTAACGGTGCGATTTAAACGCCTGTTCTGGGGGTTTGTTTTGGGCAGGTTTTACTGGGATCTTGCTATGCTGCTGCTGATGGTGGGGAATTTGATCATTCTGCCGGTGGGAATCACATTTTTCAAGGACGAGAACACCCCTCCTTGGATTGTCTTCAACGTTGTCTCGGACACCTTCTTCCTCATCGACCTGGTGCTGAACTTCAGGACGGGCATTGTGGTGGAGGACAACACTGAGATCATCCTGGACCCTCACACCATCAAGATGAAATACCTGAAGAGCTGGTTTCTGGTGGACTTTGTATCTTCCATCCCGGTCGACTACGTCTTCCTCATCGTGGACCTGGAGACGAGGGTGGATTCCGAGGTCTACAAGACAGCCAGGGCGCTACGCATCGTGCGCTTCGCTAAGATCCTCAGCTTGCTGCGTCTCCTGCGCCTGTCCCGTCTCATCCGATACATCCACCAGTGGGAGGAGGTAAGCTTCTGATCCTCGAATCACAGGAGGAGGCCTTTCGGCCCATCGTGCCTGTGCCGGCTCCAGTTAGTCCCACTCTCCCCCCCTGCTCTCTCCCCAGAGCCCTGCGAATTTTCCCTCTTCAAATATTTATCCAATTCCCCTTTTGAAAGTTACTGTTGAATCTGCTTCCACCGCCCTTTCAGGCAGCGCGTTCCAGATCACCACAACTCGCTGCGGAAAAACAATTCTCCTCATCTCCTCCTCTGGTTCCTTCACTAATCACCTTCAATCTGTGTCCTCTGGTTACCGACTCTCCTGCCACCGGAAACACTTTCTCCTTATTTACTCTTATCGAAACCCTTCATGATTTTGAACACCTCTATCAAATCTCCCCTTAACCTTCTCTGCTCTAAGGAGAACAATCCCAGCGTCTCCTGTCTTTCTAAAGAAAAACCCGTATCTTAAGAACATAAGAATTAGGAGCAGGAGTCGGCCATTCGGCCCCTCGAGCCTGCTCCGCCATTCAATAAGATCATGGCTGATCTTCGACCTCAACTCCACTTTCCCGCCCGATCCCCATATCCCTCGATTCCCCGAGAGTCCAAAAATCTATCGATCTCAGCCTTGAATATACACAAAGACTGAGCATCCACAGCCCTCTGGGGCAGAGAATTCCAAAGATTCACCACCCTCTGAGTGAAGAAATTCCTCCTCATCTCAGTCCTAAATGGCCGACCCCTTATCCTGAGATTCTGCCCCCTGGTTACCGACCCTCCTGCCGGTGGAAACAGTTTCTCCTTATTTACTCTATCAAATCCATTCATGATTTTGAACGCCTCAATCAAATCTCCCCTTAGCCTTTTCTGCTCTAAGCAGAACAACCCCATCTTCTCCAGTCTCTCCACGTAACTGAAGTCCCTCATCCCTGGCTTGTTGCTCAGTGTTTTATACAATCATAGAATGATACAACACAGAAGGAGGCCATTCGGCCCATCGCCGGCTCGCTGAAAGAGCTCTCCAATTAGCCCCACTCCTCCCTGCTCTTTACCCACAGCCCTGTAAATGTTTACGAACATACGAACTAGGAGCAGGAGTAGGCCACTCGGCCCCTCGAGCCTGCGCCGCCATTCAATGAGATCGTGGCTGATCCGATTACTTCACATTCCCGCCTACCCCCGATAACCTTTCACCCCCTTGTTTATCAAGAATCTATCTACCTCTGCCTTAAAAATATTCAAAGACTCTGCTTCCACCGCCCTCTGAGGAAGAGAGTTCCAAAGACTCACCACCCTCTGAAAAAATTTCTCCTCATCTCTGTCTTAAATGGGCGACCCCTTATTTTTAAACAGTGACCCCTAGTTCTAGATTCTCCCACAAGAGGAAACATCCTCTCCACATCCACCCTGTCCAGACCCCTCAGGGTCTTATATGTTTCAATCAAGTCACCTCTTACTCTTCTAAACTCCAGCGGATACAAGCCTAGCCTGTCCAACCTTTCCTCATAAGACAACCCGCCCATTCCAGGTATTAGTCTAGTAAACTTTCTCTGAACTGCTTCCAACGCATTTACATCCTTCCTTAAATAAGGAGACCAATACTGTACACAGTACTCCAGATGTGGTCTCACCAATGCCCTGTATAACTGAAGCATAACCTCCCTACTTTTGTATTCAATTCCCCTCGCAATAAACAATAACATTCTATTAGCTTTCCTAATTACTTGCTGTACCTGCATAGTAACCTTTTGCGATTCATACACTAGGACACCCAGATCCCTCTGCATCTCAGAGCTCTGCAATCTCTCACCATTTAGATAATATGCTTCTTTTTTATTCTTCCTGCCAAAATGGACAACTTCACATTTTCCCACATTATACTCCATTTACCAGATCTTTGCCCACTCACTTAACCTATCTATATCCCTTTGTAGCCTCCTTATGTCCTCTTCACAATTTACTTTCCTACCTATCTTTGTGTCATCAGCAAATTTAGCAACCATACCTTCGGTCCCTTCATCCAAGTCATTTATATAAATTGTAAAAAGTTGAGGCCCCAGCACTGATCCTTGTGGCACACCACTCGTTACATCTTGCCAATCAGAAAATGACCCATTTATGCCTACTCTCTGTTTCCTGTTAGCTAGCCAATATTCTATCCATGCCAATATGTTATCCCCTACACCATGAGCTTTTATTTTCCGCAATAACCTTTGATGTGGCACCTTATCAAATGCCTTCTGGAAATCTAAGTACAGTACATCCACCGGTTCCCCTTTATCCACAGCACATGTTACTTCCTCAAAGAACTCCAATAAATTGGTTAAACATGATTTCCCTTGCACAAAACCATGTTGACTCTGCCTGATTACTTTGAACTTTTCAAAGTGCCCTGCTATAACGTCTTTAATAATAGCTTCTAACATCTTCCCTGTGACAGATGTTAAGCTAACTGGCCTGTAGTTTCCTGCTTTCTGTCTCCCTCCCTTTTTGAATAAAGGAGTTACATTCGCTATTTTCCAATCTAATGGAACCTTCCCCGAATCTAGGGAATTTTGGAAAATTAAAACCAACACATCAACTATCTCACTAGCCACTTCTTTTAAGACCCTAGGATGAAGTCCATCAGGACCCGGGGACTTGTCAGCCCGCAACTCCAACAATTTGCTCAGTACCACTTCCCTGGTGATTATAATTTTCTTGAGTTCCTCCCTCCCTTCCATTTCCTGATTTACAGCTATTTCTGGGATGTTACTTGTATCCTCTACAGTGAAGACCGATGCAAAATACCTGTTCAATTCAACTGCCATCTCCTTATTTTCCATTATTAATTCCCCAGACTCACTTTTTATCGGACCAACGCTCACTTTGTTAACTCTTTTCTTTTTTAAATATCTATAGAAACTCTTACTATCTGTTTTTATATTTCTAGCTAGCTTTCTCTTGTACTCTAATTTTTCTCTCCTTATTAATCTTTTAGTCTCATTATTAATCTTTTAGTCATTCTTTGCTGTTTTTTATATTCTGTCAAATCTTCTGACCTGCCACCCATCTTTGTGCAATGATATGCTTTTTCTTTAAGTTTAATACTATCTTTAACTTTTTTAGTTAACCACGGATGGTGGGTCCTCCCCTTGGAATTTTTCTTTCTTGTTGGAATGTATATATTCTGTGTATTTTGAAAAATCCCCTTAAAAGTCTGCCACTGCAACTCTATTGACCTATCCCTTAACCTAATTTGCCCGTTCACTTTAGCTAGCTCTGCTTTCATGCCCTCATAATTGCCCTTATTTAAGTTTAAAATACTAGTCTTGGACCCACTCTTCTCTCTCTCAAACTGAATGTAAAATTCAATCATATTATGATCGCTGCCTTCACTATGAGGTCATTAATTAATCCTATCTCGTTGCACAATACCAGGTCTAGTATAGCCTGCTCTCTGGTTGGCTCCAGAACGTGCTGTTGTAAGAAACTATCCCGAAAACATTCCATGAATTCCTCATCTATGCTACCTTTGCCCATCTGATTTTTCCAGCCTATATGCAGATTAAAATCCCCCATGATTATTGCCGTACCTTTCTGACAAGCTCCCATTATTTCTTCCTTTATACTCCATCCTACCATGTGGTTACTGTTAGGGGGCCTGTACACCACTCCCACAAGTGACTTCTTGCCTTTATTATTTCTCATCTCTACCCAAATCGCTTCTACATCCTGGTTTCCTGAACTTAGGTCATCCCTCTCTATTGTGCTAATACCATCATTAATTAACAGAGCCACCCCTCCACCTTTTCCCACCTTCCTGTCCTTCCTAAATGTCATGTGCCCTTCAATATTCAGGTCCTAATCTATGTCATCCTGCAGCCATGTTTCTGCAATGACTATCAGATCATATTTATTTATTTCTATTTGCGCTATCAGTTCATCTGATTTCTTTCGAATGCTACGTGCATTCAGATGCAGAGCCTTTAGTTTTGTCCTTTTATTATTTTTGTAACCTCTAGTCTTATCTGTTGATTTACTCTTAGATTTGTACTCTCTATCCTGTCATGGTCTGTTTATCATTTCCCATATTAATACCTTTCTCTATTGCCTTGTCTCTAATCTTTGAATTACCACATCTTCCCAAATTTGATCCCATGCCCCCAATATTTAGTTTAAAGCCCTCTCTACCGCCCTAGTTATACGACTCGCCAGAACACTGGTCCCAGCATGCTTCAGGTGAAGACCGTCCCAACGATACAGATCCCACTTTCCCCAGTACTGGTACCAGTGCCCCAGGAATTGAAACCCATTTCTCCCACACCAGTCTTTGAGCCACGCATTCATCTCTCTCATTTTATTTACCCTATGCCAATTTGCTCGTGGCTCAGGTAATAATGCAGACATTATTACCCTTGAGGTTCTGCTTTTTAATTTAGCCCCGAGCTGCTCATACTCTCTCAGCAGAACCTCTTTCCTAGTTCTACCTATGTCGTTGGTACCTACATGGACCACGACCACTGGCTCCTCCCCCTCCCACTGCAAGTTCCTCTCCAGCCCAGAGCAGATGTCCCAAACCCTTGCACCGGGGCAGGCAACACAGCCGTCTGGACACTCGCTCTTGGCCGCAGAGAACTGTATCTATCTCCCTGACTATGCAGTCCCCAATTACCACTACATTCCTATTAACTCCCCCCGCTTGAATGGCTTCCTGTACCTCGGTGCCATGGTCAGTTTGCTCATCCACCCTGCAGCCACCGCTTTCATCCATACAGGCCACAAGAACCACAAACCTGTTGGACAATTGCAAAGGCTGAGGCTCCTCCACCTCCTGGGTCCCCATACCAGTCACATCCTCCTGTCCCTGACCACTGACCAAATCAGAAGACCCTTTCCTAAGGGGTGTGACTGCCTCCTGGAATAAAGTGTCCAGGTAACTTTCCCCCTCCCTGATGCATCGCAGTGTCCGCAGCTCGGCCTCCAGCTCATCAACTCTGAGCCGAAGCTCCTCAAGCCGCAGACACTTACCGCAGACGTGTTCGTCCTGGATCACACTGGCGTCCAGGAGCTCCCACATACTGCGGTCGCAACACATCACCTGCCCTGCCATCTTTATTGAGTCTTAATTAATTTATTACCCTACTACACCTAATAAGATTTATTACTGCTAGTAAACTAGTACTAATGAAACCTTACAATTACTAATACATTTCCTGGGCTTTAAAAGATAAGGGAAGTGAGCAAAATACTCACCAACCAATCAGTTACCCTTTTCCCTGTGATGTCACCTTTTATTTTTCACCAAATGTGGTTTGGGGGGTTGTCACAGAGCCGAACTCCCGCTGGTTCTCTGTCTCCTCTTGTGCAGCTTTTTAACTCCTGCTCTCCTGGAAGCTGACAAAGATAGAAAAAGAAAGGAACACCTCCCTCCCCGAACTCCCTCACTCACCAAACTCGCAGCTTTACACTCTGTTCCGAGCTGCACTCCGTGACAAACTGCACTCCCCTTGAACTGTTTAAACCCACACCAGCGTCGACCGACCACCTTTGATTCTATGTTGGAAAGTAGCAAACCCCAGGTGAATGACTCTGTTTTGAGAGGCTCCCCCATTGGCTGATTGTGTTGGCACTCTGTTCTGTTGGTTAGATTTTCCACATGACCTACGACCTGGCCAGTGCAGTGGTGCGAATCGTGAACCTGATCGGGATGATGCTCTTGCTGTGTCACTGGGATGGATGCCTCCAGTTCCTCGTCCCGATGCTCCAAGATTTCCCCGAAGACTGCTGGGTCTCCATCAACCACATGGTGGTAAGCAACGCAGGCCGGGGCACGACTGGACCGAGCCCTGAGAGGTGGGCGGAGGGGGCTGGGGGGAGACAAGGAGCGGGGGTCTCGGCGTGGAAAGGACGGGGGAATGGGAGGAGTGAGAGACTGGGGGATGGGAGGAGTGAGGGACTGGGGGATGGGAGGAGTGAGGGACTGGGGGATGGGAGGAGTGAGGGACTGGGGGATGGGAGGAGTGAGAGACTGGGGGATGGGAGGAGTGAGGGGGATGGGAGGAGTGAGAGACTGGGGGATGGGAGGAGTGAGAGACTCGGGGATGGGAGGAGTGAGAGACTGGGGGATGGGAGGAGTGAGTGACTGGGGGATGGGAGGAGTGAGGGGGGATGGGAGGAGTGAGAGACTGGGGGATGGGAGGAGTGAGGGGGGATGGGAGGAGTGAGGGACGGGGGATGGGAGGAGTGAGGGACTGGGGATGGGGGGAGTGAGAGACTGGGGGATGGGAGGAGTGAGGGAGGATGGGAGGAGTGAGGGACTGGGGGATGGGGGGAGTGAGGGACTGGGGGATGGGGGAGTGAGAGACTGGGGGATGGGAGGAGTGAGGGACTGGGGGATGGGAGGAGTGAGAGACTGGGCGATGGGAGGAGTGAGGGACTGGGCGATGGGAGGAGTGAGAGACTGGGGGATGGGAGGAGTGAGGGACTGGGGGACGGGAGGAGTGAGGGGGGATGGGAGGCGTGAGAGACTGGGGGATGGGAGGAGTGAGAGACTGGGCGATGGGAGGAGTGAGGGACTGGGGGATGGGAGGAGTGAGAGACTGGGCGATGGGAGGAGTGAGAGACTGGGCGATGGGAGGAGTGAGGGACTGGGGGGTGGGTGGAGTGGGGGATGGGGGAGTGAGGGGGATGGGAGGAGTGAGAGACTGGGGGATGGGAGGAGTGAGGGACTGGGGGATGGAGGAGTGAGGGACTGGGGGATGGGAGGAGTGAGGGACTGGGGGATGGGAGGAGTGAGAGACTGGGGGATGGGAGGAGTGAGAGACTGGGGGATGGGAGGAGTGAGGGACTGGGGGATGGGAGGAGTGAGGGACTGGGGGATGGGAGGAGTGAGGGACTGGGGGATGGGAGGAGTGAGGGGGGATGGGAGGAGTGAGGGACTGGGGGATGGGATGAGTGAGGGACTGGGGGATGGGAGGAGTGAGAGACTGGGGGATGGGAGGAGTGAGGGGGGATGGGAGGAGTGAGGGACTGGGGGATGGGAGGACTGAGGGACTGGGGGATGGGAGGAGTGAGGGGGATGGGAGGAGTGAGGGACTGGGGGATGGGAGGAGTGAGGGGGATGGGAGGAGTGAGGGACTGGGGGATGGGAGGAGTGAGGGGGATGGGAGGAGTGAGGGACTGGGGGATGGGAGGAGTGAGGGACTGGGGGATGGGAGGAGTGAGGGGGATGGGAGGAGTGAGGGACTGGGCGATGGGAGGAGTGAGAGACTGGGGGATGGGAGGAGTGAGGGACTGGGGGATGGGAGGAGTGAGGGACTGGGGGATGGGAGGAGTGAGAGACTGGGGGATGGGAGGAGTGAGAGACTGGGGGATGGGAGGAGTGAGAGACTGGGCGATGGGAGGAGTGAGAGACTGGGGGATGGGAGGAGTGAGGGACTGGGCGATGGGAGGAGTGAGGGACTGGGGGATGGGAGGAGTGAGGGACTGGGGGATGGGAGGAGTGAGGGACTGGGCGATGGGAGGAGTGAGGGACTGGGGGATGGGAGGAGTGAGAGACTGTGCGATGGGAGGAGTGAGGGGGGATGGGAGGAGTGAGAGACTGGGGGATGGGAGGAGTGAGGGACTGGGGGACGGGAGGAGTGAGAGACTGGGCGATGGGAGGAGTGAGGGACTGGGGATGGGAAGAGTGAGAGACTGGGGGATGGGAGGAGTGAGGGGGGATGGGAGGAGTGAGGGACTGGGGGATGGGAGGACTGAGGGACTGGGGGATGGGAGGAGTGAGGGGGATGGGAGGAGTGAGGGACTGGGGGATGGGAGGAGTGAGGGGGATGGGAGGAGTGAGGGACTGGGGGATGGGAGGAGTGAGGGGGGATGGGAGGAGTGAGGGACTGGGGGATGGGAGGAGTGAGGGACTGGGGGATGGGAGGAGTGAGGGGGATGGGAGGAGTGAGGGACTGGGCGATGGGAGGAGTGAGAGACTGGGGGATGGGAGGAGTGAGGGACTGGGGGATGGGAGGAGTGAGGGACTGGGGGATGGGAGGAGTGAGAGACTGGGGGATGGGAGGAGTGAGAGACTGGGGGATGGGAGGAGTGAGAGACTGGGCGATGGGAGGAGTGAGAGACTGGGGGATGGGAGGAGTGAGGGACTGGGCGATGGGAGGAGTGAGGGACTGGGGGATGGGAGGAGTGAGGGACTGGGGGATGGGAGGAGTGAGGGACTGGGCGATGGGAGGAGTGAGGGACTGGGGGATGGGAGGAGTGAGAGACTGTGCGATGGGAGGAGTGAGGGGGGATGGGAGGAGTGAGAGACTGGGGGATGGGAGGAGTGAGGGACTGGGGGATGGGAGGAGTGAGAGACTGGGCGATGGGAGGAGTGAGGGACTGGGGGATGGGAAGAGTGAGAGACTGGGGGATGGGAGGAGTGAGGGGGGATGGGAGGAGTGAGGGACTGGGGGATGGGAGGAGTGAGAGACTGGGGGATGGGAGGAGTGAGGGGGGATGGGAGGAGTGAGGGGGATGGGAGGAGTGAGAGACTGGTGGATGGGAGGAGTGAGGGACTGGGGGATGGGAGGAGTGAGGGGGGATGGGAGGAGTGAGGGACTGGGGGATAGAGGAGTGAGGGACTGGGGGATGGGAGGAGTGAGGGACTGGGGGATGGGAGGAGTGAGGGACTGGGGGATGGGAGGAGTGAGGGACTGGGGATGGGAGGAGTGAGAGACTGGGGGATGGGAGGAGTGAGGGGGATGGGAGGAGTGAGAGACTGGGGGATGGGAGGAGTGAGGGGGGATTGGAGGAGTGAGGGACTGGGGGATGGGAGGAGTGAGGGGGATGGGAGGAGTGAGGGACTGGGGGATGGGAGGAGTGAGGGGGATGGGAGGAGTGAGGGACTGGGGGATGGGAGGAGTGAGGGACTGGGGGATGGGAGGAGTGAGGGGGATGGGAGGAGTGAGTGACTGGGAGATGGGAGGAGTGAGGGGGATGGGAGGAGTGAGGGACTGGGGGATGGGAGGAGTGAGGGGGATGGGAGGAGTGAGGGACTGGGGGATGGGAGGAGTGAGGGGGATGGGAGGAGTGAGGGACTGGGGGATGGGAGGAGTGAGGGACTGGGGGATGGGAGGAGTGAGGGGGATGGGAGGAGTGAGAGAGTGGGGGATGGGAGGAGTGAGGGACTGGGCGATGGGAGGAGTGACGGACTGGGCGATGGGAGGAGTGAGGGACTGGGGGATGGGAGGAGTGAGGGACTGGGGGATGGGAGGAGTGAGGGGGATGGGAGGAGTGAGAGAGTGGGGGATGGGAGGAGTGAGGGACTGGGCGATGGGAGGAGTGAGGGACTGGGCGATGGGAGGAGTGAGGGACTGGGGGATGGGAGGAGTCAGGGACTGGGCGATGGGAGGAGTGAGGGACTGGGGGAGGCAAAAACTGGGTAAAAAGCCAATTTGGTGGTGGGGGGGGGCTGGCGAAATCTGGGATAGTTCCCTCCGGCACCCCCCTTTAGGCGATCGGAACTAGTCCAGGAGATCACTCCAGCCCTGATAGTTCCTCGCAGTTCCTACCCCTCGGTACGAGGTGATCTCGGCCCTGAGCAGAATGATTTGGATGTGTCTCTCTCGCAGAACGATTCCTGGGGGAAGCAGTACTCGCACGCCCTCTTCAAGGCCATGAGCCACATGCTGTGTATCGGCTACGGACAGCAGGCCCCCAAGGGGATGACGGACGTCTGGCTCACAATGCTCAGCATGATCGTGGGAGCCACCTGCTACGCCATGTTCATCGGACACGCCACCGCGCTCATCCAGTCCCTGGACTCGTCCCGGCGCCAGTACCAGGAGAAGGTAAGGCCCGTCCGGTTAACGGCAGAGGGAGCGGGGGAGACTGGCGAGGCATGGCAGGTCTGGGACTGCAGGGGGGGGGGGAGACGGAAAGAGGGAAGGAGAGAGAGAGAAAGAAGAAAGATAGAAAGAGAAAGTCAGTGAGAGAGAAGGAGAGAAAGATAGAGAGAAAGAGAGAAAGAGAGAGAGAAAGAAAGAGAGAGAGAGAGAAAAAGAAAGAAAAAAGATTTGCGTTTCTCCAGCGCCTTTCACCACCTCAGGGCATCCCAAAGCGTTTTACAGCCAATGAAGTACTTTTTTTGAAGTGTAGTCACTGTTGTAATGTGGGAAACGCGGCAGCCAATTTGCGCACAGCAAGCTCCCACAAACAGCAATGTGATAATGACCAGGTCATCTGTTTTAGTGATGTTGGTTGAGGGATAAATATTGGCCCCAGGACACCGGTGAGAACTCGCCCTGCTCAGATGCAGTCACAGGCTGGAGTCACAGGCCTACAGCCACAGGCCCAGAGACACAGGCCCGGAGTCACAGGCCCGGAGTCACAGGCCCGGAGTCACAGGCCCGGAGACACAGGCCCGGAGTCACAGGCCCGGAGTCACAGGCCCGGAGATACAGGCCCGGAGACACAGGCCCGGAGTCACAGGCCCGGAGACACAGGCCCGGAGTCACAGGCCCGGAGACACAGGCCCAGAGACACAGGCCCGGAGTTACAGGCCCGGAGACACAGGCCCGGAGACACAGGCCCGGAGATACAGGCCCGGAGTCACAGGCCCGGAGACACAGGCCCGGAGACACAGGCCCGGAGTCACAGGCCCGGAGTCACAGGCCCGGAGTCACAGGCCCGGAGACACAGGCCCAGAGACACAGGCCCGGAGACACAGGCCCGGAGAAACAGGCCCGGAGTCACAGGCCCGGAGACACAGGCCCGGAGACACAGGCCCGGAGTCACAGGCCCGGAGTCACAGGCCCGGAGACACAGGCCCGGAGACACAGGCCCGGAGACACAGGCCTACAGTCACAGGCCCGGAGACACAGGCCCGGAGTCACAGGCCTACAGTCACAGGCCCGGAGACACAGGCCCGGAGTCACAGGCCCGGAGACACAGGCCTACAGTCACAGGCCCGGAGTCACAGGCCTACAGTCACAGGCCCGGAGTCACAGGCTGGAGTCACAGGTCCGGAGTCACAGGCCCGGAGTCACAGGCCCGGAGATACAGGCCCGGAGTCACAGGCCCGGAGTCACAGGCCCGGAGTCACAGGCCCGGAGACACAGGCCCGGAGTCACAGGCCCGGAGACACAGGCCCGGAGTCACAGGCCTACAGTCACAGGCTGCAGTCACAGGCCCGGAGTCACAGGCCCGGAGACACAGGCCCGGAGACACAGGCCCAGAGACACAGGCCCGGAGTCACAGGCTGCAGTCACAGGCCCGGAGACACAGGCCTAGAGACACAGGCCTACAGTCACAGGCTGCAGTCACAGGCCCGGAGACACAGGCCCGGAGACACAGGCCCGGAGACACAGGCCTACAGTCACAGGCCCGGAGACACAGGCCCGGAGTCACAGGCCTACAGTCACAGGCCCGGAGACACAGGCCTACAGTCACAGGCCCGGAGTCACAGGCTGGAGTCACAGGTCCGGAGTCACAGGCCCGGAGTCACAGGCCCGGAGATACAGGCCCGGAGTCACAGGCCCGGAGTCACAGGCCCGGAGACACAGGCCCGGAGTCACAGGCCCGGAGACACAGGCCCGGAGTCACAGGCCTACAGTCACAGGCTGCAGTCACAGGCCCGGAGTCACAGGCCCGGAGACACAGGCCCGGAGACACAGGCCCAGAGACACAGGCCCGGAGACACAGGCCCAGTGACACAGGCCCGGAGACACAGGCCCGGAGTCACAGGCTGCAGTCACAGGCCCGGAGACACAGGCCTAGAGACACAGGCCTACAGTCACAGGCTGCAGTCACAGGCCTGGAGACACAGGCCCGGAGACACAGGCCCGGAGACACAGGCCCGGAGACACAGGCCCGGAGTCACAGGCCCGGAGTCACAGGCCCGGAGACACAGGCCCGGAGTCACAGGTCCGGAGACACAGGCCCGGAGACACTGGCCCGGAGACACAGACCCGGAGACACAGGTCCGGAGACACAGGCCCGGAGTCACAGGCCCGGAGTCACAGGCTGCAGTCACAGGCCCGGAGTCCCAGGCCCGGAGTCACAGGCCTACAGTCACAGGCTGCAGTCACAGGCCCGGAGACACAGGCCTGGAGACACAGGCCCGGAGTCACAGGCCTACAGTCACAGGCTGCAGTCACAGGCCTACAGTCACAGGCTGCAGTCACAGGCCCGGAGACACAGGCCCAGAGACACAGGCCCGGAGACACAGACCCGGAGACACCGGCCCGGAGTCACAGGCCCGGAGTCACAGGCCCGGAGACACAAGCCCGGAGTCACAGGTCCGGAGACACAGGCCCGGAGACACAGGCCCGGAGACACAGGCCCGGTGACACAGGCCCGGAGACACAGGCCCGGAGTCACAGGCTGCAGTCACAGGCCCGGAGTCACAGGCCTACAGTCACAGGCTGCAGTCACAGGCCCGGAGTCACAGGCCCGGAGTCACAGGCCTACAGTCACAGGCTGCAGTCACAGGCCTGGAGTCATTAGCTGGTGACAGTTCTCAGCTTCTCTCAGCACACACGAGCTTCGGTCGAAGATCATCACTTGCCTTATGGATACAGTGCTGCAAATTTAACGTCCTTTTCAAAAGGAGCGTTTAAATTACAATCAGTGCCAGTGGTGAGAGGATAAATCAGTGGAATAATGACCCAATTATAAACCCTGACTGCTAATATAACTCCACGGGATGGAACCTACACACAGTGAGCAGCGCTGGGGCGAGCGGGAGAGGGAGAGATGAGAGAGAGGGAGAGACGGAGAGGGAGAGAGAAAGAAAGGGGGAGAAAGGGAGGGATAGAGTCAGAGAGAGAGACAAAGGGAGAGGGAGAGTGACCAAGAGCAGGAGAGGGAGATATAAAGAGAGAAGGGGAGAGAGGGAGAGTGAGCGAGGGGGGAGAGAGGGAGAGAGAGAGGGAGAGTGAGCGAGGGGGGAGAGAGGGAGAGAGAGAGGGAGAGTGAGCGAGGGGGGAGAGAGGGAGAGAGAGAGGGAGAGTGAGCGAGGGGGGAGAGAGGGAGAGAGAGAGAGAGGGAGGGAGAGTGAGCGAGGGGGGAGAGCGGGAGAGAGAGAGAGGGGGAGGGAGAGTGAGCGAGGGGGGAGAGAGGGAGAGAGAGAGGGAGGGAGAGAGAGAGAGAGGGAGGGAGAGTGAGCGAGGGGGGAGAGAGGGAGAGAGAGAGGGAGGGAGAGTGAGCGAGGGGGGAGAGAGAGAGAGGGAGGGAGAGTGAGCGAGGGGGGAGAGAGGGAGAGAGAGAGGGAGGGAGAGGGAGCGAGGGGGGGAGAGAGAGAGAGAGAGGGAGGGAGGAAGAGTGACCAAGAGCAGGAGAGAGAGATATAAAGAGAGAAGGAGAGAGAGAGAGAGAGACAGAGGGAGGGAGAGAGAGAGAGAGAGAGAGGGAGGGAGAGAGGGAGAGAGAGAGGGAGGGAGAATGAGCGAGGGGTGAGAGAGAGACAGAGGGAGGGAGGGAGAGTGAGCGAGGGGGGAGAGAGAGACAGAGGGAGGGAGGGAGAGGGGGGGGAGAGGGAGAGAGAGAGGGAGGGAGAGTGAGCAAGAGCAGGAGAGAGAGATATAAAGAGAGAAGGAGAGAGAGAGAGAGAGGCAGAGGGAGGGAGAGAGAGAGAGGGAGGGAGAGAGGGAGGGAGAGTGAGCGAGGGGGTAGAGAGGGAGAGAGAGAGAGAGGGAGGGAGAGTGAGCGAGGGGGGAGAGAGGGAGAGAGGGAGGGAGAGTGAGCGAGGGGGGAGAGAGGGAGAGAGGGAGGGAGGGAGAGTGAGCGAGGGGGGAGAGGGAGAGAGAGAGGGAGGGAGAGTGAGCAAGGGAGGGAGAGTGAGCGAGGGGGGAGAGAGGGCGAGTGAGCGAGGGGGGAGAGAGGGAGAGAGAGAGGGAGGGAGAGTGAGCGAGGGAGGGAGAGTGAGCGAGGGGGAGAGGGAGAGAGAGAGGGAGGGAGAGTGAGTGAGCGAGGGGGAGAGGGAGAGAGAGAGGGAGGGAGAGTGAGCGAGGGAGGGGGAGAGGGAGAGAGAGAGGGAGGGAGAGTGAGCGAGGGAGGGAGAGTGAGCGAGGGGGAGAGGGAGAGAGAGAGGGAGGGAGAGTGAGCAAGGGGGGAGAGAGGGAGAGAGAGAGGGAGACAGACAGACAGAGAGACAGATAGTGAATGATGGCAGCGAGTGTTTCCCGAGAGTGTGGCTGGCAGATGGGTTTGGAGAAGAGAGCAGCTGCCTCTGCCACCCACACACTGGGAGAGTGTGGCTCCCCTGGGACTGTGCAGGGCGGTGCGGAGGAGCGGACTCCAGCCCTAGGCCGGCGTGTTACTGAGTGACGAGTCTTGCCGTTTGTGATTGCAGTACAAGCAAGTGGAGCAGTACATGTCCTTCCACAAACTGCCGTCGGAAATGCGGCAACGAATCCACGAGTACTATGAACACCGTTACCAGGGCAAGATGTTCGATGAGGAGAATATTCTGGGAGAACTCAGCGTGCCCCTGAGAGAGGTGAGTGACCCCAGGAGAGCTTACAGAGGAAGTCCTGGTAAACCCCCGGGACCCTGTCCGTAAATCAGTAAATGCCCGGGACCCTGTCAGTAAATCCCCGGGACCCTGTCAGTAAATCCCCGGGACCCTGTCCGTAAATCCCCGGGACCCTGTCCGTAAATCAGTAAATGCCCGGGACCCTGTCAGTAAATCTCCGGGACCCTGTCAGTAAATCCCCGGGACCCTGTCCGTAAATCCCCGGGACCCTGTCCGTAAATCAGTAAATCCCCGGGACCCTGTCAGTAAATCCCCGGGACCCTGTCCGTAAATCCCCGGGACCCTGTCAGTAAATCCCCGGGACCCTGTCCGTAAATCCCCGGGACCCTGTCCGTAAATCCCCGGGACCCTGTCAGTAAATCAGTAAATCCCCGGGACCCTGTCAGTAAATCCCCAGGACCCTGTCCGTAAATCCCCGGGACCCTGTCCGTAAATCCCCAGGACCCTGTCCGTAAATCCCCGGGACCCTGTCCATAAATCAGTAAATCCCCGGGACCCTGTCCGTAAATCCCCGGGACCCTGTCAGTTTATGATGGTGGAGGGAGTGGGTGTTTATGGTGGTGGAGGGAGTGGGTGTTTATGGTGGTGGAGGGAGTGGGTGTTTATGGTGGAGGGAGTGGGTGTTTATGGTGGTGGAGGGAGTGGGTGTTTATGGTGGAGGGAGTGGGTGTTTATGGTGGTGGAGGGAGTGGGTGTTTATGGTGGTGGAGGGAGTGGGTGTTTATGGTGGTGGAGGGAGTGGGTGTTTAAGGTGGTGGTGGGAGTGGGTGTTTATGGTGGTGGAGGGAGTGGGTGTTTATGGTGGTGGAGGGAGTGGGTGTTTATGGTGGTGGAGGGAGTGGGTGTTTATGGTGGAGGGAGTGGGTGTTTATGGTGGTGGAGGGAGTGGGTGTTTATGGTGGAGGGAGTGGGTGTTTATGGTGGTGGAGGGAGTGGGTGTTTATGGTGGGGAGGGAGTGGGTGTTTATGGTGGTGGAGGGAGTGGGTGTTTATGGTGGTGGAGGGAGTGGGTGTTTATGGTGGAGGGAGTGGGTGTTTATGGTGGAGGGAGTGGGTGTTTAGGGTGGTGGAGGGAGTGGGTGTTTATGGTGGGGGAGGGAGTGGGTGTTTAAGGTGGTGGAGGGAGTGGGTGTTTATGGTGGAGGGAGTGGGTGTTTATGGTGGAGGGAGTGGGTGTTTATGGTGCGGGAAGGAGTGGGTGTTTATGGTGGGGGAGGGATTGGGTGTTTAAGGTGGTGGAGGGAGTGGGTGTTTATGGTGGAGGGAACGGGTGTTTATGGTGGTGGAGGGAGTGGGTGTTTATGGTGGTGGAGGGAGTGGGTGTTTATGGTTTTGGAGGGAGTGGGTGTTTATGGTGGTGGAGGGAGTGCGTGTTTAAGGTGGTGGAGGGAGTGGGTGTTTATGGTGGTGGAGGGAGTGGGTGTTTAAAGTGTGGGAGGGAGTGGGTGTTTATGGTGGTGGAGGGAGTGGGTGTTTATGGTGGAGGGAGTAGGTGTGTATGGTGGTGGAGGGAGTGGGTTTTTATGGTGGAGGGAGTGGGTGTTTATGGTGGTGGAGGGAGTGGGTGTTTATGGTGGAGGGAGTGGGTGTTTATGGTGGTGGAGGGAGTGGGTGTTTATGGTGGTGGAGGGAGTGGGTGTTTATGGTGGTGGAAGGAGTGGGTGTTTATGGAGGTGGTGGGAGTGGGTGTTTATGGTGGTGGAGGGAGTGGGTGTTTATGGGGGAGGGAGTGGGTGTTTATGGTGGGGGAGTGAGTGGGTGTTTGTGGTGGAGGGAGTGGGTGTTTATGGTGGTGGAGGGAGTGGGTGTTTATGGTGATGGAGGGAATGGGTGATTAAGGTGTGGGAGGGAGTGGGTGTTTATGGTGGTGGAGGGAGTGGGTGTTTATGGTGGTGGAGGGAGTGGGTGTTTATGGTGGGGGAGGGAGTGGGTGTTTATGGTGGGGGAGGGAGTGGGTGTTTAAGGTGGTGGAGGGAGTGGGTGTTTATGGTGGAGGGAGTGGGTGTTTATGGTGGGGGAGGGAGTGGGTGTTTATGGTGGTGGAGGGAGTGGGTGTTTATGGTGGTGGAGGGAGGGGTGTTTATGGTGGTGGAGGGAGTGGGTGTTTATGGTGGTGGAGGGAGTGGGTGTTTATGGTGGTGGAGGGAGTGGGTGTTTATGGTGCGGAGGGAGTGGGTGTTTATGGTGGAGGGAGTAGGTGTGTATGGTGGTGGAGGGAGTGGGTTTTTATGGTGGAGGGAGTGGGTGTTAATGGTGGTGGAGGGAGTGGGTGTTTATGGTGGAGGGAGTGGGTGTTTATGGTGGTGGAGGGAGTGGGTGTTTATGGTGGTGGAGGGAGTGGGTGTTTATGGTGGTGGAAGGAGTGGGTGTTTATGGTGGTGGAGGGAGTGGGTGTTTAAGGTGGTGGTGGGAGTGGGTGTTTATGGTGGTGGAGGGAGTGGGTGTTTATGGGGGAGGGAGTGGGTGTTTATGGTGGGGGAGTGAGTGGGTGTTTGTGGTGGAGGGAGTGGGTGTTTATGGTGGTGGAGGGAGTGGGTGTTTATGGTGATGGAGGGAATGGGTGATTAAGGTGTGGGAGGGAGTGGGTGTTTATGGTGGTGGAGGGAGTGGGTGTTTATGGTGGTGGAGGGAGTGGGTGTTTATGGTGGGGGAGGGAGTGGGTGTTTATGGTGGGGGAGGGAGTGGGTGTTTAAGGTGGTGGAGGGAGTGGGTGTTTATGGTGGAGGGAGTGGGTGTTTATGGTGGGGGAGGGAGTGGGTGTTTATGGTGGTGGAGGGAGTGGGTGTTTATGGTGGTGGAGGGAGTGGGTGTTTATGGTGGTGGAGGGAGTGGGTGTTTATAGTGGTGGAGGGAGTGGGTGTTTATGGTGGTGGAGGGAGTGGGTGTTTATGGTGAGGAGGGAGTGGGTGTTTATGGTGGAGGGAGAGGGTGTTTATGGTGCGGGAAGGAGTGGGTGTTTATGGTGGGGGAGGGAGTGGGTGTTTATGGTGGTGGAGGGAGTGGGTGTTTATGGTGGAGGGAGTGGGTGTTTATGGTGGTGGAGGGAGTGGGTGTTTATGGTGGTGGAGGGAGTGGGTGTTTATGGTGGTGGAGGGAGTGGGTGTTTGTGGTGGTGGTGGGAGTGGGTGTTTATGGGGAGGGAGTGGGTGTTTATGGTGGGGGAGGGAGTGGGTGTTTAAGGTGTGGGAGGGAGTGGGTGTTTATGGTGGTGGAGGGAGTGGGTGTTTATGGTGGAGGGAGTAGGTGTGTACGGTGGTGAAGGGAGTGGGTGTTTAAGGTGGTGGAGGGAGTGGGTGTTTATGGTGGTGGAGGGAGTGGGTGTTTAAGGTGTGGGAGGGAGTGGGTGTTTATGGTGGTGGAGGGAGTGGGTGTTTATGGTGCGGAGGGAGTGGGTGTTTAAGGTGGTGGAGGGAGTGGGTGTTTATGGTGGAGGGCGTGGGTATTTATGGTGATGGGGGGAGTGGGTGTTTATGGTGGAGGGAGTGGGTTTTTATAGTGGTGGAGGGAGTTGGTGTTTATAGGGGAGGGAGTGGGTGTTTATGTTGGGGTAGGGAGTGGGTGTTTATGGTGGAGGGAGTGGGTGTTTATGGTGGTGGAGGGAGTGGGTGTTTATGGTGGTGGAGGGAGTGGGTGTTTAAGGTGGAGGGAGTGGGTGTTTATGGTGGGGGAGGGAGTGGGTGTTTATGGTGGTGGAGGGAGTGGGTGTTTAGGGTGGGGGAGGGAGTGGGTGTTTATGGTGGGGGAGGGAATGGGTGTTTATGGTGGGGGAGGGTGTGGGTGTTTATGGTGGTGGAGGGAGTGGGTGTTCATGGTGGGGGAGGGTGTGGGTCTTTATGGTAAAGGGAGTGGGTGCTTAAGGTGGTGGAGGGAGTGGGTGTTTATGGGGGAGGGAGTGGGTGTTTATGGTGGTGGAGGGAGTGGGTGTTTATGGTGGTGGAGGGAGTAGGTGTGTATGGTGGTGGAGGGAGTGGGTGTTTAAGGTGGTGGAGGGAATGGGTGTTTATGGTGGTGGAGGGAGTGGGTGTTTATGGTGGAGCGAGTGGGTGTTTCTGGTGGAGGGAGTGGGTGTTTATGGTGGAGGGAGTGGGTGTTTCTGGTGGAGGGAGTGGGTGTTTATGGGGGAGGGAGTGGGTGTTTATGCTGGGGGAGGGAGTGGGTGTTTATGGTGGAGCGAGTGGGTGTTTCTGGTGGAGGGAGTGGGTGTTTATGGGGGAGGGAGTGGGTGTTTATGCTGGGGGAGGGAGTGGGTGTTTATGGTGGAGCGAGTGGGTGTTTCTGGTGGAGGGAGTGGGTGTTTATGGTGGAGGGAGTGGGTGTTTATGCTGGTGGAGGGAGTGGGTGTTTATGTAGGA
>CM059447.1:48446594-48501594 GCA_030390025.1 Squalus acanthias | reverse complement strand
CACTCCCCTGATCTCTTTCGGTCGATTGGTGATGAGGAGAGATTGGATAGGCTGGGGTTGTCCTCTTTTTTTATTCGATTATGGGATGTGGGCGTCGCTGGCAAGGCCAGCATTTATTGCCCATCCCTAATTGCCCCTTGAGAAGGTGGTGATGAGCCGCCTTCTTGAACCTCTGCAGTCCGTGTGGTGAAGGTGCTCCCACAGTGCTGTTAGGGAGGGAGTTCCAGGATTTTGACCCAGCGACGATGAAGGAACGGCCGATATATATCCAAGTCAGGATGGTGTGTGATTTGGAGGGGAACTTGGAGGTGGTGGTGTTCCCATGCGGCTGCTGCCCTTGTCCTTCTAGGTGGAAGAGGTCGCGGGTTTAGGAGGTGCTGTTGAAGAAGCCTTGGTGAGTTGCTGCAGTGCATCTTGTAGATGGTACACATTGCAGCCACGGTACGCAGTGGAGAGAGTGAATGTTTAAGGTGGTGGATGGGGTGCCGATCAAATGCGCTGCTTTGTCCTGGAATGGGCTGCTTTGTCCTGCTTTGGAACAGAGGAGGCGGAGGGGAGATTTAATTGAGGTGTATAAAATTATGAGGGGCCTCGATAGAGTGGATAGGAAGGACCTATTTCCCTGAGCAGAGAGGTCAATAACCAGGGGGCAGAGATTTAAAGTAATTGGGAGAAGGATTAGAGGGGAGTTGAGGAGAAAGTTTTTCACCCAGAGGGTGGTGGGGGTCTGGAACTCACTGCCTGAAAGGGTGGTAGAGGCAGAGACCCTCATCACATTTAAAAAGTTCTTGGATATACGCTTGAAGTGCCGCAACTTTCAGGGCTACGGACCAAGAGCTGGAAAGTGGGATTAGGCCGGATAGCTCTTTATCGGCCGGCACAGACACGATGGGCCGAATGGCCTCCTTCTGTGCTGTAACTTTCTATGATTCTAAATTTCGTCTTCACATGTTTCAATTTCTCTCCTCTTATTCTCTGGGTTGACTGCCCTTAAAGTAACAGTCCCAACCTATGCCATTTATCACTTTATTCACCCCAGTGAGGTCCCCTTAACCTTCTCTACACAGTGGAGTTGGGATTCAAGGCCCCGCTCGCCATTCTTCCCCTTCACACTTGCGATCAGCCTTGTTGCTCTTCTCTCCGGTCCCTTTAAGGAACATTAGGAACAGGAGGAGGCCCGTTCAGCCCCTCGAGCCTGTTACACAGGAACAGGAGTAGGCCCGTTCAGCCCCTCGAGCCTGTTACACAGGAACAGGAGGAGGCCCGTTCAGCCCCTCGAGCCTGTTACACAGGAACAGGAGTAGGCCCGTTCAGCCCCTCGAGCCTGTTACACAGGAACAGGAGTAGGCCCGTTCAGCCCCTCGAGCCTGTTACACAGGAACAGGAGGAGGCCGTTCAGTCCCTCGAGCCTGTTACACAGGAACAGGAGGAGGCCATTCAGCCCCCTCAAGCCTGTTGCACAGGAACAGGAGGAGGCCGTTCAGCCCCTCGAGCCTGTTACACAGGAACAGGAGGAGGCCGTTCAGCCCCTCGAGCCTGTTACACAGGAACAGGAGGAGGCCCATCCAGCCCCTCGAGCCTGTTACACAGGAACAGGAGGAGGCCCATTCAGCCCCCTCGAGCCTGTTACACAGGAACAGGAGGAGGCCGTTCAGCCACTCGAGCCTATTACACAGGAACAGGAGGAGGCCATTCAGCCCCTCGAGCCTGTTACACAGGAACAGGAGGAGGCCCATTCAGCCCCCTCGAGCCTGTTACACAGGAACAGGAGGAGGCCCATTCAGCCCCCTCGAGCCTGTTACACAGGAACAGGAGGAGGCCCATTCAGCACCTCGAGCCTGTTACACAGGAACAGGAGGAGGCCCATTCAGCCCCTCGAGCCTGTTACACAGGAACAGGAGGAAGCCATTCAGCCCCCTCAAGCCTGTTGCACAGGAACAGGAGGAGGCCGTTCAGCCCCTCGAGCCTGTTACACAGGAACAGGAGGAGGCCCATTCAGCCCCTCAAGCCTATTACACAGGAACAGGAGGAGGCCATTCAGCACCTCGAGCCTGTTACACAGGAACAGGAGGAGGCCCATTCAGGCCCTCGAGCCTGTTACACAGGAACAGGCCCATTCTGCCCCTCGAGCATGTTACACAGGAACAGGAGGAGGCCCATTCATGCCCTCGAGCCTGTTACACAGGAACAGGAGGAGGCCCATTCCGCCCCTCGAGCCTGTTACACAGGAACAGGAGGAGGCCGTTCAGCCCCTCAAGCTCTGATTGATTGATTGCCCAGACTTTGATAGTGATGGGGCTGCCTTCACTCCCAGGTCCCTTCCCTGAGTCTCCGGGAGTTCATTCCAGTCGACTGCAACTGGACATAGAAAGGCTAGCCGAATGGGCAGACAAGTGGCAGATGGAATTTAATACAGAGAAGTGTGAGGTGATGCATTTTGGCAGAAGGAACAGGGAGAGGCAATATACACTTAATGGCACAGTTTTAAAGAGTGTGCAGGGACAGAGGGACCTGGGAGTTAATGTGCATAGGTCCCTGAAGGTGGCAGGACATATTGAGAGAGTGGTTAACAAAGCATATGGGATCTTGGGCTTCATAAATAGAGGTATTGAGTACAAAAGTAGAGAAGTTATGCTGAACCTTTATAAAGCGCTGGTTAGGCCACAACTGGAGTATTGTGTCCAGTTCTGGTCACCACACTTTAGGAAGGATGTGAAGGCCCTTGAGAGGGTGCAGAGGAGATTTCCCAGAATGGTTCCGGGGATGGGGGATCTTAGCTACAAGGACAGGTTGGAGAAGCTGGATTTGTTTTTGTTATAGCAAAGGAGGTTGAGGGGTGATTTGATAGAGGTGTACATGATTATGACGGGTTTGGATAGGCTAGACGGGGAAAGGCTGTTCCCACTAGTTGATGGTACAAGGACTAGGGGACACAGATTTAAGGTTTTGGGCAAGAGATACAGGGGGGACGTGAGGGGAAACTTTTTTACGCAGCGAGTGGTGATGACCTGGAACTCGCTGCCGACGGAAGTGGTGGAAGCGGAGACACTCAATGTTTTCAAGGGGAGGCTGGATAGTCACTTGAGGGAAATAAACTTGCAGGGCTACGGGGATAGAGCGGGGGAATGGGACTGACTGGATCGCTCTACAGAGAGCCGGCACGGACTCGATGGGCCGAATGGCCTCCTTCTGTGCCGTTATGACTCTATGGCCGGGATCTTACCTGAAGAGGCGCGTTGGGGGCAGGACTGCTGCCTTTCGGGTTCTAGTCCCGCCCCCAGCGATGTCCGACGCACAGACACTATATTGCGCCAATTGGCCTTGTTAAGCCCGTCCTGCGGGCTTGCCGACCATCAGATGATGTCAGTTGATGACGCGTCATCTGCCGGTTTTCTTAAAGGGGCCACCACCATTTCATTTTGACAGATGATTTTTTTAAAGTGTTTGACAACATTGAGGTGCTGCAAACACTGACAATCACTGTACAAAGGTGAGCCCTTGCACCCAGGCTCTCCAGTGACTCTCTTCTTAGGCTAGAACAGATGGCAGCTGCAGGTGAGGTTACAGAAGCGATCTGTCACTGGTGAGAGAGGTTCCCCCAAATGAGGCGGGACTACACAAACACTTCAAAACTTGTCACGTACAGAAAAATCTAAACACATTAAAAATGACTTTCCCAACATTTCCTTACCTCTGATACTCACCAGTGTCCCATTGGATCCTTCACACCACTTCTGCAGCTGTCATCTATACACAAACATTACAGTTGACCCACAGCACGCCACACTTACCCTGGCGGGGTTTCCCAACGTCAGGAAGCCCGCAGTAGAAGTGTCAAAATTGGGGAAAAAGCCTCTTAACTGCCTGTTAACAAGCAGTTAAGTGGCTATAATCCTCTTCCCGCCGCTAGGAGTCAGCTCCCTGCGCAAATCGGGGCCCCGACTCCCGGGACGATTGATTGGAGGCGGGTTGGAAGCGAGTTCGGGATCCGCTGCCAATCTTTTTGATTTTGCCAGCAGTCCCAGCCTCCGAACCCGACCCCTGAGCGCCGACAAAAATCGCCCCCCTCTGACTCCGTTCCTTCCGTTCCCTTGTGCTTTCTCTACAGGGAAGAAGAACTCCCTCCTGCTGCGCAAAGGGACGGACGGCTCCAACTCGGGCTCCCTCAATAACCGAGACAACGAGATCATCCAGCAAATCGTCAAGCACGACAGGGACATGGCCCACAGCATCCAGGAGCATGCGATGATGAGTGTGGCCAAAGACATGCATCCCAAGCCGGTCATATGGGCCCCCCTGGTCCACGCCCCCCTCCAGACCGCAGCCGCTACCACCTCTGTTGCCATTGCGCTGACTCACCAGCACAACCTGCCGACCGCCATCTTCTTGCCACCCGCCTCCTTGTCCAGCCTAGAGATTGGCCAGTCCAAGCAGATCAGGTGCTCGCACCCTGTCCTCCAGAGCTCTGTGTCCTCTTCTGCCGGCTCCCCCTCCGCTGTCCAGTCCCAGATGCAGACGCCGGTGGCTGGATCACCTCTGGCTCCGCAGCAGCTGGGGCCGGAGGGCGGGCAGGGCCAGGGCCGCCAGACCGCGGGAGCTCCGCCACCCTCGGGCCAGCGGGCCACGGAGGGAGGCGGGCCGCCACCAAGCGCCGAGGGCCGGCGCCCGAAGGGCAAGGAGCAGCCCGCGCCCCAAACGCAAGCGGAAAAGGGGGCCCAGCCCCAAACCTTGCAGTCGAGGACGGCTTCGCGCTCAACCTCGCTCCTCCAGCAGCCTGGCGGGAGCCGCCTGTCCAGCCCAGCGCAGAGCCCACTGTCCGGCAAGACCTTCCACTACAGTCTGTCCAGGGTGATGGGCTCCCACGGGTCCATCCCAACCCAGCAGGTCTCCTACACCCCCCAGCAGCTGGTGAAACACAAGAGCGCACAAGGACTGCCCACCGGGCAACTGACGCAAGACGCCAGGCTGCTCTCGGCCTCTCAGCCAGCCTTGCCCAACAAGATGACCCAGCCAATCAACCGCAGCCCCACTCAATACGCCAGGAAGTCAGCCGGCAACATCACCCAGCTCTCGTCCTCATCCGTCTCCGGGTTTCTCAGCAAAGCGTCCAGTGGCGTGACGGGCCAGGCCGGGTACGCCCAGAAAATGCCCCCCGGACCTCTGGTTTCCCCTCCAAGGCCGTCAGCTCCCTCTCCCGCCTCCGCCCCGACTCCCTCCGCGCAGCCCTCAGCCTCACTGCCCAAAGATGTGCCTCCAGCCAGGAAAAGCTCAGTGGTCTTTAGCCCAGAATTGGAGACGGACAAGCCCAAACTTCCGTCCAACATGTAGAGACGGGAGGAAGTCCAGAAGCGATGGTGCAAGCTGGCCTCCAATTCCTCGTGCACCTTTCTCGTGGCAGTCGGCTGCTGAAGACCTGGGGGGCCCCACCGAGGCGAGGACACCCTTCGGCCAACCTCCGCCTCTCGTCAACGTGCCATCGATTCAGTTTAGAGTCACGAGGGACTCGGAGCACGACCTCCTCGCCACTCAACCCTGATCAGATCTGTGGGGGGGGGCCCATTCCTCGGAAGGGGCAACGGTAACTCGGGCTTCGATTAAATCAGGTCTCGGCTTGTGAAGGTGGCCCTCTCCTCAACTTGGCGAACAAAAAAGTCTGAAGAAAATGCGCGAGAGGGAGGGAGGGAGAGACGAAAAGCAAGGGAGGGAGCAGGGAGAGGAGGAGGGGAAGGAGGAAGGAATGGAGGGAGAGAATGGAGAGAGAGAATGGAGGGAGGGAGGGAAGGAAGGGAGGGAGGGAGGATAGGAGGAGGGGAGGGAGAGAATGGAGGGAGGAGATAAAGGGAAGGGGCAAGGAGGAGGGGAAGGAGGAAAGAATGGAGGGAGAGAATGGAGAGAGAGAATGGAGGGAGGGGAGGGAGGGAGGGAGGAGAGGAGGAGGGGAGGGAGAGAATGGAGGGAGGAGACAAAGGGAGGTGGCAAGGAGGAGAGAGAATGGAGGGAGGGAAGGAAGGAAGGGAGGGAGGGAGGATAGGAGGAGGGGAGGGAGAGAATGGAGGGAGGAGACAAAGGGAGGGGGCAAGGAGGAGGGGAAGGAGGAAGGAATGGAGGGAGAGAATGGAGAGAGAGAATGGAGGGAGGGAAGGGAGGGAGGGAGGAGGGGAGGGAGAGAATGGAGGGAGGAGACAAAGGGAGGGGGCAAGGAGGAGAGAGAATGGAGGGAGGGAAGGGAGGGAGGGAGGGAGAGAATGGAGGGAGGAGACAAAGGGAGGGGGCAAGGAGGAAGGAATGGAGGGAGAGAATGGAGAGAGAATGGAGGGAGGGAAGGAAGTAAGGGAGGGAGGGAGGAGACACAGGAAGAAAAGGATAAAGGAGTCGTAGGTTGAGACAAAAGAAGGGAGTGAGAGAAAGAAGAAATGAAGGGGGGGGAGGAGGATGAATGTCCCCAAACCTATAGCAGATGTTCGACAAAACAAGACCATTTTTGTTACCAAGACAACATGGTGAGGAGCCATCAGGAGGCCGATCGATCAGGGCTCATGGCCGCCCATCAATGAGCTTCAATAGCCCGCTAGAGCAACTCATCATCCAAATCCAACCAACTCAACAGGCTGGACCCTGGGCGGTGAGGAAGCCAAGCCGACCCTGGACCTCGAACAAACTCCCCAGAGCGCCGAGGACTGGGAAACTGGGACTAACTATCTATGAAATCTTCTGGACGTCTGTGTTTTTAATCTTAAAATGGGATCAAACTTCAGTCCAGCCACAAGCTGAAACATTCCAGGTTCCAAGCTCCGCCATCTCTCTCTCTCTCTCTCTCCAGCCAATCAACAGAAAACAAATCTCAGGATTGTTTCGTTCCAACAGCGGTTCCACCTCTCAGTCGCTTCGAGGCCCTTCGGACGAACCCAACTCTTCGGCCAACGGTGGAGGCGCCACTGGGAGCAGACGCAGGACCCCCCGAGGGGACCTTGACCTCTGGCCTGGTCAAGCTGTCCCGCCCGGACCCGAGTGGCTGCTGCCCAAAAAACACCAGGAGACGGAGGAACAAGCGATGCCCCATCAGCTCATGCGTGAGCCCCTGAGAGATTCCTGCCAGGACATCTCAGAAACAACCACCCCCCCCCCCACCCCCACCCGACAGATCCTTCTGCTTAAGGAGGGGGGGGGGGGGGCAGGGGCGCGATCGGATCTGGGGGAGAAATGGGCAGGAGACGCGGGGTTAACAAATCAAAGCAATTTCACTGTAAAGAGACGGACCAAAGTTTGAAGATGGGGAAAAGAATCTGATGATCCGATGCATCTACTGTATTGCACTAGCTCTCTCTTCCTTCCATCACTCTTTTACATTCTAAAGACTAATTGTGTGTACTGGTGACCCGTTGGACACGGCCAGCAGCATTGGGTGGGGTAAGTCCGATAAAACCCACACCAACACTGAGCTGAAGGTCCCAATAATTCCTGTCATTGTCTGATGTCTTCCTGATGCCTTGAGATTAACAAGGATGGTGCGATCTCCGAACGCACCCTACCCGTCTGTGCGTGCGTGCGTGTGTGTGTCGTACACTGTAGCTGTGTGAGTTTGTTAAGTGACTACATCGTCTCTAGTTAGAACGTAACCCGTGTCTTATGTACGCTTCCAGAGGCGCGTTTCCTTGCTCCCGTTCCCCGTGGCGTGGGACGGGGCTCGGAGTTTATTTGGCCACTCATTCATGTCTTAACCTTTCCCGGACAGTTTCACCCTCTCCCAGCCCCCTGCGGCAGTTAACGCCGGCTCCAGGTGTACTCTCTTAGGATGCAGTGCGTGCCGTCTGGAAAGGGGCAGGCGGAACAGGAGTGGGCTGTGTGGCCAGGGGAGGCGGTGCAAGGCTCAGTGAACAGGAGTGATGGGAGGGAGTTGGCCATTGACAGCAGGTGTACAGCCCGTCTTGCAGCCAGTGTGCGAGGCCTGTGCAGCCGGTTACACGACTCGTGGCGCGGCGCGACTGGGGTGTGGTGACTGTAGGGCGGGGGGGGAGGCTCGCATCGGAATATAAGGGGCAAGAGTGTAAAAGTAACGTATACAAGGTGGAGGGGACTCGACAGGGAACCTAATCTTTAAACAATGCAACCCTCCGCGCACACACACGCACACAGACACACATGCATACATAGAGATGCACACACATGTGCACGCAGACACACACGTACACACGCATGCAAACATACACACATACATGCGTGTGCATTCACACAGACACCTATGCGCACACACACACACGGAAATCACATAGATACATGCATGCACATACAGACACACATGCACATCCACACACACGCTTGCCCACACACAAACACGCACACACGCCTCAGACAGACACGCACATGTGCACATACATAGATACACGTACATTCAAAACACGTTGTGCACATGCTCCCACATGGGCACTGACACACGCATGCCCACACACACACGTGCATACATACAGACACGCACACAAACCCGCGCGAGACATCATCACACGACCAGTTCCCCCCCCCCCCGCCAGATCTTTGTAAATCCCAATAATTGAGTGATGCGTCAATCCGCAGTTACGTTCCGAGATGGAAATTTCCAATGAAAGGGGGCGGTTCTTGATTGGTGGGTGAAGGAGTCTCGAGGTGCATTTGTTTGTGAATGAAACAGCTGGCCAGGCAGGGATAGGACGAGATGCAGGAATCGGGCAGCTGTTTAATATTCAGACAGCGGAATCATATCGTGGCTCGGAGAGCTTAATATAGACTGTTGTAAAATTGAAATATTTAGTCCAGAGTCACGCAGAGCAGACGGTTCCTGGCTTGTTTCCGAATCTTCGCTCATTGCAGCCGAGAGGGGAGTTGGGGGCCAGGGGGTCGTGGTGGAGGGGGAGGGGCTACAGCTTCCTTCAGAGTCCCTGAACTGGGGGTGGGGGGGGGGGGCGGTAAATCAGCCAGAGTTACCACTTCCTGATCACGATCCAGTCCCCCTGCTGCAAAAGGCAAGTCTGTACGTCAACAGAGTGCAGGCGATGCCTTTTGCAGTCGAATATCTTGCCGGCACTCACCTGCCATGGCTCACTTGTGTGAGTGCCCGTGGACCCTGTGCCCCAGCGAGAGTCAGCGCCTTCATGGGGTGGAAAGAAAGAAAGACTTGCATTTATATAGCGCCTTCCACGCCGATGATGTACTTTTTGAAGTACAGTCGCTGTTGTAATGTGGGAAACGCAGCAGCCAATCTGCGCACAGCAAGCTCCCACAAACTGCAATGTGACAATCACCGGATAATTTGTTTTAGTGATGTTGGTTGAGGGATAAATATTGGACTAGGACACCGGGGAGAACTCCCCCTGCTCTTCGAAGTAGTGGCCGTGGGATCTTTTACATCCACCTGAGAGCAGACGGGGCCTCAGTTTAACGTCTCATCCGAAAGACGGCACCTCTGACAGTGCGGCGCTCCCTCAGTACCGCCCCTCCGACAGTGCGGCGCTCCCTCAGTACTGCCCCTCCGACAGTGCGGCGCTCCCTCAGTCCTGCCCCTCCGACAGTGCGGCGCTCCCTCAGTACCGCCCCTCCGACAGTGCGGCGCTCCCTCAGTACTGACCCTCCCACAGTGCGGCGCTCCCTCAGTACTGCCCCTCCGACAGTGCGGCGCTCCCTCAGTACCGCCCCTCCGACAGTGCGGCGCTCCCTCAGTACCGCCCCTCCGACAGTGCGGCGCTCCCTCAGTACCGCCCCTCCGACAGTGCGGCGCTCCCTCAGTACCGCCCCTCCGACAGTGCGGCGCTCCCTCAGTACTGCCCCTCCGACAGTGCGGTGCTCCCTCAGTACCGCCCCTCCGACAGAACGCGCTCCCTCAGTACTGCCCCTCCGACAGTGCGGCGCTCCCTCAGTACTGCCAATCCGACAGTGCGGCGCTCCCTCAGTACTGCCCCTCCGACAGTGCGGCGCTCCCTCAGTACTGCCAATCCGACAGTGCGGCGCTTCCTCAGTACCGACCCTCCAACAGTGCGGCGCTCCCTCAGTACTGCCCCTCCGACAGTGCGGCGCTCCCTCAGTACTGCCAATCCGACAGTGCGGCGCTTCCTCAGTACTGCCAATCCGACAGTGCGGCGCTTCCTCAGTACCGCCCCTCCGACAGTGCGGAGCTCCCTCAGTATTGCCCCTCCGACAGTGCGGTGAATGGAGAATTTAAGCGGGTCTCAGGGACCTCTGCGTTTGGGCGGGGGAAGGGGAGGGGAATCCGGCTGCGGGTGCTGCCCCTTTAAGTACTTCCGAGCTGTGTGCATTGGGGCCCCATTCCTTTAAAACACTCCATGCATTAAAAACTTAGCCGAGAGATAATGGGGCTGGATTTTGCCAATGGGGAGCTTTTGGAGGCGGGACTCCCACTTGTCGGGTCGTTGTCCCGCCTCCATCGACTTGTGACCAACCCACGCTATTTTCCCTTGATTGACCTTGTGAAGCCCGCCCAGCGGGCTCAGCAGGCCAATTAAGGGGAAGCCGGTTACAGAGAACGCCAGTGTATGACGGTTCATCTGTCAAAAATTTTTGACAGATGAATTGTCATCGTTTGACAGCTCTGTGAATCTGTCAAACACGGACATTCTCTGTAGTTTGATGAGGTCTTGACTTCAAGACTCATTAAACCTCTTTCTTTAGCAGAAATTAGATAGTTGTTGCATTGGAGAATGCAGCAGCCACCTGTCATCTCTGCCGGTGAGTTGTGAGACTCTCTGCATCCCCACCGATTGAAGCCTGCAGGAAGAAACAAAGGTAAGTAAACATTTTCTCACACTTTCCACTCACCTCACATACTCACCGCTCCACACTTGCGCCCATCACTTACCTTCACAGCGCACTTTTCCACCCCGCAGACCCCCGCAGACCCACTGCTCGCCTCGGTGACCCTGGTGGGGTTCGCAGCCTTCGGGAAGCCCGCACTTGTGAGGGCAAACTGGGGATAATAAGTGGCACTAATCCCCTTCCCGCCTCCAAGGAGACGGGGCCCGGCGTGGGACGGAGGCAGGTTGGGGGCAGGTTTGCCACCCGCCCCCAAATTCTGCCATTTTCCTGGCAGTCCCGCCTCCTCGGGGCTGAGAAAATCGCCCCCAAAGTGTTGGAGTGTCGGTGATTATCGGAAGCCCCCAGAGCAACAGGGACCTCCCGCTGGTCTGTGAATCTGTCCCCAGCCCTCTCACCGGCCCTTCCCCCGGTTATTTTTATCCCCACGTGTCTCTTACCTGCCGGCCTGCTCCATGTTTCCAGAACAAATAACCCGGGGCGGTGTCTCGCTGGGGGAGTGTGCGCGGGTGCAGTGCGCCACCCAAGGTTGTTCCTTGACCCATGCACCCACCCACCCACCCTGCACGCGCCCAGCAAATCACCTTCCTTCACTCTGGGTTCTGCAATTGTGCCGGGATCAGGCTCCAGAATTCAATCTGTCCGATTAGTGGTGAGATTCAGGAGACCGCAGCAATACGTAGACTGGGCATTTGCACATCACTGCTCTCAAACACGCACCAATTCCCTTCTCCGCTTCTCCGGCGCTCCCGGATCGGTCTGGAGTCCCCAGGAATTAAAGGTTAACCTCCTGTGTTATCAGTTTGTTTGCCAGTTTCCGGGACTCTCGAGTGAGGCCGGTGTTTGTAGTGTCGAGGTAACGCCCTCTCCCCCGCCTCAATGATGTTCTGCATCCCGAGACTCACAGCGCCATTGCATACTCAGTCCTTCAAACCGCTGCGGAATGTGACAAACACCTCCCGGAATACGTCGGCGACTCTGGGGTCGAGCTTGACCCGGTGCGCTAGCGTAACGACAGCCCATCTCACACCACCGCACACAATCAAGACCTACCCCACTTGTGTCCAGCCCACAGCTCGGCTGGGAAGTGGATGCCGCGGGTTACAGTCCCCACCTTGGCTGCCCCGAGTCAGCTGATCTCAGTCGGGGGTGGGGGGGGGGGAAACTGCAGTTGGCCTCAGTGCCCTAGGTTAGGGAGGGGCCGGGGGAAAATCAGCCAGGGTCCCCACTCCTGATCACGATCAAGTGATAACTACTGGAAGGTTTGTGTGTGTGTCTGTGTGCGCGCACGTGTCAGATGTTGCCTGACCTGCTGAGTATTTCCAGCATTTACTGTTTTTATGTCTGTATCTGTGGTATATCTGTGTGTGTGTTTGTGTGTGTATATATAAAAAAAGCGAAATACTGCAGATGCTGGAAATCTGAAATACAAACAGTAAATGCTGGAAACACTCAACAGGTCAGGCAGCATCTGTGGAGAGAGAAACAGAGTTAACGTTTCAGGTCGATGACCTTTCGTCAGAACTGGAAAAAGTTAGAGATGTAACAGGTTTTAAGCAAGTGCAGGGGCAGGGAAAGGGGAGAGGGGAGGAAGGAACAAAAGGGAAGGCCTGTGATAGGGCGGGAGGCAGGAGAGATTAAATGACAAAAGGGATGATGGTGCGAGGCAAAAGGAGATGGTAATGGGACAAGTAAAGGAACAAAAGATGGGTCGAGAGGAGGTGTAAATGGGAGTAGCAGAATCATCAACAGCTGCTGCCCAGAAAAAATAGGGGCTGAGGTTATAGTCTGAAATTGTTGGAACTCGATGTTGAGTCCAGAAGGCTGTAAAGCACCTAATCGAAAGCTGAGGTGCTGTTCCTCGAGCTTACGTTGAGCTTTGTTAGAACAGTGTAATAGGCCGAGAACCATAGGAACAGGAGGAGGCCATTCGGCCCCTCGAGCCTGTTCCACCATTCAGTGAGATCAAGGCCGATCTGCGACCTAACTCCATATCCCCAGCCTTTGCCCCATATCCCTCAATACCTTTGGTTAACAGAAAGCTATCAATCTCAGATTTAAAATTATTAACAATTGAGCCAGCATCAATTGCTGTTTGCGGAAGAGAGTTCTAAACTTCTACCGCCCTCTGTGTGTGGAAGGTCAGAGAGGGAGTGGGGTGGAGACAGGCGACCGCAAGCTCGAGTGTGCATCTATGTGCGGGTGTGTGCAGATATCTGTGTGTGCGAGCATTAGCCCCCATCTCTCCTGAAGGCACTGACTCTCACTGGGGTCCGGGATCCACAGGTCACCCAACACTCGGCCACGGGGGCCATTTGTTATGTGTGAATCCAGACAGTGAGTGCTGATTGTTGTTGAACTTCACAACCAGCCCAACGCTGTCCTCACTCACACCCACCTCCGAGCAGGGAGCAATAGTCATCAGGGGCAATAGTGATCGGGGTGGGGGTGGGGGGGGCAACAGTGCTCAGGAGCCAATAGTGATCAGGGGCAGGAGCCCTGGCTGATTTTAACCTTTCCTAAGAGAGGGCACTGGGTTAACTGCTGCCACGGGCTGAGGTCAGATAGCTCAGCACGGCCTGGGGAGGAAGGGGGGGGGGGGGACGGGCCTGTCTCGGTCCCACTCTCGCCCTTTCCCAACTAAGGGAGTGAGAAGCTCGGTCGTTGCTTCTCGCCCTTGCGACGGGGCCGAGCTCCTGACCTTAGCCGGGCCGTTGAGGGATCGTCCTAGCGCAGGGGCTAAAGCGAGGGAGGGAAACTGCCCTGGAGTGGTGGGCGCCTCTTGCAAACGGTGTAACGGCCCGAGGTCCGGGAGTGGGAAGTCCAGCTGCGTTTGTCACTGAGGGCGGGGGAGAGGGGGGCGAGGACGGTCTGGGTGCAGAATGTGGTCAGTTCCAGCTCCCTCCTTGGCCAAGTGACAGCAGCAGGCTTCGGCCTACCCAGACCAGGCTCTGGTCACCCCAGACACTCTCATTGTCTGTGCAGCCACCAAAGAACATCGTCTCCCCATTCCCTCTGGCACATATTTTTTTAATTTTTAATCTTTCGGTGTACATAGCTTGTAGGTTTCATACTGCAGAATAGTTTTTTATTTCACGTGTTGTACATAAACAATTCAGAAATGAAAAGAGAAGTCTTTGTAACTGCAAATCATGTAAATAAACACAAAAAACAGTTTCCGACTCAGTTATTCTTTCTGCTACAGATCGCTCGATTGTAATGTAGAAAATCTCCTCACATAATCCCAATGGACCCAAACCCCTTCCCATTCACTCCCACTGTACACAATCCCGATGGACCCAAACCCCTTCCCATTCACTCCCACTGTACACAATCCCGATGGACCCAAACCCCTTCCCATTCACTCCCACTGTACACAATCCCGATGGACCCAAACCCCTTCCCATTCACTCCCATTGTACACAATCCCAATGGACCCAAACCCCTTCCCATTCACTCCCACTGTACACAATCCCAATGGACCCAAACCCCTTCCAATTCACTCCCACTGTACACAATCCCAGTGGACCCAAACCCCTTCCCATTCACTCCCATTGTAGAGAATCCCAATGGACCCAAACCCCTTCCCATTCACTCCCACTGTACACAATCCCAGTGGACCCAAACCCCTTCCCATTCACTCCCACTGTACACAATCCCAATGGACCCAAACCCCTTCCCATTCACTCCCATTGTAGAGAATCCCAATGGACCCAAACCCCTTCCCATTCACTCCCACTGTACACAATCCCAATGGACCCAAACCCCTTCCCATTCACTCCCACTGTACACAATCCCAATGGACCAAACCCCTTCCCATTCACTCCCACTGTACACAATCCCAATGGACCCAAACCCCTTCCCATTCACTCCCACTGTACACAATCCCAATGGACCCAAACCCCTTCCCATTCACTCCCACTGTACATAATCCCAATGGACCAAACCCCTTCCCATTCACCCCCACTGTACACAATCCCGATGGACCAAACCCCTTCCCATTCACTCCCACTGTGCACAATCCCGATGGACCCAAACCCCTTCCCATTCACTCCCACTGCACACAATCCCGATGGACCCAAACCCCTTCCCATTCACTCCCACTGCACACAATCCCGATGGACCCAAACCCCTTCCCATTCACTCCCACTGCACACAATCCCGATGGACCCAAACCCCTTCCCATTCACTCCCACTGCACACAATCCCAATGGACCCAAACCCTTTCCCATTCACTCCCACTGCACACAATCCCAATGGACCCAAACCCCTTCCCATTCACTCCCACTGCACACAATCCCAATGGACCCAAACCCCTTCCCATTCACTCCCACTGCACACAATCCCAATGGACCCAAACCCCTTCCCATTCACTCCCACTGCACACAATCCCAATGGACCCAAACCCCTTCCCATTCACTCCCACTGCACACAATCCCAATGGACCCAAACCCCTTCCCATTCACTCCCACTGTACACAATCCCAATGGACCCAAACCCCTTCCCATTCACTCCCACTGTACACAATCCCAATGGACCCAAACCCCTTCCCATTCACTCCCACTGTACACAATCCCAATGGACCCAAACCCCTTCCCATTCACTCCCACTGTACACAATCCCAATGGACCAAACCCCTTCCCATTCACTCCCACTGTACACAATCCCAATGGACCCAAACCCCTTCCCATTCACTCCCACTGTACATAATCCCAATGGACCAAACCCCTTCCCATTCACTCCCACTGTACAGAATCCCAATGGACCCAAACCCCTTCCCATTCACTCCCATTGTACAGAATCCCAATGGCCCAAACCCCTTCCCATTCACTCCCACTGTACACAATCCCAATGGACCCAAACCCCTTCCCATTCACTCCCACTGTACACCATCCCAATGGACCCAAACCCCTTCCCATTCACTCCCATTGTACACAATCCCAATGGACCCAAACCCCTTCCCATTCACTCCCATTGTACACAATCCCAATGGACCCAAACCTCTTCCCATTCACTCCCACTGTAACAGTCCCAATGGACCCAAACCCCTTCCCATTCACTCCCACTGTACACAATCCCAATGGACACAAACCCCTTCCCATTCACTCCCACTGTACACAATCCCAATGGACACAAACCCCTTCCCATTCACTCCCATTGTACACAATCCCAATGGACACAAACCCCTTCCCATTCACTCCCATTGTACACAATCCCAATGGACCAAACCCCTCCCCATTTAGTCCCATTTTACACAATCCCAATGGACCCAAACCTCTTCCCATTCACTCCCACTGTACACAATCCCAATGGACCCAAACCCCTTCCCATTCACTCCCATTGTACACAATCCTAATGGACCCAAACCCCTTCCCATTCACTCCCATTGTACACAATCCCAATGGACCCAAACCCCTTCCCATTCACTCCCATTGTACACAATCCCAATGGACCCAAACCTCTTCCCATTCACTCCCACTGTAACAGTCCCAATGGACCCAAACCCCTTCCCATTCACTCCCACTGTACACAATCCCAATGGACACAAACCCCTTCCCATTCACTCCCACTGTACACAATCCCAATGGACACAAACCCCTTCCCATTCACTCCCATTGTACACAATCCCAATGGACACAAACCCCTTCCCATTCACTCCCATTGTACACAATCCCAATGGACCAAACCCCTCCCCATTTAGTCCCATTTTACACAATCCCAATGGACCCAAACCTCTTCCCATTCACTCCCACTGTACACAATCCCAATGGACCCAAACCCCTTCCCATTCACTCCCATTGTACACAATCCCAATGGACCAAACCCCTCCCCATTCACTCCCATTTTACACAATCCCAATGGACCCAACCCCTTCCCATTCACTCCCACTGTACACATTCCCAGTGGAACAAATCCCTTCCCATTCACTCCCATTGTACACAATCCCAATGGAACCAAACCCTTTCCCATTCACTCCCATTGTACACAATCCCAATGGACCCAAACCCCTTCCCATTCACTCCCACTGTACACATTCCCAGTGGAACAAATCCCTTCCCATTCACTCCCATTGTACACAATCCCAATGGAACCAAACCCTTTCCCATTCACTCCCATTGTACACAATCCCAATGGACCCAAACCCCTTCCCATTCACTCCCATTGTATCGAATCCCAATGGACCCAAACCCCTTCCCATTCACTCCCATTGTACAGAATCCCAATGGACCAAACCCCTTCCCATTCCCTCCCATTGTACACAATCCCAGAGTGGGGCTGTTAAGAGACACTGGACAGCGATCAGGAGCAGGAACCCTGGCTGATTTCCTCTCTCTCTAATCCAGGGGTCACTGGGCAGTGATCAGGAGCAGGAACCCTGGCTGATTTCCCCTCTCTCTAACCCAGGGGTCACTGGGCGCTCATCGGGGCATCACCTCTGACCCCCGCGACCCTGAGACCCCAACACGGAGCCTGGCGAAAGGGTCCGCCAATCGGAGTGTCGTCTCATAGCTACGACCCTGACCACCTGCATTCCCTTCAAACGCGACTCCGCACTCGGACTGAGGGGATCACCTGGCCGGCCTTCCACCCTCCGTAGCCATCATCTCATCTGAAACTCTGCTGCCCCCGTGTCAGCATGGTTTTATGAAGGTGAAATCATGCTTGACAAATTTGCTCGAATTCTTTGAGGACGTAACAAACAAGGTGGATAAAGGGGAATCAGTGGATGTGGTGTATTTGGACTTCCAAAAGGCATTTGATAAGGTGCCACACAAAAGATTACTGCACAAGATAAAAAATCACGGGATTGGGGGTAATATACTGGCATGGGTGGAAGATTGGCTATCTAACAGAAAACAGAGAGTTGGGATAAATGGTTCATTCTCGGGTTGGCAATCAGTAACTAGTGCTGTTCCGCAGGGGTCAGTGCTGGGACCCCAACTCGTTACAATCTATATTAACGATTTGGAGGAGGGGACCAAGTGCAACGTATTCAAGTTTGCAGGCAATACAAAGATGGGAGGAAAAGCAGTGAGTGAGGAGGACATAAAAAACCTGCAAAAGGACATAGACAGGCTAAGTGAGTGGGCGGAAATTTGGCAGATGGAATATAATGTTGGAAAGTGTGAGGTTATGCACTTTGGCAGAAAAAATCAAAGAGCAAGTTATTATCTAAATGGAAAGAAACTGCAAAGTGCTACAGTATAAAGGGATCTGGGGGTCCTGGTGCATGAAACACAGAAGGTTAGTATGCAGGTACAGCAGGTGATCAGGAAGGCCAATGGAATCTTGGCTTTTATTGCAAGGGGGATGGAGTATAAAAGCAGGGAAGTCTTGCTTCAGCTATACAGGGTACTGGTGAGGCCACACCTGGAATACTGCGTACAGTTTTGGTTTCCATATTTAAGAAAAGATATACTTGCTCTAGAGGCAGTTCAGAGAAGGTTCACTCGGTTGATTCCGGAGATGAGGGGGTTGACTTATGAGGAAAGGTTGAGCAGGTTGGGCCTCTACTCATTGGAATACAGAAGAATGAGAGGCGATCTTATCGAAACATATAAGATTGTGAGAGGGCTTGATCGGGTGGATGCGGGGAGGATGTTTCCACTGATGGGTGAGACTAGAACTAGGGGGCATAATCTTAGAATAAGGGGCTGCCGTTTCAAAACTGAGATGAGGAGAAACTTCTTCACTCAGAGGGCAGTAAATCTATGGAATTTGCTACCTCAGAGAGCTGTGGAAGCTGCGACATTAAATAAATTTAAAATGGAGATAGACAGTTTCCTAGCTGATAAGGGAATGAAGGGTTATGGGGAGCGGGCAGGGAAGTGGACGTGAGTCTAGGTTCGGATCAGCCATGATCCTATTGAATGGCGGAGCAGGCCCGAGGGGCCGTAAGGCCGACTCCTGCTCCTACTTCTTATGTTCTTATGTTCTAACTCGCACCAACTCCCGTTCGCCCATCACCCCCTGTGCTCGCTGATCTACATTGGCTCCCGGTCCAGCAACGCCTCGATTTCAAAATTCTCATCCTTGTTTTCAAATCCCCTCCATGGCCTCCTCGTCCCGCCCCCACCTCTCTATCTCTGTAACCTCCTCCAGCCCCATGACCCTCCCAGATCTCTGCGCTCCTCCAATTCTGGCCTCTTGCGCATCCCCCGATTTCCATCGCTCCACCATTGGTGGCCGTGCCTTCAGCTGCCTGGGCCCCGAGCTCTGGAATTCCCTCCCTAAACCTCTCCGCCTCTCTCTCCTCCTTTTAAGACGCTCCTTAAAACCGACCTCTTTGACCAAGCTTTTGGTCACCTGTCCCTAATATCTCCTTATGTGGCTCGATGTCAAATTTTGATGGATAATCGCTCCTGTGAAGCACCTTGGGACGTTTTACTATGTTAAAGGCGCCGTATCAATACAAGTTGCTGTTGCCAGGGAATGAACCTCGAGCTGCAGCCCCTCAGAGACCTGGCGGGGGTTGAGCGGGGGGGGGGGGGGGTCAAGCTATGGGTTCAGGGGTCAATCGAGAGGTGCCGGAACGACAGGAGCGAAGGCTCTCTGTGCCTGACCTTGTAGAGAAGGCGGTTGCCATGGAGATTGCCTGGCCCGTGAGGCTGCCTCTCCTGCTGTACGCCAAGTCTGGAGCTGCTCATTCCACAGACTGGCTCTGCCGGAATTAACCCCTTCCAGTCCGATGTTCCCTGAACCACAGACAGGTTCTCCCGCCCGTGGTCTCGGGGCGAACAGAGGGGGGGGGTGGGGGGGAACGGGCGGTGGGTAAAGGGGTCGATTCATTCCGAAAGACATTCGAACCTCGGGGCAGGGGGATGCCGCACTCCCAGATGTGGGTCAGCACTGATGGAGCAGGAGAGCACCGCCCGGTGAGGTACTGAGCCTCACAGAGTTTGTCTGTAGCCCCTGAGCCCAGATACATGTGCTGATAAGCTGTTCTCAAACAGGGGAACTACCCGGCACACACACATGTAGACAGATGTGTCTCAACCGATCGATGGCACCTCCGACAGTGCGGCGCTCCCTCATTACCGCCCCTCCGACAGTGCGGCACTCCCTCAGTACCGCCCCTCCGACAGTGCGGCGCTCCCTCAGTACCGCCCCTCCGACAGTGCGGCGCTCCCTCAGTACTGCCCCTCCGACAGTGCGGCGCTCCCTCAGCACTGCCCCTCCGACAGTGCGGCGCTCCCTCAGTACCGCCCCTCCGACAGTGCGGCGCTCCCTCAGTACCGCCCCTCCGACAGTGCGGCACTCCCTCAGTACCGCCCCTCCGACAGTGCGGCGCTCCCTCAGTACTGCCCCTCCGACAGTGCGGCACTCCCTCAGTACCGCTCCTCCGACAGTGCGGCGCTCCCTCAGTACTGCCCCTCCAACAGTGCGGCGCTCCCTCAGTACCGCCCCTCCCACAGTGCGGCACTCCCTCAGTACCGCCCCTCCGACAGTGCGGCGCTCCCTCAGCGCTGCCCCTCCGACAGTACGGCGCTCCCTCAGTACTGCCCCTCCGACAGTGCGGCACTCCCTCAGCACTGCCCCTCCGACAGTGCGGCACTCCCTCAGTACTGCCTCTCCGACAGTGCGGCGCTCCCTCAGTACCGCCCCTCCGACAGTGCGGCGCTCCCTCAGTACTGCCCCTCCGACAGTGCGGCGCTCCCTCAGTACTGCCCCTCCGACAGTGCGGTGCTCCCTCAGTACTGCCCCTCGACAGTGCGGCGCTCCTTCAGTACCGCCCCTCCGACAGTGTGGCGCTCCCTCAGTACCGCCCCTCCGACAGTGCGGTGCTCCCTCAGTACCGCCCCTCCGACAGTGCGGCGCTCCCTCAGTACTGCCTCTCCGACAGTGCGGCGCTCCCTCAGTACCGCCCCTCCGACAGTGCGGCGCTCCCTCAGTACTGCCCCTCCGACAGTGCGGCGCTCCCTCAGTACCGCCCCTCCGACAGTGTGGCGCTCCCTCAGTACCGCCCCTCCGGCGCTCCCTCAGTACCGCCCCTCCGACAGTGCGGCGCTCCCTCAGTACTGCCCCTCCTGGGCTGATTGGCCTCGCGTGTCAGTACTGAATTAAAGGGAATCCTGGCTCTGAGCCCTGTTGACAGAGGACAGGGTTTCAATGTGGGGACAGGCTGCCACCTGGTGTGGAGCTGCGGTACTGCCCCTGCCCCCGGAGCCTGAAATAACTGAATGAATCCTGCTGCCCCCACCGCCTCCCCACAGCCTGCACCATCTCCGCACGGACCCTCCGGATCCACCCACCCCACAGGGGGTCAGAGCGAAGCTCGGGGTCAAATATTTCTTGAAATTCACCACCCCTCCTCCGCTGTCCCAGAACCTCGACAGGAAACAGCAGCAATTGCCAGGGTGACGGTCACGTGCTCTCAGGGCCCTGGGATTCCAGTCTTTCCGATGCTGGGATGGCAGAAATCCGGTGATTAATCCCAGGAGGCCGGGACTGCGATTCACACTCACTTCAACATAACACCAATAATCCGTCCCACTCCCGCCTCTCCTGAAGGTGCTGACTCTCACTGGGGTACGGGTCCCCTCCTCTCCTGAAGGTGCTGACTCTCACTGGGGTACGGGTCCCCTCCTCTCCTGAAGGTGCTGACTCTCACTGGGGTACGGGTCCCCTCCTCTCCTGAAGGTGCTGACTCTCACTGGGGTACGGGTCCCCTCCTCTCCTGAAGGTGCTGACTCTCACTGGGGTACGGGTCCCCTCCTCTCCTGAAGGTGCTGACTCTCACTGGGGTACGGGTCCCCTCCTCTCCTGAAGGTGCTAACTCTCACTGGGGTACGGGACCCCTCCTATCCTGAAGGTGCTGACTCTCACTGGGGTACGGGTACAGGGAGGAGTCACTGGACATGCATCAGGAGCAGCAACAGGGGCCGAATTCCCAAACCCTGTCCCAAAGTCGCCTGGCTGAGGTCGACCAAATGAGCCGGGAGCGCCGATTGAACTTGGAACCTTCCGGAGCTTTGCGGCTCAGCCCCGCCCACAGCACCGCGCCACGGGAGAGGGGAGGGAGTTCGAACTTTCTAACAGAAGGACAACCAACATCAGCAGCAGATGGAAAAGAGATTTTATTCTTGGTGCCGGAGCCCGAGGGGGCACCGGGACGATACCGCAGAGGTCGCCAGGTCGAAGGTCAGCTGCTGACCTCAGGGTACGGGCACCACTCTCATGATGTTGGTGGCGCCCGCACCAGATCGCCAGCCTGTGATCACGATGACGATATCGCCAGACTGAACAAACTCCCGGGTTTTGGCTGCAAGAGTGAAACGGAAAAAGTTACCAAAAAACTCAAGACCCCGGAGCCGCCACACACTCCCCCAGGGCAGGTACAGCACGGGTTAGATACAGAGTAAAGCTCCCTCTACACTGTCCCCATCAAACACTCCCAGGGCAGGTACAGCACGGGTTAGATACAGAGTAAAGCTCCCTCTACACTGTCCCATCAAACACTCCCAGGGCAGGTACAGCACGGGTTAGATACAGAGTAAAGCTCCCTCTACACTGTCCCATCAAACACTCCCAGGGCAGGTACAGCATGGGTTAGATACAGAGTAAAGCTCCCTCTACACTGTCGCATCAAACACTCCCAGGGCAGGTACAGCACAGGTTAGATACAGAGTAAAGCTCCCTCTACACTGTCCCATCAAACACTCCCAGGGCAGGTACAGCACGGGTTAGATACAGAGTAAAGCTCCCTCTACACTGTCCCATCAAACACTCCCAGGGCAGGTACAGCACGGGTTAGATACAGAGTAAAGCTCCCTCTACACTGTCCCATCAAACACTCCCAGGGCAGGTACAGCATGGGTTAGATACAGAGTAAAGCTCCCTCTACACTGTCCCATCAAACACTCCCAGGGCAGGTACAGCACAGGTTAGATACAGAGTAAAGCTCCCTCTACACTGTCCCATCAAACACTCCCAGGGCAGGTACAGCACGGGTTAGATACAGAGTAAAGCTCCCTCTACACCGTCCCCATCAAACACTCCCAGGGCAGGTACAGCACGGGTTAGATACAGAGTAAAGCTCCCTCTACACCGTCCCATCAAACACTCCCAGGGCAGGTACAGCACGGGTTAGATACAGAGTAAAGCTCCCTCTACACTGTCCCCATCAAACACTCCCAGGGCAGGTACAGCACGGGTTAGATACAGAGTAAAGCTCCCTCTACACTGTCCCATCAAACACTCCCAGGGCAGGTACAGCAGGGGGTTAGATACAGAGTAAAGCTCCCTCTACACCGTCCCCATCAAACACTCCCAGGGCAGGTACAGCACGGGTTAGATACAGAGTAAAGCTCCCTCTACACTGTCCCATCAAACACTCCCAGGGCAGGTACAGCACGGGGTTAGATACAGAGTAAAGCTCCCTCTACACTGTCCCATCAAACACTCCCAGGGCAGGTACAGCACGGGGTTAGATACAGAGTAAAGCTCCCTCTACACTATCCCATCAAACACTCCCAGGGCAGGTACAGCACGGGTTAGATACAGAGTAAAGCTCCCTCTACACTCAGAGTGCGACGGGTGAGTGTGACACTGGGTGTGTGATGCCGGATCATTTACCTATCTCCATTGCGAAGTGGACTCGCTGGTCGACATCCTCTGACCAAATCTCATGGACTTTCTCCTGATACAGGACCGGGAAGAGCCCACGGTACAGGTGAGCCTGTCGGGCGACCCGGTCGTTGCGAGTGACGGCAATGATGGGAGCTCGAGGCCGGTACTTGGACACAAGCTGTGCTGTCCTGTTCAAACAAGGGCAATAAAGCAAGGTGACAATAACTCAATGGATCAAACCTTATTTACAATCACCGCCAAGGGACCCACAAACAGCAATGTGATAATGACCAGATCATCTGTTTTAGAGATGTTGGTTGAGGGACAAATATTGGTCCAAAACTCCGGGAGAACTCCCCCTGCTCTTCTTCAAAATAGTGACCGTGGGATCTTTTACGTCCACCTGAGGGTAGACGGAGCCTCGGTTTAACGTCTCATCCGAAAGACGGCACCTCCGACAGTGCGCTGCTCCCTCAGTACTGCCCCTCCGACAGTGCGGCGCTCCCTCAGTACTGCCCCTCCGACAGTGCGGCGCTCCCTCAGTACTGCCCCTCCGACAGTGGGGCGCTCCCTCAGTACCGCCCCTCCGACAGTGTGGCGCTCCCTCAGCACTGCCCCTCCGACAGTGGGGCGCTCTCTCAGTACCGCCCCTCCGACAGTGCGGCGCTCCCTCAGTACTGCCGCTCCGACAGTGCGGCGCTCCCTCAGTACTGCCCCTCCGACAGTGCAGCGCTCCCTCAGTACTGCCCCTCCGACAGTGCGGCGCTCCCTCAGTACCGCCCCTCCGACAGTGCGGCGCTCCCTCAGTACTGCCCCTCCGACAGTGCGGCGCTCCCTCAGTACTGCCCCTCCGACAGTGCGGCGCTCCCTCAGTACTGCCCCTCCGACAGTGCGGCGCTCCCTCAGTACTGGCAGTGGGAGTGTCGGCTTGGATTATGGATTCAGGTCTCTGGAGTGGGACTCGAACCACAACAGAAGATGTATCTGTGTCAGAGAGGGTGCAGGGTCCATTCCACACACCATGCCAGCAGGGGGCTGTTCGACTGGGGCGGCTTCACCAGCCCGTGGGACCACTGGGCGTCACCACTGCTCCAGAAAGAGTTGACTGGCGAACGAGTGGCTGCTGACGGGGTGTCGCCAGCAGTTTTACCGGAGCTCGAGTCCCCCAATAGAATCAGGAGGCCGAAGGCAAGACCACAGCAAGAAGTGGAATCAGGAACAGCGCAGACGGTCCCGAAGGTTCAAACGGCCGTTACCTGCCGGTGTTGGTCAGCACGATTATGGCCCCGGCGCAGGATTTGAAGGAAGCCTCCACCGCCCCGACCGCTGTGACCTCTGTGGGGTCGCGGGTCAGTGGCGTCGACCTTCGGAGCTCCTCAAACAGCTGGTGATGGTAAACCGCTGCCTCCGCTTCCCGCGCGATCTGTGGGGAGAGAGAGAGAGAGAGAGAGAGGGAACGGTGAGACTCACAGCGAGGGCCCACACGCCCGAGCATTAACCCTTTCCACCCTTCTCTCCTGAGGGCGCGGACCCTTCGCTGGGGTCGGGGGGACGAGTGGGACTCCCCGCGGGTCACCGCATTACAGGAAGGATGTGATCGCACTAGAGAGGGTGCAGAGGAGATTTACGAGGATGTTGCCTGGACTGGAGAATTTTAGCGATGAGGAAAGATTGGAGAGGCTGGGGTTGTTTTCTTTGGAACAGAGGAGGCGGAGGGGAGATTTAATTGAGGTGTATAAAATTATGAGGGGCCTGGATAGAGTGGACAGGAAGGACCTATTTCATCAAGTAGAGAGGTCAATAACCAGGGGACAGAGATTGAAAGTAATTGGTCAGAGGATTAGAGGGGATTTGAGGAGAAAGTTTTTCACCCAGAGGGTGGTGGGGGTCTGGAACTCACTGCCTGAAAGGGTGGTGGAGGCAAAAACCCTCATCACATTTAAAAAGTACTTGAAGTGCCGTAACCTACAGGGCTACGGACCAAGAGCTGGAAAGTGGGATTAGGCTGGAGAGCTCTTTTTCAGCCGGCACGGACACGATGGGCCGAATGGACTCCTTCTGTGCTGTAAATTTCTATGATTCGATGCCGAGGCTGAGATCGATGGATTTTTGGACTCTAGGCAAATCAGGGGATCGGCGAGAGTTGAGGTGGAAAATCAGCCATGATCTGATTGAATGGCGGAGCAGGTTCGAGGGGCCGAATGGAGGAGCAGGTTCGAGGGGCCGAATGGCCTCCTCCTGCTCCGAGTTCTTCTGTTAGTAACGGTGGCAGCCTTGTGGCAGATGGAAGAACTGCAGCCCCCCGCCCCCCCGGTCATTCCCCGGTGCACAGCGCCGCCCTGTGGGCAGCCCGGGGGAAGACGTGTCCTTTGCCACAACCGCTTCCCCACAAGGTAGAATTTCGTACTGCGTGCTGCGTCTGCACAGACTCCAACGGATAGTCTCCTTTGGCGGTCTCCCCAGACAGCATTATACAGTCCGCTCCGTCCAGCACTGCATTCGCAACGTCACTGCTCTCTGCTCGAGTCGGACGAGGTTTATTCACCATGCTCTCCAGCATCTGCGGAAGGAAAGTCTCTGGTCAGATAAACTCGACACATTAAAAACAATTCGACATTTAAAACTCCCTGTTCATGCCTCACCGATTATTACCTGGACCTGGCACCCAACAAACTGTCACACATAAGAATGTGAGAGTCAGTGTGTGTGCAACCCGTACCCCAGTGAGAGTCAGTGTCTGTGGAACCCGTACCCCAGTGAGAGTCAGTGTCTGTGGAACAGTACCCCAGTGAGAGTCAGTGTGTGTGGAACCCGTACCCCAGTGAGAGTCAGTGTCTGTGGAACCCGTACCCCAGTGAGAGTCAGTGTCTGTGGAACCCGTACCCCAGTGAGAGTCAGTGTCTGTGGAACCCGTACCCCAGTGAGAGTCAGTGTGTGTGGAACCCGTACCCCAGTGAGAGTCAGTGTGTGTGGAACCGTACCCCAGTGAGAGTCAGTGTGTGTGGAACCCGTACCCCAGTGAGAGTCAGTGTGTGTGGAACCCGTACTCCAGTGAGAGTCAGTGTGTGTGGAACCCATACCCCAGTGAGAGTCAGTGTCTGTGGAACCCGTACCCCAGTGAGAGTCAGTGTCTGTGGAACCCATACCCCAGTGAGAGTCAGTGTGTGTGGAACCTGTACCCCAGTGAGAGTCAGTGTGTGTGGAACCCTTACCCCAGTGAGAGTCAGTGTGTGTGGAACTGTACCCCAGTGAGAGTCAGTGTGTGTGGAACCTGTACCCCAGTGAGAGTCAGTGTGTGTGGAACCCTTACCCCAGTGAGAGTCAGTGTGTGTGGAACCCGTACCCCAGTGAGAGTCAGTGTGTGTGGAACCCGTACCCCAGTGAGAGTCAGTGTCTGTGGAACCCGTACCCCAGTGAGAGTCAGTGTGTGTGGAACCCGTACCCCAGTGAGAGTCAGTGTGTGTGGAACCCGTACCCCAGTGAGAGTCAGTGTCTGTGGAACCCGTACCCCAGTGAGAGTCAGTGTGTGTGGAACTGTACCCCAGTGAGAGTCAGTGTGTGTGGAACCCGTACCCCAGTGAGAGTCAGTGTGTGTGGAACCTGTACCCCAGTGAGAGTCAGTGTGTGTGGAACCCGTACCCCAGTGAGAGTCAGTGTGTGTGGAACCTGTACCCCAGTGAGAGTCAGTGTCTGTGGAACCCGTACCCCAGTGAGAGTCAGTGTGTGTGGAACCTTACCCCAGTGAGAGTCAGTGTGTGTGGAACCTGTACCCCAGTGAGAGTCAGTGTCTGTGGAACCCTTACCCCAGTGAGAGTCAGTGTGTGTGGAACCTGTACCCCAGTGAGAGTCAGTGTGTGTGGAACCTGTACCCCAGTGAGAGTCAGTGTGTGTGGAACTGTACCCCAGTGAGAGTCAGTGTCTGTGGAACCCGTACCCCAGTGAGAGTCAGTGTCTGTGGAACCTGTACCCCAGTGAGAGTCAGTGTCTGTGGAACCCGTACCCCAGTGAGAGTCAGTGTGTGTGGAACCTGTACCCCAGTGAGAGTCAGTGTGTGTGGAACCTGTACCCCAGTGAGAGTCAGTGTGTGTGGAACCTGTACCCCAGTGAGAGTCAGTGTGTGTGGAACCCGTACCCCAGTGAGAGTCAGTGTGTGTGGAACCGTACCCCAGTGAGAGTCAGTGTGTGTGGAACCCGTACCCCAGTGAGAGTCAGTGTCTGTGGAACCTGTACCCCAGTGAGAGTCAGTGTGTGTGGAACCCGTACCCCAGTGAGAGTCAGTGTATGTGGAACCCGTACCCCAGTGAGAGTCAGTTTCTGTGGACCCGTACCCCAGTGAGAGTCAGTGTCTGTGGAACCCGTACCCCAGTGAGAGTCAGTGTCCGTGGAACCCGTACCCCAGTGAGAGTCAGTGTCTGTGGAACCCGTACCCCAGTGAGAGTCAGTGTGTGTGGAACTGTTCCCCAGTGAGAGTCAGTGTGTGTGGAACCCGTACCCCAGTGAGAGTCAGTGTGTGTGGAACTGTTCCCCAGTGAGAGTCAGTGTCTGTGGAACCCGTACCCCAGTGAGAGTCAGTGTGTGTGGAACCCGTACCCCAGTGAGAGTCAGTGTGTGTGGAACCCGTACCCCAGTGAGAGTCAGTGTGTGTGCAACCCGTACCCCAGTGAGAGTCAGTGTGAGTGGAACCCGTACCCCAGTGAGAGTCAGTGTCTGTGGAACCCCTACCCCAGTGAGAGTCAGTGTCTGTGGAACGCGTACCCCAGTGAGAGTCAGTGTGTGTTGAACCCGTACCCCAGTGAGAGTCAGTGTCTGTGGAACCCGTACCTGAGTGAGAGTCAGTGTCTGTGGAACTGTTCCCCAGTGAGAGTCAGTGTGTGTGGAACCCGTACCCCAGTGAGAGTCAGTGTGTGTGGAACCCGTACCCCAATGAGAGTCAGTGTGTGTGGAACCCGTACCGCAGTAAGAGTCATTTTCTGTGGAACCCGTACCCCAGTGAGAGTCAGTGTGTGTGGAACTGTTCCCCAGTGAGAGTCAGTGTGTGTGGAACCCGTACCCCAGTGAGAGTCAGTGTGTGTGGAACCCGTACCCCAGTGAGAGTCAGTGTGAGTGGAACCCGTACCCCAGTGAGAGTCAGTGTGTGTGGAACTGTACCCCAGTGAGAGTCAGTGTGTGTGGAACTGTACCCCAGTGAGAGTCAGTGTGTGTGGAACCCGTACCCCAGTGAGAGTCAGTGTGTGAGGAACCCGTACCCCAGTGAGAGTCAGTGTCTGTGGAACCCGTACCCCAGTGAGAGTCAGTGTGTGTGGAACCCGTACCCTAGTGAGAGTCAGTGTGTGTGGAACTGTACCCCAGTGAGAGTCAGTGTGAGTGGAACCCGTACCCCAGTAGAGTCGGTGTGTGTGGAACCCATACCCCAGTGAGAGTCAGTGTCTGTGGAACCCGTACCCCAGTGAGAGTCAGTGTCTGTGGAACCCGTACCCCAGTGAGAGTCAGTGTCTGTGGAACCCGTACTCCAGTGAGAGTCAGTGTCTGTGGAACCCGGACCCCAGTGAGAGTCAGTGTCTGTGGAACCCGTACCCCAGTGAGAGTCAGTGTGTGTGGAACCCGTACCCCAGTGAGAGTCAGTGTGTGTGGAACCCGTACCCCAGTGAGTGTCAGTGTGTGTGGAACTGTACCCCAGTGAGAGTCAGTGTGTGTGGAAGCCGTACCCCAGTGAGAGTCAGTGTCTGTGGAACCCGTACCCCAGTGAGAGTCAGTGTGTGTGGAACTGTTCCCCAGTGAGAGTCAGTGTCTGTGGAACCCGTACCCCAGTGAGAGTCAGTGTGTGTGGAACCCGTACCCCAGTGAGAGTCAGTGTGTGTGGAACCCGTACCCCAGTGAGAGTCAGTGTGTGTGGAACCCGTACCCCAGTGAGAGTCAGTGTCTGTGGAACCCGTACCCCAGTGAGAGTCAGTGTGTGTGGAACCCGTACCCCAGTGAGAGTCAGTGTCTGTGGAACCCGTACCCCAGTGAGAGTCAGTGTGTGTGGAACTGTTCCCCAGTGAGAGTCAGTGTCTGTGGAACCCGTACCCCAGTGAGAGTCAGTGTGTGTGGAACCCGTACCCCAGTGAGAGTCAGTGTGTGTGGAACCCGTACCCCAGTGAGAGTCAGTGTGTGTGCAACCCGTACCCCAGTGAGAGTCAGTGTGAGTGGAACCCGTACCCCAGTGAGAGTCAGTGTCTGTGGAACCCCTACCCCAGTGAGAGTCAGTGTCTGTGGAACTCGTACCCCAGTGAGAGTCAGTGTGTGTTGAACCCGTACCCCAGTGAGAGTCAGTGTCTGTGGAACCCGTACCTGAGTGAGAGTCAGTGTCTGTGGAACCCGTACCCCAGTGAGAGTCAGTGTGTGTGGAACTGTACCCCAGTGAGAGTCAGGGTGTGTGGAACCCTTACCCCAGTGAGAGTCAGTGTGTGTGGAACTGTACCCCAGTGAGAGTCAGTGTGTGTGGAACCCATACCCCAGTGAGAGTCAGTGTCTGTGGAACACGTACCCCAGTGAGAGTCAGTGTCTGTGGAACCCATACACCAGTGAGAGTCAGTGTCTGTGGAACCCGTACCCCAGTGAGAGTCAGCGTGTGTGGAACCCGTACCCCAGTGAGAGTCAGTGTCTGTGGAACTGTACCCCAGTGAGAGTCAGTGTGTGTGGAACCCGTACCCCAGTGAGAGTCAGTGTCTGTGGAACCCGTACCCCAGTGAGAGTCAGTGTCTGTGGAACCCATACACCAGTGAGAGTCAGTGTCTGTGGAACCCGTACCCCAGTGAGAGTCAGTGTGTGTGGAACCCGTACCCCAGTGAGAGTCAGTGTGTGTGGAACCTGTACCCCAGTGAGAGTCAGTGTGTGTGGAACCCGTACCCCAGTGAGAGTCAGTGTGTGTGGAACCCGTACCCCAGTGAGAGTCAGTGTGTGTGGAACCCGTACCCCAGTGAGAGTCAGTGTGTGTGGAACCGTACCCCAGTGAGAGTCAGTGTGTGTGGAACCCGTACCCCAGTGAGAGTCAGTGTCTGTGGAACCCGTACCCCAGTGAGAGTCAGTGTGTGTGGAACCCGTACCCCAGTGAGAGTCAGTGTCTGTGGAACCCGTACCCCAGTGAGAGTCAGTGTCTGTGGAACCCGTACCCCAGTGAGAGTCAGTGTCTGTGGAACCCGTACCCCAGTGAGAGTCAGTGTGTGTGGAACCCGTACCCCAGTGAGAGTCAGTGTCTGTGGAACCCGTACCCCAGTGAGAGTCAGTGTGTGTGGAACCGTACCCCAGTGAGAGTCAGTGTGTGTGGAAGCCGTACCCCAGTGAGAGTCAGTGTCTGTGGAACCCGTACCCCAGTGAGAGTCAGTGTGTGTGGAACTGTTCCCCAGTGAGAGTCAGTGTGTGTGGAACCCTTACCCCAGTGAGAGTCAGTGCGTGTGGAACCCGTACCCCAGTGAGAGTCAGTGTGTGTGGAACCCGTACCCCAGTGAGAGTCAGTGTCTGTGGAACCCGTACCCCAGTGAGAGTCAGTGTCTGTGGAACCCGTACCCCAGTGAGAGTCAGTGTGTGTGGAACCCGTACCCCAGTGAGAGTCAGTGTCTGTGGAACCCGTACCCCAGTGAGAGTCAGTGTGTGTGGAACCGTACCCCAGTGAGAGTCAGTGTCTGTGGAACCCGTACCCCAGTGAGAGTCAGTGTGTGTGGAACCCGTACCCCAGTGAGAGTCAGTGTGTGTGGAACCCGTACCCCAGTGAGAGTCAGTGTGTGTGGAACCCGTACCCCAGAGAGAGTCAGTGTGTGTGGAACCCGTACTCCAGTGAGAGTCAGTGTGTGTGGAACCCATACCCCAGTGAGAGTCAGTGTCTGTGGAACCCATACCCCAGTGAGAGTCAGTGTCTGTGGAACCCATACCCCAGTGAGAGTCAGTGTGTGTGGAACTGTACCCCAGTGAGAGTCAGGGTGTGTGGAACCTGTACCCCAGTGAGAGTCAGTGTGTGTGGAACCCGTACCCCAGTGAGAGTCAGTGTGTGTGGAACCCATACCCCAGTGAGAGTCAGTGTCTGTGGAACCCGTACCCCAGTGAGAGTCAGTGTCTGTGGAACCCGTACCCCAGTGAGAGTCAGTGTCTGTGGAACCCGTACCCCAGTGAGAGTCAGTGTGTGTGGAACCCGTACCCCAGTGAGAGTCAGTGTGTGTGGAACCGTACCCCAGTGAGAGTCAGTGTGTGTGGAACCGTACCCCAGTGAGAGTCAGTGTCTGTGGAACCCGTACCCCAGTGAGAGTCAGTGTGTGTGGAACCCGTACCCCAGTGAGAGTCAGTGTCTGTGGAACCCGTACCCCAGTGAGAGTCAGTGTCTGTGGAACCCGTACCCCAGTGAGAGTCAGTGTCTGTGGAACCCGTACCCCAGTGAGAGTCAGTGTGTGTGGAACCCGTACCCCAGTGAGAGTCAGTGTCTGTGGAACCCGTACCCCAGTGAGAGTCAGTGTCTGTGGAACCCGTACCCCAGTGAGAGTCAGTGTGTGTGGAACCCGTACCCCAGTGAGAGTCAGTGTGTGTGGAACCCGTACCCCAGTGAGAGTCAGTGTGTGTGGAACTGTACCCCAGTGAGAGTCAGTGTGTGTGGAACCCGTACCCCAGTGAGAGTCAGTGTCTGTGGAACCCGTACCCAGTGAGAGTCAGTGTGTGTGGAACCCGTACCCCAGTGAGAGTCAGTGTCTGTGGAACCCGTACCCCAGTGAGAGTCAGTGTGTGTGGAACCCGTACCCCAGTGAGAGTCAGTGTCTGTGGAACCCGTACCCCAGTGAGAGTCAGTGTGTGTGGAACCTGTTCCCCAGTGAGAGTCAGTGTCTGTGGAACCCGTACCCCAGTGAGAGTCAGTGTGTGTGGAACCCGTACCCCAGTGAGAGTCAGTGTGTGTGGAACCCGTACCCCAGTGAGAGTCAGTGTGTGTGGAACCCGTACCCCAGTGAGAGTCAGTGTGTGTGGAACCCGTACCCCAGTGAGAGTCAGTGTCTGTGGAACCCGTACCCCAGTGAGAGTCAGTGTCTGTGGAACCCGTACCCCAGTGAGAGTCAGTGTGTGTGGAACCCGTACCCCAGTGAGAGTCAGTGTCTGTGGAACCCGTACCCCAGTGAGAGTCAGTGTCTGTGGAACCCGTACCCCAGTGAGAGTCAGTGTGTGTGGAACTGTACCCCAGTGAGAGTCAGGGTGTGTGGAACCCTTACCCCAGTGAGAGTCAGTGTGTGTGGAACCTGTACCCCAGTGAGAGTCAGTGTGTGTGGAACCCATACCCCAGTGAGAGTCAGTGTCTGTGGAACACGTACCCCAGTGAGAGTCAGTGTCTGTGGAACCCATACACCAGTGAGAGTAAGTGTCTGTGGAACCCGTACCCCAGTGAGAGTCAGCGTGTGTGGAACCCGTACCCCAGTGAGAGTCAGTGTCTGTGGAACTGTACCCCAGTGAGAGTCAGTGTGTGTGGAACCCGTACCCCAGTGAGAGTCAGTGTCTGTGGAACCCATACCCCAGTGAGAGTCAGTGTCTGTGGAACTGTACCCCAGTGAGAGTCAGTGTCAGTGGAACTGTACCCCAGTGAGAGTCAGTGTGTGTGGAACCCGTACCCCAGTGAGAGTCAGTGTAAGTGGAACTGTACCCCAGTGAGAGTCAGTGTCTGTGGAACTCATACCCCAGTAGAGTCAGTGTGTGTGGAACCCGTACCCCAGTGACAGTCAGTGTCTGTGGAACCCGTACCCCAGTAGAGTCGGTGTGTGTGGAACCCGTACCCCAGTGAGAGTCAGTGTCTGTGGAACCTGTACCCCAGTGAGAGTCAGTGTGTGTGGAACCCGTACCCCAGTGAGAGTCAGTGTGTGTGGAACCCGTACCCCAGTGAGTGTCAGTGTGTGTGGAACCCATACCCCAGTGAGAGTCAGTGTGTGTGGAACCCGTACCCCAGTGAGAGTCAGTGTGTGTGGAACCCGTACCCCAGTAGAGTCGGTGTGTGTGGAATCCGTACCCAGTGAGAGTCAGTGTATGTGGATCCCGTACCCCAGTGAGAGTCAGTTTCTGTGGACCCGTACCCCAGTGAGAGTCAGTGTCTGTGGAACCCGTACCCCAGTGAGAGTCAGTGTCCGTGGAACCCGTACCCCAGTGAGAGTCAGTGTCTGTGGAACCCGTACCCCAGTGAGAGTCAGTGTGTGTGGAACTGTTCCCCAGTGAGAGTCAGTGTGTGTGGAACCCGTACCCCAGTGAGAGTCAGTGTGTGTGGAACTGTTCCCCAGTGAGAGTCAGTGTCTGTGGAACCCGTACCCCAGTGAGAGTCAGTGTGTGTGGAACCCGTACCCCAGTGAGAGTCAGTGTGTGTGGAACCCGTACCCCAGTGAGAGTCAGTGTGTGTGCAACCCGTACCCCAGTGAGAGTCAGTGTGAGTGGAACCCGTACCCCAGTGAGAGTCAGTGTCTGTGGAACCCCTACCCCAGTGAGAGTCAGTGTCTGTGGAACGCGTACCCCAGTGAGAGTCAGTGTGTGTGGAACCCGTACCCCAGTGAGAGTCAGTGTCTGTGGAACCCGTACCTGAGTGAGAGTCAGTGTCTGTGGAACTGTTCCCCAGTGAGAGTCAGTGTGTGTGGAACCCGTACCCCAGTGAGAGTCAGTGTGTGTGGAACCCGTACCCCAATGAGAGTCAGTGTGTGTGGAACCCGTACCGCAGTAAGAGTCATTTTCTGTGGAACCCGTACCCCAGTGAGAGTCAGTGTGTGTGGAACTGTTCCCCAGTGAGAGTCAGTGTGTGTGGAACCCGTACCCCAGTGAGAGTCAGTGTGTGTGGAACCCGTACCCCAGTGAGAGTCAGTGTGAGTGGAACCCGTACCCCAGTGAGAGTCAGTGTGTGTGGAACTGTACCCCAAGGAGAGTCAGTGTGTGTGGAACTGAACCCCAGTGAGAGTCAGTGTGTGTGGAACCCGTACCCCAGTGAGAGTCAGTGTGTGAGGAACCCGTACCCCAGTGAGAGTCAGTGTCTGTGGAAGCCGTACCCCAGTGAGAGTCAGTGTCTATGGAACCCGTACCCCAGTGAGAGTCAGTGTGTGTGGAACCCGTACCCTAGTGAGAGTCAGTGTGTGTGGAACTGTACCCCAGTGAGAGTCAGTGTGAGTGGAACCCGTACCCCAGTAGAGTCGGTGTGTGTGGAACCCATACCCCAGTGAGAGTCAGTGTCTGTGGAACCCGTACCCCAGTGAGAGTCAGTGTCTGTGGAACCCGTACCCCAGTGAGAGTCAGTGTCTGTGGAACCCGTACTCCAGTGAGAGTCAGTGTCTGTGGAACCCGGACCCCAGTGAGAGTCAGTGTCTGTGGAACCCGTACCCCAGTGAGAGTCAGTGTGTGTGGAACCCGTACCCCAGTGAGAGTCAGTGTGTGTGGAACCCGTACCCCAGTGAGAGTCAGTGTGTGTGGAACTGTACCCCAGTGAGAGTCAGTGTGTGTGGAAGCCGTACCCCAGTGAGAGTCAGTGTCTGTGGAACCCGTACCCCAGTGAGAGTCAGTGTGTGTGGAACTGTTCCCCAGTGAGAGTCAGTGTGTGTGGAACCCGTACCCCAGTGAGAGTCAGTGTGTGTGGAACCCGTACCCCAGTGAGAGTCAGTGTGTGTGGAACCCGTACCCCAGTGAGAGTCAGTGTGTGTGGAACCCGTACCCCAGTGAGAGTCAGTGTCTGTGGAACCCGTACCCCAGTGAGAGTCAGTGTGTGTGGAACCCGTACCGCAGTGAGAGTCAGTGTCTGTGGAACCCGTACCCCAGTGAGAGTCAGTGTGTGTGGAACTGTTCCCCAGTGAGAGTCAGTGTCTGTGGAACCGTACCCCAGTGAGAGTCAGTGTGTGTGGAACCCGTACCCCAGTGAGAGTCAGTGTGTGTGGAACCCGTACCCCAGTGAGAGTCAGTGTGTGTGGAACCCGTACCCCAGTGAGAGTCAGTGTGTGTGGAACCCGTACCCCAGTGAGAGTCAGTGTCTGTGGAACCCGTACCCCAGTGAGAGTCAGTGTCTGTGGAACTCGTACCCCAGTGAGAGTCAGTGTGTGTGGAACCCGTACCCCAGTGAGAGTCAGTGTCTGTGGAACCCGTACCCAGTGAGAGTCAGTGTCTGTGGAACCCGTACCCCAGTGAGAGTCAGTGTGTGTGGAACCTGTACCCCAGTGAGAGTCAGGGTGTGTGGAACCCTTACCCCAGTGAGAGTCAGTGTGTGTGGAACTGTACCCCAGTGAGAGTCAGTGTGTGTGGAACCCATACCCCAGTGAGAGTCAGTGTCTGTGGAACACGTACCCCAGTGAGAGTCAGTGTCTGTGGAACCCGTACCCCAGTGAGAGTCAGTGTCTGTGGAACCCGTACCCCAGTGAGAGTCAGCGTGTGTGGAACCCGTACCCCAGTGAGAGTCAGTGTCTGTGGAACTGTACCCCAGTGAGAGTCAGTGTGTGTGGAACCCGTACCCCAGTGAGAGTCAGTGTCTGTGGAACCCGTACCCCAGTGAGAGTCAGTGTCTGTGGAACCCATACCCCAGTGAGAGTCAGTGTCTGTGGAACCCGTACCCCAGTGAGAGTCAGTGTGTGTGGAACCCGTACCCCAGTGAGAGTCAGTGTGTGTGGAACCTGTACCCCAGTGAGAGTCAGTGTGTGTGGAACCCGTACCCCAGTGAGAGTCAGTGTCTGTGGAACCCGTACCCCAGTGAGAGTCAGTGTGTGTGGAACCCGTACCCCAGTGAGAGTCAGTGTGTGTGGAACCGTACCCCAGTGAGAGTCAGTGTGTGTGGAACCCGTACCCCAGTGAGAGTCAGTGTGTGTGGAACCCGTACCCCAGTGAGAGTCAGTGTCTGTGGAACCCGTACCCCAGTGAGAGTCAGTGTCTGTGGAACCCGTACCCCAGTGAGAGTCAGTGTGTGTGGAACCCGTACCCCAGTGAGAGTCAGTGTCTGTGGAACCCGTACCCCAGTGAGAGTCAGTGTCTGTGGAACCCGTACCCCAGTGAGAGTCAGTGTCTGTGGAACCCGTACCCCAGTGAGAGTCAGTGTGTGTGGAACCCGTACCCCAGTGAGAGTCAGTGTCTGTGGAACCCGTACCCCAGTGAGAGTCAGTGTGTGTGGAACTGTACCCCAGTGAGAGTCAGTGTGTGTGGAACCCGTACCCCAGTGAGAGTCAGTGTGTGTGGAACCCGTACCCCAGTGAGAGTCAGTGTGTGTGGAACCCGTACCCCAGTGAGAGTCAGTGTCTGTGGAACCCGTACCCCAGTGAGAGTCAGTGTCTGTGGAACCCGTACCCCAGTGAGAGTCAGTGTGTGTGGAACCCGTACCCCAGTGAGAGTCAGTGTCTGTGGAACCCGTACCCCAGTGAGAGTCAGTGTGTGTGGAACTGTACCCCAGTGAGAGTCAGTGTGTGTGGAACCCGTACCCCAGTGAGAGTCAGTGTGTGTGGAACCAGTACCCCAGTGAGAGTCAGTGTGTGTGGAACCCGTACCCCAGTGAGAGTCAGTGTGTGTGGAACCCGTACCCAGTGAGAGTCAGTGTCTGTGGAACCCGTACCCCAGTGAGAGTCAGTGTCTGTGGAACCCGTACCCCAGTGAGAGTCAGTGTGTGTGGAACCGTACCCCAGTGAGAGTCAGTGTGTGTGGAACCCGTACCCCAGTGAGAGTCAGTGTCTGTGGAACCCGTACCCCAGTGAGAGTCAGTGTCTGTGGAACCGTACCCCAGTGAGAGTCAGTGTCTGTGGAACCCGTACCCCAGTGAGAGTCAGTGTCTGTGGAACCCGTACCCCAGTGAGAGTCAGTGTCTGTGGAACCCGTACCCCAGTGAGAGTCAGTGTGTGTGGAACTGTACCCCAGTGAGAGTCAGTGTGTGTGGAACCCGTACCCCAGTGAGAGTCAGTGTGTGTGGAACTGTACCCCAGTGAGAGTCAGTGTCTGTGGAACCCGTACCCCAGTGAGAGTCAGTGTGTGTGGAACCCGTACCCCAGTGAGAGTCAGTGTGTGTGGAACCCGTACCCCAGTGAGAGTCAGTGTGTGTGGAACCCGTACCCCAGTGAGAGTCAGTGTGTGTGGAACCCGTACCCCAGTGAGAGTCAGTGTCTGTGGAACCCCTACCCCAGTGAGAGTCAGTGTCTGTGGAACCGTACCCCAGTGAGAGTCAGTGTGTGTGGAACCCGTACCCCAGTGAGAGTCAGTGTCTGTGGAACCCGTACCCAGTGAGAGTCAGTGTCTGTGGAACTGTACCCCAGTGAGAGTCAGTGTGTGTGGAACCCGTACCCCAGTGAGAGTCAGTGTGTGTGGAACCCGTACCCCAATGAGAGTCAGTGTGTGTGGAACCCGTACCCCAGTGAGAGTCAGTGTCTGTGGAACCCGTACCCCAGTGAGAGTCAGTGTGTGTGGAACTGTACCCCAGTGAGAGTCAGTGTGTGTGGAACCCGTACCCCAGTGAGAGTCAGTGTGTGTGGAACCCGTACCCCAGTGAGAGTCAGTGTGAGTGGAACCCGTACCCCAGTGAGAGTCAGTGTGTGTGGAACTGTACCCCAGTGAGAGTCAGTGTGTGTGGAACTGTACCCCAGTGAGAGTCAGTGTGTGTGGAACCCGTACCCCAGTGAGAGTCAGTGTGTGTGGAACCCGTACCCCAGTGAGAGTCAGTGTCTGTGGAAGCCGTACCCCAGTGAGAGTCAGTGTCTGTGGAACCCGTACCCCAGTGAGAGTCAGTGTGTGTGGAACCCGTACCCCAGTGAGAGTCAGTGTGTGTGGAACCTGTACCCCAGTGAGAGTCAGTGTGTGTGGAACCCGTACCCCAGTGAGAGTCAGTGTGTGTGGAACCCGTACCCCAGTGAGAGTCAGTGTCTGTGGAACCCGTACCCCAGTGAGAGTCAGTGTCTGTGGAACCCGTACCCCAGTGAGAGTCAGTGTCTGTGGAACCCGTACCCCAGTGAGAGTCAGTGTCTGTGGAACCCGTACCCCAGTGAGAGTCAGTGTCTGTGGAACCCGTACCCCAGTGAGAGTCAGTGTGTGTGGAACCCGTACCCCAGTGAGAGTCAGTGTGTGTGGAACCCGTACCCCAGTGAGAGTCAGTGTGTGTGGAACCTGTACCCCAGTGAGAGTCAGTGTGTGTGGAACCCGTACCCCAGTGAGAGTCAGTGTCTGTGGAACCCGTACCCCAGTGAGAGTCAGTGTGTGTGGAACCTGTACCCCAGTGAGAGTCAGTGTGTGTGGAACCCGTACCCCAGTGAGAGTCAGTGTGTGTGGAACCCGTACCCCAGTGAGAGTCAGTGTGTGTGGAACCCGTACCCCAGTGAGAGTCAGTGTGTGTGGAACCCGTACCCCAGTGAGAGTCAGTGTCTGTGGAACCCGTACCCCAGTGAGAGTCAGTGTGTGTGGAACCCGTACCCCAGTGAGAGTCAGTGTCTGTGGAACCCGTACCCCAGTGAGAGTCAGTGTGTGTGGAACCTGTACCCCAGTGAGAGTCAGTGTCTGTGGAACCCGTACCCCAGTGAGAGTCAGTGTGTGTGGAACCCGTACCCCAGTGAGAGTCAGTGTGTGTGGAACCCGTACCCCAGTGAGAGTCAGTGTGTGTGGAACCCGTACCCCAGTGAGAGTCAGTGTGTGTGGAACCGTACCCCAGTGAGAGTCAGTGTCTGTGGAACCCGTACCCCAGTGAGAGTCAGTGTCTGTGGAACCGTACCCCAGTGAGAGTCAGTGTGTGTGGAACCCGTACCCCAGTGAGAGTCAGTGTCTGTGGAACCCGTACCCCAGTGAGAGTCAGTGTCTGTGGAACCCGTACCCCAGTGAGAGTCAGTGTGTGTGGAACCGTACCCCAGTGAGAGTCAGTGTGTGTGGAACCCGTACCCCAGTGAGAGTCAGTGTGTGTGGAACCTGTACCCCAGTGAGAGTCAGTGTGTGTGGAACCCGTACCCCAGTGAGAGTCAGTGTCTGTGGAACCCGTACCCCAGTGAGAGTCAGTGTCTGTGGAACCCGTACCCCAGTGAGAGTCAGTGTCTGTGGAACCCGTACCCCAGTGAGAGTCAGTGTGTGTGGAACCCGTACCCCAGTGAGAGTCAGTGTCTGTGGAACTGTACCCCAGTGAGAGTCAGTGTGTGTGGAACCCGTACCCCAGTGAGAGTCAGTGTCTGTGGAACCCGTACCCCAGTGAGAGTCAGTGTCTGTGGAACCCGTACCCCAGTGAGAGTCAGTGTCTGTGGAACCCGTACCCCAGTGAGAGTCAGTGTGTGTGGAACCCGTACCCCAGTGAGAGTCAGTGTCTGTGGAACCGTACCCCAGTGAGAGTCAGTGTGTGTGGAACCCGTACCCCAGTGAGAGTCAGTGTCTGTGGAACCCGTACCCCAGTGAGAGTCAGTGTGTGTGGAACCCGTACCCCAGTGAGAGTCAGTGTGTGTGGAACCGTACCCCAGTGAGAGTCAGTGTGTGTGGAACCCGTACCCCAGTGAGAGTCAGTGTGTGTGGAACCCGTACCCCAGTGAGAGTCAGTGTCTGTGGAACCCGTACCCCAGTGAGAGTCAGTGTCTGTGGAACCCGTACCCCAGTGAGAGTCAGTGTGTGTGGAACCCGTACCCCAGTGAGAGTCAGTGTCTGTGGAACCCGTACCCCAGTGAGAGTCAGTGTCTGTGGAACCCGTACCCCAGTGAGAGTCAGTGTCTGTGGAACCCGTACCCCAGTGAGAGTCAGTGTGTGTGGAACCCGTACCCCAGTGAGAGTCAGTGTGTGTGGAACCCGTACCCCAGTGAGAGTCAGTGTGTGTGGAACCTGTACCCCAGTGAGAGTCAGTGTGTGTGGAACCCGTACCCCAGTGAGAGTCAGTGTCTGTGGAACCCGTACCCCAGTGAGAGTCAGTGTGTGTGGAACCCGTACCCCAGTGAGAGTCAGTGTGTGTGGAACCCGTACCCCAGTGAGAGTCAGTGTGTGTGGAACCCGTACCCCAGTGAGAGTCAGTGTGTGTGGAACCCGTACCCCAGTGAGAGTCAGTGTGTGTGGAACCCGTACCCCAGTGAGAGTCAGTGTGTGTGGAACCCGTACCCCAGTGAGAGTCAGTGTGTGTGGAACCCGTACCCCAGTGAGAGTCAGTGTGTGTGGAACCCGTACCCCAGTGAGAGTCAGTGTGTGTGGAACCCGTACCCCAGTGAGAGTCAGTGTCTGTGGAACCCGTACCCCAGTGAGAGTCAGTGTCTGTGGAACCCGTACCCCAGTGAGAGTCAGTGTCTGTGGAACCGTACCCCAGTGAGAGTCAGTGTGTGTGGAACCCGTACCCCAGTGAGAGTCAGTGTGTGTGGAACCCGTACCCCAGTGAGAGTCAGTGTCTGTGGAACCCGTACCCCAGTGAGAGTCAGTGTGTGTGGAACCCGTACCCCAGTGAGAGTCAGTGTGTGTGGAACCCGTACCCCAGTGAGAGTCAGTGTGTGTGGAACCCGTACCCCAGTGAGAGTCAGTGTGTGTGGAACCCGTACCCCAGTGAGAGTCAGTGTCTGTGGAACCCGTACCCCAGTGAGAGTCAGTGTCTGTGGAACCCGTACCCCAGTGAGAGTCAGTGTGTGTGGAACCCGTACCCCAGTGAGAGTCAGTGTGTGTGGAACCGTACCCCAGTGAGAGTCAGTGTGTGTGGAACCCGTACCCCAGTGAGAGTCAGTGTGTGTGGAACCCGTACCCCAGTGAGAGTCAGTGTCTGTGGAACCCGTACCCCAGTGAGAGTCAGTGTCTGTGGAACCCGTACCCCAGTGAGAGTCAGTGTCTGTGGAACCCGTACCCCAGTGAGAGTCAGTGTCTGTGGAACCCGTACCCCAGTGAGAGTCAGTGTCTGTGGAACCCGTACCCCAGTGAGAGTCAGTGTGTGTGGAACCCGTACCCCAGTGAGAGTCAGTGTGTGTGGAACCCGTACCCCAGTGAGAGTCAGTGTGTGTGGAACCGTACCCCAGTGAGAGTCAGTGTGTGTGGAACCCGTACCCCAGTGAGAGTCAGTGTCTGTGGAACCCGTACCCCAGTGAGAGTCAGTGTCTGTGGAACCCGTACCCCAGTGAGAGTCAGTGTGTGTGGAACCCGTACCCCAGTGAGAGTCAGTGTCTGTGGAACCCGTACCCCAGTGAGAGTCAGTGTGTGTGGAACCGTACCCCAGTGAGAGTCAGTGTCTGTGGAACCCGTACCCCAGTGAGAGTCAGTGTGTGTGGAACCCGTACCCCAGTGAGAGTCAGTGTGTGTGGAACCCGTACCCCAGTGAGAGTCAGTGTGTGTGGAACCCGTACCCCAGTGAGAGTCAGTGTGTGTGGAACCCGTACCCCAGTGAGAGTCAGTGTCTGTGGAACCCGTACCCCAGTGAGAGTCAGTGTCTGTGAAACCGTACCCCAGTGAGAGTCAGTGTGTGTGGAACCCGTACTCCAGTGAAAGTCAGTGTCTGTGGAACCCGTACCCAGTGAGAGTCAGTGTCTCTGGGACCCGTACCCCAGTGAGAGTCAGTATGTGTGGGACCCGTACCCCAGTCAGAGTCAGTGTGTGTGGAACCCGTACCCCAGTGAGAGTCAGTGTGTGTGGAACCTGTACCCCAGTGAGAGTCAGTGTGTGTGGAACCCGTACCCCAGTGAGAGTCAGTGTCTGTGGAACCCGTACCCCAGTGAGAGTCAGTGTCTGTGGAACCCGTACCCCAGTGAGAGTCAGTGTCTGTGGAACCCGTACCCCAGTGAGAGTCAGTGTGTGTGGAACCCGTACCCCAGTGAGAGTCAGTGTCTGTGGAACCCGTACCCCAGTGAGAGTCAGTGTGTGTGGAACCCGTACCCCAGTGAGAGTCAGTGTGTGTGGAACCCGTACCCCAGTGAGAGTCAGTGTGTGTGGAACCCGTACCCCAGTGAGAGTCAGTGTGTGTGGAACCCGTACCCCAGTGAGAGTCAGTGTGTGTGGAACCCGTACCCCAGTGAGAGTCAGTGTCTGTGGAACCCGTACCCCAGTGAGAGTCAGTGTCTGTGGAACCCGTACCCCAGTGAGAGTCAGTGTGTGTGGAACCCGTACCCCAGTGAGAGTCAGTGTGTGTGGAACCCGTACCCCAGTGAGAGTCAGTGTGTGTGGAACCCGTACCCCAGTGAGAGTCAGTGTGTGTGGAACCCGTACCCCAGTGAGAGTCAGTGTCTGTGGAACCCGTACCCCAGTGAGAGTCAGTGTGTGTGGAACCCGTACCCCAGTGAGAGTCAGTGTGTGTGGAACCCGTACCCCAGTGAGAGTCAGTGTGTGTGGAACCCGTACCCCAGTGAGAGTCAGTGTCTGTGGAACCCGTACCCCAGTGAGAGTCAGTGTGTGTGGAACCCGTACCCCAGTGAGAGTCAGTGTCTGTGGAACCCGTACCCCAGTGAGAGTCAGTGTGTGTGGAACCCGTACCCCAGTGAGAGTCAGTGTGTGTGGAACCCGTACCCCAGTGAGAGTCAGTGTGTGTGGAACCCGTACCCCAGTGAGAGTCAGTGTGTGTGGAACCCGTACCCCAGTGAGAGTCAGTGTCTGTGGAACCCGTACCCCAGTGAGAGTCAGTGTCTGTGGAACCCGTACCCCAGTGAGAGTCAGTGTGTGTGGAACCCGTACCCCAGTGAGAGTCAGTGTCTGTGGAACCCGTACCCCAGTGAGAGTCAGTGTCTGTGGAACCCGTACCCCAGTGAGAGTCAGTGTGTGTGGAACCTGTACCCCAGTGAGAGTCAGTGTGTGTGGAACCCGTACCCCAGTGAGAGTCAGTGTGTGTGGAACCTGTACCCCAGTGAGAGTCAGTGTGTGTGGAACCCGTACCCCAGTGAGAGTCAGTGTCTGTGGAACCCGTACCCCAGTGAGAGTCAGTGTCTGTGGAACCCGTACCCCAGTGAGAGTCAGTGTGTGTGGAACCCGTACCCCAGTGAGAGTCAGTGTGTGTGGAACCCGTACCCCAGTGAGAGTCAGTGTCTGTGGAACCCGTACCCCAGTGAGAGTCAGTGTGTGTGGAACCCGTACCCCAGTGAGAGTCAGTGTCTGTGGAACCCGTACCCCAGTGAGAGTCAGTGTCTGTGGAACCCGTACCCCAGTGAGAGTCAGTGTCTGTGGAACCTGTACCCCAGTGAGAGTCAGTGTGTGTGGAACCCGTACCCCAGTGAGAGTCAGTGTGTGTGGAACCCGTACCCCAGTGAGAGTCAGTGTCTGTGGAACCCGTACCCCAGTGAGAGTCAGTGTGTGTGGAACCCGTACCCCAGTGAGAGTCAGTGTCTGTGGAACCCGTACCCCAGTGAGAGTCAGTGTGTGTGGAACCCGTACCCCAGTGAGAGTCAGTGTCTGTGGAACCCGTACCCCAGTGAGAGTCAGTGTGTGTGGAACCGTACCCCAGTGAGAGTCAGTGTGTGTGGAACCCGTACCCCAGTGAGAGTCAGTGTGTGTGGAACCAGTACCCCAGTGAGAGTCAGTGTGTGTGGAACCCGTACCCCAGTGAGAGTCAGTGTGTGTGGAACCCGTACCCCAGTGAGAGTCAGTGTGTGTGGAACCGTACCCCAGTGAGAGTCAGTGTCTGTGGAACCCGTACCCCAGTGAGAGTCAGTGTCTGTGGAACCCGTACCCCAGTGAGAGTCAGTGTCTGTGGAACCCGTACCCCAGTGAGAGTCAGTGTCTGTGGAACCCGTACCCCAGTGAGAGTCAGTGTCTGTGGAACCCGTACCCCAGTGAGAGTCAGTGTGTGTGGAACCCGTACCCCAGTGAGAGTCAGTGTGTGTGGAACCCGTACCCCAGTGAGAGTCAGTGTGTGTGGAACCTGTACCCCAGTGAGAGTCAGTGTCTGTGGAACCCGTACCCCAGTGAGAGTCAGTGTGTGTGGAACCCGTACCCCAGTGAGAGTCAGTGTGTGTGGAACCCGTACCCCAGTGAGAGTCAGTGTGTGTGGAACCCGTACCCCAGTGAGAGTCAGTGTGTGTGGAACCCGTACCCCAGTGAGAGTCAGTGTCTGTGGAACCCGTACCCCAGTGAGAGTCAGTGTCTGTGGAACCCGTACCCCAGTGAGAGTCAGTGTGTGTGGAACCCGTACCCCAGTGAGAGTCAGTGTCTGTGGAACCCGTACCCCAGTGAGAGTCAGTGTCTGTGGAACCCGTACCCCAGTGAGAGTCAGTGTGTGTGGAACCCGTACCCCAGTGAGAGTCAGTGTGTGTGGAACCCGTACCCCAGTGAGAGTCAGTGTGTGTGGAACCCGTACCCCAGTGAGAGTCAGTGTCTGTGGAACCCGTACCCCAGTGAGAGTCAGTGTGTGTGGAACCTGTACCCCAGTGAGAGTCAGTGTGTGTGGAACCCGTACCCCAGTGAGAGTCAGTGTGTGTGGAACCCGTACCCCAGTGAGAGTCAGTGTCTGTGGAACCCGTACCCCAGTGAGAGTCAGTGTGTGTGGAACCTGTACCCCAGTGAGAGTCAGTGTGTGTGGAACCTGTACCCCAGTGAGAGTCAGTGTGTGTGGAACCCGTACCCCAGTGAGAGTCAGTGTGTGTGGAACCCGTACCCCAGTGAGAGTCAGTGTCTGTGGAAGCCGTACCCCAGTGAGAGTCAGTGTCTGTGGAACCCGTACCCCAGTGAGAGTCAGTGTGTGTGGAACCCGTACCCCAGTGAGAGTCAGTGTGTGTGGAACTGTACCCCAGTGAGAGTCAGTGTGTGTGGAACCCGTACCCCAGTGAGAGTCAGTGTGTGTGGAACCAGTACCCCAGTGAGAGTCAGTGTCTGTGGAACCCGTACCCCAGTGAGAGTCAGTGTCTGTGGAACCCGTACCCCAGTGAGAGTCAGTGTCTGTGGAACCCGTACCCCAGTGAGAGTCAGTGTCTGTGGAACCCGTACCCCAGTGAGAGTCAGTGTCTGTGGAACCCGTACCCCAGTGAGAGTCAGTGTCTGTGGAACCCGTACCCCAGTGAGAGTCAGTGTGTGTGGAACCCGTACCCCAGTGAGAGTCAGTGTGTGTGGAACCCGTACCCCAGTGAGAGTCAGTGTGTGTGGAACCCGTACCCCAGTGAGAGTCAGTGTCTGTGGAACCCGTACCCCAGTGAGAGTCAGTGTGTGTGGAACCTGTACCCCAGTGAGAGTCAGTGTGTGTGGAACCCGTACCCCAGTGAGAGTCAGTGTGTGTGGAACCCGTACCCCAGTGAGAGTCAGTGTGTGTGGAACCCGTACCCCAGTGAGAGTCAGTGTGTGTGGAACCCGTACCCCAGTGAGAGTCAGTGTCTGTGGAACCCGTACCCCAGTGAGAGTCAGTGTGTGTGGAACCCGTACCCAGTGAGAGTCAGTGTCTGTGGAACCCGTACCCCAGTGAGAGTCAGTGTGTGTGGAACCTGTACCCCAGTGAGAGTCAGTGTCTGTGGAACCCGTACCCCAGTGAGAGTCAGTGTGTGTGGAACCCGTACCCCAGTGAGAGTCAGTGTGTGTGGAACCCGTACCCCAGTGAGAGTCAGTGTGTGTGGAACCCGTACCCCAGTGAGAGTCAGTGTGTGTGGAACCCGTACCCCAGTGAGAGTCAGTGTCTGTGGAACCCGTACCCCAGTGAGAGTCAGTGTCTGTGGAACCCGTACCCCAGTGAGAGTCAGTGTGTGTGGAACCCGTACCCCAGTGAGAGTCAGTGTCTGTGGAACCCGTACCCCAGTGAGAGTCAGTGTCTGTGGAACCCGTACCCCAGTGAGAGTCAGTGTGTGTGGAACCCGTACCCCAGTGAGAGTCAGTGTGTGTGGAACCCGTACCCCAGTGAGAGTCAGTGTGTGTGGAACCTGTACCCCAGTGAGAGTCAGTGTGTGTGGAACCCGTACCCCAGTGAGAGTCAGTGTCTGTGGAACCCGTACCCCAGTGAGAGTCAGTGTCTGTGGAACCCGTACCCCAGTGAGAGTCAGTGTCTGTGGAACCCGTACCCCAGTGAGAGTCAGTGTGTGTGGAACCCGTACCCCAGTGAGAGTCAGTGTCTGTGGAACCTGTACCCCAGTGAGAGTCAGTGTGTGTGGAACCCGTACCCCAGTGAGAGTCAGTGTCTGTGGAACCCGTACCCCAGTGAGAGTCAGTGTCTGTGGAACCCGTACCCCAGTGAGAGTCAGTGTCTGTGGAACCCGTACCCCAGTGAGAGTCAGTGTGTGTGGAACCCGTACCCCAGTGAGAGTCAGTGTGTGTGGAACCTGTACCCCAGTGAGAGTCAGTGTGTGTGGAACCCGTACCCCAGTGAGAGTCAGTGTCTGTGGAACCCGTACCCCAGTGAGAGTCAGTGTGTGTGGAACCCGTACCCCAGTGAGAGTCAGTGTGTGTGGAACTGTACCCCAGTGAGAGTCAGTGTGTGTGGAACCCGTACCCCAGTGAGAGTCAGTGTGTGTGGAACCCGTACCCCAGTGAGAGTCAGTGTCTGTGGAACCCGTACCCCAGTGAGAGTCAGTGTCTGTGGAACCCGTACCCCAGTGAGAGTCAGTGTGTGTGGAACCCGTACCCCAGTGAGAGTCAGTGTCTGTGGAACCCGTACCCCAGTGAGAGTCAGTGTCTGTGGAACCCGTACCCCAGTGAGAGTCAGTGTCTGTGGAACCCGTACCCCAGTGAGAGTCAGTGTGTGTGGAACCCGTACCCCAGTGAGAGTCAGTGTGTGTGGAACCCGTACCCCAGTGAGAGTCAGTGTGTGTGGAACCGTACCCCAGTGAGAGTCAGTGTGTGTGGAACCCGTACCCCAGTGAGAGTCAGTGTCTGTGGAACCCGTACCCCAGTGAGAGTCAGTGTGTGTGGAACCGTACCCCAGTGAGAGTCAGTGTCTGTGGAACCCGTACCCCAGTGAGAGTCAGTGTCTGTGGAACCCGTACCCCAGTGAGAGTCAGTGTGTGTGGAACCCGTACCCCAGTGAGAGTCAGTGTCTGTGGAACCCGTACCCCAGTGAGAGTCAGTGTGTGTGGAACCCGTACCCCAGTGAGAGTCAGTGTGTGTGGAACCCGTACCCCAGTGAGAGTCAGTGTGTGTGGAACCCGTACCCCAGTGAGAGTCAGTGTGTGTGGAACCCGTACCCCAGTGAGAGTCAGTGTGTGTGGAACCCGTACCCCAGTGAGAGTCAGTGTGTGTGGAACCCGTACCCCAGTGAGAGTCAGTGTCTGTGGAACCCGTACCCCAGTGAGAGTCAGTGTGTGTGGAACCGTACCCCAGTGAGAGTCAGTGTGTGTGGAACCCGTACCCCAGTGAGAGTCAGTGTGTGTGGAACCCGTACCCCAGTGAGAGTCAGTGTCTGTGGAACCCGTACCCCAGTGAGAGTCAGTGTCTGTGGAACCCGTACCCCAGTGAGAGTCAGTGTCTGTGGAACCCGTACCCCAGTGAGAGTCAGTGTCTGTGGAACCCGTACCCCAGTGAGAGTCAGTGTGTGTGGAACCTGTACCCCAGTGAGAGTCAGTGTGTGTGGAACCCGTACCCCAGTGAGAGTCAGTGTGTGTGGAACCTGTACCCCAGTGAGAGTCAGTGTCTGTGGAACCCGTACCCCAGTGAGAGTCAGTGTGTGTGGAACCCGTACCCCAGTGAGAGTCAGTGTGTGTGGAACCCGTACCCCAGTGAGAGTCAGTGTGTGTGGAACCCGTACCCCAGTGAGAGTCAGTGTGTGTGGAACCCGTACCCCAGTGAGAGTCAGTGTCTGTGGAACCCGTACCCCAGTGAGAGTCAGTGTCTGTGGAACCCGTACCCCAGTGAGAGTCAGTGTGTGTGGAACCCGTACCCCAGTGAGAGTCAGTGTCTGTGGAACCCGTACCCCAGTGAGAGTCAGTGTCTGTGGAACCGTACCCCAGTGAGAGTCAGTGTGTGTGGAACCCGTACCCCAGTGAGAGTCAGTGTGTGTGGAACCCGTACCCCAGTGAGAGTCAGTGTGTGTGGAACCCGTACCCCAGTGAGAGTCAGTGTCTGTGGAACCCGTACCCCAGTGAGAGTCAGTGTGTGTGGAACCGTACCCCAGTGAGAGTCAGTGTGTGTGGAACCCGTACCCCAGTGAGAGTCAGTGTGTGTGGAACCCGTACCCCAGTGAGAGTCAGTGTGTGTGGAACCCGTACCCCAGTGAGAGTCAGTGTGTGTGGAACCCGTACCCCAGTGAGAGTCAGTGTGTGTGGAACCTGTACCCCAGTGAGAGTCAGTGTGTGTGGAACCCGTACCCCAGTGAGAGTCAGTGTCTGTGGAACCCGTACCCCAGTGAGAGTCAGTGTGTGTGGAACCCGTACCCCAGTGAGAGTCAGTGTGTGTGGAACCCGTACCCCAGTGAGAGTCAGTGTGTGTGGAACCCGTACCCCAGTGAGAGTCAGTGTCTGTGGAACCCGTACCCCAGTGAGAGTCAGTGTCTGTGGAACCCGTACCCCAGTGAGAGTCAGTGTCTGTGGAACCCGTACCCCAGTGAGAGTCAGTGTGTGTGGAACCGTACCCCAGTGAGAGTCAGTGTGTGTGGAACCCGTACCCCAGTGAGAGTCAGTGTCTGTGGAACCCGTACCCCAGTGAGAGTCAGTGTCTGTGGAACCCGTACCCCAGTGAGAGTCAGTGTGTGTGGAACCCGTACCCCAGTGAGAGTCAGTGTGTGTGGAACCCGTACCCCAGTGAGAGTCAGTGTCTGTGGAACCCGTACCCCAGTGAGAGTCAGTGTGTGTGGAACCCGTACCCCAGTGAGAGTCAGTGTGTGTGGAACCTGTACCCCAGTGAGAGTCAGTGTGTGTGGAACCCGTACCCCAGTGAGAGTCAGTGTGTGTGGAACCCGTACCCCAGTGAGAGTCAGTGTCTGTGGAACCCGTACCCCAGTGAGAGTCAGTGTCTGTGGAACCCGTACCCCAGTGAGAGTCAGTGTGTGTGGAACCCGTACCCCAGTGAGAGTCAGTGTCTGTGGAACCCGTACCCAGTGAGAGTCAGTGTGTGTGGAACCCGTACCCCAGTGAGAGTCAGTGTGTGTGGAACCCGTACCCCAGTGAGAGTCAGTGTGTGTGGAACCCGTACCCCAGTGAGAGTCAGTGTGTGTGGAACCCGTACCCCAGTGAGAGTCAGTGTGTGTGGAACCGTACCCCAGTGAGAGTCAGTGTGTGTGGAACCCGTACCCCAGTGAGAGTCAGTGTGTGTGGAACCCGTACCCCAGTGAGAGTCAGTGTGTGTGGAACCGTACCCCAGTGAGAGTCAGTGTCTGTGGAACCCGTACCCCAGTGAGAGTCAGTGTCTGTGGAACCCGTACCCCAGTGAGAGTCAGTGTGTGTGGAACCCGTACCCCAGTGAGAGTCAGTGTCTGTGGAACCCGTACCCCAGTGAGAGTCAGTGTGTGTGGAACTGTACCCCAGTGAGAGTCAGTGTGTGTGGAACCCGTACCCCAGTGAGAGTCAGTGTGTGTGGAACCCGTACCCAGTGAGAGTCAGTGTGTGTGGAACCCGTACCCCAGTGAGAGTCAGTGTGTGTGGAACCCGTACCCCAGTGAGAGTCAGTGTCTGTGGAACCCGTACCCCAGTGAGAGTCAGTGTCTGTGGAACCCGTACCCCAGTGAGAGTCAGTGTGTGTGGAACCTGTACCCCAGTGAGAGTCAGTGTGTGTGGAACCCGTACCCCAGTGAGAGTCAGTGTGTGTGGAACCCGTACCCCAGTGAGAGTCAGTGTCTGTGGAACCCGTACCCCAGTGAGAGTCAGTGTCTGTGGAACCCGTACCCCAGTGAGAGTCAGTGTCTGTGGAACCCGTACCCCAGTGAGAGTCAGTGTCTGTGGAACCCGTACCCCAGTGAGAGTCAGTGTGTGTGGAACCTGTACCCCAGTGAGAGTCAGTGTGTGTGGAACCCGTACCCCAGTGAGAGTCAGTGTGTGTGGAACCTGTACCCCAGTGAGAGTCAGTGTGTGTGGAACCCGTACCCCAGTGAGAGTCAGTGTGTGTGGAACCCGTACCCCAGTGAGAGTCAGTGTGTGTGGAACCCGTACCCCAGTGAGAGTCAGTGTGTGTGGAACCCGTACCCCAGTGAGAGTCAGTGTGTGTGGAACCCGTACCCCAGTGAGAGTCAGTGTCTGTGGAACCCGTACCCCAGTGAGAGTCAGTGTCTGTGGAACCGTACCCCAGTGAGAGTCAGTGTGTGTGGAACCCGTACCCCAGTGAGAGTCAGTGTCTGTGGAACCCGTACCCCAGTGAGAGTCAGTGTCTGTGGAACCTGTACCCCAGTGAGAGTCAGTGTGTGTGGAACCCGTACCCCAGTGAGAGTCAGTGTGTGTGGAACCCGTACCCCAGTGAGAGTCAGTGTGTGTGGAACCCGTACCCCAGTGAGAGTCAGTGTGTGTGGAACCCGTACCCCAGTGAGAGTCAGTGTGTGTGGAACCCGTACCCCAGTGAGAGTCAGTGTGTGTGGAACCCGTACCCCAGTGAGAGTCAGTGTGTGTGGAACCCGTACCCCAGTGAGAGTCAGTGTGTGTGGAACCCGTACCCCAGTGAGAGTCAGTGTGTGTGGAACCTGTACCCCAGTGAGAGTCAGTGTGTGTGGAACCCGTACCCCAGTGAGAGTCAGTGTGTGTGGAACCCGTACCCCAGTGAGAGTCAGTGTGTGTGGAACCCGTACCCCAGTGAGAGTCAGTGTCTGTGGAACCCGTACCCCAGTGAGAGTCAGTGTCTGTGGAACCCGTACCCCAGTGAGAGTCAGTGTGTGTGGAACCCGTACCCCAGTGAGAGTCAGTGTGTGTGGAACCCGTACCCCAGTGAGAGTCAGTGTGTGTGGAACCCGTACCCCAGTGAGAGTCAGTGTGTGTGGAACCCGTACCCCAGTGAGAGTCAGTGTCTGTGGAACCCGTACCCCAGTGAGAGTCAGTGTCTGTGGAACCCGTACCCCAGTGAGAGTCAGTGTCTGTGGAACCCGTACCCCAGTGAGAGTCAGTGTCTGTGGAACCCGTACCCCAGTGAGAGTCAGTGTCTGTGGAACCCGTACCCCAGTGAGAGTCAGTGTGTGTGGAACCCGTACCCCAGTGAGAGTCAGTGTGTGTGGAACCCGTACCCCAGTGAGAGTCAGTGTGTGTGGAACCGTACCCCAGTGAGAGTCAGTGTGTGTGGAACCGTACCCCAGTGAGAGTCAGTGTCTGTGGAACCCGTACCCCAGTGAGAGTCAGTGTGTGTGGAACCCGTACCCCAGTGAGAGTCAGTGTGTGTGGAACCCGTACCCCAGTGAGAGTCAGTGTCTGTGGAACCCGTACCCCAGTGAGAGTCAGTGTGTGTGGAACCCGTACCCCAGTGAGAGTCAGTGTGTGTGGAACCCGTACCCCAGTGAGAGTCAGTGTCTGTGGAACCCGTACCCCAGTGAGAGTCAGTGTGTGTGGAACCCGTACCCCAGTGAGAGTCAGTGTCTGTGGAACCCGTACCCCAGTGAGAGTCAGTGTGTGTGGAACCTGTACCCCAGTGAGAGTCAGTGTCTGTGGAACCCGTACCCCAGTGAGAGTCAGTGTGTGTGGAACCCGTACCCCAGTGAGAGTCAGTGTGTGTGGAACCCGTACCCCAGTGAGAGTCAGTGTGTGTGGAACCCGTACCCCAGTGAGAGTCAGTGTGTGTGGAACCGTACCCCAGTGAGAGTCAGTGTGTGTGGAACCCGTACCCCAGTGAGAGTCAGTGTCTGTGGAACCCGTACCCCAGTGAGAGTCAGTGTCTGTGGAACCCGTACCCCAGTGAGAGTCAGTGTGTGTGGAACCTGTACCCCAGTGAGAGTCAGTGTGTGTGGAACCCGTACCCCAGTGAGAGTCAGTGTGTGTGGAACCTGTACCCCAGTGAGAGTCAGTGTGTGTGGAACCCGTACCCCAGTGAGAGTCAGTGTCTGTGGAACCCGTACCCCAGTGAGAGTCAGTGTCTGTGGAACCCGTACCCCAGTGAGAGTCAGTGTCTGTGGAACCCGTACCCCAGTGAGAGTCAGTGTGTGTGGAACCCGTACCCCAGTGAGAGTCAGTGTCTGTGGAACCTGTACCCCAGTGAGAGTCAGTGTGTGTGGAACCCGTACCCCAGTGAGAGTCAGTGTCTGTGGAACCCGTACCCCAGTGAGAGTCAGTGTGTGTGGAACCCGTACCCCAGTGAGAGTCAGTGTCTGTGGAACCCGTACCCCAGTGAGAGTCAGTGTGTGTGGAACCCGTACCCCAGTGAGAGTCAGTGTGTGTGGAACCGTACCCCAGTGAGAGTCAGTGTGTGTGGAACCCGTACCCCAGTGAGAGTCAGTGTCTGTGGAACCCGTACCCCAGTGAGAGTCAGTGTGTGTGGAACCCGTACCCCAGTGAGAGTCAGTGTGTGTGGAACCTGTACCCCAGTGAGAGTCAGTGTGTGTGGAACCCGTACCCCAGTGAGAGTCAGTGTGTGTGGAACCCGTACCCCAGTGAGAGTCAGTGTCTGTGGAACCCGTACCCCAGTGAGAGTCAGTGTCTGTGGAACCCGTACCCCAGTGAGAGTCAGTGTGTGTGGAACCCGTACCCCAGTGAGAGTCAGTGTCTGTGGAACCCGTACCCCAGTGAGAGTCAGTGTCTGTGGAACCCGTACCCCAGTGAGAGTCAGTGTCTGTGGAACCCGTACCCCAGTGAGAGTCAGTGTGTGTGGAACCCGTACCCCAGTGAGAGTCAGTGTGTGTGGAACCCGTACCCCAGTGAGAGTCAGTGTCTGTGGAACCCGTACCCCAGTGAGAGTCAGTGTGTGTGGAACCCGTACCCCAGTGAGAGTCAGTGTGTGTGGAACCCGTACCCCAGTGAGAGTCAGTGTGTGTGGAACCCGTACCCCAGTGAGAGTCAGTGTGTGTGGAACCCGTACCCCAGTGAGAGTCAGTGTGTGTGGAACCCGTACCCCAGTGAGAGTCAGTGTGTGTGGAACCCGTACCCCAGTGAGAGTCAGTGTGTGTGGAACCCGTACCCCAGTGAGAGTCAGTGTGTGTGGAACCCGTACCCCAGTGAGAGTCAGTGTGTGTGGAACCCGTACCCCAGTGAGAGTCAGTGTCTGTGGAACCCGTACCCCAGTGAGAGTCAGTGTGTGTGGAACCCGTACCCCAGTGAGAGTCAGTGTGTGTGGAACCCGTACCCCAGTGAGAGTCAGTGTCTGTGGAACCCGTACCCCAGTGAGAGTCAGTGTGTGTGGAACCCGTACCCCAGTGAGAGTCAGTGTGTGTGGAACCCGTACCCCAGTGAGAGTCAGTGTGTGTGGAACCCGTACCCCAGTGAGAGTCAGTGTGTGTGGAACCCGTACCCCAGTGAGAGTCAGTGTGTGTGGAACCCGTACCCCAGTGAGAGTCAGTGTGTGTGGAACCCGTACCCCAGTGAGAGTCAGTGTGTGTGGAACCGTACCCCAGTGAGAGTCAGTGTGTGTGGAACCCGTACCCCAGTGAGAGTCAGTGTCTGTGGAACCCGTACCCCAGTGAGAGTCAGTGTCTGTGGAACCCGTACCCCAGTGAGAGTCAGTGTGTGTGGAACCCGTACCCCAGTGAGAGTCAGTGTGTGTGGAACCGTACCCCAGTGAGAGTCAGTGTGTGTGGAACCCGTACCCCAGTGAGAGTCAGTGTGTGTGGAACCCGTACCCCAGTGAGAGTCAGTGTCTGTGGAACCCGTACCCCAGTGAGAGTCAGTGTCTGTGGAACCCGTACCCCAGTGAGAGTCAGTGTCTGTGGAACCCGTACCCCAGTGAGAGTCAGTGTCTGTGGAACCCGTACCCCAGTGAGAGTCAGTGTGTGTGGAACCCGTACCCCAGTGAGAGTCAGTGTGTGTGGAACCCGTACCCCAGTGAGAGTCAGTGTGTGTGGAACCCGTACCCCAGTGAGAGTCAGTGTGTGTGGAACCTGTACCCCAGTGAGAGTCAGTGTGTGTGGAACCCGTACCCCAGTGAGAGTCAGTGTGTGTGGAACCCGTACCCCAGTGAGAGTCAGTGTCTGTGGAACCCGTACCCCAGTGAGAGTCAGTGTGTGTGGAACCCGTACCCCAGTGAGAGTCAGTGTGTGTGGAACCCGTACCCCAGTGAGAGTCAGTGTGTGTGGAACCTGTACCCCAGTGAGAGTCAGTGTCTGTGGAACCCGTACCCCAGTGAGAGTCAGTGTGTGTGGAACCCGTACCCCAGTGAGAGTCAGTGTGTGTGGAACCCGTACCCCAGTGAGAGTCAGTGTGTGTGGAACCCGTACCCCAGTGAGAGTCAGTGTGTGTGGAACCCGTACCCCAGTGAGAGTCAGTGTCTGTGGAACCCGTACCCCAGTGAGAGTCAGTGTCTGTGGAACTCGTACCCCAGTGAGAGTCAGTGTGTGTGGAACCCGTACCCCAGTGAGAGTCAGTGTCTGTGGAACCCGTACCCAGTGAGAGTCAGTGTCTGTGGAACCCGTACCCCAGTGAGAGTCAGTGTGTGTGGAACCGTACCCCAGTGAGAGTCAGTGTGTGTGGAACCCGTACCCCAGTGAGAGTCAGTGTGTGTGGAACCTGTACCCCAGTGAGAGTCAGTGTGTGTGGAACCCGTACCCCAGTGAGAGTCAGTGTCTGTGGAACCGTACCCCAGTGAGAGTCAGTGTCTGTGGAACCCGTACCCCAGTGAGAGTCAGTGTGTGTGGAACCCGTACCCCAGTGAGAGTCAGTGTGTGTGGAACCCGTACCCCAGTGAGAGTCAGTGTCTGTGGAACCTGTACCCCAGTGAGAGTCAGTGTGTGTGGAACCCGTACCCCAGTGAGAGTCAGTGTCTGTGGAACCCGTACCCCAGTGAGAGTCAGTGT